>CM033474.1:163569590-164797090 GCA_019447015.1 Hymenochirus boettgeri | reverse complement strand
CTGAGACTGGGTTTTAATGCAAGGCTGATAAGGTCTAGGCCACACTAGCGCGATTCGGGTCATGTTTAACGATCCAATCATGCTAGCTATTGCGCAGACTTATTCAACCCTCTAGAAGAGGCCCGCTACATGTGCTGCACTCAGAGACATTTTCAGAGCGCAACACCATTTTTGGTGCATATCGCATGAAATCCAATAGGGTTTAATTGCGGAAGTGCAACGCACAAAGAGTGAATGGAAGCGTGAGTCTACTGAACTGGAGGGCTGACTTAATACTGGCTGGTGAACTGGGGGGGTTACTTAAAGGGCAACTATAGTGAAAAAAAAACTTTGTCTGTATACAATGTATAGATCACTTAGTATAAGCTGCCTTACTTTCATGTTTCTGTGTGGCTTCGTTTCTTCACACTGGCAGAAGTTTGTACCAAGCTGTGTAGTCCCCCTCCCCTCTCTGTCTACTCCCCCTCAAGCAGTGACGGGCTGTATACAGAGTCCGAGCATTGTCAGTAGAAAGGACTTTAAATGAAGTGCTGACATCCTGTTGACCCCTCCCTTCCAGAGCTAGACTGCAAGCAAAGTGTGGAATAAAGTAGCAGTATGCTGAAGGGAGGGGCAGAGGGGGAGAGAGGAGGACAAGTGGTGCTGAGATTCTTTACAAGTAAGTTACTGAACTCTACCTGTTCTCTAACTTTGCTAATTGTTATTTACTTTTTACCTAAAGTTCATATTTCTCCCCCTGCTTAGCTGAGATCATAATCACTGAAGAGAGAGTCAGTGTAACAGCAGCTTGTAGTGAGACCTTCACAAACACAGTGACACTGCTTGTTGTCCTGTTACATTTCAGTTGCTTTAGTCTATATATTTCATAGATTGCACTGTGTGTCTTGTTTGGTATATAGTCTGTATTACTGTATTATATATACTGTATTAGTGTTCCATTTGAGTCACTGGTTTTGTATGTATATAAGATATTTTCTTTGGGGGGGAGGGGCTGTTTTATAGTGTGTTATGCTCATATTACTGGGTTAATGGTTTATTGATTGTGTTTAGCACTACAGCATTTGACTATATGTTGCACATGGTACATATAGTGTGGGTGAGAGAGTGTGTGACAGTACTGCATGGGAGCTTTGGATTGTGTGGGTGTGTGCCTTTGAGTGACAGATGAGGTGTAGCAGCTCCTACAAATCACAGCATATTCAAAGGCTTATATCTCGGGGACTATGTAGAATTTAAAGAAACTAAAGGTACCCTGGTGGATGGGATGACTTATAGGATACATTAGAAGAAATTAAAAAAAAACAATTTTCTCACTATAATTGCCCTTTAACAGTGACTAACCATTGTTCTCAAACCCTTCAGTTCTACAGCCAGTGGTCAGCCCTTCAGTTCAAAAAAACAGTGTTAAGTCAGCTTTCCAGATCATCAATGATAGTCAGCCCATCACACAACCTCCACAAACCATGTCCACCTCAGCAAGACACACCCACTTAACCCTATATAAGCCTAGCCCACTCCAGTTCACCAGCCTTTGTAAGACAGCCCTCCAGTTCATAAGCCACTGTTTAGTCAACACTGTCTGGGCAATTGGAGGGCTGACCTAGCATTGTCTGCTGAACTGGAGAACTGGAGGGCTGACTTTATCTAGGCTGGTGACTGGAGGACTGACCTCATACTGGGCGGTGAACTGAGGGCTGACCTAACAGTGTCTGCTGAACTGCTGACTTAATACGGGGCTGGTGAACTGGAGTCAGCTTTCTAGTTCACCAGCCAGTGTTTGTTAGCCCACCACAGCCACATCCACAAGCCATGCCCACATCCATAAGCCATGTCTACTTTATTGAGGCCACACGCCAGTGCCCAGTGTCTCTTTACTGTGTTCCCCTACTCTCACAGAAGCCACGCTACCAAAATCCAAACCAATTTGTTAGGTACATGCCAGCATGTAGAAAAATAAATAGATTCCTCTATCTATGGGCTTATGAGAGGACTTTATATATATATATATATATATATATATATATATATATATATATATATATATATATATATATATATATATATTGTACATGAAGCATGCACATTAACAATATAGGGCATTGTGGAGGATTGGTCTGGACTGATTATTTTTGTCAAACCGATGGGTCGTCTTAGGTGAAGAAGTGAAAGGACGACAGCTCAGAAGTATCATGTATGGAGCAGGCCAATCCCTTGAGCCCCCAGGGGTCCGCCATCTCAAATACAAGGGAGGGAGAACTTAGGGCTGGGAAGGTTGGGTAATCTGCTGCCAAGACTCTGCCTAACAGTGTGTTGCCTGCCTGGTGCTAGGGTTCGACATTCCTTAAACATTATTTCTTAAAAATTAAAGGTAAAAGAACATCTCAAGATAAAAAACGCTGCTTGTAAAATATGGTCTTTAGGCATTAGCTAGATATCCCAAATCTATCTAATGCCTGCCGAGCATATGGCTAACATGGCTAAATGATTAACATGAGTGGGCAGTAAATATGGATGGATAAGAGTTAATCAGAAATGAGGGAGAGTATGTATGCTAAACAAGAATTGAAACCAAATCTAAAGAATGAAATAAATGGGGATATATACAATAAGGCAGAAATAATATGGGTGGAGCTGTGTGCAGGAAGCAAGAAGGTGAGTAAACTAATTGTTGTGGTATGTTATAAGCCGCCAAATTCCAGTGAGGAGGTGGAAAAAAATGAATCTCCATATGCAGTTGGCGAAGGCTGCTAGTATGGGGTACATTCTGGTGATGGGGGATTTCAGTTACCCTGATATAGAGCAAGGGAACTGCCAGCACCTCAAGTATCAAGTTCTTAAATTTTTTATATGAGCTTTTTCTTTTACAGATGGTAGAAATCCCTACTAGACACCCTGAGCTCATTTTGGAGGTGAAGGTAATGGGAAGCTTAGGGAATAATTGTCATGATATTGTGTTTTTTAAAGGATAAGTACAGTCAAAAACCAAATAATTTTTAAATAGAAGCTGTATCCCTAACTAACCTTTTTCTGTGCCCTTGTAAAGTGCATTGGATGCACTTTACATGCTTGGATGCTTGGATGCTGTGTGCTGTCAGGTAAGCTCCACCCTCAGAGACTTGCTGGACCTCTTTTCTGCCTGTGTCCAAATATGCATTGTCAGTTCCCTCCGTGCGAGTGACGGTCACGCGCGTGGAGGGAACTGACACTGCATATTTGGACACAGGCAGAAAAGAGGTCCAGCAAGTCTTGGGGGCGGAGCTTACCTGACAGCACACAGTATCTAAATGGCCAACAGTTCACAAGGGCACAGGTAGGCTCTGGAGAGACCTAAAAAAAAAGAGCAGAAAAAGGTGAGTTAGGGATACAGCTTTATTTGTTTTTTGACTGTACTTATCCTTTAATATAGGTTGCAAAAAACAAAAGTGCACTGGGTTATCAAAAATGTTTAAGCTAATTTTATGCTATTAAATCCCTTGTGCTCATAGACTGGGGGATTTGTTCCTAGGTAAGGGTGTTGAGCAGAAGTGGACCGCTATTAAACTATTACTATTAAAACTATTTACTTGGTTTTTATGAAGAAGTGAGTAAGAATTTAGATTCAGGCACAGCAGTGGATGTGTTATACTTAGATTTTGCTAAAGCTTTTCATACTGTGCTACACAGGCAGGGGAGGACTGGAACCTTTTGGCCTGGGGGGAAATACAACCAAGTGGCCCCTTCTCTGTAGATTGCAACAGTTTTTACCATGCCCACTTTGCTAAGGTCACACATGCATGGTTGCCTGAAACATTTTCAAGTGTATGATGGGGTTAAGCTAACTAACAGACTAATAAACTGGAGGGCTGACTAACACTGGCTAATGATCTGGAGGGCTGATAACACTGGCTAATGATCTGGAGGGCTTACAAAACTGGGTAATGATCAAGATGTCTGACAACACTCACTAATGAACTGGAGGGCTGACTAATTATATATGTGATTAAAGATCTGCTGACCAGACTGTCAGTAAGTAATCTGATAAACCTTAGACATTGCTTTGCTGCTTCTATTAATCTGACAGTCTGGCAGGAGTTTGATGTGAGCCAAGAGAAGAACAATGTATGTAGTCTCACAGACAAGCATATGTTACTCCCCTCACCCAATCATCTTTAAGCATGTCAGCCAAGGCAGGCAGCACATAGTTAAGCTTTAAACTGAAGCAGTGTCTCTAAAACCTCATTACTGACCTCCCATTCTCATAAATCATTTTGGTTTAGGCTGTGCTGCATGTCAGCTCTCAGTGTCAGTAAAGGAAAGAAGTTCAGCAGCAGAGGAGGAGCCTACTGTCTACTGTTCCTCTAGATTAAGAGGCGCACGCTGTGCCGTTTAGATGGGGGTAGGGGCAAGTTTATACCACAGGAGCCTGTAGACCCCAAATGTCTAGCACCCATAGCCCTACCCCTAAACACAGACCACCAGTGGCGTAACTAGGAATCACTGGGCCCCCCAGCAAAACTATGATGGGGCCCTTATCTGTGCTTCATCCACAGTGGTTTTCTGGGAGGAGTCTGTATCTGTCATAGGAAAAATAGGAAGTTGGGCCCCTTTGATTCCAGGGCCCCCAAGCAGTTGCTCCCCCCAGCTCCCCTGTAGTTATCCCCCTGCACACCACACCCCTAAATCACACTTGTTTTCTCTAGTTTGGGAAGAAAATAGACTATAAAGGGGGAGATTGGCATCCGCCCCTCCAACCACAGACACCCTTAGGCACGTGCCCACTGTTAAATCCGACCCTGGAAGGGGGCATTGAGAGCAAGGTCTCTGTGTTTGCTGATGGAAACAAAACTATGCAGAGCTTTGGAAACTTCAAATGATGTGCAAGTGCTGCAAGCAGACCTAGATAGATTATCAAAATGGGCAGCAGAATGGCAGATGAGATTCAATGTTGGTAAGTGTAAGGTGATGCATTTGGGGTTAACAATCCTTTTGCATAAATAACTCTGTGTTAAGTGAATCTCTAATGGAGAAGGATTTGGGGGTTCTGATAGATAACAGTCTTAGCTGTAGCAAAAATGCAATACAGTCACGGCTAGAGCTACCAAGATTTTGTCTTGAATAAAGAGGGGAATAGATTCAAGTGAGAAAAATATTATTCTCCCTCTTTATAAGGCAATGGTAAGGCCTCATTTGAAAATGATTCCTATTTTGGAATCCCATATACAAAAGGGACATCTTGGAAAAGGAAGGCATTCAGAGAAGGGCAACAAAATTAATAAAGGGATTGTAGGGGCTTGACTAAGCAGGCAGATTAGACAAGTTAAGCTGGGTACACAAGATGCAATATTTCAGCCCAATTGACAGATAGTTCAGTGTATCGGTCGATCGGGCCAAAATAATATCATGGGTTTTCAGATGACCGGATGTGTCGGCAAACCACGGCCGATTGTGCGGTCAAGCTCAGTTGCAGTGAACTGTTGTTCACTAGTAGGTCATGCAGATGTGGTAATGGCAAGTTAATTGAATAGCTTTAAAAGTGGCCTGGATAAGTTTCTAAAACTAAAAAATATTGAGAATTAATGGTATTAATACATATACTGTTCTGGTTGATCCGAGTCAGGAGGCCCCCCCCTTTTTTTTAGCTGTTTTTTTTTTCTTTTTGCCTTCTAGATCAACTGTTAGGTAGGGTTAAAGAGAATGGTGAATAGGTTGGACTAGATGGAAAGATGTCTTTATTCACCCTCAATTACTATGTTACTATGTGAACCACAATAGATCAGTCAGGTATATGCAGCTGTCAGAGCATATTACAGAGGAATTCCAGTGGAATGTGAATGTAGTCATATACAGTATAAATGGCCAGTTCAGCCTTCTATATTCCCTCCTGCCCTGCACCTCCCAGCCGTTTTCCTTTTTTTTAATACCTTCCCTACATTTCCACCGTGGTATTTCACCATACATTTGCTCCATCAAGCCTACCCCTTAAGCCATTGGGAACCAAGGGGTGAATAATAATAGCCCTGCTTATATCAGTATATACATTTAAATCCTTTGCAAGAGATTAATAAAAATGAAATGAAAATGCAGAAAAACATGTTTCTTTGTGTAGAATAATATATATCAGAAAAAAAAGAACATTTCCTGTTTAAAACAACTTTATTATTGACTTTATTAAAACTTTATTACAAAATATTTGATAGTTTGCTCATTTTGATGTATAAATATATTTGAAGAGGGATTAAAACGTCTTGCTCCATGATCAGTTCTGGCCTGTCATACATGCTGTTTGGCCCTATACAGGCAGAGAATATCCTAGCATAGGCAGCATATTAGGCTTACCAGAAATAGGTAGGAGACAGGATAGGAGCAACTTGGGGAGCTATACTTTGCATTTTCTCTATCTATCTATCTATCTATCTATCTATCTATCTATCTATCTATCTATCTATCTATCTATCTATCTATCTATCTGTCTATCTGCACTGGCCACACTCTGCTATTCAATCACAATTGCTTTGTGTTTTCACTTAAAATTGGTATAACATTGAAGCACTGACTGAGAATTATTGGTTTTATCTGTCCCATAAGCACACACCTTATGGCTTGCAGAGCTTCCCATACAATAGTATGCATTTTGTTCTGTTGTGCCTTATGAAAAAGTGGAAGGGTCGATCAGCCTTAAATTCTCCATCTGGAATACTGCGGATTGAGACTACACCAGCTGTAGCACTAGCAGCTTCAGTGCCCTTTTCATTCACTTCAATAAAGGTTTTGTGATACACGTCAGAAAGGTAGAGTTTTCCAAACTTTTCCATTCCAGAAAAGTTGGCCCTGACCTGGCTGAACGCACTGCTCATTCCTAACGACGACAGAATCTTCCGCAGTGAGAAGCGCTGCTCCATGCGGAACCGTGGCAGTTGTACTGTTATGTGGTTTAGGTTCATATTTTCACTGCTTGTCCATTGAGATAGTTTTTCATATGAAATCCCTTTATCCATCTGTAACCCAAGATTAATAGATTACAATGGCAGAAGTAAAAGTTAAATTAAAATCAATATTTTTAATGCAATTTTTAAGTCATTTTTATATATATCTCTTTCGCCTCTTATTAATGCATTATAAAAAAGAAATATGCCACATAACCAACCTACTAGATACACTACATTACAACCTGTACCTGAGCCAAATGAGGGCCTAGTTGTCTAGGAGTTGTATCTAAAGCTGGGTACACACCATGTAATATTTCAGCCCGATCGACCGATAGTTCAGCTGCAATAATTGCATGGTTGTTTGGACGCGATTGACCATTTGTTCTTCCCGAATCAGACGATTGGTGATGTCTGAGAATCTCAGCCGATCGTGCGGCCCTTTATGGGTCGCACGCTCAGTCATGGCTAACTGTTGGCCCGTGGCTTTTGTCGCGACCATCAGTCCTTCCTCCTGGCCGACTGGTCGGAAGTGCTGAACGGTTAGTCAGGAGGAAGGATCTGACAGCATGTACCCAGCTTAACAGAAAAAAGTAGCATTTCCCAAACCTTTTCAGACCATGGCGGAGCACTTGGTAAGGCATTTTTTTTCTTGCAGCCCACCTGTGTTCTAATGGAATCTTGTAGTTATTACAGATTTTATTTCACTTTTCAATTTTGTAATTATATTTGATTAAAATGTTAGAATAATAGTTATTTACAGTAACAACATTAAACCCAACCAATTGAACGAATATAACCTGGGCCAGGGGAAAGGACCCAAAGTTCACTTAAATTGAACCAGGTTTAAAGAAGTTATTCAAAAGTAAAATCAAAACTATGAAAGGACGAGTTCTATAACAATAATAAAACAGGTTTCTGTCTGTACTTGATTACAGGGTCCTTTCCCGTAGACCTGGTTATAGTCATTTGATAGATTCTGAAGTGGGTTTATTGTTGTTTCTGTAAGGTTTCTTCTGGGCTCTGTTGTTATTCTTTTTTTTTGTAATCAGGTGTTTAACTACCAGGGTAGCAGACCCTGCAGGGGGCCCTGCCCCCCATATTCTTGTTATGGGAGTTGACCCCTAGTATCCATAAGGTAATTTCATTAATCACCATGCAAACATAAGAAAGAGAGAGGTGAGACACAGCTTGTGGTATATTTGTGAATGTGCTCTGTCTATTGGGAATATGTTGTTTGGTGACTTTAGTTCACCTTTAAATATAATTATGTATTTAGGGGCCCTATTTATAAAAGATCGGTATCGTTAACGTAAAATACCGATCGTTGTCGGTAAAAACCGGTCGTTATTTGACGATAACGATACCGATCTTTTATAAATAGGGCCCTAGGTGTCTTTCAACAATTAGACAGCAAAATACTGACTGCAAGCCAATCAATCCCAACCAGAAGCCTCCATCATGCTGATTAGTTTATTGCCACTGTTTCAGCATTGCTAAGGATTGCTTACCTTTGCTAAAACTGTGTTATTATCTGGAAGTAATATGAACATACTCAGAGCTTTAGTCAGTCCATAAGGAAGCTCAAGAATGGTTATGCCATGGCTGTTTATATTGTTAGTATTAAATATGCCTTCATTGTTCATCATATTCACAATTACTTGCTCATTCTGAAACACACATAGGGACAGACAAAAGGAAATTATTATTTTTATTAATCATTTAGCATTTGAAAAGAAGTAAGTATACAATAGCCTTGTAGTCTAAAGTTTTATTCATAAGAAAAGGGGAAATTAGCAATGAAAAATAGGATATGTTCTGATTAAAAACAAATAAAAATATTTCTATAATAAATATATGAGGAAGCCATATATGGGGATAGGGAGGCATGTGTATTAAAGTGTATAAATAAATTACAGGATCATAATCTAAAATATATGTTTGCAAATGCGAGAAGCCTGGCTGACAAAATGGGAGAACTGGAGAATTGGAGATAATGGCGTTGAATGAAAAGTATGATGCAATAGGTATAGCAGAAACGTGGTTGAACATTTCTCACTACTGGGCTGTAATTTAGAAGGATATGCCTTGTTTAGGCAGGACAGAGAAAAATGGAAAGGGGGAGGAGTATGTGTTTACATTAAAAAAGAATTGAAGCCAAATTTAAGATATAACTGTTGATATAGATATTAAAGCTGAGGCAATATGGGTGGAATTAGGCAACAGTTAATGTCATTGTTAGTGTCTGCTATAAGCCACCAAATGCTAGCAGGGAGGAAGTTAGTCAGATCCATGTGCAGTTGGCAAGGGCTGCAAGTTTGTGGAGTGTGCTCATTATGGGGAAATGTTCCCTCTAATTGGAAATTGTATGTGTGCGCAGATATAAATTTTCTGTGCACATACAAAATTAAGTTGTGTGCGCTACATACCACAGCACTTATTTTCCAAAAGATTTTTGTGTGCGCAGGCAAAAAGAGTTGTGTGCACGTGCACGAGCGCACACCTTAGAGGTGTGCACTGTTATGGGGGACTTTATTTACCTGGTGTAGTGGAACTGCCAACACAGAAAAGGGCAATGAGCTCCTGAACACCTCACAGGTGGTTGAAGTTCTGTTGATCTGGTAATATCTAACATCGTGGAGCGTATTATAGATATAAAGGTAACTGGAGGCTTAGGGAATAGTGACCATGAAATAGTGTCATTTAGTGTATGTTATCGAAAGGAAAAGTGTGCTGGGTTAACAAAGACTTTTAATTTCAGGAAAGCAAACTTTCCCAGGTTAAAAGTAGCACTTCAGCATGTCAGCTGGGATAAGGTATTATCAGGTTAAGGTACTGAACAGAAGTGGACTTTTATTTAATGGGATTTTAAGCCATTTCACATCTAAATTTATACCCTTGGGTAATAAATGTAAAAAAACACCAAACCCGCGCCCATGTGGCTGAATTCTGATGTAAAGAGGGAAATGGAAAGGAAGAAAAAGGCATTTAAAACCTTTAAGTCAGAGGTAACGGAAAGAACCTTTAGGGTTTATAAAAACTAACAAGGAGTGTAAGAAAGCAATCAAACTTTCTAAAATTAATAATGAAGTTAGGATAGCTGAACAAAGCATCACTAATCCAAAAAAAATTTAAAAGTATATTAATAGTAAGAATATGAGGACAGAAAACGTGGCGCCATTAGTTAATGGGGATAAGCTAGTTATGGAGGATGGTGATAAAGCAAATGTCTTGAATATTTTTTTTCCTCTATATACACCATAGAAAATCCAAGTAACGATATCATAGAGTATAGTAGCAATAATGGTATAAAAGATGTAAATGCACTTTGGTTAACTGTGGATATGTTACAGAAACAACTAAATAAGGTTAATATTAATAAATCTCCTAGACCGGATAAAATACATCCTCGGGTCCTTAGGGAGCTAAGTTCAGTTTTATCAAGGGCATTATTTCTTATTTTTGCAAATTCCCTCATGTCCAGATGTGTGCCTCTGGATTGGAAAAAAGCTGATGTTATTCCAATATTCAAAAAGTGTAGTCGCTCACAGACAGGTAATTACAGGCCTGTAAGTTTAACTTCAGTAGTGGGTAAGATACTGGAAAGTTTAATAAGGGAACATATTTTAGAAGGACTGACCTTATAAGTAGTAACCAGCAAGGATTTAGGAGGAATAGATCTTGTCAAACTAACTTGCTTGGCTTTTATGAGGAAGTGAGTAGAAATTTAGACTCTGGCATAGCAGTAGATGTAGTTTACTTGGATTTTGCAAAAAGGCTTTTGATACAGCCCCCCATAATCGACTAATGTATAAGCTAATGTCTGTTGGTCTGGGGAGGCACATTTGTACATACATAGAAAATTGGTTGAATGAATAGAATGCAGAGAGTAGTTGTTAATGGGGCTTCATAAATATGGACTAAAGTGCAAAGTGGTTCTGTGTTGTGGCTGCTTCTATTAAATCTGTTTATTTGGAAGTGGGTATTGTCAGCAAGGTTTCTGTGTTTGCTGACAATACAAAACTTCGTCAACTATTAAAAATTTCAGAGGATGTGCAATCGTTGCAGGTGGGTCTAGATAGATTGACACATTGGGCTGCTAAGTGGCAGATGAGATTCAATGTTGATAAATGTAGGGTGATGCATTTTGGACTTAAAAATCATTGTGCTGCTTATACTATAAATGGCTCTGTGTTAAGTGAATCCCTGTCAGAAAGGGATCTTGGGTTTTGGTGGATAACAAACTTAAAGGTAGCAAGTATTGCCAGACAGCAACAGCTAGAGCCAGCATGGTATTGTCTTGTATAAAAAGAGGTATGGATTCAAGGGAGAAAAATATTATTCTCTCTCTTTACAAAGCATTGGTAAGGTCTCATTTGGAATATGCAGTGCAATTTTGGAATCCTGTGTACAAAAAGGACATCTTTAAAATGGAAAGGGTTCAGGGAAGGGCAACTAAATTAATAAGGGGATTGGGGGAGCTTAAATATGAAGAGAGACTGGATAAGTTACAATTATATACGCTAGAGAAAAGGCGCTTGCATGGGGATATGATTACTGTCTATAAATACATTAGCGGGCCATACAATAAACTATCTGGGGCATTGTTTACTAATAGGGCATGTCAGAGGACACGTGGCCATCCCTTAACACTTGAAGAAAAGAAGTTTAGGCTTCAGGTTCTGAAAGGGTTATTCACTGTGACAATGGTAAAACTATGGAACTGTCTTCCGGTGGACGTTGTTAGGGCAGGTTCATTGGACAGTTTAAAAAAAGAATCTGGATGTATTTCTGCAAACAAGGAATGTTGCAAGTTACTGGTATTGATACATAAAGTAGAGTTGAACCAGGGATATTTCAGATTGCCACTTGGAGTCAGGAAGGAATTTTTTTTCCCCTTTATAAATTTGGTGGGTTTTTCTTTTTTTTGCCTTCCTCTGGATCAACAGTTAGACAGGAAATGAGGATATTGCTAGATGGGTTGGACTGGATGGACTATGTTTTTATTCAACCTCAAATACTATACTATACTATACTATATCATGTTATTTGACTAGAGGGAGAGAAAACATTTACACTAAACTATCATGGCCTTCTGTACACAGTGGAATGTAGATCTTAAAATAAAAACAGGCTGCACTGTTTTCCAGGACAAATCTCTAAAAATACTTGCAGTCCCCACTAAAGTCATTACTAAATTTAAGTTTGTTTTCACTTTTAATTGAAATACAAGAACACAACATAAAAGAACAGAATAAATGAATGAACAGAACTGACTGTTAAGGCTAGTAGTACAGACTTAAGATGTTGTTGGATGAAGCTTTATTGAGCGTCAATTGATGATAACTCTTCAAATGATTAACAACCATGCATTGCACTTCAAAGAAACAAGCAGCGTTAGTTTATTATAAGCAGAAGTTGCCTTAAAAGTTTAGAAAACAGGGAATTTTTTACCACATTGTTGAATTTCTCCATATGTCCATAATAGGTTAATGTAAAAAAAAATAAAAAATGAAATAAAAAATACATACCGGCGTTAATATGAAAGGAGCCTTAGTAGTGCCACGTTCAGAAAAAGGAGCTGTCCAGTTTGCAAGAAAGTAAAGCGTGTTAGCAACTGCTAGGGCAGTGTTTGGAGAAACTGAATCTTCTGGCAAAAGGTTCTGGATCTTTCCTTTTGGAAGAGATATAATGAGATTAAAACAGCTAGTTTTCTTGTAGTTTGAGTTATGCAAAATAGCATTTCCATTTTATCTATATATTTTACAAATATTGTATTCCATTTTGCAATTCTTCCTCTATTATGACAATTAAGTTGATACAGTGGATGTATAAGTAGTTGGTATGTTTATGAAGGTTCTCATTCATCCAGGTCATGGTATATCTGTTGTATTCAATTAGATCAACTGGACTTGAAGTTTAGTTCTTGAAGACGTTTCGCTAGTCATCCGACTGGCTTTCTCAATTCAGAATGACTTGTACAAGAATCTGTGGCAATTATGTACCCTGGAGAATCCCAATTAGCATATCACAGCCAGGTGTTAAGGGCGTAATTAGATAGTGGCTAAGAGGTGTTATAGGAATGCCCAGAGTAAGGTGTCAAAACAGCATTGTACATGGCAGACAGATGGTGCTACATATGGGATGACCATGTTTCCAGGGTACATAATTGCCACAGATTCTTGTACAAGTCATTCTGAATTGAGAAAGCCAGTCGGATGACTAGCGAAACATCTTCAAGAACTAAACTTCAAGTCCAGTTGATCTAATTGAATACAACAGATAAGTAGTTGGTATTTTTTTTAATTTTAACAAACAAAATATCAACCAAACCACTTACTTGCTCAACAAAGAATGATGAAGAAATCAAAATTCACTACTTTTGTGTTTTGAGCAGTGGCATAACAAAAGCCCCCGAGTGGGCCTTTTGAACTCCAGGACTGGTTCTGCGATCAGCTGTTTTTAAACATCTGATTGCGCGTATCTAAGTAAAGGTTTGTGCATCAGCTATTTTAAACTATTGCCGGTTCTGGTGCCACTGATTTACACAGCTGATTGTGCACACCTTAAAAAACAAGGGATCCTGGTATCAGGCCTGTGGTGGGGTGTGTATGTTAGGGGCGTAACGTGTGTGGGTATGTATATTGATTCAATATCCAAAGATACAGCACAAATCTCAGCAATATGGTATTTATTGATCACAGGCTGCCATAATATGCAACATTTTGGGGTTCGCAGACCCCTTCATCAGGCCGGCAGCACAAACAGTCTCAAAATGGTTTACACTCACAAGATATTTAAATCTATGGACAGTTACCTCATCCAGACAAAGAAATCACCTCAGTATTTAAGGTCTCTTTCCGTATGTCCTGCTTCACAAAAGTGGGCTGGTACTGGGTACTTTTTTTCATTCTAATGATTTATGTTGGGAAATCCTCCTTTTTATCATTTGGGTGGTTTCCCCAACATATCTGAGACCACAGGTAGAAATAATCAAGTACAGAACAAATTTGCAGTTACAAGTATAATACCCCCTGTTGGGGATATCCTACCCACCTACTGAACATCTTATAGAATAATTTTTTTCTATGTTGGCACATTGGTTGCATCCCAAACAGGGATACATGCCATTCTTACGTGGCCCCAAAAAAGTGGTTTGGGTGGTCATTGGTTTTATGACCACAGCAGATGTTAAACAATTACCCAGTAACTTGACCCCCAATACGATACTAATGGTTTGAGTTTCATATTCTGTAATATTAGTATACGCCATCCTCTAGAGCCCCCAATGTTTGTTCAGTATATTTTTCACCCTTCCTAATATTTTTCCCAATTTAGATCCAAATTCTGCAATTGCAGATAGTAACCAGTAGGCGATGCTGTATTAACCTGCATAGAAAGTTACAGGAGCAGTTCTGCCTTTACAATCCTTCCTGCTTCCTGTAGTCTGGCTGCTGTACTCACTCAGCACTGTCACTGCTCATCTGGATGCTGTAAATCTGATGGGTCTTCTCAGTTTGGGGCAAAAAACGGTTGCTAGTACAGTGCAAATGACAGCTCGAAACTACAACTCTAAGGTGACATTTTTAACTATTGGGATCAGAGATTCCTTTACTATATGGGGATCAGAAGGCCCTTTAGTATATGGGGACCAGAGGGCCTTTTACTATATGAGGGTCAGAGGGCCCTTTACAATATGGGGATCAGTAGAATTGTAAATGATGGTAAGCTTAATTAAACGTTTACTGAACATTGCCACTCCACATGTTTAGAAACTGAAACTCCCAGCAACAAAGCATGCTGGGAGTTGTAGTTTCCAAACATCTGGAGTGCCAAGGAATTGGGGGTTACTGCTACCGGCTTTGGCTATTACTGTATGGGATTCAGGTATGGGAATTCTGCTGGCAACTAAAGGGCAACTAATTTCTACCCTCGGCTTAAACTTGAGACAATCAGTTTTTACAAATTTATCAGGTAAAAATAGGTACCTCAACTTATACTCAGATCGACTTATACTCCAGTAAATACGGTACTCCTTTCCTGCCTTAGGTCCAGGACCTCCCTCGGGTAACCCCTGCCCAAGAATTTTTCATATATATTATGTGTGTGTTTGTAACAAGCCTTTCCACCATTTAAAACTGGCTGATAGGAAAAGAACACCTAATATGTTTAGGGTGATTGATTTGGAATAATGTAAGCTGGGGCAAGATTCAATCCCATTACAGTGCCCCTCAACTGTAGGAAATATTCCCCATTCAAGGTTAAATAACTGTTAGTGGGTATAAATAATAAAAGTATATTCCTCTCTTAAAGAAGAATTAAACCTAAATATATTTTTAGATATTTCTCTAGAGAGTTGCATTTATGTACAAGTAGGAAGTAGATTGTCTACCAAAGAATTCTTGTATCTTATTGCCACAGCCTATGTAGTTTTCAGAGAGCATGTGAACCTATTGGCCATGTCCCCTGACCCCACTATTCACTGCCACTATTAACTTATTTTCTACACAGATGTCTCCACACCAATATTTAATTCCCTGATAAGACTTTGAATGTTGCTGTTACCCTACAGTTTATTTTCCAGCCAGCATTAATTGAAGACAGCCTACCAGAAGGAATACTAAATAGCCATCTGATTTTAATACCTTTATTATTTATTTACTTATTTATTTGATTCCATTCTGTTTGTATCAAAAAGTTTCTACATTTTCCAGTTTCTTTGTTACAAATCCATAGACTTATTTTAATTTTCTTTCTTAATGCTGGAGAGAAAACAAACAAACAAACAAAATATTTTTGTTTTTGTATGAAATGCAAAGCAATTTCTGGGGGAAAGGGTTGTTTTTAAACACAAATGAATACTGAAATCTCTGTGTCAGAGAGAGACAAGATCTCTATGCTTTAATACAGGCATGTCTGTGTACTGTAACATGATTGCCTTTTAGCTTCTAGGGGACAGGACAGACTGCAACTTCCTTGTTTTGATATGCTGTGCACTAGAAAGCATGTTTAGAAGTGTTCCTATATACCGTTAGATTTCCACCCAAACAAAGAGGTAAATTGTGGGAGCTGACCCCTGGTACCCATAGGCTAATTACATAAATCAACAAACAGCGAGAGCAAAGGGAGAAAAGAGACACAGCTTGTATCTTTGCAAATATGTGCTCTCTTTATTAGGACAATGTTATATGATTTTAGTTCCTCTTTAAGGCTGATGTACTATGGGTATTGGATTATTTAGATTTTTTTGCCATAACAATATTTAAAATTAAGTAATATGTGTCATAGTTGTGCATTATTTAAGCTGTTTTGTACAGTTTAAAGGAGTATTAAATCTTTACAAAACTTGCTTATTAAAACAGCCTTTGTTTTAAATTTTTTTTTTTTTTTTACAAAATTACAAATTATTTTGAAAAATCAAATTTCCACTGCTTTGGTCGGTAAGATTGGTGGAAAATGTTAAAAAAATATGTGTACACCTATTCACCTACAATCAGCTATGGTTATGTCTGGCATTGGGCCCTTCTGATTTTGGAGGAAATCTTTCTCCACTGTGATTGTGACATTATGACATGACAAGATGCAGACCCATTTATTTGTGGCCTTTTTCACATGATTGGTAGGATGTTTCTTGTTCACAGACATGATCATTGAAAATACACAACGTTGTTTCCTACTCTGCCATCCTCTCCATCACTTTTCTCTAGTCTCCTCTTACTTTAGTACTAAATTAGATTATTTTGTTATTTATTTTTTCATTCGTTAATAGGACTTGCAGCACCCAGAGCAAATACCCCTGATTACTTACAAATGCTAGCAGAAACCCATATGGACACTAGAGATGGGACCCGGGTCCGACAAGAACCTGGATCCGGCAAGGAACCCCTCGGTTCCGAAATACGAAAGATCAGTCCGAATTTGGACGGATCCTCTGGATTTTGGGACTTCGGAACAAAAATTCCATGAAAATACGTCCGGAGACCACTTTCGAGTTTCTGATCGTATTAAGGCTATCTTTGAAAATACGATCGGAAACTTGAAAGTGGTCTCCGACCGTATTTTCGAGGATTTTCGAACATTCGAAGATATTTTTGAAAATGATTGAAAATAGCTCCATACATTCAAAAATCTTTGAAACTTATGTAGTTTCAGCCATTCAGGTGTCAGTCAACATTTACAGTATCTGGTGTCTGGATGGGCGTTACTCTGGCTTTAAAAACTTCCTTTCATTCATTTATAAAGTTGTCAGGCAATAGTAAAAAAGTAAAATAACTATTATGTGAATTGTATGTGAGCCATAAAGCCTAATTTTTTTTCTTGCATAATGTGGCTAAAGATACTCATTTTTATGTTATACATATATCCAATAGATGTCGCTAGTGGCTCAGGGTCTTCTAGTTTCCATGATAAAATGATGCTTTAAAAAGGTGCATTGTTCAAGTAGACAGATCTGCTGTCATCATCATTTTTTCAGAAATTTGAAAGTCCGAACATATGGAAAATCGTTGTTGAAAACTTAATAATTGCTTTTGAAAATTCTGAAATTGTGGTCGAAAGGTGAAAATCTTGGGCAAAAATTGCAGTCAAGGATTCCTACTCCATCTGATTGGAAATAAGATTTTCAATAAGTGGTCTATGGCAATTATTTAAATTGTCATCCGTATAAATATATATTTCTTTCCTATTAAAGATATTGGTTTTAAATTGTTTTTTAGAGGAAAAACAATAGTTACAACAAATCTTCAAATTAATACCAGAGGATTTTAAAAAAAAAAGGGTTGGGTTGGGTATAATGTATAACTGAGTTGTGGTTTGTGTAAAAACTGTAAAAGGAAAATACTAGTTCAGACAGTAAATGCAGACTCTGGGAAAATATTCATGCGATGTGCTACAATGTCACAAACCTTTTCAATACCTTTAGTCTGTTGCTGTATCCAGGAATTGATTTGCTGCCTTGTTATTTCAGGGTTATGTAGAAAATCGACCATTTCCAGTGGTGCACCATAGAAATTGTTTACAGCATCCAGATAGCTCTTCAAATTAGAATAGGGAATAGGAAAAAAGTAAACCAAGGGAGACAGTAAAAAGTAAACAATGTATTATTATTGGGGCCTATAAAGGTCAGATATCACAAAATTGTGATACTACGCTTTTCTGCAGTTGTCAAATACTACACAGTTTATGTATTTTACTATCCTAGTGGAATACCAACTGCATAGTAACAATACTTGGTCTCTTGCACTTGTGTGGTACATCACAGTATTTTGCTATACAATAAATAACAATAATACAATACAATAACATTTTTTATACAATATTTTAGTATTGTTACAGAGGATGCAACCTACAGGCCTGCAAATGCTGCACTGAACAGGTGGGTTTTCAGTCTGGATTTAAACACCAACAGGGATGGGCAGTTCTGACTGACTGGGGTGAAGAGTTCCATAGAGTGAGTGCAGCATTACATAACTCTATGTGATCAAAGGATTATAGGTAGATGAGGATGACTAAGTTATTTGAACCTGCTGATCTGAGTTTGTGAGGGGAACAAAGTAGTTGTTTAGGGCCTACATTTTGTAAGTAGGCCAATTTTAAACAGGATTCTTGATGTTATGGGTAGCCAGTGAAGGGAGTGCACAATCAGTGTTATGTGGCAGTGGTGCGGCTTAATAGAGTTTCTAACTCAAGCTTATGTAGTTCTGCCTGCATTTACCAATACCATGGCTTTAGTCTTTATAAAACTTGACTCGTTATACTAAAAAAAGAGAGAAAATTGCTGGTGGTGTCTTTGCTCTCTATGGGCTGTATTTATAAAGGTTAGGGGTCCAGAGCTAGTGAGACACCCAACATCCTACCCTTCCTCCCACTGTTTGAGTCCCACCAGGAATCTCCCTTTTTAGCCAATATTTCATGGGTGACTGTGGCCCATAGCCATCTGGGAGTTATTTAAAGGGACACAAAAAAATGACTTTTCCTTATTTTAATCTATAAATAATTTTGTGTAAGCAGCACTTACTCTGAATTTATGTGTTGCTGCATGCCTTTAATCCAGCACATGTTTTGCTCAGGAGCAATATTCCCCCTCACTCTTTTAACCACACCCATTTCCATCTGACCTGACTTTTTTCCCGCAAACCAACTGTCAAACCTGAACACAGCATTCCAACTATCAAAACTCTGCCACCATTCCAGCTACAGTAAAACTGCTCACAGAAGAATAGTTGGACAGCAAGGCACTTGGATTGACAGCTGAAATGTAAGATGTTTGGATATCTAAAGAAATAGGGGACAGATCAACAATAAAATATACAGTGGTGGTTGGTACGAATTATAGTTTCCAGTAATGGTCAATTTAAAGGAATAGTTCACTTCCAAAGTCAACTATTCCTTTAATTTATTGATTGACGCCCGGGAGGTGAAGGAGCTATGCCTTACCTCCCTTTCTTCAATCAATAGTTCAAGATCCGCAAACAAAGATTTAAGAAACTTACCTTTTGCACGATCCACCTCAGCCACAGTAACAGGTCCTGACTGCTTCCTGGTTCTGTACAGCTATAGCGTGCATGCACGATAATGTGTCCTATAGTTAGACAGAACAAGGAAGTGGTAGGGGATTTCACATTGGTTGCGGTGGATCGCGCAAAAGGCAGTGACATCAGCCGGATTCTAAAGTAAGTTACTGACTTGAGTATAAACTGAGGTCGGGTTTTCAGGCTCATTTAATAGCCTAAAAAAACTTAGTGTATACTCAAGTATATACGGTATTCCTTTAAAATAAGTTTTTTTTCAGTATAGACCCTTAAAATATTCTAAACATGTGTTTCAGCTTTGTGGGTGACTTACTTGAAGGAATTTGAAAGTTTGTTCACCAAATAATTTCTTCACAATGTTCAGTTGGTAATCATTGCCATGATTCATCATATCGTTTAAAAGACGTTTGAATTTTACATTAACATCCTTGATTTCATCAAAATAAAGAACCTGAAAGAAAAAAGGAACATTGAAATAGTCTTACTCCCGATGATGGTTCTTGTTCGGTATGTTCATTAATTGGAAGCTGAATTCCCCTATTTTATTTTATAAACCCAAATTTTTACACTCCAGAATCTGAACATATCCCCTCTAAAAACCCCAATAAACTGAAAAATAGCAATGCAGTAAATAGCATTAATGTAAATGTTACCACTTGAAGAACTGGGTGAAATAACTTTGTATTTGTACAGGCCATACCCCTGATCTCAGTCACATGCTCCCTTGCCTATTCTGTCCCATAAAAGGATTGGCTAAAGGCTACTAGTGGGTGTGACCAACTGTAACAAGTTCCTGAGCATGTGTAAAGAACATAATGGTCAGTGACCACACTGTGTGATACTGGAGCACTGGAAAATAAGACACAAACCTCAAAAAAAATCTCAATTAAAATGAAATGTGAGACACTGATTACTGCTTTTATAACAAGGATATCTGCCTTCTAATTCAATGTTGTTCTTAGGCTTTAGTTGTCCTTTAATGAAAACAATTGTGTTTTTGATTGTTTGTTTGTACTGATGGATTTCCCTATTAGGCCAGGATCTTATGATATACAAGCTGTTTCAGGGGACAAAAGGAGTCTAGGCAATAGTCAGGAAATAATCATATCTTCATGACAGTAAATGGATGGTTAGGTTAAATTGGGGCACAGATGACCTAAAGTCACACACCAATGTATTCATAGCGGTATACATATAACATGTATAAATATTAACAGAAGGAATATTGCTGACTTAGTAAAAGATAAAAAAAAAGTGCTACCTGAAATCATGAATGGAACATTATAAGTTATTTACTAAAATGACTGAAAATGCATCTTCCAACCCTCTTTATGTTTCTTATTTCAGTTTGGTGCCTTAATGCTTTCACCACATGAATTCTGTATTTTTCATACACAGAAACGAGGGTACCAGGGGGTTGGCTCTGCTAGAAATGGCTGTGGTTGGTTGATTTTATGTCATGTGGCTGAATTGTTTGCACCAATTCGATACATTATGAAAATCAAATCTTGAATTCCAAAATCCTTGATCATTTCCCTAAATTTGAAAAATTCTGAAAATCGAATCCCGAATTTGAAAATCCTCGACCATTTGCTCGATAATTATCAAAAAGTTTTGCAACAAATCCGAAAAGTCTGAGTATGTTCGGATCTGTAAAATTCGATTCGGAATTCGTTCAGGTCCAACTATAGTTGCCAGACTTGGCAGTAGTCAGAATACAAACACTCATTGTTTAACACTTTTTCATAAGCTTCAGCATGTGCAGAGAAGACATCAGTGGAAACAACAGTTAATCATTGGCTGTGATGCCAGCAGTCAAAGCCTCGAATGTCTGCATGGAGGGAGGAGCTACTGTAGACTGTAAGGATGGGGGCAATAATTATCCTTAAATGATAAAAATGAAAAAAACACTTTGCCTCATTTCAATCTATAAATAATTACATATAAGAAGCACTTACTCTGATGTGTTTGTGTTGCTGCATGACTTTAACCCAGTGCTTATATTGCTCAAGCTCAGTCCCTCAGTCCCCCATCCCCCTGCCAGACTATCTGACTCTGTGTGAGGGCAAGCATGCTCAGTAATCCCTAAGAGGCAGTATTGGGACAGGGAGTTTCCCACCATGCAGTTCATGTATTAACCATTACCATTCCAGCTACAGCAAAACTATACATAACAGAAGAGTTTATGATACTAACAGGGAGATTCAATAAAATTTCTTATCGTTTAAAATGGTGCTAATTTTGCCCCAACCAATCAGAACTTATGTAACATTTGAAAGCTAACATCTGATTGGTTGGGGCAAAATTAGCGCCATTTTAATTAATAACCCCCCAAGTCACTTGATTGACAGCTGAAATGTAATATGTTTACATATATCTAAAGACAAGGCATACTAGAAAACTTATGGAGAGGGGGGCCAAAAGGAGCAAAAAGCCCTCCACTGAGCATAAAAATAGAGAAACACCTTCTTATAACATAAGGCATCTTGCAGTCTCATGCTATATGAATAGCATTGCCCACAAAATCTAAGAAACAAGAAGAAATTTCTTACTCCCAGGTTCCCCAGAGTAAGGGGCAGAGATATGCAAAATACTCCTTTATGTCCCTTAGCTTATGCATGTGTCCAGAACCGCTGGCTAATAACATGCAATATAGCCTAATATATAGAGCCAATCATCTTACCTGCAGGCTATATTGCATGTTATTAAACCAGCGGTTCTAGACACATGCATAAGTTAAGGGACATAAAGGAGCATTTTGCATATCTCCGCCCTTTTCTCTGGGGAACCTGGGAGAAAGAAATGACTTCTTGTTTCTTAGATTTTGTGGGCAATGCTATTCATATACTGTAGCATGAGATTGCAAGATGCCTTCTGTTATAAGAAGGTGTTTCTCCATATATCTAAAGAAATAGGGGACAGATCAACAACAAAAACAGCACTGTGATAGTTTCCAGTTAAGGGCAATTAAAAAAAACATATTTCCCAGTGTACATATCCTTGAAATATCTGGTTAGTAATGCAGGTAATAATGTCAAGTAACTGACAATGGACCAGTTTTTTTGTTTTAAGGGTGGACATTCCCTTTAAGTGTAATGGTCACCAGTATTCAAAATATACTTATAACTCTTAGTATTAAACAATGATTTTTCAGTATGTACCTCGCTCATCTGGTTAGCTGTGTTACCTTGTGCTCCCAGGTAAACCATTGCTAAGGAAATCATAATACTCATGGAGGAAAAGACTATATTTTGGCCAGCAACATCTTTGCTGATTTCACTTAAAACATCAATGGTGAATTGGTTGTTTGCTGTACATATATCCATAGTGAATTTATCTGAAAACATAAAAAAAAATTTTAGTCACATTGTTTCCATACACAAGTAATTAAAATGAAATTTTAGAGACAGTCACCATCTTCAGTAGTTTCAAAGAGTTAAGGCTGCCTGCCATTTCTCAGAGATCAGGGTACACACAGTTCTGAGTATTCTCCCTATGCACAGTATAGGGAGAATGTTCAGGACAGCATGTTTCCCTCGACCACAGCCGACTCCCCTATACTTTAATACAGGGAGACAACCATGGGCGACTGAAATTTTTGGTCTTTTCTGAACGACAGCGAGGCCTCATAATCATTCAGAAAATGTGCTACACACAGTAAGGATAAAGCGCCGATACAGTCAGATCCGACGGTATCGGCACTTTATCGTTACCGTGTGTACCCGCTTTAGAGAAGTGTTTCTCAACCTTTGTATCTTTGCACCCTTTGTAAATACTATACAGTATAAAGTGAGCTCTAAGGTAACAACTAATTAGCATAAAGGAAAACTAAACTTAATTTTTGTAATCCTAATGTGAAAGCTATACATTGAAAAATTATTCTCTAGTAAGTTGCATTTAGTACAGGTAAGTAATAGACCCTGGTATCAAAGAAGGCTTCCAACTCATAGCCCATGTTGGCTTCATAGAGCCACGCCCCCTGATCCCAGGATTCACTGTCACTATGCACAGAGTTTCCGTTAGTGAAAGATAAAGTTTGTAAATGTTCCTATGTTAATTGTTGAGTTGCTGGTGGCGCGCATGTTTTTACAAACATACAGCCCAAGAAGTCACAAGTTCAAATCCCCTAGTTCATGAAACAATACAACATAGTCTACTGCCAGAGTTTGTTGCTTTTTTTGTTTGTTTCCATCATGTTTCTGAAAAAAATAAAGTTTCTACATATGTACAAACTTTATATTACCAACCAGCATGAAGTGCTGACAGCCTTCCTGGAGCAATACAAAATAGTGAACTGACATTTACTCAAATTTACTTACTGTATATACTCGAGTATAAGCCGACCCGATTATAAGCCGAGGTACCTATTTTTACCTCAAAAATTAGGAACACCTTATTGACTCAAGTATAAGCCGAGGGTTGAAATTGACCACTACTGCCTTCTGTAGCTATGTGCATTTAATTACATACTGGTAGCCATGGGAATTACTGGTAGCCATGGGAATTACTTGTAGCCATAGGAATCACTGATACCCATGGGCATTACTGGTAGCCATGGGAATTACTAGTAGCCATAGGAATAAATGGTAGCATGAGAGTTACTGGTAGCCATAGGAATTACTTGTAGCCATAGGAATCACTGATAGCCATGGGAATTACTGGTAGCCATGGGAAATATTGGTAGCCATGGGAGTTACTGGTAGCCATGGGAATTATTGGTAGCCATAGGAATTACTGGTAGCATGGGAGTTACTGGTAGCCATGGGAATGGTACTTACAGTTTGGTGTGCCTTCCGGATGCCTTACCGACGCAGCCGCAAGTCAGGAGGGAAAGCCAGCAGTTCCCAGTACTGCTTTGCAGGAGCGCGATGACGTCAACGCGCCGGCGTGCGCAAAGTACTACTGGTAACTGCTTGACCCGAGTATAAGCCAAGGTTCATTTTTCAGGTAAATTTTAAGACCTGAAAACCTTGGCTTATACTCGAGTATATACGGTATATCTATCGTATCTGCAGTGGTGGCGTGCTGCTAAAGTGCTGGGTTTGGAAACAAACAGGCCATTCTACATTTACCGATAGCCCCCTCTGTTATCCCCCTCTGTTATCCCCCTCTGTTAGCCCTCTCTGTTAGCCCCCTCTGTTAGCCCTTGTGGCATAGTGGTAGAAAGCTTTCTTTTTAGCAAGAGACAGTATAGAAGGTTGCAGGTTTGATTTCCAGTACTTACTTTTTTTTTACTGAAATGTTTATATTCTGTTTCTTACATCCATGCTAGCAAAGAAATGAACTGATCGGATGGCGAACGGATGGCGAACCATTGTTCTTCTAGATGGCAAGCCTCTAGATGGCAAGCGTTGAGTGCGCCTAACACTGTTACCTCGAACTCTAAGTATGGTAATTTGTTGGTAGCCCGGCACTTCAGATTATTAGCCCATCCTCTTTCATTCTTTAGGTGCATGGTGTTTGACGGGTTAACTAAGTTAGAAATTCAATCAAACATAGATCATGGAAAATTGCTCCTACAAAAGGAGGCAAGATAGATATACTGTCTTAACACCATGGCACATACTTAAATTTAGTATCAATATACTGAGTCTCTGGTGCCTACTATTTAACCTAAGCATTAGAGATGGACACAAAACCGAACTTGAACCCGGGTTCGAGCCGAAGTATCGTTCAATTTCGGTAATATTTATGGTTTTATTTTCGCTAACCCTCGAAAGTATCATTCGGTAACCCTCGAATTGGCCGTAACACTCGAATATAGCTTGCGCAAAACCCGACAATTGCCCACTGGTGACAGTGACATGTTCCCCAGACCATTTCCCAGGTGCCACCGCCATTTACAGTAAGTTACCACTGTTAGTTTAGCTGTAAATCACCCGGACTTATCGAACTATCACTAACCTGTTGACTTTAATAGTTCCGAATTCGAACTTTCGAAAGTTCGAAAGTTCGAAAATGGACCGAACTTTATATAGTTCGGCCATCTCTACTAAGCATCAGAGACTTATGAGGACTAAGCCTTGGGAAAATTACACCTAACTATTAGTTTAGTTATCCATAGAGGCTAGAAAAGTTAAGATTTTGTTTGAAACTCATGTCCAAATAGTCTGAAAAAATTATAATCAGTGATGGCAAATATGTGATACTCCACCTGCTTTCATATCACATCCACTAGATAGGAAAAAACAATCTATTATAGCCCTAAGGAACTGTTTATTCATTCAACTTACCCAGACATCTCTTCCACATACTTCCTAATAAGAGGTTTAGTTATGGTACAGAGTTGCATATTTCTGCTCCCATGCAAATCACCATGCAAATCTACATGCTTTGCAGATGACTTATAGTTGATATGGTTTAAGGATAAAAATGCTTTTGTTCAATTCATGGAGCTTATTAATAATAATGTCTTCAATCTTAAATTTTCAAGCGATTTTGGTGGGGCAAAAATACATATATAATTAAAAAAAAAAATGTTTATCATGGCTATAATTTCCCTATTCAGGGAACACCATCCTGAGGGCACTTTCTAGTCACACGCCTCATATATTCTGGGGAATCCCATATGGCCAGTAACTCTGATGATAAGTTAATTTAGAAGTCTAGTGAACTAGTAGTTCTTATGATTACCATTGTCCAACCATTGTCTTCTCTTCTACATATTTCCCTCAGTTTAAACTTATCAAAGGGGGCGAGAAACTAAATCAAGTCCTAAGGGGATGTAGATTTATACCAAAAGAATATCCATTTTTAGGGTACAAGTGACATAAAAATATTCACATGTTTGTAGGTAATTTTCAATGCGGTAGTAATGGATGCTTGGTTTGTTGGCAACTTAAGTTCAGCAACATCTTTATGAGTATCAGTAATGGACAAATATGTTGTATATCTCATTACCTGTTTAAAATGTGGCATTCAGTATGTGGGATGTACCACTAGAGCACTTGGGTGCTGTTTACATTTTCATCATACTGTATCTAGGGATCTATCTATAGCTAGCCCTTTAGCTAGGCATTTCTCGGAATATAATGGAGGTTTTGTTGATTTTAGATATCAGACATATATATATATATATTAATGTTCTTGATAAGATTTTTATTGCACTATTTTAAGATTATAGTTCTTTATAGATATTTTTTAGATATATTTTTAATCAGACACTGAGCACTTTTATTGTGGATACACTTTGTATAATTGGTTCAATATAGAGGTTGGAACATGTATAATGGATAATTAAATTGTTGTGTGCACTTTATAACTAAGATTGGCACTTAATTATGTTAATATGTTAATATGGGGGTGTGACAGATACATATGAGGGTATATGTATGGCTTGAAGCACTTATTTGCTACAAGCATATTAGCAATTAGCATATGACAGTCAGGTGTTAGGGACCTTCTGAATGCAAGGCGTGATTGCATTGTGGCTAAAAGGTGTTATAGGAACTGCCCAGGGATTGCCACAGATTCCTGTACAAGTCATTCTGAATTGAGAAAGCCAGTCGGATGACTAGCGAAACGTCTTCAAGAACTAAACCTCAAGTCCAGTTGATCTAACTGAATACAACACATATATCAATCTATGAGCTTCAGGATGATGGCTTAGCACAGGCTTAAACGCATTGATCGTTTTTGGTCTTCAATAAAGAAGAGTTTTGTTACAAAAGTCTAACGGAGTGCAGCAGTACGAACTTTTTATCTGTCTAGAGCATGCACACAGGCCATAACGATGTGATGCAGACTGGTTGGATTGTGGCTATATATCCTTTATTTTATATATATTTATATCCTCATATGAGAATGCATTGAGTTTTCAGGAGCTACAAATGAGGTGGGGGGTATATGATATTACATATAGGAAAGGTGTATATGTACTGTATGTGTGTACTATTTCACTATTACCATTTAAATGACCAGCAATAAATGTATTTAAAGTATAGCACTGACTTATATTAGACCTATACAAAATATATAAACTTACTTACAGAGCTGAGATTGTTATTTTAATATGGCATAGTCAAAATGGGAGCTTAAACCACACCCCTGTGACTGCTAAGGAGTCTCCACGTGGATACTGAAAAGAAGTGGTAATGTCAGTATAACATCCAAGGATGTGCTGTTTGTAAAACATTTGACATTCTTAGCCAATCAAAAGAACTTTCTGTATGCTACACAGGAAGTGATGTGTATATATGAAAGAGAATATAAAGGATGATACTTTGCATGTACCCGCTCATTTCGCTAGGTAAACTGGGAATGAGAAATATGTGTTTATATGTTAGATTAATAGGGCAATACTATTATAATAACATGAGGCAGTGAGGTACCTTCTGTTATAAGAAGGCTCTATTTCATTTTATACTCTGTGGAGAGCTTTCACCTCCTTTAATCCCACTTCACCTTAACTTATAAAGCTTATCAATATCCTGTGCTCCCAAGTCCAAACCCCATAGCAACTGTAAATGTGGTACTTGCTGTGGTAAATACTAATAAGTATGAACCAAGCATGTTAATCTGGATCCTTTTTAAGGTCTCTTCAAACATGTGAAAGGTCACAAGTTAAACACCCCTACTCTATACCATTAGGCTGTATTGCATCTGGCCACATGCATTAGCTACAGGACATTATGAAGAAATTTACTGCAAACAGAGAATGCTGGGAGTTGTATTTTTCAAACATGTGAAAGGTCCCAAGTTTAACACCTCTGCTTTATACCATTAGACTGTATTGCATCTGGCTGTAAATGAGATAATTCTCATGTACCCGCCTATTTCTCAAGATAAGCTTCGAGAGAGAAATATGTGTTTTTATGTTAGATTATTAGGGCAATGCTATTATAATAACATGAGGCTGTGAGGTATCTTCTGTTATAAGAAGGCTCTATTTCATTTTATACTCTGTGGGGAGCTTTTAGCTCCTTCAACCCCACCTCACCTTAACCTATAAAGCTAATCAGTATCCCCTGCTCCCAAGTCCTATCATAAACAGCTATAAATGTGGAACCTGCTGTGGTGAATACTAATTAGTATGAACATAGCATGTTAATCTGGATCCTGTTTAGGGTCTCAAGGTATCCAATTGTGCTGTTTAGTTTGAACCATATATTGTGTCAGGATTGCCTGGGTCTAATTTCAGACTTCAGGTTCACCTGAATGCTGATGTTTGAGTAACAGTTAAAAATGTCCCTGTGTAAAGATGTTTTATCCAGTTTATTTACACATAGCAAAACATACATACACACAATGCGCACGTTTGCTAGTATATATATATATATATATATATATATATATATGCATTTTTTTAATCTGCATTTTTGAATAACTTACCTTATGTTGTTACCATCTGCATATGTTTGAATTGGTGTTTCTATGATACCAGGTAGATGCTTTTTGGTGCTGGATCTTTATGCAAATAGGAGTGGGAGATATAGCTTTGGGAGAGGTGTGTCTCCTGGGTATACATAAGTTCTAGGAGTTTGAATTTAGACATGCCTCTGAGAAAGTGCCTATATGGGTTAGGCCCCACTAGCACGATTCGGATTGTGTTTTCCGATTGTGCAGATCCATGTTAACTTATGGCAGCTGTTTTCAGGAGGGCAGTTTGCATGCACTATCGTGCCATTGCAATTGTGCGTTCTTTCATGCATCCTAGTAAGGCCTCAGCCTAAGGTACAAGGCATAGGTCTAAGGTCAAGCGTGTCTATCTCTGTTGGTGAATTAGGTTGGATTTGCTGGTGTTTTTTTTTTTTAGATTCTACCCCACATTGATTCTTTTTACCACCTGCAGAGAGAACAGTAAACATTGTGTGCTGGTTGTTTAGTTATTTATCACAAAAATGTCCATGATGGGCGGCAACTATCTAGTTTCTACACAGTCCCACATCGGTAATTGGTCCAGGCTGGTGAATATTGTGGGAACATCAGCACGTATGTCTTTTGGATGGCTTGATATTTCAACATTCAACAGTGAATCAATGTATAATCAGGCCAGAGTATAGCCAGAATAAAAAGGTAGTGGTAGTGAGCCAATGTACAACTATATAAAGCATGGTAACATCCTTACATAATGAGTTATGACTGGTTTAGCAATTTCTGTTACAAAATCGATGTTTCACACATTGCTCATCAAAGGTTAGAATCTTATTATAGTGCCCATTTAATCCAAAGTAGTTCATTCTGAGTATTTTTTTAATGAGGGATACAATTTCTTCAGTCTGGTTTTTCAAGTACTTCTGTGTGTAAAGTAAGTTACATGATATGGTGTATAAGATAGAAATGAAGCAAAATTCCCTCTTTGGTTCAGTGCTTAACTATATGACTCACTGGGAAGGGTTGCGTGTTAGTTTTTACTCAGATTTGGGCAGGTATTCATACACAACAGTTCATCATAACTTCTCATTAATCTTATTCTGTTAAGACTTTTAAGACTTTTAAATTGATTACGTTTGCTGTGTACATTTTACATTGTATAAGAAAATACTCTTGGAAAGTGACTTGGCCAGTAATGTACTTCATATACTGTAGTAACATTGTTTTAAAGTTTTGATGCACTGGGAACTACATTGATACTTTTATTGTCCCTTTGTAATAATACCTTCATGCTGCACATACAGGAGGCAGACATCAGGGAGCGGATCGCTCCGAAACTAGGAGTCAGTCATAGCGGGTAGTGTCATCATCTCTTTTATTAAATCCACACATATATACATGAACAGGCTGTGCCAACAATACAACGGAGGTGCAACCAAACAGTAGTCTGACATGTTTCACGGCGTCATTGCCGCTTCATCAGAGACTCACTGTGGGAGAGGATTTTCCCATAATTCCTACTCCCTTAAATACCCAAAAACCCTATTAACCCCTAAAGTGACAGTGTGAATAAAACACAATCTGAGTAACATAGAAACACCTGACATCCATAATCAGAGGGAGATCAAAACCTCTGTGTTCAAAGTAAATAAGAACCATTATCCAACAGTGTGAAAATAAGAAATATAAAATATATAAAAAAATCAATCAGTCTAATATTGTGCATTATTTATACAGTGTTACCCTTATATAGATACATGGCCTATTAATCTTAAACTCGACCCTAAAGTGAGTAGGGTGAGCGACACATTTAAGTGAGTGTCTACAAGTGTTGTCAGCTATGTTCCCATAGTGAAAAAGGTACTACCTTTATCCATAATCCGATTATATAAAGTGACTATGTTTAATCTAGTTTTAAATGTAAATCTAAAGTGAAAAAATGGATTACTATTATAGTAAGCAACTAATCCATTAGTATAGTGTATAGTGTATATAAGGTAACTAAAATAACCAACATACTGTCAACATGACAGATATGTTGTAACAGCGTTGTAATATAATGTATATAATAAAAATGTGTAACTATAAAAATATTATAAGAAATATTATACAAAAGCCTTTTATGTAAGAATTACTTCTGTCTAATCCACAGTTATATCTCCATATCATATATATCAAAATAGAGATTGGTATGGTATGTGATTTCTATGTTCATACTGCACATACATTGATTCTAATTTATTTTTACTGGAGCCCAGTGTGGCATTTCCTTGTTTAGGGACCTATGCTGTTAGAATCAGAGATAGACTAGGGGCAGGTGCTAAGGGTTATATAGGAAGCATTCTCTGGATTGAAAATCTGCCACTCAATTATTGCAGCTCAGGATGTGTATACAAAGTACTTCTAGCAGACCAGTTATGCGGTGAACAAGATTGCTAACTAACAGATCCTACAGCATGCAATGCACACCATTCCAAAATGACCACAAACACTTTCTAAACACCACTCACATACCCCCCATGCATTTTGTATGATGTCACTACCCATTACTAAGTAGATCTAGACCTCTGCAAGAAAATACAAATCTCTACACTGTTTACAAAGAAAATGTATGAATAGTAGTGAAGGTATGGTATCAGAGATTCAATTAAATGAGCATGAAATACTAATTCATAGTTCACAGCTCTACAATAAAGACAAGGAAGATGTCATTAAACATATTTGCTAGGCAACTTAAATTTACAAAAATTTTTCAAAATTACAACAAAAAATATTTATATTAGCAATTTGCCCCTTTAAAGTTACAATAAAACAAAAAGAACAAATGAAAATATAGTTTTGGGGTATTTTGCTGAAAAACAATTTACCTTGTTTGGTTCCTGCTGTGTAAGGTTCTGATCTCTCGAAAGCTTCATTTACAATTTAAACACTTCACCACTCCCATGGCAACGTTCCAGAATAGCACCTGTAAGCTTTGTACATAGAAATTAGCAAGGAAAAGAGGTGACATCATAAACTGACAAGATACAAATATTTAGACATTGTTGTAATGCTGGGTGAAGTATTGTACTGTTGTTAGGCATTTAATATAAAGGTTGGGCATTGCCTCATAAAACTTGTCAACTAGGGTTGCCACCTCTTTATGAACACGTATCAAAACTACATCTGCAAAGCTAAGTACCAATTCATTAAATATATGCTGTATAGATACACTTAAACCAATGCAGACAGCATCATGCTTCCAATATACTTCCTTATCATGCTTTAAATGCAGGGGAGGAATGGCCCAGTAGGCTGAGGGGCAAATGCCCCCCGGGCTGGTCTCCAATGAAAAATGTGGGCTGCCATAGAAGCTCTTAGTAAGTTACATGCTTAAATGGGACTACGCCTGCCTCTACCTGTAACATGGGCAAGGAACAGAAGACCTCTCCTCTGTCAAATTAATAGAAGCAGCACAGTATTAGTCAGCGCCCCAGTTCATTAGGCAGTGTTAGTCAGCCCTCCAGTTCATTCGCCAGTGTTACGTCAGCCCTCCAGATCATTAGACAGTGTTAGTCAGCCCTCCAGTTCATTTGCCAGTTTTACGTCAGCCCTCCAGATCATTTGCCAGTTTTATTCAGCACCTACTTCATTAGTCAGTGTTCGTCACCTCTCCAGTTCATTAGCCAGTGTTGCGTCAGCCCTCCAGTTCATTAGCCAGTGTTGCGTCAGCCCTCCAGTTCATTAGCCAGTGTTATGTCAGTCCTCCTGATCATTAACCATTGTTAGTCAGCTCTCCAGATCATTACCCAGTGTTAGTCAGCCCTCTAGATCCTTAGTCTGTGTTGTCAGATTACCCAGTGTTGTAAGCCTACCAGATCATTAGCCATTGTTATCAGCTCTCCAGATCATTAGCCAGTGTTAACAGCTCTCCAGTTAAGTCAGCCCAGTGTTATGATGTGGTTATCTAAACCACATCATACACTTGAAATGTTGCATGTAAAATGAGAATAGTGGTCTTAAAAATAGGCGTAACTGTAACTTACCTTGTGTGTGTGACCTTGGGAAAGTGGGCGTGGTCAAACATTTTTTGATCTACTGTGAAAGGGCCATTTGGTTGTATTTGCCCCCCAGGCCAAAAGGTCCCAGTCCTCCCCTGTTTAAACGTCAACACTGAGCCGCCTTTCAGAATGCTGATTTTACAGGATCCAAATGATTCCCTTTATAAAAACTGCATTTAGATGGAAAGTAGTCTCAAAATAGTCAGGGAGTCAAGCAGGAGGGAACACATGCTACTTCCTCCCATTAAATTATAGTTTTGGTGGGGGGAGGGGGTCAATATAGAATATAATGTACCCCCCTACTATAAATTTTAAGGATATTAGACGTAACCGAGCATTTCCGCAAACATATAAAAGCACGAGATGATATCTGATATTTATATATATAATTTATAGTAGGGGATACATTATCTTTCATAATTTACTGCTCCCCCCATTAATTTTAAGGTATCAGCTTTAAACCTGGAAAGCAAAATATGTTCCCTATGCTGCTCTTAACCCCCCCTTTCAACCCCCCTCTGATCCTGGACACACTGACACAAATTATGTCACTTCCCCCCCAACACACACAGATGCAAGCTGTCACCCCCTGACACAAATACACAAATTGTGTTACTCCCCTTCTTTGCACCCAGCCCCCCCTGGTTCACTCTCCCTCTGTTGTGGCCAATTCAACCAGCACCAAGCTTTTACCCTGGCACTGCACTTCACCTCCTAGTCCTGCTGCAGCTGTCAGACAATCTCTCATTGTAATCACCAAGTGTTTGCCCCATCTCTTTTAGCTGCAGGAAAGCAGCAGCCAGCAAACCTCATGCCACCAGTGAAGTCAATGAAATTATGTATAAAGGGGAAGGGGGTTTGACAGCACTTCTGGAATGTTATAATTGGCTACTATGTAGTCGTGCACCAATTATAACCATAATATGATCATTTGTTCCAAGTGGGTCCCATAGAGACCCATTAAGGGGTTATATTATATACTTTTTTACTAAATTTGTTTATTTGTATAGAAGAGTTGTTAGCCCATTTGTTTACATCCCAGGAATAGTTAGACTAAATAATACTCAGATGGTGGCAGCGACTGTAGCTGACAGACCCATATTTTTTAATATAATATGGAAGATGATTTACAGTTCTTATACTACTTTTTCTTTACTACACTCTAATCAAGGTATTTATATCTTTTATATGTTCAACTATACCTTCTTTCTGAGACGAGAAACCAGGGACACTATAGGGACACTACACTCATGCAGTAACCGACTGCTCTCTGGCTTCTACCCCAGTCAGTGTCACTTTCTTTTCTCTGGCATAATTAAGTATATGTTAATGAAGCGATGGGTGGAGCCAGAGTGATGTAAATAACTGCAAATGCATAAAGTTCCATTACCACTGATACAGATTGTGTAAAGATGCCCCACGTTGACTTTTCTTGATAAGAATAAAGCCAATAATTTTTTGTTTGTTCTACTTTTGCTGGGCTCTTTATGTCTCCTTATGTCTTAAAGGACAACTCCACCCTCATAAGAACATCTTTTAGAAAGATTTCTGCTTCTGCTTAGCCAGGAAGCAGAAACAGGGGCAACAGGACATTGTGCAGGATTTCAGGTTAGACTTATATATTTCAGTTTTCAAACTTTTGGGGCTTTGCAGGGTGATTTACCTGTATGGAAGTTTTTATTCTGGGGCTGGACTTGCTCTTTAAGCTTTGTAGACACTTATTATCTTCCAGCTGACAAACGGCCCCTGAATTACTACAAAAAAAAACTGAAAGGGTATATCCACCCCCAAAAATATTTTTCCTGTGGCCATAAAATCCCCCAAAACCCAAAGGTATAAATTCAGCTTCTAAACATACTTACAAGCCCTCAGCTGCCTTCTGTTTGCTTCCATGCCTTTCAGTGCATGGAAGCAAGTAGAAGGGGACAGACCAGCAGTGGCTCCTGTGATTGGCTGAGACATTGCATCCACCATTTGGGTGGTCACACTAGCATCTATTAAATGTGTAGAAGTCACAGCCAGTATTTTAAAATTTACTGGTAAAATAATACCCATGTAGTGAATAACATTTTTCATCAGTGGTACTGTTTGTGCAGGTATAACATGATAAAATCACATCATCTGTGCAGATACAAAAGGAAATTGTGTTCACTGCATATCACAATTCCATTATATCCCTAACATTGACATTTTTTTATTTGCATGTTAATTTCAATTGTTACCGTATATACTCGAGTATAAACCGACCCGAGTATAAACCGAGGTACCCAATTTCAGCTAAAATCCTAATAAAAGTTGTTGACTCGAGTATAAACCGAGGGTAGAAACTTGGCATTCAAGATGTTTGGAAACTACAACTCCCAGCTAATAAAGCATGCTGGGAGTTGCAGTTTCCAAACATCTTGAATGCCACCCTCACGTGGCATTCAAGATGTTTTGGGAACTACAACTCCCAGCATGCTTTATTAGCTGGGAGTTGTAGTTTCAAACATCTGAATGCCAGTGAGGGTGGCTTCAAGATGTTTGGGAACTACAACTCCCAGCATGCTTTATTAGCGGGGAGTTGTAGTTTCCAAACATCTTGAATGCCACCCTCACTTGGCATTCAAGATGTTTGAAACTACAACTCCCAGCTAATAAAGCATGCTGGGAGTTGTAGTTCCCAAAACATCTTGAACGCCCCCCTCACCCTCCCACCCAGTTCAGTTTGTACCTGTCTCTTCTCCTGTGGTCTCTTCTCCCTGTGGGCTCGGTCTCTTCTGTGTCTCCCGTTGTCTCTTCTTCTGTGGGCTCTCCTCCATCCTCCATCCTTCCTGGCAGGTGCAGTATCCTGAGCATTCCGGCAGCCGTGCGATCTTTCTGTGCACTGTGCACTGGCGCGCCGGCTGACGTCACTGCCTGGCGCCGGCTTGGCGCCGGGCAGTGACGTCAGGCCGGCGCGCCAGTACACAGAAGGATCGTGCGGCTGCCGGAATGCTCAGGTAAGCTAGTGACTCGAGTATAAACCGAGTCCGAGTTTTCAGGCTGATTTTTCAGCCTGAAAAACTCGGTTTATACTCGAGTATATACGGTAAACTGTTAAAGGGTTTTTAGTAGAGGGTTCTGAGTCCAAACCCATTATCGGTATGTTGTTTTATTGGACAATATACAGTATGTAGGTATTCTGAGTATTGTGTTTCCAGAATAAAAAGATACTGTATATGAATTAGATATTTTTGAAACAGGCCCAATTATTTCATGTTACATGTAAGCAGTAAATCATAGAGAAGGGATACAAAGATTTATTAGAAAACAATAACATCCAGGTATTGATTTAACGTATTTATTTATCATTGCTGTTCCCAAATAAAAGCAACAAAATGAATCTCATTTGGTCAAAAACACAATACAATAATCTGTTTAGAATCCCTTAGGGCCTTGAGAATCAAAAACTGTAACAGGGTGTTTGATACTGATAATGAGAATCATGAGAATAAAGTCAAGATCGTTATTATTTCACATAGGTTTATAAACATTGGTTATTTTACATGATGTTCAAGGGCTGCAGTATTTTCCATACATAATTATAGTGCGTGTTTTATTGTGTCTTAGAATAAATATGAAAGGATGGTCAACATTAACTTCCTCTTTATGCATCAAAAGCCTCTCTTTAGTTACATCTGCCACCTCAGTGCCATCTTCATCGACCTGTATACAGGCTTTTTGTATTGCATGTGTAACAGAAATTCCTTTACTCTCTGTCATTCCTGAGAAGTCAGCTGCTTCATCGCTAAAAGCATCATTTATCCCTAAGCTTTTTAGAATGTCCATAAAGTCGAACGTGCTTTCCAGCTTAAATTTAGGCAAGCTTAGCTTTACTTTGCTATTGGCCATCATGCTTGGATTAGTCCAGTGAACATATTTTTCATATGTCATGTCCTGTATCAACTGAAAAAAACATACACATACTGTAAGTATAAATAGGTACTGTAAAATATTGGAAAAAATCTGTTTTAATTGAATAACAACTAAAGGGCAACACCAACATTCCCACCCACCCTCTGGGGCCTGGCCTATGGGAAAAAGTAATTGTGAGCATGTTTGCCATATGCTCCTTTAATTATTTTATTTTTGTGAAGGGTTTCAGAGACATTTTAAATTTTATGTGTCTTCTGCAACTGGAATGGGGACAGCATATCGGATTTTTGTTTTTTAAAAAAAGAAAATCTACTGCATTGTGGTTAATATTACATACAAATCCCAAAACCACAGAAGAAAAGTCAACTTTACTCACCCCCTCCCCCCAATTTCTAATTTAAAGGACAACTAAAGTGAAAAAAACAACTTTGGCTAGAAAAAATGTACACATTGCATTGTATATAATGCACCTACTCAGAGTGACATTGACAGTGTCAATGACAGTGAAGATATGTTGTTTTAATGGTGTCCCATGGGGCTGCCATCTTGGCTCCTGCTCCTGTACCGACTGGATATTGAAATACTAATACCATCATCCTTTACATCATGGGAAATTCAGAGCTACCAAGTAAGTCTACAGCTGTAAAAGCAACTGTTTAACTTCAAAAACTTCAAACGAATATATATAGGTCAATAAATTCTGTGTAATATGTTAAGTGCAGCAATTCTAGCCTTTCATGCCTAAAAGTTATTTTTCCTCTGTAGTTCTCCTTTAAGCTAAAAAAAAAAAAGCAAAATTGTAGTTTTGTACAAATAAGGGAAAGTGACTTTTGTATAAAGGACAGGACAACCTATATAAAAAAACTTGTTTCAATTTAATTTATGGAAAAAAATGAGTGAAATCCTAACATGTACTTTCTCAGTTAGGAGAGTTTTCAATACAAATAGACATTATAAAACAAGTATGGAGCAGAAAATAGAAAGAGCGGCCAACTTGATAACTAGAAAAGGGAGAACAAGAAGATCAAATCGCCATTCACCACAATCACACACAATGTAACATGTAAGGCTGTATGGGATGAGGAAGTTTGCTCTACACAAAACACATTGGGGGGCATATTTATAAAGGATTGTCTTTTTCGCCAAATAATTAGCGCAGCACATCGCAGCGAAAATAGCGCGATAAAGAGCGAAAAGTATCGCAGCGAAAACTTAACGCATCTAAGAAGACTGCATTGTGAAAACCATTCGAAACCAGAAAAGCCCACTAGAAAATGATGTCAAGTTCAAAATGGCCACCTCACATTTACCAAGAAGTCAGCCATGTCTTATTTAGTCAATCTTCTTAGAATTTCTCAATTGGAATACAATTTTCTTTTGCACTGCACATTCGCCTTTCAAATGTGCGTTCGCCTTTCTAATGTGCGTTCGCTTTTCCAAGGCATATTACATTCTAATGCGTGATCGCCTTTCTAATGTGCGTTCGCCTTTCTAATGTGCGTTTGCCTTTCTAATGCGCGTTCGCTTTTCCAAGGCATATTCCATTATAATGTGCGTTCGCCTTTCTAATGTGCGTTCGCCTTTCTAATGTGCGTTCGCTTTTCCAAGGCATATTACATTCTAATGCGCGATCGCCTTTCTAATGTGCGTTCGCCTTTCTAATGTGCGTTCGCCTTTCTAGTGTGCGTTCGCCTTTCTAATGCGCGTTCGCTTTTCCAAGGCATATTCCATTATAATGTGCGTTCGCCTTTCTAATGTGCGTTCGCCTTTCTAATGCGCGTTCGCTTTTCCAAGGCATATTACATTCTAATGCGCGATCGCCTTTCTAATGTCGCTTTTCCAAGGCATATTACACTCTAATGCGCGATCGCCCTTCTAATGCGCGTTCGCTTTTTCAAGGCATATTACCCATTAGAATGCCTTTTCGCTCAAACAATGACTTTTCACCACCTTCAGGGTCGCGCTAATCTTTCGCTCTTTTTAACGCAAAAAACACCTCCTTTTTCGCTAAAATTACCATTGCGAAGTAAGGCGAAAAGGGTTTAGCGATAGCTCGCGGAAACAGTTTCGCCATTCGTTAGCGCTACCTTTATAAATAGCGTTAACTGTCTTTTTGGCGAAAACCCATGCGAAAAGCGAATGCGAAAACATTTCGCTACTTTTCGCTCTTTTATAAATATGCCCCTAGGTGTGTTTCTATGTAAACCATTAATATAATCGTGTTTCTTATCATTCTGAATACTTTGTCCAGGTGGCACAGCACCGGTGTATTGATTTGAAGAAAAGAGACACAAACTCCCAAAACATTACAGACATAAGAACCTAGGGCATCTCATTCTCATCCCACAAAGGGGAAAAACTATTTTTTGCATTAAATAAAATGTAATTCCATGGGTTTAGGTGACTTACTGCCAGCCCAGCACCGATTCACACTCAAGAATGATATCACCCAATAGTCAAACACAAAAGCCTGCCCTGATGCATTTCCCCTTATACTTGTGGCTTAGTCATATGTCCTCAGTAAGCTTAGACTAAACCCTAAGTTTTTCTGCTCCTTGGAGATACTTTAAGGAATGTTCTTTATCTACTACATATTTTAGAACAGTTGACACCATATAAATTCCAGTTCAGTTTTGTATGTCTGAATCTGCAATAAAATTCATACACAGCAGTACATTTTACAGGTAAAAAACATCTATACCTCTGCAAAGTGAGCTGCAATTCAGGTATACCTTCTATTTTGGGTGCCTACAGCCAGAGATGGATTAAGATCATATGGGGCCCAAGGCAGGGCCATCATTTAGGGGGCCCCTTTTTTGCTACATATATTGTATAGACTCTAATTTTGTTACTGCTTCTTAAGCTGGGCCCCCAGAAGTTTCTTGGGCCCTAGGCATGTGCCTAGGTTTGCCTTGTGGATAATCCTGCTCTGCCTACAGCCCCTATGCCCCTTTTAGCAGCCTTGTGCCATTAAATTTAGTACAGTTCAAACGTTCACACGGAAATTAGCTTTTTTACCTTTTCTAGACCAGTGGATTCATCTTCGATATCTTTAGGTAGGAAAATAAGCAGGCTTAAATGTTTCATAGTAAAAGGAATCTCTAATATCACAGTTTTCAACTCATTAATATATCCAATGCTCAGTCTGACTTCACAATTCATCATCTGTACAGGCTTCTTTTCAGTCTAAAATAAATGAGTGAAATGGTAATATATTTTCTAGATGCATAGTTCTGCTCCTTGGCAAAGCTTATTCTGTCTACATGAATATTAACATTTCAACATTAAGCATCAAAACAAACACATATTAATAACATATTTTGATCAAAATAACCCAAATTTCCAGTAAAGACCATATTTATAAAATATCCAGATTCCCAGTGGGCATGAATGTCACTACTGGAAACTCTAAATAGCGATGGAATATCATGGAAAATATATTTAGCTTTGTATAAATGTTTTCATGGAAACGATGTGTAGTAACGCCTAATGTAAGGATAACTGAATAATCCTGTAAGTTAATTTCCCAAAGATGTGCACAAATAGCATTTTATTCTGTTTCATGGTGTGATAAGAAATATAGAAGAAGAAAAATGAGAAAATCTAAGATACAGTGTTTTTTCACATGTTCTATTTTTATACATAAATAGTCTATCCAGGCATACTCACAGGGAAATCAATTTACATGAAGGCATATTAGTACTGGAATGTCTAGGTCAGTTATTAAGTTATTAGATATCGTAACAAATTGAATTTTCTAAATGGTATTAAAAGGAACAGGAAGTAAGTTTTAGTTATTGTCTTTGTTTTAAGGTGTGATATAATTATAGGACATTATTTACCATTCTATGTTCCAAATATGTATTGCCAATATTAATTTGTATTTATTGGTATTGCAGGTTTAGATGCATTTTTCATTGCTTTTGGACAATAATTAATGTCTCTGGTTTTTAATTAACCTTTTGATTGGTCTTTACACAATAAGAGTTAGTTTTGTGTAGGCTTGATTTAGCTATTAAGTAATGTGTTTTTTGTGATTTTCCTGTTGCTAATTATTCTATTCTGGATTTATGTTGAAACAGTCATTTATTTATGAATGAATTAACATATTAAAGGTTACCTGTGATTCCTGTTTGTTATTGTTATAAATAGAAGCCAGACACTCCTTTTAATTCATTTGCTTTGGGGTGGTATAGGCTGTAAGGTTTGGGAGGGGTTGGCTTCTTGCTACAGACTCAAACATCAGGGTCTGCATGGTTTGTGGTTTTTCTCATATAATTTATTGGCGATAGTGAATTAACCAAAATTGTTATTGATAAGTTAAAGGCATGACAAACATTCTTAACATATAAACACACAAGAGACAAAAATATTATGTCAACTATATCCTTATAACCTACCCCTGTGGTGGATTTCTATGGGAGGAACTGTAAGATTATAGCCTTATAATCTTACAGTTCCAGGAGGAGAAGAAAACCAGAAGCCCCAAAGGGGTAGGTTATAATAAATCATGCACCCGAACTCTAAATTAAAGGGATATTAGAAGTCGCCTTGAAGTTCCGTGCCCCTGCGGTCTCGTTCTTTTATATGGTCACGGAACTCCTCTGTAACTTCTAATATCCTTATAATTTACAGTTGAGGGTGCATTATCCACTATATAAATGAGGTACATTTTTAGCTATATACAATACATTTTTGACAAATTTGTCACATAATGGATTTAACTCCAACCCATTTAATTCCACTTTTGTCCCGAGACTTCAAAACTGCAGATTAAATAGAGCCTTTTGCTGGTCAATTAAAGTTTAACTGCACCCACAGTCTACCTTCACGTGCCCAACCTAACAACCGCATTATGTAAGACTTCATACCCACACCCAACACAGCTCGTAAAGCCGCAGATACCAAACTGCACCCAAAGCTCAACTCTTCCTGCCTCTTATATACACAATGCCATGGGGAGGATATGGAAGTCACTCAGAAGTGACATAGGGCATACACCCCTACAAACCATAGCTAAACTACAGCTCAAAGCACTACAACCTGCAAATAACCATGACCTGCCAGAAAGCCAAGTGAGTCACCCAATCCCTGTAACTTTTATCTAGATCCATATGAGCCCCTCCCACATGCTAGGAATTGTGGGACATATAACGCATTTGATTTGGCCGATTCATCATATTTTAATAAATATTTGATACATTTGGGGGGATGTTTACATCGGGATTTAATAAGGCTTGTTATAAATGGGTGTACAAAGTTGTGTAATAATAATGGACTTTACAGTTCTGGATTTCCATGCTGAATTCCCACATGATTAAATACTGCTAGCGTAACAGGGCAACTATACTGAGACAATGACTACCTCATTGTATTGTATTTTACACCTTGCCCAAGGTACACAATAATCCTGTCCAGCTGCCAGGTAGACCCATCGTAGCTGGGATTGGTTCAGTTTTTAGCCTTTTTTTGCATAAATTACAACAATTAATAATACCTGAGGATGATCAAATTATTTTGGCCACTCTCGACGTATCATTGCTCTACACATCAATACTGCATGATAACAGTATTTTTGCGTTTCAGAGAATGATACGGGACAGTGACCTTTATGACGAGCAACAGATTGCTTTTTTTACCAATTGTTTGGAGATTGCGTGAAAGCTATTTTTACCTTAATGGGAGATATTACAAGCAGTTACGTGGCACTGCCATGGGATCCAACTCTGCCCCGTCATACGCCAATGCCTTTATGGCGTGGCTGGAGGATGAATTTATCTACATCTTGCCTATCTTCCCCCGGGGGTCTTGCCTGGTGGAGATACATAGATGACATCTTCCTCCTGTGGCGGGGCCACATTGGATCACTTATGGAGTTCCATGAATGTATTAATGTTCTGTACCCCAATATAAAATATACTCTTAGCTTTGATTTAAGCCAAATCTGTTTCCTTGACGTAAGAATCAAAAAGGAGGGGAACATATTGTGTAATGAATTTTTTCCCAAAGCTACGGATAGGAGCCAACTACTGGCCTTTGACAGCTTTCATCCCAAGCAAACGAGGTGGTCCACCCCTGTGAGTTAGTTTGCCCAGTTGAACTCCATCGTGAGTGATGAGATGAGAAAAGAGAGGCAAACTAAAGAGATGTTTCAGAAATTTAGGCGCAGGGACTATCCTTTTAAAGGTGTTAAACTGGGCTCTTAAGAAGGTTGGGGATCGTGTTACCGTAACTAGATCTAAGAAAGAACCCCAGTTGCCCTTTGTTATGAACTATGGGATAGGTACTGTTCGGGTCATGGGGGTGGTGCAGAGACACTGGCATATACACGGGAACTCATATCCAGAGATCCCAGAGTTCGCCAGTCCTCCCCTGATCTCCTATCGCAGGGGATGCACCAATGGCAGCAGCCTGGTCAGATCCACAGAAACCCAGAGGAGTGAAACACTGTCATTTCAGGTAGGAAGGGCATGTTTTCATGCCTGAGGTGCAAACAATGTAAATTTGTGAAGAAGGGAGTGTCATTTGTTCACCCCAAAACAGGGGAAAACTTAGAGGTCTTCATACCTGTGATAGCCAATATGCTGTTTATGCACTGTGGTGCCCATGTGGTCTCATATGTTGGTGAGACCACCCAAGCAGTCAAATCCAGATTCTCCCAACACAGATCTAGTGTTAGGTTAGGAGATGTGAAACTTCCAAGCACTGGAGAAGGGGCATGATGCTGACAGCCTCAAATATATGGATGGTGTTGGAAGTAGTCCCTGTGCCATTTAGGGGGGGGAGACCACAAGCTCGAACTCCACCAAAGAGAGGTGTGGATACATAGTCTTGGATATCTAGCCCTTAATGGTTTAAACAGGGACTATGATCTTTATCTGTTTATATAGGTTAGGTCTGTTGTTCTTATGGGTGTCCTCTAGGGGGTACTCAAGTATTATGCTGGTTTCATGTTTGGGACATGATGCAATAGGTGTGGTGGGAGGGATTGTGAGTAGGTAATTTCCTGTAATTACCTTTAAATACACATGTGTTTGATGTAAGATGTAACAGGGGACTCCGGTTTCCCCAAAACGTTGTCAATTTTGTACATGCTGTACTAGTTCTGATATGTATTGAGAGCAGTGTCGTTGGACTATTATATATGTGTGTGTGTGTGTATGTGTGTGGCTGAATTTCTTTAATCTTCTTAAATTACTTTATTATATATATTTCCTTTCTATTATTATTTCATTTCTATTAATACTAGTAGAAATGAAAAGAAAAGTAGTTTATTCTTTAAGCTAGGTACACACAGTACAGATTTCTGAAAGATGACAGACAGGATCTGCAAGATCCTGTCTGCCATCTTTCAAAGATCTGCATACACACAGTCCCGAGCGTTCTCCCTATAGGGAGAACGCTCGGGACTGTGTGTTTTCCATCGGCCGCGCTAGACTCCTATAGGGAGTCTAGCGCGGCGATGGAAATTTTCGGCCTTTCCCGAACGAGTGTACGGCCGACCCCGATGTTGCGGCCCACGCACTCGTTCGGGAAACGAACGTACACACAGTAACGATAAAGCCCCGATACCGTCGGATCCGACGGTATCGGGGCTTAGTTTACTGTGTGTACCCAGCTTTATACAAAAAACCCTACAGCCCTTTCCATGGATTAAAAAGCTAGATTCTACTGTACCTTTAAAGGGTATGTCCACCCTTAAAACCATTTTTTAATATATGATTCCCCCTGTCCCCCCAGCCCCAACCGCTCTTTATATTCTTTCCTCCGCCGCGCTGCCGGCCCTCTGCTTGCGAGAAAATGCAAGCAGAGGGGCGGGACCGGCAGTCGCGTCTGTGATTGGCTGAGCGTCAGCCAATCACGGACATGGCTGCCGGGAGTTCATTGCGGCGGGGGAAAGAGGGAAGGTAAGTAAATTGTGGGGCACTTTCTAAGAATAAAAATGGAGCGGTTGGGGCTGGGAGGACAGGGGGAATTATATATCTAAAAGATTTTACACTAGGGGGAGGGAATCCTGAGAGGGAGGGGGAGGGAGGGCCTTCTCCCAGAGGCCAGGTAGGAGGCAGAGTCGTATATGGACTCTACTATCCTCCTGGTGGGCAGTTTTTGGGACTTTGGGGGGGGACTACAGGAGAACCTTATGGAGCTGGGATGTGAGGTAAGGATTAAACTACACTACATGATGGTGCCAGTAGTGGGGGGGATTATAGTTTTGGGGGTGGACATGCCCTTTAACATGCATTTTGTCTTTCTCAGATAAACAGAGTGGGATATACGATACTTACTTCATTTTCAGAGATTTTTGCATCATACCTTATTTATACGAAACTCTTTTGTTTCCGATTCATTAAATTTATAGAGCCAGCTTCCCTTGAAATAGGCTGCCCCAAGCATAATCATTTTGGTATGTTCATCACACAACCCCTCATTCAATACTTTTTCAATATTTCCTGTGAAAAAAGAAAACGTTTTAAGGACCCTTTTAAATATGGATTTATAAAAATTGCTGATGATGACTGGAAGTAAAAAGGATCCTTTTAAAAAGGATCTGTCCTATAAAGTTGGATGTGGACATCTTTCTATCCCTCTTAGAACCTCTTTTTTGAGGTGTGTTGGCCCAACAAGGAATGAAGAGGAAAGAGGTAGGTAGATTCTATGTTAGCACCATATTTATTGTAATTCCCTGTGGGTTATATGCACAGTTTGTGGAACTGCATCTGTGTGCCCTCCCAACCATATTATTTGTAAAAAAATAAAAAAGGACCAGATAACTAAATCTCATTCCCGCTGCCACAGCCTCTAATGATACTCCATACTAATGGAGTATCATTAGGGGCAAAAGCGCCAGCCGCGTCTGTCATTGTCTGAGGGGCAGCTCATTACAAGGCACAGGTAAGGCCAAAACGGCTTAAATAGCGGTTACACTTTCCACTCACCCATGCTGCTGAGAAAGCCTTTGCATAGGGTGAAAGCATCCAGCGTTCTCTTAGGCATCTGCCTTGTCCCCTGTCCTGGCTCTCCCTCTCATGGACCCCCCCTCTAGGTGACTGCATCTCTGACTCTGACCATTGTCAGATAAGTGTATGGTTATATGTACTATCAGTATACCTATAATTATCTTTTATCTGTGGGTCTAGGGATGGAGGGCAGCACTTGTGTTAGACACTATGTAGTACTTGGACGGGGTACTCTGATACTTGTTTGTATATATCTGTTTTAATTGATTTTAACTTGTATTGTTTACTCTATACCCCAGTTTTGTATATGCTTAATAAATGGTTGTATATATATTAACTACATTATGAGTGCGGTACCTTCTTCCTTCTCTTTGGTTTGTTGTTTATAGTATTATGTTTGGTACATGCACCTTAGCCCACTTGGGTTTTATACATTTGTCCTGTGTATCCAGGGATACTTTCCGATTGCTGTTTGGAGTCAGGAAGGAATTTCCCCCCCTTTTTAGCTGGGTTTTTTGCCTTCCTCTGGATCAACTGTTAGGTAGGGTTAAAAAAAAATAGGAGGGTGAATAGGTTGGCCTTGATGGACGTATGTCTGTTTTCAACCTCAATTCAACCTCAATTACTATGTTTCTATCTTACAATCAAAGACGTGGCTGCTGACTATGGAAAAAGCTGAAGGAACGAGCCCATGTAAGTACGTTTCATGTGGTTAGGATTGGGAGGGGGTGGCTATACTATAGAAAAAATATTTTATTTTTAGACAATGCAGTGAATAGACGAGGGATCCGGAGTGTGGGAAAGAGGGGTCTCCCCTGTGCATGCCAGAGTCCTCCAGGAGGAAAGGGAAGAGACAGATACTTTTTCACACATAGGAAGCCTCCTACTCTTCATTTTCCTGGACTTTGAACAAGCTCTGCACAACAACTATATGGAGCAGAGGAGTAAGGTAAGGATTTTTTAACACTACATAGTGGGGCTAGTAGTGGGTTAAATTTTAGTTTTGGGGGTAGGCATGCCCTTTAAAAGTAATATGCAATAGCCTTGGCAATATATTAAGAGACTATTTGTAGGATACCCTAGCACACTATTACCGTTTTGTACTTAAAGGGGAACTAAATTCGCCAGACAAAATTGGCAATAGGAAGATCACAATAGACAGATCCCATTCACAAAATGGCTCTCACCTCTCCCTTTGCTGTGGCTGTTGGTTGATCTATGAAAGTAACCTGTGGGTAAAGGGGTCAGTTCCCATAATCCACTCTTTGTTTTGGTGGAGATGGTCACAGTACACTTCACATGCTCTTTAGTGCACAACAGATCAAAACAAGAAAGCTGCAGCCTTACCCCTTAGAAGATGATAGTACAGAGACACCAGTCTGTTAGTCACAGATCATTTTACATCAGATCCTGCCTATATATATATATATATATATATATATATATATATATATATATATGAGCCCGGGTGCACCTGAAATGTGGTAAATGTAGAATGAAGAAGCGGGGCACTCCTGGGTATTCCAAAAATATATTTATTCCACGATATGGGTAGGTAGACGAACCTACGCGTTTCAGCCCATGTATGTCGGGCCGTCCTCAGGGTTACAGGTCTACACATAAATGCACAATAAATAGAAAAGCAACTCCCTCCCTACCCCCGCCCTCCCACGCCCCCCTCTCATGTGACCAATGCTCGTGATACCTAACGTACGTAGGATAGAACAAGTGATTTTGTGAGTGTTAACCCATGCGCTGCTGAGCGCCAGGGATCTCCTCAAAGTGATAGAGTCTAAAACAATCAGATAAAGAGAAACGCTAAAAGGGACAGTGCCGCCACTGTTCCTAACAGAGAACACAGTAAAAACCAAGCACCAGAATAGTCACCTCTATTATTTATCACATCTAATTGTTAATCTGTGTTAAAATTAAAAAACCTGGGTGCCAATAAAACCAACTCCCGCTGGGTGACATATAAAAGACTCTAAAGTGCTGCAGAAAGTTATAAAGTGACATTAATGTATAAAATACCATATAAAATACATATAAAATACCAGGCTATGAATCTAAAAGGAGATATATACAAATATACATGGGAACCAATATAATAGATATTAAGGACACTGATATGGGGAAATGAGCTATAGTGTGTCCAACGTACCGACCTGGGGGTTTAACAATAACCACTTTCATAAATATGTATACTAATAAAGATGTATACTAATAAAGATGTATGCTAATAAAGATGGGGGCTATAAAAAGCATGACATAGCCAATTGTTCGTTCAGGCCCGCAGGAGACATACGGGGTTATTCAATAAAAGTTCTTATCGTTTAAAATGGTTCTAATTTTGCCCTAACCAATCAGATGTTAGATTTCAAATGTTAAATAAGATCTGATTGGTTGGGGCAAAATTAGCACCATTTTAAACGATAAGAACTTTTATTGAATCTCCCTGATCGTATCTAATCTTTTTATCCAACGGACCTCTCGGCGTAGAAAGGCCCTTTTTCTATCTACTCCCTCCCGTGGGGGTTCAAAGTCTATAGCCATCAATTTTAGCATAGCCAATGAATGTGCCATCTGTTTGAAATGTTTGGCCACTGACTGTTCACCAAACTTCTCCGTGGGACCATCCTGTTTGGGCTCCATTGTATTTTTAATGGTCGTTCTGTGATTGGCAAGTCGTTCTCGTAACGAAGTAGTAGTCTTGCCGATGTAGTATTTTCCACAGGGGCATACTATGAAGTATATTGTGTATTGACTGAGACAGTTAAGTCTGTGTCGTATTTTTATGCGTTTTCCATTTAGTGGATGGGGGAAATCCGGGCCAGTCAGTGCACTCCTACAAGCCAAACAACCAGAGCATTTAAAGAAACCCTTTTTACTAGTCGGTAACCATGTACTGGGGGTAACATTTAGGTTATTTCTAAGATCTGTTTGCACCAATAAGTTGCAATGGTTCTTGCCTCGTTTGTAGGCAAAGAGCGGAGTAGTTTCCTGGAATGGTAAGTTCTTATCATCAAGTCCCATCTAGTTTTGATGCTATTTTTAAGGAGGTCACTATAGGGAGAAAACCCACTAATAAAAGGGATAACCCTGTTAGGGGTAGACCCTTTCTCTGTTGTGGGAGAAAGTGATACTTTGTGCCATTTATCAACTGCTCTGTCGATTTGTCGTTTAACCTCCTTCTGGGGGTACCCCCTATCAATAAATTTTTTTTGTAATTCCAATAATTGGGTCTCTGCCCATTGGGTTTCTGAATTGTTTCTGACCTAAGATGGCTGAAACGCGTTGATTTCTGTAATGCTCCGTGTTGAATAAAAAGTTTGTACTTTGTAAAAAATCCCACGTGTGCACCAGCATTCATTCAAATCTGCTTTTATATATATATATATATATATATATATATATATATTTGCAGTTTATTTCCTATCAAGAACTGTGGAAACAACAAAACAAAAACATTACAAGTACAAGTAAGTCTGGGGATTTGAACCTGTAACCTCATGGGCAACATGTTTCTAAAAGGAGAGCATTAGACTTTATCATTTGGAACAGAAAAAGAAAAAAAAATGACAGTCAAATCAGCTGACTAGTTTTTATTGCCCCAGGAAGGCTGTATAAAATTTACGGTGGCAGGAGAATAAAATCAGCTTTCAAAATATGTATGTAAATGAAATGTACTAGAGAGTAATTTTACATACTGTATGTGTTTTGGGAAGAAAAGCTTTCACATTAGAACATTAAAAAAAATAAAAGTTTAAAATCCTTTAAAATCTGTACATATGCTATATTAATGTCAGAAGAAAATCTATTGCCATTATTTAGAGAATTGTTCTACTGGATTGTTAAATGATGTTGAGAAGTGACAGCTTTTGTTCCCCCTCTGCAGCACCTCCTTCATTCTCCCCAAAGAAAAGGCCATTCAGCTATAGGGTTGTACCTGAGTTTTGGCCCTGAAGTTCTGCTCCTCTGTCGACATTTCATTTTCATTTTCAAAATGATGCAGATTTTATGCTGAATTTTGGTTTCAACTGCTTCAAAAACTGGGACATTTTTATACACCCTCCAGCAGAATTTACTTTGGTGGGTTCATGCATCCTTACAAGCTACTGCTAAGCATGCCATCTGTAAGAGAATTCTCTAACATATATAGATGTGTGCGTAGTTTTAGGGAGCCTTGACACTCTACTGATCTTACAGAAAGGTACCACACAGTACCCATTACTTTCACGGTGATGTTTTCACAGTCTATGATGCTAAGGCTCAAAGTATAAAATAGTCACCAACATAAACAATGATTGGGGGGAAATGGAAGAAAAGTCTTTCTTAAAAAATTAAAAAGATGGTTTTCCCACAGAAAAGTTGAGATGTTCCCATGTGGGAAGATGCCAAGGAGAAAAACTACCCGTGGGTACTCCATGGAACATAATTCAGAAGAACGTGTTTTGCCTGCTATGGTTTATTTTGTCGATCAGGAACATTATTTACAGACATCTTCTTTTACTGGTATAAGTTTTTATACTACACATATTTTGCCTAAAAGGACTCTCAACTATAAAAATACTCAAGATAAATTAAATATGTTAGCTGACTATATTGTATCACTTGTGCACCATGTGCAGTGTCTAATGCTCATCTCCTTTTTCCACGTTGCACCTATTGAATACATATCTTATTTTATTACAATCCAAAGCTCCGTACAGACAAACAAATGTTTCGAGTGAGTATCGGGAAGGTCTATTGTCGACCCCCTGATTGGCCATACTGAAATAATTTCTAATGATGGGTGCACACTTGTAGCGTGCGGATATTTGAAGAGCAGTGCTGACACTTGATCTACTATTGGGCCAGGGCATTTAGAAAGATGGGTTTCTCAGCAATTTGCTTGTACTAGAGGCCAAAGTACATTACAAAAATAAACAACAATACTAATAACACAGTTATTCTTCACAACTTTATTGGTGAAAAATAAAATAGAATTTAATGTAACCTACATACTGGTTTGGATTGTAGGCTACAGAAGCTACATCATTTCTTATTCAGAAAAAGTTTATAGTAGACCAAATAATAATTTTATTTCTACAACAATAAAACTATACATGCAAAAATAAAGGCAAATATACATTTTAGCTGCTTTAGGCCAGCAACATCATTAACTACAAAATGCAATAATGCAATTACAGTATTCATTGTTTAAAAGCAGAAACCCTCTACATCAATTACAATGGGAATTCTGGTCTTAGGCTGGGTACACACATCAAAGATCTTTAAAAAAGACAGACAGAATCTGCAAGAGGCGGGATCATTTAGGTGGCCACACATGGAACCAATGTGACCAATTACTTTTTTAGGGGCTGAAAAATGTGTGAGGATTGGCTGTTTTTTGCATATTAACACAATAAGTGTGATATGGCTAATAATAGGCAAATCCCATTAGAATTTGTCTTTTATCGGCTGTGCGTACCCATCACTGCCCTAATCTAACATTCCCTATGCATATACGTATTTGTTAAATACTGGTCAATTTTTGTAAAACTTTGACCTGTCGTTTTTGTCTGTCTACTGTATGTAAGTTGATTATGCTTGATGGTCTTCAGCAGGTACTATATTTGGCAAACACTGTTATAACAAATTCTTTTAAATAGCGTAAGCTGATATTCTTGAGTTGTGATCGTTGTTTTTGGTTTTAGCAAAAAATGCACGTTTCAACGTGTTGTGGAAAAATGTATTTAAAATGGACTGCCCTAGCCCTGATTACTTAAGGAACCTAAGAGGTCCATGCTGTCTTACTTCCTAAGAGCCATCGCAGAAATAAATTGGCATTGATTGATTGACATAGGAAATGTGGTTTAAGAGATGCAAACAAACTCACATGCAACCACAAGCAAGTAATTAGCAGGGAAAGGACAACTCCATTAGCTTGTAAAAAAGCCTGAATTTACACTTTAATTCCTTTTCCTTGAGCCCCAAAGCAGCAATAACTATGAGAGGTCCCTCCCCAGGTAGGACAGTCTCAACTTAAAAGGCCCTTTCTTGACTCTGAGTAAGTCCAACTAGTAGTAAAATAAAAACTTAGACCACAATAATGCTACCGTTATATTTGGGCGGGATTGTACTGTCTTTGGGGTTCAAGGAAATAGAATGTACATAAGTATAAATTGAGACTTTCTTTATCACCCCAAATGTAGCAATAACTATAAGATAACTAAGCAGTGTGAAAAAAAGGAAGGGAATAATCAAGTTATATTATTAAGGACATTTTATCTAAAAGCCACTTGCCTCTCAAGAAAGATATCCAACTTGTAATGCCTCATAAAAGTGTTGAATGTGTCCCAGGTTGCTGGTTGACAAATTTGCTCTGGGGAGACCCTACCTTAAAGGGTATCTGTACTCTAAATAATAGAATTTTCAAAAAATGGTACAGAAAGATCCCACTGTACCAAAACTTTTTTCGGATTTTAAATCTGAGCTGTAAATCCTGAGAAATCTTCATTTAAAATCATAACATTTACAGGGAAAGACCTGTCACTCCAAGGGCAGATATTATAATATGTGTCCTATTTCTGACCCCTAACTAGGATCTTTAGTTGCCTGCCAGCACACTTTCTGCAACAAAGAGAATCAGCATAGAAAAGAAGGCAGGGGGGAGGGAGGGGGAGATTGTGTAAGCACAGAAGTGACCATGGTGAGGCTGTGCAGAGCTTATAAGTGTCGCAGACACTACAAGGAGGCAGTGAGTAAGGGAGGGTGGGGCAATCAGGAGCAATCACTAAACATGAATAATTTAATGTCAAAGCAAGCACCAATAAATATATGAATACCCCCATTTTACTTCTCTCAAATTGTAATTTCAGATAATGTAAAGTTGTTTGAATGAGTATAGTGACCCTTTAACTGCCCAGGAAGTAGACACTGCTATAGTAGAGTGGGCATTGATTTGAGAAGGAATAGGTACATTAGCCAATTCATCAGCTGAAGAAATAGCCATCATCATCCATGTGGCTATAGTAGCTTTTGAAGCTTTAATACCCTTCTTTTCCACAAAGTAAGATACTAACAAGGAGCAACTTTGTCTTTTCGATTCAGTCCTTGCTAGGTAACTTAAGACACATCTTTTGACATCTACGAAGGTCAGCAGACAGTCCTCTAGATCATCATCTACTAATCCCAATGAAAATTGGAAGAAACCTTAGGTTTAAAAACTGTATCTAGTTGTGATGGAGCACCAGGGGTCTGTAATAACATTAATTAATTAATGCTAAGGGAGAGCGTAGTGCCAATTCTTTAATAAATAATACAACATTGTTTCATTCAGGCACCACCTTTCCCAGTATTATATCTTGTGTAAATAATGTATAATTAAAATGTACCAAGCACACTGTTGGGGATATGTCTAAAAGGGTAAAACTCCTGGGACTGCCTGTCGTAAACTCATTAGTACGCTGCCTACTTGGCTATGTGGCTGGATTGAGTTAAGTAATTGCTGATTGGTCTGCTGTTCAGCAAGCCTGATGATTGGCTGCTGGTTGAAGGCTGGTCGCCCGCACCTAACCGCCGCAATATTTTTTCTTAAAAATCCCCCCGATTCGTACTTGCAGAGCCTTCTCTCCCACAGCATTTCTAGTGACGTCAGCTAGGGACTGCATCCCAAGGATAGTGCATGCTTGGTAGGATATGGTTGTGCTTGATACTGGTGCTTTATATTAAAGCTCCTCTAATTGTAAAAGAGCTTGTGTTGCCTGGATTGCCTTATTTCCCACAACCTTACACAGGGCTTCTTGTGAAACTAGTCATAAGTGAATGTCTTCTTCCTTCCTTACCAAGTAAAGCTGGGTATACGCAGTAATGCTAAAGCCCCAATACCGTCGGATCCGTGCGGCGAACGATCGGGTTGGCCAAACGCTTGTTCGGGAAACACAGAAAATTTTCATCGCCCGTGCTAGACTCCCTATAGAGGAGTCTAGCGGGGCCGCTGGAAACACACAGTCCCGAGCGTTCTCCCTATGATGTTCATAAGGAGAACGCTAGGGACTGTGTGTATGCAGATCTTTGAAAGATGACAGACAGGATCTTGCAGATCCTGTCTGTAATCTTTTTAAGGTTAAGGGCCTGAATTTCACTTATCCTTCCGGCTGAGGAAAGAGCAATGAGAAGAGCTGTTTTTCATGTTAATAGTTTGATGGAACTATTTTCTAATGGTTCTAAGGGCAGTTGACATGGACTCTTCAATACTAATTTAAGATCCCATTTTGGAAAGGTATTCTTAACCCTAGGTTTTATGTTCAAAAAAGCCTTGAAAAATCAGAGTATTATCTGCCAGGCTGGAATTTAAAAAAGCCCCTAATGCTGAGACCTGAACCTTGAGGGTATTAGTAGCAAGACTATTTTCAAGCCCCTCCACTAAGAAATCAAAAATAGATGAAATATGGGTTGTTCCATTTCTACCTTTATCATGACACCAGGCCTGAAATTTCTTCCAGGCTTGAACGTATATAGCAGAGATTGAAACTTTTCTACTATAAGTATGTGTGTCAATAGCTGTTGACCCATCCTTTACATCATATCCCTTTCAGCAACTAGATTTAGCTCTAAAGGTCTGAGGTGAAGAACTTGGCCCTGGGATAGAAGATTCTTCGAAGCTGGGAGACTCCAGGGTGGTTGGATGGAGAGTTGGACTAGATCCGAAAACCCTGCTCTGTGAGGCCAAACTGGAGCAATTATGATTACACTGTTCCTGCCCGAACGAATTTTCCTGAGGACCTTAGGGATTGGGGGAAAAGAAGTAATACATATGCCAGATGGAAGTTCCATGGTATTGAAAGAGCATCTCTTCCTGCAGCCTTGGAATCTTTGGACATAGAATAGTATACTGGCAACTTGTGATTCCTTGCAGAGGCCATTAAATCCATCTCTGGGGTTTCCTACATGAGACATATCCTGTTGAAAATCTCTGAATTCAGAAAAAAAGAACAGCAAGAAGGGTAGGGCAGGGGAATAAAAACTGAGAGCACAGATACAGTAGCAGCATGAACGGCAGCACCAGTAAGTAATAAGCGTAATGGCCCGCTTACCTTTAAAACTTAAATTTTGCAGGTTTCCCGGCGATGACACGATAATGTTATGATGTCACACATTCGGCGTGTAGCTGCGTGGATTGTCCTACCCCAGGCTGACTTTACAGAACTTCCGAACCCGGAAATAAGAATTCACTGAGCCACGCAAAATAGGCTGAAGTGAACCGGACATTCCAGTATAGGCAAGCACAGCATGGCATGGCATAGCAAAGGAGTCACCTCCTCAGGGGGAATACTGTTGATCCCACCCTGGGGCCAGTCTTCACCCCCAGGGATCAGACCTACTCCAGATAGAAGATGGAACTATCCTCCAGGAAGGGCAAAAACACTGAGGGGAAGTCAAGGGAGGGCCTTTTAATTTTGGGCTGTAATTCCAGGGGAGGTACTACCTCTTATAGTTGTTGCTGCCTTTAGGGTGATAAGGAAAAATGGGAGATCTGGAATGTAGTGGGAGGGTTTAGGGAAATCCCAAAAAGTGAATGGCTGAAGATCTTCCATTGTGGTGTGAGATAAATATGGGAAACTGTGCAGTTCCTTGTTTAATTAATTAAAATGTATGGCTCTGCTTACTGCTCTCAACATGCTCTCTCATGTCCCTCTCCTGGGATAATGAACTATTCGTATATGGTACCCCTAATACTACCACAATACACTGTACTGTATTCCAGTATAATTGTTTTTGTTGTTTGTTATAAAATTAAGACATACAATTAACACTGTGCACTGTATTACTTACCATCAGTGAGCTCTTTTACAGAGGTATTTATTTGAATCCGTGCCTCTTCTGCTCGGCTCTTAATTTCAATTGTTTCAAGTTCTGATGGGTATGGTTTTGTGGATGAGTTGATGAAATCCTGTAGAAGTAGTAGAGAATTGTACCATGTTAGCCATTAATGATAGCAAAGATATCTTGGATATACAGTAACAACACGATCCCCAGCACGTTTTCCGGTGTACAAGTGCGAATTGCTGTGTGCGCTTTGCAATGGCACAATTGGAGTACATGCGATTGCACAAAAAATGCGGATCGCATGTGCTACGATTATTGGATTGCAAACACAGTTGTGCCACACCAGTGTGTGCCTTTCCAATGGCGTTTATTCTTTAAATAACGAATATTTAGTCGTAGAATACCATGCGGTAGTAAACTTAATTTACGATAACGATTAGAAATTAACGATCACTAAACCGACTGATGCGCATGCCCCGATAATGCGCGTTTAGTGTAACAGAAGCAGGAAGCAGTCGGGGATTTCAGAGCGCCCTGCTGGATCGCGTGTAAGGTAAGATCTTCTGAAGTTCGTTCCTGGCTGTCTAAACATTGATTGAAGAACGGGAGGTAAGGGATAGCTCCTTAACCTCCCTGGCTTCAATCAATGTAGAAAAGGTATAGTTTACTATTGCAGTGAACTATTCCTTTAAATTAGTTTTAGATTAACAACATGGATAATACATTGCATACTGTTTTTTGATTTCTGCATTTAAATGTATTAGATAATGATCACAAGGATTTGTTCTCTGTGAATGGAGCTGGAAGTGTGCACACTGGTGTGCACTGAGAAAGCAGAAAGGTGGACCATCAAATTGTGATACTGTACTGTATTGGTAGTAGTCCTTTATAGTCATTTTATATTGTACTACACACTGTAAAATGTATACAATTATATGAGCATCAACATAATTTTTATTAGAAAGAGTTTTAGAACCACTGTTCTAAATGATGTGTGGAATATGCATTTGCTAAGTATTGCGGTAGATGGTGTAACTTTGTTATTTTAAAGGGTATGTCCACCCGACATAGTAGGCTCCCCCCTCCCAACTCTAACCACATGGGTTATTTGAAGAAAAAAAATAGCAGCCAATCACAGACATGGCTGCCGCCTAGTGAAACATTCACCCGAATGAAGGCTGGTAAGTAAGTTATCTGCTATTTGTTTTTACAAATAAACCATGCAGTTAGGGGTGGGGAGGCTACACTACAGACACATGTTTATTTTCAGGTGCACTTACTGCAGCATGGAGGGATCCGGAGGGTGGGAGGACGGGAAAGGGCTCCCCTGTGCATGCCTCCTGGAGGACAGTTTAGGTTCAGAAACTTTTTCACACACACAGACAGCTCCTACTCTTCACTTTCCTGACTTTAAATAGACATTACAGGAGAACCATATGGAGCAGAGATGTAAGGTAAGGATACTGGCACATTGCCTGAAGGAGTGCCTAGGCCCACATCTACTACATAAGGATTTTTTTAACACTACACAGTGGGGCTAGTAGTGGGTTACATTTTAGTTTTGGGGGTGGACATGCTCTTTAAGAAACATTCAAGTGAAAGGGAAAAAAACAGAAGAGTATAAAGCATAATGTTAACTGGTGAGTGTGAAATTTTGTTACCTGAACTTTCATTTGCCAAAACCAGTCAACCTCTATATATCTGCTTGTAAGGCATCACATTGCAGTGAATATATTTTATATTTATTTGTTTTACATATATTAATTATATGACTTATGAAAAGTATCTTGGTTTAATTATTCCGGCCTCCAAATATTATTTGAGAAGCACCAGCACGCACCCCCCACAAAAAAAACAACACACTGTGCACTTCCAGTTTTGCATCTGCCAAGCTTCACCCTGGGGTCAGTATTGCATCTTTTATACAGGAAAGCCCAGGAAAACTAACCAGGCACATGTAAAAGCTGAAAATTGTAAAGTAAGAATAATCAATCCTAGACATAATATAATTTTGCATTGCCATGCCACATTATATTACTGTAAGCATCTCTGGTACACACATGGCAATATTTCAACCCAATAAATTGCCCAGCCTGTTATTTAGCAATGACATTCAGACTTAACCGATTGGTCTCAACCAATCAGTCAGTCTGAGACAGGGTCGCCACACCCTGGATTGCAAGTAATGGAAAAGAGATCAGAGAGAGTAAGAGGCGAGAGGCAGAGAACAGGGAAGATAGAAAAATCTTACCTTGGGTCAAGGATGTATTAGGGCCAAAACTCTATAGTATGCTTTTTTATTGTGGTTGCCAGACCAGGACTTGAGCCCTGACTGCAGGACTATATTTAGCACTGAAATAATTTCACTCCTGCAGTTGGGGTAGTCCTGCTTAAATAGGGATGTCTGGTAACCCTGGTTGTCTGAACGCTCATACATGTCTGCTCAGTTTGTTTTCTATGGCTGCATTATATGGCTGCATTAATGAGCTATGGTGCAGATGAATGCTGTATAACATGTTAAAATTCTTGCAAACTGCATGAGTTGAGATGACTCGAACAATCTTAATCTAGAGCTCAGCCTCAGACTGATGTAAAATGTGAGGTAATGTGAAAAGAAACCAAGTAATAGCAAAGCCATAACGTTAACAATCATTTAAATAAACAATGATGGTCTTTTAAATCCAGAATTTATTTTATATTTTTATATTGTGCCACCTAAACAATAAATAACTCTGTGTTAAGTAAATCTGTAATGGAAAAAGATTTGGGGGTTCTGGTAGATAACAGACTTAGCGATAGCAAACAATGCCAGGCAGCAACGGCTAGAGCTAGCAAGATATTGTCTTGTATAAAGAGGGGAATAGATCCAAGAGAGAAAAATATTATTCTCCCTCTTTACAAGACACTGGTAAGGCCTCATTTGGAATATGCGGTGCAGTTTTGGAATCCCATATACAAAAGGGACATCTTGGAAATTATCACTTTATACAAATATATTACTGGGCCATATAATACTCTCTGGTGCATTGTTCACTAATGGGTCATTTCAGAGGACTCATGGACATCCTTTAAGATTGGAAGAAAAGACGTTTTATCTTCAGGTTAGAAAAGGTTTCTTTACAGTGAGAACGGCGAAACTATGGAACTGTCTTCCAGTAGATGTGGTAATGGCAAGTTAATTGAATAGCTTAAAAAGTGGCCTAGATAAGTTTCTCAAACTAAAAAATATTGAGAATTACTGGTATTAATACCATATACTGTAGTACTGATTGATCCAGGGATACTTTCCGATTTTGCCTTCCACTGGATCAACTGTAGGGTAGGGTTAAAATGAAGGGTGAAAAGGTTGGACTTGAGGAATGTATGCCTTTATTCAACCTCAATTACTGTTACTATATTTAGCAGTGAAATAATCAGATATCATTAAATACCCACTGGGTACAAATTAAAATCTTTTAGCATAATAAGTAAGGAAGTTCTAACACTTAATAAAAAAAGAAATATGTACCATTTGAAGTAATAGGAAAATATTATGTAGGGTAGTAAATATAAATGTAGGGATTTAAAGGTAATAAAATATACTTGCGTGTGTGTGCACCCAGGCTTGGTTATCATTGGAGATATGGCAGGCTGCCATGTGTAATTTTTCTGTGCATGTGTTATCATTCTTGTTCTTACCTTTGTGCAGTCAATGCTCTTATCTACATAGAGACGTTTTATCAGTTTCAGTGAGTATATTGAGCTAATTTTGGAAATGTCCAATGAGAGTGTTTGAAACCCAAAATCTCTGTCCTTGACCTTCTCAAAGTGAAGAACCTGTGGAGAAAACATTCAACCAACTGATTTAACCACAATTATTTTGTTTAAGACTAAAAAGCACAAAGCACATTGATCTGGAAACCATAATCCCTCACGTATTACATATTGCACATACATAAATTACATATCTGTGCTAGATGCTACTGGTAAGAGGCTATGCACATTGCTGTTTTATTTTCTCTTAAAATTGTATTTTTAGACTTGTTTTCCCTCGGCAACTAATTCTTCCTCTGGTACTAATTCTCCTTTTTAAATAGAGCTTGTCATGCCATTTCAATCTTATTTGCCCTAAAGGTGGCCATATATATATTCGATTTTGCTTACCCGATCGAGCTCTCCTGCGACATTCTACCGATCAATCATATTTTAATAAAATATTAAAATATAATTGGTTAATGTGTGATCATATGATTGTTAGGACTGAAATATTAACCAATCATATTTTAAAAATAATAATATTTAATAAATATAAAATTTACCATTTTTCACTGAGAAAACGATCTGCGTTATATATATGGCTTTAAAGGATAACTGTGGTCTCTAAACAAGTTAGGGTTAAATGAAAGCCTCCAGTATTTCCTTTACACTGAGCCAACAATCACATCTCTGGCTGGAGCCTGTGAGACATTACATTGGGGTGAATGTTCAAACTTCCTGCTTCCAGTTGGTTGAATGACATCACCTGACCTCTGCTGGCCCTTTTCCCCTGGGGGAGAAGCATGCTCAGTTAAGACTTATTGCTGGGGAAATCAGGAAGTACCTGACATATGTGACAGTCAAATTGGTCACATGACTACAAGCTGGTCACATGGCTAAAAACAGGAAGAGTTCAACCAGGAAGTTACATTGCTGAACTTTTGCAGCAATAACTTCTCACAAATTTTATCTAGAGATGTGATTTAGGTTTTTTTTTGAAGGTATGATGGAAGGCTTTTTATATCATTCTTACTAGTTTGGAAGAATTTGAGACCACAGTTACCCTTGCAGTGATGTGTGGAGGTAACAAAACAGCGGAGTTAACGGAACTTTATAAATATGTTCCATAGTACTGCTCTATCCATGCTCCATGTACCAGGTATTAATGGCAATGTGATGACCAGTTAGTTTTTTTCAGGATGCTTTCAAAAAGCTGCCAGCCTTTAAGCACAAGTCCAGACTTCAAATGAAAACTTGCAGGTAAATCACCCCCAAAACCTTAAAGGGTATCTCCACTCGTTTTTCTAAGTTTTGTGAATCCAGTTCTATTGAAGAACGGGATGTAAAGGAGCTGTGCCTTACCTTCCGTTCTTCAATAGAACACACAGGAGCCAGGAGACAAGGTAAGAAACTTACCCCTCGCTTGCTCCCCCGGCACGTAGTCTGACAGGTCCGACGGACCTTGTCTTCACTGCGCATGCGCGATCTATGCGCATAGAAGACAAGGTCCGTCGGGACCTGTCAGACCAAGCGCCAGGGGAGCGAGCGAGCGGGTAAGTTTCTTACCTTGTCTCCTGGCTCCTGTGTGTTCTATTGAAGAACGGAAGGTAAGGCACAGCTCCTTTACCTCCCGTTCTTCAATAGAACTGGATTCACAAAACTTAGAAAAACGAGTGGAGATACCCTTTAAACGGTAATAGTTTGAAATCTGAAATACATAAGTCTAACCTGAAATCCTGCACAATGTCCTGTTGCCCCTGTTTCTGCTTTCTGGTTCTTCCAGAGTTAGCAACTGTCAGTTATGGATTTGACATTTGACATCACAGCCAATGTCTGAATGCTAATCCCCTAGCTACCTCTTCTGAGCATGCTCAGGCTCGGTACCTGGTCACTAAATTGCTCCATTTCCATGAGGCATCCAGAAGCATAGCAGGCATAGAGTAATGAATTCAGAGAAACAAGTAGGATATTTCAACTCATTTTAAAGAGGCCATTCTTTCTAAAATATGTTATTAGGAGGGTGGAGTTGTCCTTTAACATCTGGCAAGTGTCTCTGTAAACATCAGTTATCCGGGCACTGTTATAATTTATTTGGTTGAAGGTCAACTAGCAAAACTATTGTAGGTGTTGTAGGAGGTGGCAATGACCAAAAATATGTAGGTGAGTTTTGAGATAGCAAAAAATAGCAACCAATGGGCCACATTTACTATCCCACAGAATTGGAAACATACTGTATATTTAAGAGTAAAAATCTTACTTTCTCCAGTTCAGATGCCGTGTTTCCTTTTGACCCCTTGTGAATTAAAGCTAAAGTGGATGAAATGCACAGTGGTGAGAAAACCAGGTTATCTGTCTTTTTATTCTCACAAAGCTTCTTGAAAATGTCAACTGCCAATCCTGTATTTGCCAGTCGTAGTGCATCCATGGTCTAAAACACAAAGACAATTAACAGCATTAACAAGACAGCTAGAGAATATTTAGCTAGGGTTGCCACATTTGCCTTTAAGACCTGAAGACAAACAAAATCTACATGGCAAATGACTGATTCGCATTTCACTGTTTTCTGTGTAGCCATGCAGCATAGCTTTAATGCAATGGCACTTAGCACTGCAGCATGTAGATTTCCGATGTGTTTGGGTATTAAAGGCAAAGGTGGCAACCCTATGTTTAGCCCTTGGTGCTGTTTGCATATCATAATAACATTTTAATATTTAGCCTTTAAACATACTCACCAACAAGCCTGAAATCTGTGGGACAGTATTGATCTTTCACTCCTCCTGAAATAAGGGAGTATAACTAAACTGGAATGTACATTATAATATACTGTCTGCTGGTAGCTCGTGAGTGGACATGAACGAAATTGTCCACAGAGGTTCCATGAAACTTATTGAAGATCTAAAAATTCAATTTAAACCCAAATGAAATGTTTCTTTTTTTTTTTTTTTGAGTATTAGATAGGAAATGTATATTTTCAAAATTTCTAATTTTTTGATGAAAAGTTTAAAATTTAAAAAAAAAAATCTACCAGATCCGTGAATTTTCAAAACCAGCAAATCTAAACTGCGCTAATTTCGAAACCAGGATTCCTCACTTCTTGTGAGTAGAGGTACCCATACACTTATAAGTTTCGGTGATCCCACTAAATCCAGAATGATATGCATACAGAATGGCACAAATGCATACAGAATGATACACATGCATACAGATACACTCGCATGCAGTGGTGTAACTACCGCCCCCGCCATCCCCCGCGGGGGGGCCCGGACAGTAGTAGGGCCCGCCACAAGCCCAAAAATGCTTCTGCGATCAGCCGTTATTAAACAGTTGATCGCCCGTATGAATGAAACATACACGCGATCAGCTGTTTAAAAGACTGGACCAGTTCAGTTCGGGTCCGGCTAATCGAATGTATGTTACATTCATACGCAGGATAAGCTGTTTATAATGGCTGATCGCAGAAGGCATCTTGGAGGTAGGAGGGGGTCAGGGGCCTGGCCTCTGTTCTCACGGAGAGGGCCCTGGCCCCTGCATAGATAAAGGCATACAGACAGGCATAAACATGCATACACACATACACAGATACAGATACTCGCACACCAAGGGTGTCTCAGGGGCACTTTTGCGCACTCTATTAAAATATTAAGGCCATGCCCCTTTACTCGCCACCCAATTAAACCACACCTATTAAACACTTGAGAGCAATGTATAGATGGGAAAAAAGGGAAAGTGAGAGCGTGAGTATCCCATACTGGAATAGCTAGGGCAGGCACAGGCATCATTTTGTAATGTACAATACCTGTGAGTATTAATAAAAAAGCCTTTCATTAGTTGGAGAGTGTACATTATCAAATGCTACCTGTGTCTGCCCTCTCTCATTAATTGGCCTGCACTTTGCATAGGTAATTGAGGTGAATATCAATGGTCATGTGACACAAACATAAAACAGACATACAGGTAGTCAGGCAGACACACACATTGGTGGTTGCCTCTAGAGATGGTCGAACTGCCTGAAGTTTGGTTTATTTCTGAACTTGTGAACTTTTGCTAAATATAAGGTGCCAAAAGGGAAAAAATATATACCAAAAACTCACCAACCCTTAAAGAAAGGGATTGGTCCCAAGTCCCTAAGCAGGCACGAATAATATAAAAAATACCACATGACTATCATGTAAAAATGTATACCTTGTTTAATATGTCGACAACACACATGTGGAAACTCCCTCATGCAAATCCCTAAACCTCCCACAAGTCACCCTTTTACAATGTCCCAATACACAAAAGGACAATGAAGAAAATCGGCAGATGGGGGAGCTATTATGAAGACTGATCCATATTGCCAAGTCACACAAGGAATGAGGCATAATATCGTAAAGTCTAGCTGAGCAGGGCTACTTTTACATTTTTGGTCCTACTCTATTTGGTTTATAGTGCAGTGTGTATGAACTTTACACTGTGTAGTATATTCCGCTGTGGATAACTGTTTCTACTCAGAATGGTTTGCTTGATTTTAAACAGCTGAAGTCCTGTTATACGCCATAGACTGTTGGGTTATGTGTGGGAGTGACAGGTAAAGATCTGTGTAATCAGAATTTATGGTGACCTCAACCACATGGACTGGACACCCATCCAGCATAGCATTATGGGATGTGGGGCAGGTGAAGATAAACACCCTGTTAAGGGTTAATATGGGCATTGTGTGGTAACCTAGTAACCTGACTTTTAGTTACAACAGTTTATGAATAACTTGTAATCACAGTACTCAGAACCATTTTGGATCATTTTATCTGGAGGATATGAGAGAAATTCCGTACGCATTTATATTTGGTCTAAGACTTTATGATATTATGCCCTTTTCCTTGTGGCCTTGTGGGTCAGTCTTAATAATAGCTCCCCGTCTGCCTGCATATCTTCATTGTCCTTTTGTGTATTGGGATATTTTATGAGGGTGATTGTGGGAGGTTTAGGGATTTGCATGAGGGAGTTTCCACATATGTGTTGTTGGCATATTAAACAAGGTATGCATTTTTACCCAGTAACCTTTATAGTGTTTGTAACTGCTTAGGGACTTGTGACCATTTTCTTTCTTTAAGAATTTTTGGGTTTCCGCAGGCTACATTTGAAAGTTATGGTCAATTTGAGGGTTAACAAACAATACATTTGAGGGTTATCGTAATCAACCACTACATTTGAGGGTTAACGAAATCGAAGGATATATTTGAGGGTTACTGAATTCAAAGGTTACATTTAAGTGTTTCGCAAATTTTTTGAATTTTAAATAATTATCGAAAATAAGTCTGCGAGTACGGAAAACCCGAACTAGTTCGGAAAGAATTTATCCAGAACTCGGGATCAAGTCCATCACTAGTTGCCACAAGTTGTAGTCTGATATTCAACTTTTCCTACCTTTAAGGTAGAAAAGTGGATTAGACTACAACTCCCAGCAGCCACCAGTGTGTGTGTGTGTGTGTGTCTGTCCACCTGTGTATATATGTTTTGTGAATGTGCCATAAACCCATTAAAATAAGCCTCAAATACCTAAGTGCAGTCCACTTACTATTGGGCTGTTACATACCCTACCAGTGAAGTTCAATCCACTCACTATAACAGGAAATGCAGTGTGGGATTGCACTGCACATGGTGGCCAGTGCATTACTTGGTATTTGAACATAAAATTACAATGGCAAGAAATAACCAGCGACTTTCCAGACTAAGCCCTATTAGGCTATTACCTGTCCTATGTGCAGTGCAATCCACTCCTTGTTAGGCTATACATACACCATCTGTGCAGTGCAATCCACTCACTACAACGTGGAAGGCAGTGTGGCAGCATTTGGTAATGTGCACTCTCGGGCATGCAGTGTGGCAGTAATGCTGTATGTACTTTCTGCTCTGGTGAGTGCACATTACCAAATGCTGCCACACTGCCTGCCATGTTATAATGAGTGGATTGAACTGCACATAGCTATTACCTACCCCGGTGTGCAGTTCCATACATTCAATAACAGGGCAGGCAGTGTGGCAACATTTGGTGGGCAGTGCATTACTTGGTATTTGGACATAAAATTACAATGGCAAGTAATAACCAGCTACTTACCAGAGGTCTCTAAGTGAGACCTCTACATTCAGAGTCCAGCCAGCAACTATTCCCGCCGGGGGGTTGGAGCTCAACCTTAGTTGCTGACTTACTAACAGTCAAAGGAAGCGCAGGGGCTGCCTGTTCCGCGGCGTGCCTCATGATGTCGTTGCGCCAGCATGCACGAATGCAACTTGACGTCATCTCGCAGCAGCAGACTACAATGAAGCCAGCGATTAAAGAATTTGGGGCACTTCCATTATGTAAAATGGGTTAAAACATTCGGGGCACTTTGCCAAAGATCCAGGGCACGTGCACTGAATTAACATAGCAATGCCACTGTCACAAACACATAAAGACACACACATGCATACAGAAGGGTTTACTAAATTTGACAAATTTGTCCCCTGACCACAGTACCTATCATTTTCAATTTCAACACTAAAACCCAGGGCCCAGGCAGCACATAAAATAGGCTCAACTCAGCCCAGCAAACAGTGTCTGTCAGCACTAAGTATTCAGCCCCAACATTAAACCCAAACCATGAGGAAGTTCCACCTATTGCCAGTGGGTAGATAGTGTGAGTAGAATTCTGTCCCAAAATTTTTTCTATTACTAGTTACAACTTACAGTCCACTCTGCTCCATTCCCAGGTGCAGGCACTGCAGGGTGAGGCACATGTCCACTTTTTCTTCTCTTTTTTTTTTTACTGATGACATTCTAAGTAAACATAGGGGACACCGTGAGCAAATGTTTCAGTTTGCTTCATGGTAGGGATGTCCCTGTAGGTGTCCCATGATTTTTCACTGATCTGGCAACCCTTAACAAAGCCCTTGTTAATTTTTTTGTGCAGCCTCATTCACCTGTGTTCTTTGTTACCTTGTTGATAAAATGATCATACTATATCAATACTGCAGCTTTAGTCCTTTATTCTGTATTAACATTAATTGCACTCTACTACTGTAGTTGATGTCTATAGGAGACATGCATGGAGATAGGCTCCCTTTGATTAAATATCATGCTTTTGGCTCAGGGTAAATAAGTCCTGCATGACTATAACACCAGTTATTTTCTCTCATTAAGGGCTAGGCCACACTAGCGCATTTCTCTCATGCTTATGATCAAATTTGTGCAATTCGTTTGTGCGTGAGAAACGCAGAGCAGTGCATGGGATCTTCGCTATGATCCATGTTCAGATCTCATGCAATCACATATTTTTGCAAATTGCATGCACTCCGACCCAACGCGTCAAGCAGAAATCCTATTTGGGGGGCGTTCTTGTTTTTATCTCCCTGAGTATTTTTTCCATCTCCTATACATCTTATTGTGTAGACTACATCCTGGTTTGGAGAGTCAATTGGATCTGGAGGAGGAGACACTGCAGTAGGCTCTGGCAGCACTCACGGATGAGTTCCCACAAGATTCCACAGGTGATACGTCTGCATCCCCACCAGAAGCCAGCAACAAGCTAAACATGTGTACAATAGTTTTTCAGACACGCATAAAGGCCTGCTAGTATGTTACCATATCTCTTCACCAATACAACTTTCTCAACAAACAGGGTTATTCAATAAACGTTCTTATCGTTTAAAATGGTGCTAATTTTCCCCCAACCAATCAGATGTTAGCTTTCAAATGTTAAATAAGATCTGATTGGTTGGGGCAAAATTAGCACCATTTTAAACGATAAGAACTTTATTGAATAACCCTGAAAGTGCTTTAAATGTGAACGAAATATGCACAAGATCAATGCAACAATTATAAATATTTAACTTAGTAATTAAACATAAGGCAGGAAAAAAAGCTGTGAAACATAACTTTGGAAAATCATTGTTGTCTTTGCAACTGAAAGTACAGATCTTTTTCTTTCTATGGCACCCCTGCAAAAGGAAACTGCTATAGACAGCAATGCTAGCTTTACTGTTACAATACGGGAAATTTGGCACATAACTTTTAAACACACTAAAAGATAATGGAGCTTATTTAATAAGAGGGTTCCCGGTGATGGTATACTGCAGCAACCAATCAGATGTTATCAAATGTTTTCATACTGCACTTCTGATTAAATAAGAATCTATATGTTTAATTGTTTTTATTTCTAAATACCTTGTTGCACTTAAAAGCTGAAAAGGAAGGTTTAAGGTTGTATACAATAGTGCCATAAGTGGGCCTCACTAATAAACATAGAAATTACCCAGAAGTCTCTGTTTTTTATTGTCAAAAGTGAGACAAAGGAGGTACTCTTGTATAGGCTGAATTAAACCATAGCTTGCTATAGGCTATTGCTGTAAGGGACTAATTTATCAGTTACAGGGCCCAGGATATTCTAATGGTCCTTGTTATATTATATTTACATACCTTTTTATAATGTGACCATAAAACTGAGATTGTGGACTACAACCTATATTATGTTGTTTAGGTTAAGGATTGGCTGATTTTGTAAATCTAATTTTGAGCTGCCAGTCTAAACAATTTGACCAAAGCAATTTACATTGAAACTGTAAAGAAAATCCAACATGCTAGTATATTAAACATGAGAAGGCACATTTGTTCCCGTGAATTATTGGTGAAAAAAAGGAGAATCCCAAGAATATGTGGTCTCTTTATATAGAGAGAGAACATGGTACCTTCTGATGTAAAGTATAAGGAGGATTGCATTTAATTCTCATAAGGAAATCTGATTACATTTAATTGTTTCCCTTTAATTCCATCTAATAATTTGTATGCAGGTTTTCCAACTGGTTTTAAATACATTTTAGCAGTGTATATCCTTACCTTTTTTTCCCAGAGGACAGACAATCCAAACCGAGAAATAGAGAAGAAATGCTCAAGCTAAAGACCTTAAAGCTGAAATAATCAGCTATTTTACCTGCATAAAAGTACCACACCCATTGGATATGTAAGAAGGCATGTGCAGCATGAGTCAGTTTTTTCCAGTGCTTGGGAGCTACAGTACAAAAAAAAAAAGCACAAGAATAATTGCTTGATAAAAGTGCTATCAGGCCCACACACATGTCCAAGCATGAACGCAAGTGTTTCTGATTTCATTATTATTAATAATGTCAGATCCTACATACCTGGCCTTACTAACTTGAGTGTACAATGACTTTTTCATAAAAAATGTCTTCATTATTAAAAAAAAGACACCATTAGGGAGATGTAATAAAAGTTCTTACCATTAAAAATGGTGCTAATTTTACCCCCGCCATTATTAATGATAAGAACTTTTATTATAACTCCCTGAATGTTTTTTAAAAACACTCCGACACGCCTGTGCTAGTCTATTTTTTGTTTGATATAATAAACACATCTAATTTAAATACTGTAAGTTAGATAAATATTCCTTTTCATTTGCATTAAGTGTTCGCAAAAAATTTATTAAAACCTACTCTTTGACCTTGGTAAACAAAGCTGATTTTGTTGGTAAATGAATGTATCTACTTTCACACCATAATGATTAAAACTGTTTGGCACAGCAAACTCTATGAGAAGTCATGAAGATTCTTTTAAGACTCATCTCAGACTCATTTATGCTGCCCAAGGCTAAGGCAGGGTAAACTAGCTGACACAATGACACAGCCAAAGGTTTTCTAATTCTCAGAGACTGCTGTCATACGGAATTTTTGACTTCTGTGTAAAATTATTTCTGCAACTTACAAAGAATGTGCAATTTTCTGAGCTTTTGATTACTATTATATTTTAATTGCAGGTTTACCTATATCAGAAATAGGAAGTACTAAAGGAAATTATATCTACCAGTCGGTGTGAGAACATACATTTATATTTACCAGTGTGTGGGCACTTACACTTATCTTTGCCACTCTGTGTGGGCATTTATATTTACCTGTTTGTGTGTGCACTTTTATTTACCAGTCTTTGGGCACTCATATTTACCAGTCTCTGCTAGGGGTTAAATCAACACTGGCTGCTAAACTAAAGGGCTGACATAGCAGTGGCTGCTAAACTGGAGGGCTGACCTAACAGTGGCTGCAAAGGGGAGGGCTGACTTAACAATGGCTTCTGAATTAAGAAGAATTTTCAAAAAACACTGTATGCCTGTCTGCTTTAAACAGAACAACACACTGAGGCTGCAATTGGTACATCTGAAAACCAACTGCTTTGGTTTAAAGCAGACAGGGATATGGTGTTTTTTGAAATTAAGAAGAATTTTCAATAAACTCCGGATCCCTGTCTGCTTTAAAGCAAACAACACACTAAGGCAGTAATTGGTACATCCAAAAGACCCAATACCGAAACACAAGAAAAGTGACATCAAATACACAGTGCAGTGAAGTGAAGAGTGATCTGATTAGTATGTAGGGGAGACCAAACAGCAACTGCACCAATGTATGGCCCAGCACAGAAGAGCCAATTCCAGGGTCAGGACTCAGCCGTGTACCTGCATCTTAAGGACAAAGGACATAGAAGATTTTAATGTCAAAATCTTGGCTCATGACTGGTTCAAGAGGGGTGTCAAGGAGGCCATTTATGTGAAATTGAAGAAACCAAGCCTGAATAGAGGTGGGGGGGGGATATCAACACCAACTGTCTGCCATGTACAATGCTGTTTTGACACCTTACCCTGGGCATTACTATAACACCTCTTAGCTACAATGCAATCATGCCTTGCATTAAGAAGGTCCCTTACACCTGGCTGTAATATGTTAATTGGGACTTTTCAGGGTATATAATTGCCAACAGATTCTGAATTGAGAAAGCCATTCACATGACTAGTTAAATGTCTTCAAGAACTAAACTTTAAGTCCAGTTGATCTAACTGAATACAACAGATATTTAATATTAACACATACTTTTTTTTATCATAGACTTTTCTTATACACAGGGTGGATACATACCTATCACACTCAGGAATTAAACTGCATTAAAAAACTTTTATTCCATGCAACAAGTTTCTGAACCATGTGCTCCTTTATCAAGAATATCCCTTCCCGCTCCCCCTACGTCATTCTACTGCGATGCCTGTAATAGGTAAGCTACCTACCTGGAAGAGTGGAACACTATAACGGGTTCTTCACTCCCGACCCTGTCAAGCCTCTTTTCCTGCACTTCAGCAGGTCCTTCAGGTTCCCTAAAAGGGCACAGTTGACTCAGAGTCACTTTTCCCCCATTGCACCACAACCATCCTTTCCCATCCTTGCCCCTTCTTTATCTTTATAGTCCTCCCAAAATAAAACACCACACACCAATAATTGGGTTGAAAAAGCTCGCAGCATTCTTTACTTTAATAACTATATATAAATAATAACAATATTTCAACTGTTAAAAATTTCTTCTTCAGTATATCAGTATAACGTATAAATTAGCATATTAACAAGTATGAAATACAACAGGTATCTTACCTAACGTAGTGCAATGCCTCAACTTGCTTTGTGTGCTTGAACCCCCTTTTAACCACCCCCTTAATCACTCCATCTTTGCCCTACAAGAATGAACCTAACATAGAAAGGGAGGGAGGGTGGGATCACATCTCCTACTTTCCTGGCTACTCCACAGCAAGTTCTGCCACAGGACCTCGCTTCCCTTTCTGCTCCCTATAATGTCATCCTGCTTTGATGCCTGGAAGAGGTAAGCTACCTACCCACTCCTGCTCCTGACCCTCTTTCCCTGCACTTCGGCAGTGTCAGGGAACCATTATTGCCCCTTCTTTATCTTTATAGTCCTCCCAGAATAAAACACCACACATCAATAATTGGGTTGAAAAAGGCCACAGCATTCTTTACTTAAATAGCCATATATAAATAGTAACAATATTTCAACTGTTAAAAATTTCTTCTTCAGTATAACGTATAAATTAGCATATTAACAAGTAACAAATATATTTACAGTATTCAACAGGTATCTTACCTAACGTAGTGCAATCGCTTTCTATGCTTGAACCCCCCTCTTAATCATCCGATTAATCATTCTGCCCATTCTGCCCTCGCCACGGACGCATGCTAGTGACCACTTGCGAATGGGTGACTGCCCTAAACAAAGCTGAACAAAGTCTCAATTCCCTGCTCCACCACTAACAAGAATAAATCCAGCCCCACATCAAAAAGATGTACCCCATCTGGACGATAAAATACGGGCAAGTGCTCCTCTAATATGACGGACCACCTCCCCTCCTGTCCTGCAGATATAACTGGCTTAGCAGCTTATTTACTTTTCCCCTGACTCCTATTCAATGAGGCTACATCCTGAGAATAACGCCAAGCAAGCCGTGGCACAATTTGTGACCACACCAAAACAATAAAAAAAAAGAATTTAAAAAGCAAGCGCATATGGTCCACGTCTTGTTTCCTATGTTTGACCAATTCCTGCTGAGGAAGGAGCCCCAAATCGTTCTCACCAGCGTGCAGCACCAAAATATCAGGATGCCAACCTGATTTGACTGTACCGAGCATAAGGTTCTCCACCGGGCCCAAAATATGTACGAGTGACCCAGCAACCAAATGACTAGCTTGTCACCTGTGAGGAAGAAAGAGCAGAAAACAAAATACAGTGAATGATAGATCTGCTGCATGTAATATACCTTTTTTTTAATTGCAAAATAATTTTCAAACAGTGTAAGATGTCATAACCCTTGCCTATCTCCATTATACTGACCCCCCTTTTTTCTCAAAGTAGTAGGGAAGGCCCTACATAGGTGCAAAAATGCAGGGACTCCTATCTGCCAATTCTCTGAACCACAGTCTTGGAAAAGACAAGGTGAGTTGCCTCCATGGCCGCAAACCCAACGCATCTAGAGCCAACTAGAGAACTTGAACTTGGTATATGTTGCTCCTCAATAGGAGCAACACAGAGAAAGGCTCCATTATAGGTGGATGCGGACACTTTTTAGATTTGAGTTCAGAGATGCCTGAACGTGTTTGTGTTTTTATGGGAGTTTTTGTGTGGGCGGGGGGCATTCTATTGATATCTCTCCTGTATAGTGATATGTGATTTAACTATTGTGGGAGGTAGCTTTTTACTATGTAGGGGTTATGGCATTAAACATTTTTTTGTACTGATTATTAATAAGTGCCCTTTTTGGGGGTCTTTTTAGCATGCACATATTTTTGATTAACTAATTTTCATGAACCAGCAACACCTCAATGCCCTGAGGCCAAACTGTGAGATATTGCGTCAGAGACAGTGAGCACACCTCACTATCCTGTAAGCGGTAACAGACACAGTGAGCACACCTCACTATCCTGTAAGTGGTAACAGACACAGTGAGCACACCTCACTATCCTGTAAGCAGTTCATCACAATCTGCGCCCTTTTGCCAAGATGTCAGTCTTAGTTCTCCTCAAATGAATAGAAAAACAGTTGTCCCCCAGGGACACATCAGCAAGAAGCAAACCACCTCCTTTTAATTTGCTGGCACAGATCAGCTCCCCGATCCCAAAAGCACTAAAAAATGCAAGGGAGAAACTAGCTTGGAAGAGTAGTGCCTCGAATGGAGAAGCACAGAGAGGATCCAAACAATGATGTATTCCTGTCAGAAGGGAAAAGGACACCAAACTGAAGACTTGTCTGATGGAGGGTGCCAAGTAGATGAAAACGCAGGTCTGATTTAACCGGACCACAAAAGAGGGGCTGTGGGAGCACTCCTGTGGCAAAATTACTTTATAACAAATAGTGGAAGTGCTACTGATCTGACCAAAACATTAGAACAAACAAGAAAAGAGATGATCAATGCACATTCCTGGGCCCCATTTATCATAATATCTATGCTAGTGTAAACAGTAAAAACATGGGGGTTTTTAGTTACAATTTTATGCATAAAAGTGAAAAGCCTTCCAAGGTCAAGGTAACTGGAGGTTAACGATCGAATTACCGATGATAAATTTACAATACCGATTGTAAATCTATGATAATGAAATCGTAGATTTACGATCTCCATAGATTACCATTGCGGTAGTTTACTACCGTGCGGTATTCTACGATCGAACATTCGTTGTACGAATGTAAATGTACGATCGCGATCGTACATTTACAACTGTGATAGTAAATTAACTAAAAAGCGATACCGTGGGTTTATAAATATGGACCTATATACCTCAATTAAACACACAACTGGGTTAAAGTCCATAGAGAACAGTTTGCTGGAGTCAGGCTTTTAGGCAGACTCAAAGTAGAACAGGTATGGAAGTCAGCCGCTCCAGAACATGGGACACCAGTCTCAAATCATGTGATCATACCAAACTTTATTGGAACCATATAAGTCGCATAACTTGCAAAATTTTCAAATGTGCACAAACAGCAACCAAAAACAAAAACAATGGGGAGACGTTCAACCTATCTGACGCGTTTCACGGTGAACACACCGCTTCATCAGAGACCAGATGCAAAAAGAGAGAGGAAGTTCCACAAACTCCTCCCTACTTTTATACCCATAAACCCTACAGAAACTAGTTAACCCCATAAGTGCTAAAAGGTTAATAAAGGAAAAATAAAGGAAAAATCAAAATAAAGATGAAATAAACTCATTTCAACCATATCTATTATTACTGTTTATATCATGTATAAACAGAGAGGTTGAATAATATATACACTGTTACAGTGTGTATCAGAATAAGAGCATTAACTGCTACATAAATAAAGTGCCGGTGCATATCAGATACAAAAAGATCACTTCTAATAAAATCTATAAATGTGAATCTATAAATAATGTACATCGTGCATTAATGAACCCATCATATACAATGACCTAACAGTTAATAAATATTATAATATATATATATATATATAATGAATAAGATAAACCCAAAATGTTGCCATTATAGTGTTATATACACCAATAAGTACTGTATATGGATACAATATCAGTTATATCCATGGTGTTTGATATAGAAACATGAGTTAATTACACATGATAAACTATTCCAATAAATATAACACAGTGGATTATTATCATAATTAAAGGACAACTCCACTCTTATAAGAACATCTTTTAGAAAGAATTACCTCTTTAAAATACAGTATGTTGATATATCATAGTTTGTCCTATGAATTCATTACTGTATGCCTGCTATGCTTCTGGATGCCTCATGGAAACTGAGCAATTTAGAAACCTGTACTGAGCCTGGGCATGCTCAGAAGAGGCAGACAGGGGATTAACTAATATTCAGTCATTGGCTGTGATATCAACTGTTAAATCCATAACTGACAGTTGCTAACTGAAAGAACCAGGAAGCAGAAACAGGGGAAATAGGACATTGGGTTTTGGGGGGTGATTTACCTGTATGTAAGTTTTCATTTTGGGGCTGGACTTGCCTTTTGATACAATTAGAAAAATCACAATGTTTATATATACAGACAATGTCATATCTTAAATAAATAGATGAACCCCAGATATCATAGGTCTGAAACAACAAGGTACTTTCCAATAATTTACATAAAATATCCCATCAGACTTAATACCATATACTGTATGAAGAACCAGGCGGTTAAATTAATCCAGGTAACAATTCAGCTTACATTCCATATTAAGGCTGTCAGGCACTAGTGTCTTTAATCTAAAAATCCAGAACACCTCCCTTTTTAGCAATCTTTTGTGTAGATCCCCTTTTCGTACATTATGGCTAACCTTGACTAAAATCTGAAAAGAAATCATCTGGCTGTTATTATGGCACTCTATCATATGAGCAGAAATGGCTGTTTTGGTGTCTCCCTTTCTAACTGCATTTACATGCTCCATAGCCTGGACTGCAGCAGATCTGATAGTTTTTCCCACGTATTGCTTGAGGCATATTTGGCAAGTAGATAAGAAAAACACAGTAAAGAAGGGTACTTATGCATGTCTAGGTTGTGTCCATTGCAATGCTGTTATTAAAGGACATTTTACGTGTGATTCTACATATGTAATTTATATATTGAAATGTCCTTGTGTTCTCCTTTATGTAGGGGAGACCATACAAAAATTGAAAGAACATATAACTCAACACAAGTTGACAATCAGGAGGAAATTACTACATCTCCCAATTCCACAACATTTTCATACAATGGGACATACAGTGAGGCAGTTAAAATTTCAGGTCATTGATAGTATTCCCTCACTGAGAAGAGGTGGTAATAGAATACAAAAGTGAAAAGAGCTGGAGTTGCAATGGATCCATAGATTGGATACATTGCAACCCAGGGGCATGAATCATGACTATATGTCAGTGATATCTACATAAGCAGTTAATTTAGTGAGATAATAGTGACTAACAAATTTTATTATAGACAAATAATAATACTGACTTTTTATTTGTCTCACAAAATGAATCTGAATCAATAAAGTATGTGAAGAATAATAAAGGACAACACTGAAATATACAAGAATAGTTTTACATTGACAAATATTTAGGACTGAGAAATACAAGTACCGGTAACTTTTCCAATACAATATATTATAATTAGAGGGAACGTTATAGGGAAATAGACCTGAATACTTTATCGAGCATTGTTTTTAAAGTTGTTTTTAAAATGGTTGTAATAATGTGATTAGTAAGAATAAATTGTTTTACTTTATTACATTATTTTGGGATAATATTGTTTATTAATGATATGAATGTAACAAGTGTATAAGAAGTGAAGTGTCTATCACTGTTTGTTTGTATGTTAAAGAGTTAATTACTGATTGCATGTTAATTAATTGGTCCTGCCCAAAAGATGGAGGACACACTGGATAAAAGTGTGTTGTGGTCACTTTCTCTCTAAGCTTGATAAAGGGTGGAGGTCCACCCGAAACTTTTCTGGAGAGTGTCAGGATAGTGTGTAGTGACTTAGCAAGAATGGGTTAACTATTGGTATTTGTCCTTTCAAAGGACCTATAAAAATGCCATTCCACCCTTGAAACAGTCCCCAGTGTTTATATTAGAGTTAGTGAAGCACGGAACCAGATCTTCTTTTCTAGACAATGTGGGGCCGAACCATGTATCTGGAATTCTCTACGGCCAAAGGTCTAGTGGTTACAAAGGGTTCACGTTAAGGACAGCCATATGTATAAAATAAAAATACTGTTGTATGGGAATATGTGATACGGAAAACAATATTATATTTGTAAATGGGAAGGTAGGCCCATTAAAATGATACCCAACATGGAGACCTTATTCCATTGTCAGGAGGAGTTATTAATATCTTGGGAAATATTTATTATACACGGGTCATGTTTGGTGTTGTAGGAGTCCATAATTACTACAGTAGTGGAATATGTGGTCTATATCCCAGTACAATGTACATATCTAAAGTTATATAGAATCTGCATAACTGAGGAGGAATGAATGTTTGAGACAAGTCGTAAATCTGGACATTCCTGGACACTCCCACCTCATGCATAGCTAAGTAGGGGGGTGGTTCAACAAGGGGCTTACAAATCCTTGTATCCCCTATAAGTTCATACTGAGGGGACATGCTAAATGGGTATGGATCATATGTCTCCTTCTCGACCCGAGACACAGGACTTCTTCTATTGAGTAGTTAGGGTCTGTGAATATTTTTATCCTTTTTATTTTATATAACTGTTGTACCTATATTGTATGTCATTATATTGTAACACCATTTTTTTTAAATTGTTGTATTATATGCACTGTCCACCTTTTGGAATATTAACTCTAAAATTTAATGTTTTGTCTTTTATGTTCTAAAAGAGCTCAGTTAGCCTCTTATAAGTTTATTTGTGGTTGGATGATCTCTAAGTGTATGAAATGCTTTGTTAGTGTAAATGCTAATTAACTGTGTGACTGCTTGTGAAGGACTGATGCTAATTAACCAGTTATTTGCTGGAGTGAATGGGGTAGTGTTAACCATTTAGTTGCCAGGACAGGGGTGTGCATAGTCAGTGAGAGTCAAGATTGTTTGTGGGCATTACTAAAGCTGTAGAAATTTGGCATGGTGGCAGCAATTACTGATTCATTGGTCAGATCACGTGCCTAGCGAACTGGCGTTCCTGACAGAGGGATATCTCACAAATGGGTGAATAAAAGGAATATTAATTTTTCAAAAGGAACTTTGGAGGGCCAATTTGCATTGGTTTTTTGGTACATATATTATGGGCTGAGTAGCAGCCAGTGGTGGAACAACCCTTAGAGGAGTGTGAGTATTAGCAATGAATAAAGTTCCACAAATTCCCTTTTCAAATTCGTTCTCTAGCCTCTGCCTTTAAGTGCATACCCAACGGGCCTGTGAAAGAAACACAAGCTCCCTGCCTACCAACATCAGGAGCTTAAAGGTAGGGGCTGCCTGTTCCCTGTAAAACGTGATTTAATCCCTCACTTGCAGTCAGGACAATCCCATCCAAATAGACAACCCTCTCCATGCCCACTTTCAAGGAAGTTATAGAGTTTGCCTCAAGTGCCAAACAGTCTAGAAACCCATTCTCAGTACTAGGGATTTTGGGGAAAGAGTGGCTTTTAAATTAAAATTGAGCCACGTTTTCTGGTCACTGATTAACAATTTCACCAGCACTGGCAGACTAAGTAGTGGTGTAGATGTTAAAAGCTGCAATTTAAATTAAATATTCCTATTTTTTACCATTGCTTGCTTAGCTCACAGGTCGTTATGTGCAAGCGGAAAGTTTTTTCAATGCTGTTTATTAGTAATTAAATAAGAATGTTGTTATACAACTTTATTGTTGTATATATTAACCTTTATCTGGAAAATTAGCCAAATTTCCATCCCACCTTTTAAATGGAGGTCTTAAACCTGATATACGAAGCATTGGATGGAAAGCCACTCCCCTCCATTAATAAGCCAATGAGCTCCTTATAAAAGACAAATCCAATGCAAAGGTCTGGGAGACAGAGGGGGGAGAAAGGCTCCAATCATGCGCTCTTTAGAGAACTTTCAGATCATTCATGGAGGTGCGCTCTGGAACCACAGAGCTCTTTTAAGGGGTTAAAGTCACACTAAACAATTTATGATCAGTTAGCGCGACTTTAACCCCTAGTTTGCGGTGGCTCCACAAATATCAGAAATACACTCACACAGCTGCCGCAAGCCTATTTACCAGAGACTGCATGCAAGTATTTTACTCCAGCAGAGGAAATATCAGCTATTTATTTTGACCTACAAAATAATGATCAGTTTATTAATCAGTAGTCTATCAGTCTAAATTTGATTGTAGTGTAAAGTGCCTTAATATTTACCTAAAAAGCAACCAGTATCTGTAAATGTACCCCATTAGGGTAATAACTGCATTCCAATAATATCACTTGCATGCAGAACAAAATCTGATTAATTGCTATCCACAAAGAGGTTAAAAAACAAGATCCACATCACACAGGCAAGTGTCCTATTTAACTTTTTGCTCCAGAGGTTAAAGTGCTTGTAATGAGGGTGCGGCCCTGCCCCGTCTCACAGTCCTGGAATGTTCTTGCAGAAGAGTGTCTTCCTACTGGGCAAATCTTGGAACTGTCTGTAGGGGAAGCAGGGGAACCCGCCACTAGGAAACAGCCTGGTTTCCACAATCTAAAAAAACCCAAAACCAACCATTGATTTATGTCCTCAACCAGGTTACTATTATTCAAGAGGGGGTACTTTGGAGGTTAATTAAAGTATAATTCTCCTTTAATTTAAATGAGTCACTATTTAGCCAGCCAGCCAGTATGTAGTCATGTTTAGCCTTTACTGCTAGACAGTGTTAGCAGTAGATAATTGGCTACTAAGGCTATTCTAATAATAGTTTCTGGGAAGCAATTTGTTGCCTTTATTTGACCTGCAAAAAGTTGAAATAGGTAAATCTTCTAAAATCCATTAGCCCGATACACCAACCAACAGAATTACCGATTAATATGCTGATAATAGCTAACAGCTATATACCACTGCGCCTCCTTTGCTGCTGTGTGAGCTCTGTAAAAACTTGCAAAAAGGGCAGGAACTAGTGCCAGCGGAGAGAAGTAAGAAAGGAGCTTCAGAGAGCATGGGGAAGTAAGCAAGGGAAGCAATATCGGGGTTTGGGAAGGTAAGTATACATTTTAGTGGTAGATAGACATTACTTTTAAAGGAACAACCTACCATTGCCAACCAAATTATCTGCAAAATAAGCAGGTTTGAAAGATAAGGAATGCTTATCATGGCCATTTGTATGGTACATGTGTTGCTTGAGAATTTAAGGCAGAATTCTGACTATTTTTTTTGACCTTCTAAAACTGTTAGTGTTTTGTTCCAGTAGTATTTGTTCTTGATTCATTTCACAGAAACAGTCACAGATACAAAAAGAGGTTGCTGCTTCCAAATAATGGATAAACAAAACAGCATACATCAATGTGCTGTAAGATAAAAACGGGAGAGGTTCAAAACAAGGGCCAGGCATTTCAGATGCCCAGTGTGATTATAGCATCTGAAAGCGAAAGATTATGATTATGAAGTAGCGCAGATTGTACTGTGAAGGGACAAACTTTAGTGAACTATCCAGCCTGTTAAACATTTTCCTGTTTTAGTAAACTTGCAGGGTTATTCAATAAAAGTTCTTATCGTTAAGAAGGGTTCTAACTTTGCCCCAACCAATCAGATGTTAGCTTTCAAATGTTAAATAAGATCTGATTGGTTGGGGCAAAATTATCACCATTTTAAATAATAAGAACTTTTATTGAATCTCCCTGACAGTCTACTTTTCATGCTGCAAAGCCACTGTTGTAAAACATACCCATATACCAAAACTATATACCAACGCCCCCCCCCCCCAAATATAACACATACATGTGTGTGTGTGTGTGTGTGTGTGCGCACTGCGGGGTTTGTTAGTATGACTTAAAATGATACGTTGGTTGGTTTAATAGACCTTTAAAGGCCCATTAAACCCACTCACATAGTATTCTGCATCCTATGATGGCATCTTATGATGTGACATCCATCTTCACCAGTATGCCAAACAACACCCCTGCCAGAAGAAAAGAACCTAGAACAGGTGTGTTTCCTACTGTACTTATGTGTATGAATACCACCTATTTCAAGTTAAAGGATAAGTTCTACAAGCAAAAACATGTATGTGCTAAAAGATCTCCACTTTTACCAATAATGGCAAACCTTTTACAAGGAGGAAGTGGAAACAATGGCTCTTCATACCTTTTAGGGCATTACACCCAGCCACTGGCTCAGATATGAGGATCCACCAGAAAATATAAACCAGAAGAAATCCACCAGAAGTAAGTGCAAGCCTTCACGGACATCAAGGCTACGGTCCAAAACATTAGATTTAAACAGGAAGAGGTAAAAAACAACACATTGGCTTTCTTGGTATGCTTAGTAGAAGTAAGAAAGAATGGTAAACTGGAAGCAGAGTTCTACAGGAAACCAACATACACATGGCAGCATTTGACTCCCACCACCCTATAGATCACAAGCTGGGGGGTCATCAGAACCCTACAAGAGAACATCCCCACTAGCACAGAGGATAAGGCTAATTAAATAGGTGAGAAACAAGACAGGAGAAATAAAATGGTCATCCCATATGTAGTGGGGGTGTCAGAGAAATTAAGAAGAAAAGAGACACCAAATCCTGGTCTGCTTTTAACTACTGTACAATTCTAAAGGGACTGTACACAAAGCCATGAAAACCTCAGGATTGCAGAGGTGAAAATGACATTTGAATTGAGAACAAATCCCTGCACCTCTAGGGCTACCAGATCAATTTCTGATTAGAAAATGTAATGCAAGGGCAGTATTTACACAGAGCAGTATCGCTCATAGTGGTATGACTTATTGTGGTTGCAAAATGCTCCTTGTACCTGTATTTTTGCTACCTTCTTGTTATTTGACGTTTGCAGCCCAAACTACCGATACTGCTCTATATGGCCTCATTGCCATATAGCAGAAAATACATATACCAATTATTTGTTATGACCTGGCTGTAAAAATAACGATTGCATCAAGAAAGGAGCGATTTTGGTATTTCCAATAGAGCCATAAATACATAAGGCTATGGCATTTCAATGGGGAGGGGCAGTGGCGAGAATCTATATTACAGTCACTCAGTGATGTCACTGAGTGACTTCCTGTATTCCACTGCTCCTCCTCATTTCTCTCTCCCTCCCTGTATTAGTAATGTAGATAACAATCCCGTTTATGTAGACTGACTGTCTAACTGAATTACTGTGCTAATGAGGAGCGAGCGGCCGAGTCTATATGACTCACAGGAATGCGCTCGCTCCTTCTTATCAGTGGAATGAACCGAAACTGCACCGGGTGAGAGACAATGTTTATCGTATTCTTTTATTTTGACAGCAGTTAACTATTTGTATTTACAAAAACGGGCTTGTTATGTACATTACTAATACAGAGAGGGGGGAGACGGAGGGAAGAGATGGGGGGAGGGGAGACAGAGTATCTGTGCTGTATTTTTCTTTTTTTGACCTTATGTATTATATGGAATAATACGCTACCTACAGAATAATATAAGGATATTACTTCACCTCCGGGTTCCCTAACCTCTATAAAACACTCAGCCTTATGGCCTTGTGTTTTCATATGGTCAGGGAACCCCTCGGTGGAGTAATATCCTTATATTACACTGTAGGGAGCGTATTATCCCTTATACAATACATAAGGTTAGGCATATTCAATGGGGAGGTGCAGTGGTGAGAATCTATATAACAGTCACTTAGTGATGTCACTGCCCCTCCCCCTGTCTCTCCCCCTCCCTGTATTAGTCATTTATATAGGAAGCCCTGTTTATTGTTGACAGACGATGTTCGGTCCTTCTTTCTCTTTTCAATAGGAATGGTAAATAACTATTAATTCACTAAACAGGGATTCCTATATAAATGGCTAATAGAGGGAGGGGGAGAGACAGTGGAAGGGTAGGGGAAGAGTGTGTCTGTGCTGTTTTTTGGGGGGTTTTTTGGCTGGCCTTATGCATTATCATTATAAGAAATAATAAACTACGTACAGTGTAATATACAGATTTACTTCACCCCAGAGTTCCATGCCTAGTATAAATGCACTCGGCCTGCAGCTTTCTATATAGCTTCTATATGGTCATGGAACTCCTTGGTGGCATAATATCCTTATATTACACTGTAGGTAGTTTATTATTTCTTATAATGCATAGTGCCACCCCCCCAAAAAAAACAATACAGACACACTCTCCCTACCCATCCACTGTCTCTCCCACTCCCTGTATTAGTCATTTATATCCCTTATATACCTGCTTGCTGACTGAGCCACGCTGTTAAATAAGTATTTGATTTTTCACTGATTTGGCAACCCTATGCACTTAAATATCACATCAGCAATGAGACTGAATTTTGCTTTTGCAACATCTCAAACTGTGTGTGTTTGAACATCTGTCACTGCAGACCCCTAGCATCAGTTTATGCCTTTTGATTTAATAAGGAACAGAGACTTCTGGGTAATTTTTCCATTTCCATGGCAGCTTTTAGGAAAGCTATATATTTAAAAAGACTTTTACAGCATTCCACAAGTTAAATGCAAAACCAGAGCACCAACTACAGACCGGTTTCTGCTTTCTTGAGCCATCATCAGTGTAGCTTATGGAATGCTGTAAAAGTCTTTTTAAATGTATAGCCTTCCTAAAATCTGCAATGGAAACATGGAAATGACCCAGAAGGCTCTGCTCCTTATGTGCATATTCTGAAAGGGGTGCTTCAAAGCCTTATTCTCTCCCTATCCTATTTCATTTATTGGTGACTTTTGATTTACTCTGCTCAGCAGTTTGTACATTTATTGCAATACATTGCTTGGAATTACATGGACACACCCATATGTTCCTTACATAAAGTTATGGGTTTTAACTTGTTCATATCCTCTTGTTTTAAGTTTCTTAGGCTAATAATATAGTATGCAATTCAATGTTCTTGCTTCATAAGTTTAATATTTAATTGAAAATAAGTATTTATTGGATTGCTGCATTATTACTCTTAAAGTAAAGTTTTTTAAGTAAACTTACAGATAAAAATGTGGTTGATCTAGAAATACATTTGGCTATAAATAATACAGATTCAGAGAAAATGTAATATATGACTTTTTTGACCAGTTGGCAAGAAACCCAAAATTATCAGGGTTATTCAATAAAGGTTCTTATCATTTAAAATGGTGTTAATTTTGCCCCAACCAATCAGATGTTAGCTTTCAAATGTTAAATAAGTTCTGATTGGCTGGGGCAAATTTAGCACCATTTTAAACAATAAGAACTTTTATTGAATAACCATAGTGTTCTGCATGTTAGAAATTTGACACAGGAACGAGTAAACCAGGCATGGCCTTTTGATCCCATAACCAGTGGCCCTGTTGCTTGGGGGACCCTTCAGAAGAAAGCAGGCAAGAGCTGGCTAAATCACTGCACTCAGCCTGGCACCGTTTAACTGTAGGGAAACTACAAGGGATCATCAGATTTAACCGTGGCAAAAAGTTATACTACTGCAAATTGGCATTTCGCTTATCGCCGCAGACATTGCTGTGATATGGTATGTAAGCTCCTAAACTTTGCTTATGGCAACCTCCCAGACTGGAATTTTTCCTGGAAGTCTTTTTCTTCTATCTAATGTTCATTTCTGTCTCAGAGTAAAGTGAATATAGCAGAAGCACTCATTTATAAAAATATTACTTTAAAATAGCCAGTTGCTGCAAATGTTCATGCTTTTCATGTGTTTTTGTTGTATGTGCAAAAGCAGTGGCATAACTAGAAATCACTGGGGCCCCCAGCCAAACTATGATGTGGCCCTCCTCCCTGCTTCATCTACAGTGGTTTCTCAGTGGACTGTCATGGGGAAAGTAAGATGATGAGACCCCATTGGCTCCCGCCCCCCCTGCAGTTGTAGAGTATGCTCCTCTGGTAGTTACAACCCTGTGCAAAAGAACTTGTCTGTGCGAAGATACCAAAATGCACCTGGCATACTGGTTTTAAGGGCAAAATGTAGATATTATGAACCCTGTGGTCAATTATACAATTTAATAGAAACATTACATAATAGTTGTATGTGCAGCATATTTATATTTTCCATATTTATACATTCTCAAAATGAAACAGATGCCAAAAGGGAAGCTTAGTAAGTTACTTTCTAAAAGACTCCGCTTAACCTTTTTAAAGTTGTTTAGAATGGTTTAGTACATAGCATCGGCTGCTGTGAATATACCACCCCTCCCAGCAAGAATTTTCTAGAAATGAAGGTGTGAATGAGAAAATCTGAGCTGAACAAAAACATTTTTTTGTTTTCTTTGCTGTCAGCATTGCCTGAAAATATGTCTCGCTTCAAATCTAGCACAAAAGATTTACATTGTTCATGATATGAAATATCTCTCTGCTGCTGCTGCTGTTTTGTGCCTTTTCCGTGCACAAAAGCAGTAGAATGAGCCAGTCCAGCAATGGCATCAGTAATTGGCGTGAAACTTCAAACTATGTGAGGTCTAGGTTTGGGGGGGAGGGTGATAAACATATATACAATCTTTCATTTTGGGGGTAGACATTCCCTTTAAACAAACAATATGACATGTTCAATTTAGGAAGCACTACAGTGAGTTAATTTATAATGAAATATGTATTAAGCTTAAGGACAATTAAACTCAACTAGACCCCGCTTCTGTCATTAGTTCCCTCACTCCCACGTCCTTTTTCGTGATCTGGCCAATGAGAAGACACGCTTCTTTCAGAGCATGTCTCCTCATTGGCAGAGTCGCTGGCGGACTTCAGGATCGGAGCACCAAAGGAGACTTTAGGTGAGTAATTCTAGAGTTGGAAAGTAAACCCAGGGGTGAGGACAGGGCGGTTTAGGTCCTCACCCTGGGTACTTTCCAGTGGTGGAGCGTGGTTTTGGTGCGTGAAGTTGCCTTTTATGTAAGAAACCTATAACAAGCAATAGTTGCAGAATGGCTAGTTCCTTATGACGAAGAAAGTAATAAACATATGCAGTACAAATAATCCTGGTAAAGGCAGGTTCCAGTCTCTCTAGGTGCTTCTGTCCAGATCTCAAAATTGGATAAAATGAAGAAATGAAGAGCTGGAAACAAAATACAAGAATGGGTTATTTAATGAGACCACTACACAACATGTTTCGGGCAGCCTTTCTGTGGAGCTCATGACTCTCCTAAAAAGGAGCAAGAAAGGAAATGACATCATAGGTACCCACCCCTCAGTGTCCAATAAGTGTCCATCACATGTGAAAAAAAAGATCCAATGGTGAAATTAAAGTTCAACATCAAGTCCTGGAAGCTGTAACTGCCGATAGGCCTACCAGTAAAGTCCAACATAAAAGTCCATATTTACAGAAGCAAACCTAGAGTGAGGCAAAAAATGCTAGCATACGATATGTAAAGCAAGTAAGGATAAAGAATAAAAAGCAAAATACAGCATCTGCCAGTATTAATCCATAATACTATCATAATAGGGCTTAGCCAACCAGGGATCAATGCGATCAAGGGAGACAATCAAAGAAATCTCCTTTGATGATTGCCGAGCAACAATTGCAATTGAGGCAGGGGAAAGTCCCTAGTTTCTCTTTCCCTAAAAACCTAGCTTTCCGGGCTAGCGGGATATCTGAGGGGCATAATATGTCTCTAAATGGTCAACCCCTTTATTTATGGTCTTGTGATAAAATAGGCCAAAATTTCCAGATGGTTTACTTGACCTCTTTGCTGTGTTTGTTCTATTTGGAAACACATATTTGCCTCTTTTGTTTAGTTATGGTGACAGGTTCATCCTTGTATGTAAGTAACTCTGTACAGGTATCGGGCTTACTCTCCGTGCATGTTTTTGGATGTTAGTCATATTATAGCCTCTTTTTTTGAACCTTGTGCATAAGGTATGGGCAGCAGACATGTATTTATTATGGTCCAAGGATATCCTTTTTGCCCATTTCCCTGTGAGAAGTCATCATTTGGTTTTAACTACCATCTGTACGTTGATGACAACGTACAGATGGTACTCAAATATATTTTTCCACCCCCATGCTTAGTCCTGACACCCAATCACGCATGAACAGACTGTCTCCGTGCTGTCTCCTCATGGATGGTGCACCAATGCCTCAAACTAAACCTGATTAAAACCAAACTAATCATTTTCCCACCTAAACCTGGTCCTATCCCACCTTTTTGCCATTTCTGTAGACAACATTCCCATTTACCCTATTCAGTCGGCACATTAGGGGTTATTATTTATTCTGCTCTCTCCTTTTCCAATCACATCAACTATGTTGCTAAAACCTGTCGCTTTTTTCTTTGTAACATTGCGATACCTTTCTCTTCCAAATACTGCTATGCTTATCCATGCTCTCATCCTATCATGTCTGGACTATTGTAACCTTCCTGCTTTCTCCCCTTCAGTCTATACTTAACTCTGCCACACACATTGTCTCGCTCTCTAACAATTCGGGATAATAAATCTCCTCTCTGCCGCACATCTACCTGGCTCCCCATTAAACAACTAATTATCTACAAAATACTTCTCTTGAGATTTAAATCCCTTCCCTTTGCTGCTCCTTCTTATATTTCTTCTCTTGTGTCCCCATATGTCCCTGCCCGTACCCTCCACTCATCACAGAACCATCTTTTATATAGACCCCCACTCACACTGCCTGCTATTGCCTTAAACCTTTTTCTCTTGTGGCTCCTCTGGAATTCTATTCCCCTCTCTCTACGTCAAGAAACCTCAATAAACAAGTTTAAATCTAACCTCTCTTCCTATCTCTCTGAGCACAGCACAACATAGGACTGTTGACAGTGCACCAGCTATTAATTTAGCACTTCCACCTTTTCCTATGTATCTGTATGTTACCCACCTAAGTAGATTGTAAGTTCTACAGGACAGGGACCTCCTTCCTCATGTTACATGTTTCAAGCACTTGTATATTTCTTGATGCTCATACTTATATAGATATTTATGTATTTATTTACTGTCCCCCTTGTATGACTTTTCGTATTCTATATTGTACAGCTCTGCATCCCCTAATGGCGCTATATAAATAAACATATACATACATACATGGTGGGGTGGTATGTATTTGCTTTTTTCATCATATCGGTAAATTCTGTGTGTGAACCAGACCAGATGATCAATATGTCATCTATAGATCTCCAGGATTTAAAGATGAGTGATGACTCCACAGAAGTAGGGAAAATCTTTTGTTCCAATGTGTGGACAAAGATATTAGCAAATGATGGGGCTACTGCAGCGCCCATACTTGTCCCCTGTGCCTGCCAGTAATACTCATTTTCAAACTTGAAGTAGTTTTTAGATAGAACCATATTTAAACAATCGAGTAGAAAGTAAATTGTGTGACAACTTTGTGCCAAGGAGTGCTTTTTCCACAGCCTCAATGCCCTCTTGTTGGGGCATGGAGGTGTATAAGCTCTGAATATCTGTAGTGGCCAGGTATAGGTCAGAGTTAGGGAAGTGCAATTCTTGTAGCTGGTGGAGTAGACCCGTAGGGTCTTGTAGGTATGTTTGGATTGTCTTTACAAAAGGTTGAAGATAAGCATCCACAAATTCGGATAGGGGTTCCAATTGAATTACATTAAAATTAATGTTATCAATAGAAGGTACAAAGCAATTTGCTTTTTTAAAACACACATGCTTATGAGTATCACTCTCAGATGAGTTACCAAATAACGTTTGTAGTTTCAATTTACAAATGAACTTTAGAAAATCAATTGCTGCCATAGACCTTGACATCCAGGACTCCACGACTCACACTCACAATGCAAGCAGGTTATATAGAAACAGAATTATACCGCCATGGACCGTGATAACTTGCTACATCCCACGGGTTTCCATTGACCGAGTATAATAAATGCAATCCTTAAAGGGGAACTGTGGTCTCCAAACAAGTTTATTTTAAAAGAAAGGCCAGGTTCATACCTTTAAAACGAGCCATCAACCACCTCTCTACGTGCTGCACAGCCCAAAATATGAAGAAATCACTGATCAGAAAGTTAGGGGTTGGGAGGTTCTGAATCTGTGGTCAGAAATACTGTTTCCTCCTCTAATCTGCGGTTGGCAATGCTCAGTGCATGACTGAAGGTTAGGAGGGGGTGGGGAGAACAGCACAGCCCACAGCACTGCTTTTTTAAATGCCTCCCGCTTGCTAGCCCTTCCCAATTGTGGGCCCTGTGTCCCCTCCCCTTACAGCCCCCCGTGGCCCCTCCCACTCACGGACTCTGTGGCTCCACACACTCGCAGGTCCTGTGGCCCCTCCCCCACTTGCCCCATAAGTGGGAGGGGCACCAGGAGGCTGCAAGGGAAAGGCTGCAGGAAGCAGGTAGTGCAGGGGATCTGGTGATGCTGCAACCATATCACACATATAAATGTAAATATCTTCAAAACTATGTAAAATAAATATTGAAAGTAAATTGCAAAAATCCTCAGGAAAGCAGTTCCTGTCAATTTACCTAAAGTAATTTTTGGACCACAGTTACCCTTTAAAGGACAATTTATGCGGGCAAAAAGGATTTCCATGGACCATAATAAATACATGTCTGCAGCCCATACCTTATGCACAAGGTTCAAAAACAGAGGCTATAATATGACGGACATCCAAAAACATGCACGGAAATTAAGCCTGATACCTGTACAGAGTTACTTACATACAAGAATAAACCTGTCACCATAACTAAACCAAAGAGGCAAATATGTGTTTCCAAATAGAACAAACACAGCAAAGAGGTCGCGAGAACCATCAAGAAATGTTGGCCTATTTTATCCCAATCAATATGGGACTTGTTTTGAAACACCTCCGATGTTTAGTTATTCTAGGGGTGGAACACTATTAAACTGACAGGCTGTGCCACGTGTTAAATACATGCTAAAATGTCCTTGTGGTAAGGCCTATGTAGGCCAAACATCTAGACCTGTCAAAAAAAGAATACAAGAACACAGGGGGAACATTAAGAACTTCATGTCTAATACATATACAGATACATCAGTAACTAGACACTTTAAAAATATGGGAGCCAACCAGAATCAACTTAGATCATTTGTACTAGAGGTAATTACCACACCTAGCAGAGGAGGGGATACCTCCAAGCTGCTCTTGTAAAAATAAATACTTTGGATTAAGAAACTAAATAGTTTTACTCCCTATGGTCTAAATGAAAACATTAACATTGGGTGTTTTATTTGATATTTTTTAGATATTGATTGTCTGCCTTGATCACATTGAACCCTGGTTGAGTAAGCCCTATTATGATAAACTTATGGTTTAAGACTGGCAGATGCTTGGTTTTGCTTTTTGCTCTTTATCCTTATTTTCTATATTATATTTGCTTTATATATTATAAGCCTTTTTTGCCTCAGGTTTGCTTCTGTAAATATGGACTTTTATGTTGGACTTTACTGGTAGGCCTATTGGCACTGAAGAGTGGGTACCTATGATGTCATTTCCTGTCTCGCTCCTTTTTAGGCTCCATTCTGTTACACTTGAGAAAGGGTGTTTGTGCTCGAAACATGTTGTGTACTGTATCTGTTGTATTCAATTAGATCAACTGGACTTGAAATGTAGTTGATCCAGTTGATCTAATTGAATACAACAGATATACCATGACCTGGATGAATGAGAACCTTCACAAGCATGTTGTGTACTGGTCTCATTAAATAGCACTTTACAGCATTCTTGTAGTTTGTTTCCAGCTCTTAAAGGACAACTAAAGCCACAGAACAACACTGAACCAGAAGGCAGAACACCTTGATATAAAGCCAGTAATCAGTGTCTTACCTCTCATTTTGATATGGGTGCTGGGAAATTTACCTAAATAATATATGCTTTTTGCTTAACATCCCAGCATTCTAATGTCACAAAGTCTGGTCAACGACCATTATGTTCTGCACATGCTCAGTCCTTAGCGATGGCAGAAACTGTTACAGTTGGTCACACCCATTAATAATATCTAGCCAATCCTTTTACAGGACAGATAGCATGTGACTGAGGTCAGGAGGTGTGGTCTGACACTGCATATACATACAGATACTTAATTCAGTTCTTTACAGGCTTACATTTATTTTAATACAATTTACTGAAGTCATATTACATAGCTTATTGGTGTTTTTAGGGGGGTTGTTTTCAGATTCTGGAGTATAAAAAAATGGATTTAGTTCTCCTTTAATTTCTTCATAATAAACATATGTGTAAACTACTGAATGGGTATAGAGGTTTCCAAATAACCAAAAATATGGCAGCTCCATGCACAGAATTATAAATAAATGTAAATCTTACAACTATTAGTCTCATGTGATTTTGAGCTAGTGCACTATACAACATTTTTGTGCTAAGAAAGACCTGGGCAAAGTAAGGCCCGGGGGCCACATGCGTCCCTTTGGTTGCCCCTTACTGGCCCCTAAATACTAGATTTGTACCCAAAAGATCTTATTGATTCATTGTCTCAGGCTGGATAATGGAGTTGATTTTATTAAAAATGACCTGATTAATGAAGTTATTGGCTCTTAAATATTGCACACCTATTAAAAATTGCAACTAATAATAGAAATACATCCAAGGAACCAGGGATATTAATTTTGTCTTTTTATAAAATCCAGTTTTACAATCTCTATATTGAGGATTGAATTGAACCTATTGATCCGGCCCTTGACGACAATCCAAGTTTCTTTTGTGGCCCCTTGTGAAATTCAATTGCCCACCCCTGTTGTAAGATCATTTTCAATGTATCAGCTGCCCTTTATGCAACACAGACTTACTCTCTTCCGACATCCCTATTTTCTGCACATACAGTCCTATAGGGAAAGAGGGGAAGGACATGGGCGTGTGGTGATCATCAAATCAGCTGTTTACAAAGAAATAAATGTACGCTCACAGGTAAGTGTATCACATGAATCTGCAGCGGTTTAGATCTATTGCACATAGGGAGGTATAAGCTATCCAATTAGGAATAAGCTATCCTACCTCCCTGAGAATTATAGATCCCCCTGACAGCTACTTTATATATTCAATTCAGTGTCCCTTTAAAGATGCAATCTTTGAATAGCCTTTTTAGACTTTGATTGTCTTCAAATACGCATAGGATTCTATAGGAGTTTTTTTTTGACTACCAGATCAGTCTAGAACCCAGGATTCCTCTTCCTTATTTCACCTAGAATTTCATTTGGGTCGCACAATCTAATTGAACCAAGAAGCTGACATCATCCAGCATCATCGGCAGTGCTGGTTTGTGAATGTGCAAGCTCCTTTATGGTGATAAGAGGATGGAGTAAACTGGTCTGGATGATGTCAGCTCCCCTGACTTTTCAAATAGTGAAATGCAAAGGAAAAACATAATAATGTTGTTTGACTGATGACGAAAAGGTTTTATATTTATCCTTTAGTCTCCTTTCTAAAATACTCATTTTCATTCATTATATTTTGAATGTGTATTAAAACATAAACATTCCAATTTATCATATTGATTAATATTCTTTCTTTTTTTCTTTTTTTTTACAAGGGTGTAATGTCCTTCCTGCTTTTCCTATTGCACTATTTATAAAATTCTGATAGAAAAAAACACAGATTTTATTATTATTATTGTACTGGGATGATACAGAAACAAGTACATATTCTTGAAGTTTGATATCAACAGTGTTTCACTAGCACTAGTAACATGCTTGTAACATGTGAAGGTTCTCATTCATCCAGGTCATGGTATATCTGTTGTATTCAGTTAGGCTTAGGCTGGGTACACACCAGAAAATATTTTCGGCGAATGCGTACCGATATCTCCTGGTGTGGGGCGGCCGGCCGATACCAATCTCGATCATCCGTTCGTCCGGATCGTACGTGTCGGAAAATTCCGATCGATCGCGCGGTTCCCTATGGGATTCAGAAGGCACCTAACACCTGGCTGTGATTTACTAATTGAGACTTTCCAGGGTACATAATTGGCAACAGATTCTTGTACAAGTCATTCTGAATTGAGAAAGACAGTCGGATGACTAGCGAAACGTCTTATAGAACTTAACTTTAAGTCCAGTTGATCTAACTGAATACAACAGATATAGCACTTGTAACACGTTTTAAATGGCCTTTTATTTCACAGTGTTCTCCAAAAGGACCTTAAACTTTTCTAGATCACAGCCATTCATGATACGGGCCTTATTTGTCAACTTTAGACTGTCAATGAAATCCAGCACCATCATCCCCCGTGTGTATTTTCCACATGTCTCCACGGTTACGCCACACTCAATGACAGATGTTACAGTACTCTCATCAATGGCAGCTGCCATAGCATAGGAGTCACAGGAAACAAATCCAGGTCCAGCCACAAGTGCCTTAGATTCTTTATCACCCTTAGAAAACTGCAGACTGTGGGCATAAATCTTCTTTATGAAGTCAGCCTTCTTTGTGCCCTTATTTACCCACTGGTCATACCATTCCTGCAGAAGAGACAAGTGTATTATTTATTATTGTTCATCACTAATTACATGTTAAATATTAATAGTATGCCCTCCATAGAATTGAGTGCTTAAGTGCTTAAATTTAATTCACATTATTCAAAAGGGTGAATTTTTCTGTTTCCTCCTAATAAAGTTGGAACATTACAATCCCCTAACTGTGTCTACTCTAAGGATGCACAAGAGTTTGGATTACACAGGGCTGTTTTTAGGTATAAGCCGCCTACTCAAAGTGCTAGGGTGCCTATAATAAACCAGGACACCTATTCTTCCCCCTAGCATCTCCCTGTCAGCTTTTACTTTCAGTTTCAGAACTGCTCTCCTTGTTCTGCTGTAATGTGTAAATTGTAGTGAGTTGAGAGTCTGAACTCAGCTACTGTACCTCTACTTGAAAACAATGTTACAAATGAACTGGAGGTGAAGGAAGGAGGGGGGAGGATGAGCTCAGCTAATAGTACTGAGGAGAACAGTTCTAAAATGCTAGGTAAAACCTGCTGCAGACTTTATAACAGTGGCCCCTGTGACTAGCAGCAATGAGATCCCTATCCCTGCCTCTTTCTTCCTTCCATCCAACTCTCCAATTAGAACTTAGAGTGGGTGAGGAGTGAACAATTCAATGGAGGATACATGGAATACAATACTGTATATCATGTCAATGCTGGCAGCTGAAAGGGTAAAAGATAATACTCTGCTGGCCCAGAAAGTGTTAATACAATACTCTGGGAAAGTGCTGGCACTGAAGGTTTAATGGCAATACTCTGGGAATGTGCTGGCACCGAAGGGTAATGGCAATACTCTGGGAATGTGCTGGCACTAAAATTATTAGTAAGAAAGTCTGCTAGCACTAAAAGGGCTAATGGTCATACCCTGCTAGCACTGAAAGTGGTAATCACAATATTCTGGAAAAGTGCTGGCATTTTAAGCACGATGGGATTGAGGTCTGATCACGCTAGGGCACCAAGATGGCTAGAAACGGCCCTGTTGTCCAGCATTATATTTTCTACACTCTCCTATTAGTGGGTCTGGGTTACTCCCTATCAGCAAATGTTGTATTACATAAAGTAGTAGATGTTTAGCTCTTTCATTACTTTATATACAGTACTCATGCACCGAAAATTGCACCAAAAATGTAAAAAATCAGACATCAACAAGGCTCTACTTACCCATGAAAGTTTGGAACGACATGAATGTTCCCATGTAGCAATGTACGTTGGGCATGTAAATTCATTCAAAACAATATTGGCAGCTTCAGGATCTACTAGAAAGTTAAATTCTCCGCAAGCTGTAGTATTTCCTCGAGCTGAAAAACAGGAAAATTCTGAGCCATTAGTTACACTATCAAACTGTTATGTCCTTATAATTAACCTGGTGTGCAATGAAATTGTTTAATTTTAATGAGATTCCAACTCACCACTTCTCTGTCTCCTCCATTAAAGTACTCGTAGACCACACCTTCCTACAGATCTGGCCCTGGACATTGCCGGGAGCCGGGAGGTGGTGTGGACCTAACCTGGGGAGCCCAAAATATTACTATGGAAATAATGTGAGGACCAAGTACTTTAATAGAGCAGAGAGACGAGGGGAGGCTGAAGTAATCCATTAAAAGGTAACTGTGGTCTCCATACAAGTGCCCTCTATTCATACTTTTGAAACAAGCCGAGCATGATGGCTTAATATGATGTCCCTATCTTAGAAGTAATAGGCTTGTAACACTACACTTTTCAGACTGCCCTGTATCTGAGTCTGTGACAAGCATGTGCTATAAGCTGTGTTATAAGCTTTCCCCCCCCAAAAAAACAATATTTTCTGAAGCTAGTTACAGACCTGCAACCATTCTCTGTCCATTCCTCTTCCTATGGACACCTTACGAAGAGAACATTTTTCCCCCAGACTTGTGGCTAGCTTTAAAAGCATTTATGGGAGAGAGAAAGGCCACTTGTATGAAGACCACAGTTCCCCCTTTAAAAACACAGTTGTTAGCACTGATGCCTTGCAGCGATGAAGTTCTAGGTTCAAATTCACCATTGGATGTGAACTGATAGTAAATGTAAAGCACTGTGTAATTCGGTGCTATGTTACAAACTAAATACATAAAAACAAGAGGAAGTTAGAGGTAACTGATAAATAACCATGGATTACCTCCCCCCTTTTCATATAACTGGGGTGCTTCACAGTTGCCTCTTGGAAACCATTGTTTAGCTAAATGTGCTCAGCCAGCATAGTTTGTACAGAGCTACTGAAGAATGCTATAATTACTATTAAATTACTTTTTTTGAAAACATATAAATATTATAACATATTATATATATGAACTCACATTCCATGTTTCCTCCCATTATATATAAGGTTTTAAGTTTCGTAGGGAAAGCTGGATCCATCCTTATGGCCAGAGCCAAGTTGGTCAGAGGGCCTGTAGCTACCAATGATATCTGCAAAAAGTGGACATTAATTACATTTCTTTCTACTGAGATATCTATTACACTCTTTAGGTGAAAATAAAAAATATCTTCTTGGTATGTAAAATATTACATTTATAGGCTTTCAATTCAAACATTTAATGGCCACTGTAGCACCTTTCCCTCTTAACGCTAAAATACCCAGGGTAAGAAACTACTATTATCTGCAAAAATTGTAGGCCCCTTGTTTATTTGTGTTAAATGCTATTATAACTGTGTTAGTAAATGAAATAAGGCTTTTCAGGAAGGCTTTGTCAAATCTGAGGGCTGTGCTATTTGCTATTTGCCAGTGCTAAAAATGTCTCTATCAAGTCAATGCACAGAGGTTATTTTTTTAAAAATGTGTTACCTCACAGTTTGTATTACAAACAGCCTGTCTACAAGGCCTATAAGCTAATACAGCTTAAGAGTGGATGGAGGCAACTTGGTGCACAATTTGGTTTTCAGATTGCTAGATATGCCCAGCCTTCTGTCCACCCATTCAAATGCCACATATTCCCTTAATGTTATTGGTTACTGAAATCTGCACAATTCCCATCTGTACCCTTATGGGATAGAAGCAGTGCAGGCTTCTTTGGATTTTAATAAAATGTTGAGCATTTGTTATAGTTTAGTTACCCTTTAAACATAGTGGTTACAGTAGGTTAAACATATTATGTAGGGTTTAAGCAGTGTTTTTATTAATATTTATTAATAGACATACAGTTAAATATATTCTGACACTAAAATAAACATTCTCCCCCCAGTTACTTACAGCAAGAGCCAATGGAAAAAATAAACATTAGTTTGTTTATTCTTTAGTATTGCCTTGGGGTGTTTCAAGTTTGTATATGAGGCTAAAAATGTGCCTACACGTATGCATCTGGATTATGGGAAGAAACCTGCAGGATGGAATTATTACAGGACCCCATTGCTAGGGGGACAACAACTTGGAACATTGTGCCAACAAAAAATGGGAATGGCTGCAAGGAGTCTTTTTACTGAAAGTCCTCGATTTGTACGAGGTTCAAAATGACAGCATGTTACAGCTAGTGTGTTATGTTGTGATAAAAATTCTGGGCTTAGATTTTTTGCACTAGCTAATTTTATTTTTAACAGATGGACAAACAGACAGACAAACCTACACACAAACCTCTTGGCTTTCCCCTTCAAAAAAACAACATTTATAGAAACAGTATGATGCACAGCCGTGATTATTCTGGTGAGGCCCAAAGGAATTTCAGGCAAAAAGACCTGGGACCACTCGTCTTCTCTTTTTAACTGCATTTCGTCTGTTCCATGTTTCTCCGCTGCTAATGTTTAGAATAAAGTTCTTTTTTTCAACTGCCTTAACCCTCTCCCTCATTCCTTTCACAATTCATTTCCTTTACCGCTCCTGCATTCTTCAACTTCATCTATTTTATTTTCTTCCATTTTTCTTGTTTTCACACCATCAACCCCTTTCTATTCACTTTCATATCATTCATTTTTATTCCCCTTATAGGTTTTCTTTATATTTCCCTCTATGACCTCCAAATATTTTAATCTCCCCTTCTTTCCCCTGTGCCACACTCTATATTATATTTCTGCATTCTGCTCCCTTCCTTCCTCTTCTCTCTTTATCTCCTTTCCACCTTCTGTCTTAATTGTATTTTGCCCTGTCATTTCTGTTCTGCGGTTATCATTTCTGGTGTTGTCTTCCATGCTGCTTTCTAGAACCAGATAAGGGAGAGTAGATACAAGCAGAAAAAAAAAAAAAAAAATTTTGCACGTTAAAAGCTCTCTTATTGACCCCCAAAACATTATTTATCTTTTTTTGCTCCATCTTCTTCCTATATTTGTGTTTGGTTACAAGCAGCAATTTAGCAAACCTGGGTGAGGATCAAGGACACAAAAAGAACAATAGTCACAGACACTATGAGAACATTATTCATGTGTATTTTCAGTCATTCAAAAAATGTTGCCAGTCACAAGAGGTAACAAGGCAGTGCTATGCTTTAACTTTCCTAAAATGTTAAAGAAGAATTATAGCATATATTAATTTTAAATTAAAATGACATGGGCAGGGAGGTAGAACTGAAAATTTCTACCACTCACAGTCGTTTCTGTAGTTAAATTGATTGTAGCCGTATTAGTGCAAAACAAACTTTTACAAAATACAAGAACACATAATACCATTGGGGGTGAGGATAGCAATATAAACAAACAGTAAAAGATAAGGGATGGATAATTGGAATGTGTATGGAGTAGAGAATAATTGGTAAGGGCAGAGAGTAGTTATAAAAGTGTCTGATTGAAATGTCAATATTGAGTCCAGTTTGTCTTGTGTTGAACAGAATTATCATTCTGAGTTCAAAGGTTTTTCTTTCTTGGGTTATGGGTAGTTTTAAAATTTCCCTACAAAACCAAGACATTTAAACACATACTATACTTTCTAATCGTTTCTGTAAAGAGCGCCAGCATAAAGAAAACTGCTTCTATCAGCCTTCCTCAGTGCTTCAGCACTACACCAAATACAGGAAATCCCATGACAGTAAACTTACAAGATGATCCTCTGCACTCTTCCACATGTGGGTGCCTACTCCTCTAGATAATCCAACCCTTAATGGATATATATTAACTGGAAACAGCAAGAAAGTGAGGGTCGCACTCCAAAAACAAACTTCCTCAGGAGGAAGGGGGCAAGTTTCCCCCCGAAACGTTGTGATATATGTGTGGTTCATAATAAATTCAAGTTTGTTTTTGGAGTGCGACCCTCGCTTTCTTGCTGTTTCAAGCCCATGACAGTAACCTTCTATTGGGAGGTAGGAATAAAAATACCCACCTCCCTTTACCCAGGTACTTACCATTTATAAAAAGTGTGTTTTTACAGTGCAGTTTTCCTTTAAGGGCAATTAATACAAAGTTGCTTGTTATTTGTATAAGACTTAATTACAGTATAACTCATGCCGCTCACATTTATTTAGATAAGAACTAGATTTCCTTATGTGCAAAATATTTAAAAAGTAAATTTTAAAAAGTAAAGTCTGTTCAGAAAAAGCTCTGAAGACTCTTCATAATATATTTACTATAAATTACTATATTTAAACTAAACAAATCTATAAAAATGTCATAATTTATATGTAATGAAAGTGCTTGTGAAGGTTCTCATTCATCCAGGTCATGGTATATCTGTTGTATTCAGTTAGATCAACTGGACTTGAAATGTAGTTCTTGAAGACGTTTCGCTAGTCATCCGACTGGCTTTCTCAATTCAGAATGACTTGTACAAGAATCTGTGGCAATTATGTACCCTGGAAAATCCCAATTAGCATATCACAGCCAGGTGTTAAGGGTGTGATTAGATAGTGGCTATCTAATCACACCCTTAGTGGCTAAGATAACAACACATATGAGGCTTTAACAAGAGATCCCACCAGCCGTTACAAGAAAAGTCATAGACTTACTACAACAGCTTCAAAAGGATAAAGCCATTGACCGAGCAATGTATCATCGCCTCTACCCTGGTGAGGCACATCCATGCATATATGGACTCCCAAAGATACATAAGGAAGGGGCCCCACTAAGACCTATAGTCAGCAGCATCAACTCGGTAACATACAAGGTGGCAAAATATCTAGCTAACATCTTAGGACCTTTGGTGGGAAGTTCTAAGCATCACATCCAGAACTCTCAGGATTTCACCAACAAGATTGAAGATATAGTACTCGGTGTAGAAGAAACTATGGTGTCCTATGATGTGACATCTCTCTTCACTTGTATACCCACCAAGGAGGCTGTTGACATGGTGAGAAAACGGCTGGGCCAAGACAGCACTCTTACCAGCAGAACTGATCTCAACCCAGAACAGGTGTGTTCCTTGTTGGACTTGTGCCTGAATACCACCTATTTCAAATACAGGGATAAGTTCTATAAGCAAAAACATGGAAGTGCTATGGGATCTCCAGTTTCACCTATTGTGGCCAACCTTTACATGGAGGAGGTAGAAACACAGGCGCTTAATACCTTTAAGGGCATAGCACCTAGCCACTGGTTCAGATATGTTGATGACACCTGGGTTAAAATCCACCAGAAGGAAGTACAAGCTTTCACAGAACACATTAATGCGGTGGACCAAAACATTAAATTCACAAGGGAAGAGGTACAAAACAACAAACTGGCTTTCTTGGACTGCTTGGTAGAAGTCAGGGAGAATGGTAAACTGGAAGTAGAGGTTTACAGAAAACCAACACACACAGATCAGTATTTGATGTTTGACTCCCACCACCCTTTAGATCACAAGCTGGGGGTCATCAGAACCCTGCAACACAGAGCCGAGAACATCCCCACTAGCACAGAGGCGAAGGCTAAAGAAATGAAACATCTCAGAGGAGCCCTTAAAACTTGTGGATATCCAGACTGGGCCTTTGTCAAAAGAAGTAGAAGGAAAGAAAAGAACACGAATACCAACAGTGAAGGGGAAAAGCAAGACAGGAGGAAGAACATGGTCATCCCATATGTAGCAGGGGTCTCCGAGAAATTAAGAAGAATTTTCAAAAAACATCGTATCCCTGTCTGCTTTAAACCGAACAACACACTGAGGCAGCAATTGGTACATCCGAAAGACCCAATACCAAAACACAAGAAAAGCGACATCATATATGCAGTGCAGTGCAGTGAAGAATGCTCTGATTTGTATGTGGGGGAGACCAAACAGCAACTGCATCAACGTATGGCCCAGCACAGAAGAGCCAATTCCTCGGGTCAGGACTCAGCCGTGTATCTGCATCTTAAGGATAAAGGACATACCTTTGAAGATTGTAATGTTAACATACTGGCGAAGGAACGTGACTGGTTCAAGAGAGGTGTTAAGGAGGCCATTTATGTGAAAATAAAGAAACCAAGCCTAAATAGAGGTGGGGGGGTTCGACACCAACTGTCTGCCATGTACAATGCTGTTTTAACACCTTACTCTGGGCGTTCCTATAACACCTCTTAGCCACTATCTAATCACACCCTTAACACCTGGCTGTGATATGCTAATTGGGATTTTCCAGGGTACATAATTGCCACAGATTCTTGTACAAGTCATTCTGAATTGAGAAAGCCAGTCGGATGACTAGCGAAACGTCTTCAAGAACTACATTTCAAGTCCAGTTGATCTAATTGAATACAACAGATATGTAATGAAAGTAATTCTGTCAAACAAGGAAAGTGCAATTTCTGATCTGGTTGCAGGAGAAAGGCAGGTCTGCAAATTGTTATCCATGTCTGTACCAACTTTTTTCTCACTCTGGGTATTATTAATGGGAGAGAGGAAGGGTTGATAACTATTTTAGGCTTCATTCACACTAGGCTGCATTTTGGTGTGATTTCATGTGGGGAATGTGCAATAGAAGTGAAGGGCCCTATTCCCACTGCACTGTTGTGATATAGTGTGTTGTAAAAAATGCTCTGCATGCAGCAGTTTTTTGCTTTAAAGCACAGCAATGCCACTGAAAATAATGTCTGACGCTATGTGTTACGCAGCGGAACATCGCACTAAATAGCAAACACAGTGTTCCGCTGCGTTAACGGCTAGTGTGAACAAAGCCTAAAAGTATAATTGCCTTTTAACCCCTTCAAATGCAATTAAAAATGGAATAATCTTTAAAAAAAAAAATATTGAAACAAATCACAATGATCCTCAAACAGCACTTTATTTATATTTACTTTACTACACTTGCATGTTTATAGAATGTAATTTAAAGGTTACCTGTCCAGGGTATTTTGATGTAATTCTTTTTAAAGCATCAACTGCATGTTCTTTCTGGATAAGTTCCAGACCAGGAGCATTTGGATCAGGGACATCTCCTAAACCATCTACACCATGGAAATCAGAAGCATGAATTGTTGCTCCAATGAGTGCTTTGCCTGATCCTCTAAAAACAGGGATCTGGAAGAAAAATCATGTTTCAAAGAAGTATATTCCATTTATTTTCCTTTAAATTATTTATATCTGTTGGCACATTACCATTATACTTTGCACTTTGTCCTTTATACAGAAGGGATGAGGTTACATGATATTTGTCTTGCTCACCAAGCCTGCTATTATTATGAAATAATATATATGTGTGTGTGTGTGTGTGTGTGTGTTATAAATTTAATTATCTGCCCTTGTGGATTACCTTATGTTGGCAAAACTGATCTGACTTTATAAATTAGAATGGCCAGGCACCGTTGGGCAATCAATGCTGCACACAGGGATGGTAAAAATCCTAAATCTGTGGGGCAACATTTTTTAGAAGCAGGCCACACTCCTTCATCTTTCCACTACATGCTAATAGACCACGTGCACCAACCAAACGGGAGGGGACAGATCAAAAACATTGTTGCAGAGAACTATTCCGGATACAAACCCTACACACAGTTAGCCCAAAGGACATCAATGAACACTGCTGCACTAGTATGGTTTCATGGTAGACCTCTTGTGAATGCACCATCTAGTTGTGTTTTTAAAATTACATGGATGGACAATTCTTAGTGTACACATATGTTTCACCCTACTGAAACAGGTCTACCAGTAATTTGTTTGATTAGCAATGTGTAAAAACCTGCTGAGATCAGCCATTTAACAAACAAAACAACTAGTCCTGTGTATGTGACACCCAGATTTGTACATAGGTAAGTACACCAAGGCAACCAACCTAAGCCTCCCATGCACTGTTAGATCCTTATTTGCATATCTGGAAGGGCAGCTGTAATGCCTTATACTCTCCCTATCTTATTTAATTTATTAGTGACATCTGTTAGATCCTTGACATTCCAGCACCTTAAGTACAAACTTATATCTCCACTACCACATTTACTGTAAATAAAAGTAATTGCACCAAGGCTGGGTACACACAGATCAGATAAACAGACAATCATACAATCAGGTAAATCACAGACGATTGTGCTGTCTCCTATGGACCGAACGTTTGGTTGCAGAAGCCACAGCTACTTTTGCCACAACCAACTATGGTTCGTCCCGGCTGACCACTCGCTAGTGGCAAACAGTCGGCCGGGACAGAGAATTAAACGGGACCAGCCTTAACAAAGCCATAACTCATCACTTAGTGCACAGTATATAAACTTAAACAAAATGAATTAACTTCCCCCAAACTAACCCAGCAAAGCACACCAGACTCCCAAGTGAAATACAATCCCTACAACGCAATTAACACATTAAACCCCAGACCCCACTCTATAAACACTTCTAGTCTTAGCATGTGAGTTTTATTTGTCAAAATACTGTATGTGCATTTCTCTTAGCAACTAACTGAAGACAAACACTCACATAAAACAGGCAACACAAGACAAACCTTTTAAGTTTTTATAACGTTTGTAACAGAAGAAACAAACATTATACATAACAGGTAGTATGATCCCGACTGTGAGGGTTAAAATATGTTTTGGGAAACAGTTCTGTGAATGTAGCATGTGGCAAGATAGAGGAACATTGATATTGAATCTGATACTAATGATAATCACTCCAATAAAATACTTAATAGTTGGGTTCAGGTTTCCCATTTACACTTGATGAATTTTGAGTACTGATAAAGTAGAGTAGTGATGTTTCTATTTGGTCCTTGAGGACAAGTATGGTTTAAAATACAGTATCTTGTAGAGAAAATTACTTACATCAATCCGATTGCACAACTTTAGTACACGAAGGACATTTTTGCAGACATTGTCCAGTGAAGTGTTGCCTTCCACACACGTAATCCCCAAAATCTGAACATTAGGGGCAGCAATTGCCATCATGATAGCCTGAGCATCATCTGTGCCACAGTCCACATCAATAAGAAGCAGCTTCTTTTTACATGCCATAGCTACATAAAAAATGAGCTGTTTAAATACATTTGATAATAACTCTTATACAGTAGATGTTGGGGTGGAATGTCCTAAGATTTTGTTCTTTCAGATATAATTTAAACTGTAGTAAATCCTAGTCCATCTATAGCCTTATTAGGGATACTACCAATTGTAATCTGGAAAATGTGTGGGACTTTTGTTTGTGCTTCTACTGATTCCACCTGATCCCAGGGTTAATATAAACATTTTTCTACATATACAGAATTAAGCCAATTCAGAAACATCACACGAGAACAGTGAGGATTTCAACCTTCCATTCTGCTTTCAATCACACTCTCCACTATTTTCCTCTCTTTCTATGATGTATTTTTTCCAATATGGCCACGTATTTAATGTCTCACTTAATCCCATCCCCACAGAACTTTGTGCCCCTTCCCTAGACTATCTTCAACTTCTATTTACATCAATTGAATCTATTTTACTAGATCATACATTTTGCCATATTCCCAACCCCCTAATCACTAGTAAAGTATTTACTTCTCACTTTACCTACCTGCTTTGTCTGCCATGATGTATTGGAGGTGCAAAAGGAGACGAAGAAGCAAACCTGCTTTATACTTTATGATAAAACCCTTAGGACACAATTAGTAACATGTTTGTGCAAAGAAACCAAAATACGCCCAGTGGCACAAACAAAGATAAGTCCTGTTCGTGATAATTATTTTGCAATCTTCCAAAACAATTGGGGAGGCGGGTTGAAATACCTGCTTAACTGGAAAAAGAAAATCAAGATCAGTCAGGAAATCAGCTGTTTTGGGAAACATCATAATATGGATTGATATTCACCTTTTTAGAACATCCATCCTTCTTTGCTAGGACAGAAGGGAAAGGCTAAAAAAGAGCCACTAATAATCTCTCCTTTCCACCTATTAAAAGTACCTGTAGTTTTTGGGTTCCATTGGTACTTTGTGAGTGAGACCCTAGAGATGCTAAAAAAGCACTGGTCATAAACTCTGCACATTAGGGTTTATTATCCTTACAAATGCTGAACTACAATGCAATATGTGTTTGTGTACATCAAAGTTTGTCTAAAGTAGAATAGTCAATAGTGGGTTCATGAAATAAAGTAATTTAAAATTGTTTCAACTTCTTTAGTTTTAGGTGCAAGCATAGAAAAGATAATCAATGCACATTCCTAGGCCCCATACAATATCACTTGACCAATGGCTTTTTATAGTGAGGCTTCTCACTGACAGTCTCCGACGTATCCACAGTTCCTTGCATTGTGCTCGCATCGGTCCTGCATCGGTTCGGGTACCAGAGACTTTGAATGGGTTACGTTCTGGCTCATTTAGAAAGCTGGCAAGAAAGGCTGATGCCTTATTATTTCAATTTACTGTACATTTTTCTGTCAATGTTACTGATAAATGATAAGAAATTGCTAAAGTTTATCTGATTGAAATGGAGTAGTGTCTGTGTAGAACTTCATAGTATTGAATGGAAATACCATACTATAAACTTTTTGAGGATAATAAATCATTCATGCTCATTTACAGAAGAGTGCTGGGCACTCTTCTGGTTTCCGGAGTTAAAGTCAGTTGATTTAATATCATTAGCGTGACTTTAACACCTTCTTTGTGCAAGCTGCGCAGGTTTCACAAAAGACACCCAAGCAACCTGCCTTTGTATCTGTTGTATTATATCAACTGGACTTAAAGTTTAGTTCTTGAAGACGTTTCGCTAGTCACCCGACTGGCTTTCTCAATTCAGAATGACTTGTACAAGAATCTGTGGCAATTATGTACCCTGGAAAATCCCAATTAGCATATCACAGCCAAGTGTTAAGGGCGTGATTGCATTGTGGCTAAGAGGTGTTATAGGAACTACCCAGTGTAAGGTGTCCAAACAGCATTGTACATGGCAGACAGTTGGTGTCAAGAAATATGTCAAGAAATATGAACCATTTTTTAGTTTACAGTAAACTTTATTATGATAAAATGTATATAATTAATTATTGTGAGAAAGTAAGACTGTAAGGGCTAGGTCACACTGCTGTGATTTTTCTACGTTTGCGCTTGCATTTTTTCCCCCCAAATCATTCGAATTGCGGCAACGCACCGAAAACGCGCAATTTCGGGTGCGATGCAATTGCACTTGCGATTTGCGTTCCGCATTTTAAATCGCAATAGCATGTGTTTTCCAATACTTAATGAAAAACGCATGTGCAAATGCAACAAAATCGCACATGAAATCGCATGCGATTCTGTGTTCGATTGCGTTGCAGTGTAGCTTTGCTCTAAGGGTTAGGCCACACTGCAACGCACAGGAATCGCGAACCAAATCGCGAGAGTTATCGCACGCGATTGTGTGTGAGATTGTTGTGCGTTTTGAACCCCTATGATGTAGCAATATATTAAACCATCAATATTCAAATAGCAGAAGTGTCTGGGTGGTGAAGAGAGATTCACTGATAAACACTTTCTTAGCAGTGTTGCAGTGTGATGTATATAGGTCTGGGTATCTATCGTGTCCAGATCTGAAATAATGTATGTCTCACCTACAGCATCCAATCCACCAAATCCAAGCATAAATATATTAATTGCAGGTGAAACATACAACGACAGGGGTCTAGGGTTGCTAGCTTTGCCTTTAAGACCCAAACACATAGGAAATATACAAGACAAATGGCTGGTTATAATTTCTATATGAAGCATGATGCAGGCTACATTGATTTCAGTGTAGCCATACAGCAGTACTGCTCTGACCTGATGAAGAGGGTTTATTTAGCTTGTCTACTAAATAAACTGTTAGTCCATAGAAAAAGTATCACAGTACTGATATTTTTTACATCTATATATTGGACCAATACGGCACAGTAGTATGAAGATTTCATGTGTGTTCGAGTCTTAAAGGCAAAGGTGGCCACCCTACACAAGTCTGTAGCTGTGAATAGTGCAGGTTTATTGCAAAACATGTATGCTACATGTTTCGGACTGACTTGTCCTTCCTCAAAACATGCATGCTACATGTTTCAGAAGCAGTTGAGGACAAGTGGCTCCAAAACATGTAGCACGTATGTTTTGTAATAAATCTGCACTATTCACAGATACAGACCTGTGCCTTTGTATGTTTCACCTGCAATATACTGTTTAAGTGTTGTAGTGTGAAGGTCTTTATCTCTCCCTGTGAGCTGCAGCAATATTAGTGGAAAGTGTAACTTCTTAAAGGGGAATGTTGGAGGGCAGGAAGAGTGTTTTTTTGTTTATGCTTTATACATAAAAACAACATAGTACAGAGCTGAAGGTGGAGGATAATAAAAAGAACCTGATCTTAGCACAGCTCTGTGCAATGCATTTCTCATTAGTGTACCTAAAGCTTCATACACATGTGCAATCGCAGGGGCTGACCCACAATGTACATTGTGTATGCATGGCTGTTTCAATCAATAATTGTGCCGTGTATGGGCACTTTAACGGCCATTTGGTCAGGGGCGTTGCCTGATCCACCAGGTGAATCTTCAACAAGCCCTGACAAAGTGCACATACACGGCCCAATTATTGCCCAAAACTGCCGTGCATACACATTGTGCATTGCTGGTTGGCCTCCACGATCGCAAGTGTGTATGAATCTTTTTTAAAGGGCATGTTGGAGGGTAGGAAGACTGTTTTTGGTTTATGCTGTGTATATAAAAACAATATAGTACAGAGCTGAAGGGGGAGGATAATGAAGTGAACCCGATCTTAGCACAGCTCTGTGAAATGCATTTTTTAGTAGTGTACCTATTTAAAGGGAAATTGATTGGAATTGCTTGCCTGAGAATATTTGCAATTTATTTCCATTGTTTATTTTGCATAGTTTTGAAGATATTTTTTTAAACTTGTTTTATTTTTTAAAGGCATCAGACAGGCAGTTTATAGTACATAATACAGTAGATATCTAACATAGATTATGTGGTCATATCGTTGGTAGTTAGAGTTGTGATAACATTTGCTCTTATGAGCCAGCTAATACCTATTTTCTTCAATTTATAATAACAGGGGGAAAAAAAAAGGGGGGGGGGGTTTCCACGAGCCTGTGGAGTTTTGAAAATATTTATATTTTTGTGTGTGATATGGCAGCAGCATCACCGGGTCCCCTGCACTTCCTGCTTCCTGCTCTGAAACTGTCAGTCAATCTGCCCTGTGTCTCCTCCTCCCCTTTGCAGCCCCCCTGGTCCCTTCCACTCATGGACCCCATGGTCCCTCCAGTTGCAGGCCCCCCATGGCCCATTATCTTACAGCCCCATGTGGCCCCACCCACTCATGGGTGATGTGGCCCCGTCCACCCATGGGTGCCTAAGCCCCTCCCACCTGCAGGTGCCTAAGCCTGCCCACCCACTGGTGCCTAAGTCCCGCCCACCCGTGGGTGCCTAAGCTCTGCCCACTCGCAGGAGCTGTGGGTTACTTAGACCCCCCCCTACAGAAAACTCTGTGGAAACAACCTTTTCAGGCAGAGTGAGAACAGATTGTGAACTCTGCCTGAAAAGGCTGTTTTCACATAGTGGGAGAGAAGGGCTGTAGATTCCCTTACCTTCTCTGTCAGGACTTCACACAGCAGAGAGGAGGAGGGACTTCCTGTCCCTCACACACTGAGGGAGTCTGAGGCTGTGCTCGCCGGCGGCACTGTGCAGGAGAAGCCTCAGGAATGTCACATGTCAGCCTCCCACCCATTAACTTTCTGGTCAGTAATTTCTGAGTATCTTCTCAATATCTTGGGCTGTGGAGCACGTAGAGAGGTGGTTGATGGCTCGTTTTAAAGGTAGGAAACTGTCCTTTAATTTAAACTTAACTTGTTTGGAGACCACAGTTCCCCTTTTAAGGGTCAGGGTTGCCTGTTCAGTGAAACATGTAGGGACACCTATTAAATACACTTGAAGTATGGATAAGTTAAGCCTCTAACACTCATATGATACAGCACAAGACTAGGGTTGCCACCCGAACACATATGAAATCTACATGCTGCTGTGCCAAGTGTAATTGCTTTAAATACATGTTGTATGGCTACACTGAAATCAATGTAGCCTGCATCATGCTTCTAGTAGAAAACCAGCCATTTGTCTTGTAGATTTCATACCTGTTTGGGTCTTAAAGGCAAAGGTGGCCTTTGTCTTTACACTACTTCTAACATAAGTTACCAGATCATTTGGTTTACTAGGGACATACTTAATATATGTAATTAGCATGGCTGCACTGATTGCAATTAAATCCTTGTAAAGTGATCAGTACAATTATTCTGGGATTGCCACCTTTCCCTTTAAGACTCAAACTCTAAGGCTGAGGTCACAGTGCACCGCACTCCTGCGTACGTTAAGGCTCACAATACCAGCGTGAGAGCACATTGCTGTGTGATCGCTTGATGATTTGCAATCGGATCACATGCGATTGTGCAAAAAAATGTGGATCGCATGCGCTCCGATTAACGGATTGCATATGCAGCGCTCTGTAGCACACTAGTGTGGCCACATCAACTGGGCCACACTAGTGTGCGCTTTAAAAGCGTGATCGGATTGCGCTTAAAAGCGCATCAGTGTGGCCTAGCCCTTAGGGCTGGGCCCCAGTAGTGCATTTTAGAACGGGATTTGCAATGCAATTGGGCAAGTGGGGGTGCAGGCATTTAATAGCGTATGAAACCAGCACCACATGCGCTGCGGAGGACATGTGATCACCATTTTTGTATTCTGTATTTCATGTGCTCCAATAAGTTCCAATTGTGGAAGCACAAGGCCTGTACACGGTAGTTCATAATTGCACTCAAGTGGGGCAGCAGCCTCGTGAAATTGACCTGCTGCCATTACATTTATTGCATGTACATATTGCATGTACATCAATACACACACTAATATAAATGGTAGAGTGCAGATATAAACCGTTAAAAAGACAGTCTCTTGCAGAAATGCTCACAAATATAAAGGGTTAACAAGCTGCTTCCTAAATACATATGAAAAGGGTTAACACCTTCCCCCACTCTGTTTGAGCAGGAAAATCTGCTAATAATATTCACTGCTATCTCTGATGATTTGCTGGGAGACACTGGCAGGTGGGGACTCTGAGTTCAACTGTCACATGCAGCTTAGCATAAGGGGAGTGGGAAACAAACACAAGTTACCTAGTTAGCATGTGCGGACATATCATTTGGATTTCGAACTGAGGGGTTCTGTGCCAGATCTGGGTCCAAGTCGAACCCGGATCCCATCTCTAGTTATTACTTACACGCGGCCGAAATTTAAGGAAACCGGAGCAGTCAGGAGAGATGGCTCAAATGTGCACGTAGGTGCACCTCGGCACGTACGTTACGTGCCTCCTCTCAGCCCTCACCGGACATACAGTAATGGGAAGCAAGGCAGGACAGACTCTCCTGTCAGTAGAGCTGGCAAATGCCTCTTATTCTATGGTGGGTTTAGATGTAGCTAGGTGCATTTTTTTTCTTGTTGCCCCAAAAATTTGTTGAACCTTGTTGAAACTACAACTCCCAGCAATCAAAGCATGGTGGGAGTTGTAGTTTCCAAACATCCTGACTCTCCTTTCAGTGGAGCTAGTAAAAACAAGTGCCTTTTCTTCTTTGGGGGGTTTTTTCATGTAAAAAGTGCCTCTGCTTATACTCAGATGGGTATATAAACTTAAGTCTATGCGGTATATTACAAAAAAAAATCTTGTTAGGATTCAGCAGTGAAAGCAAACCTTGATGTGGTTGCTAAGTTTATTATAAAATGGCCATTTAATTCATTTTCCAATACGAATTTATAATTTATTACTCTTAATTTAATAATAATTAATGATTTCTTAATTCCAGGGTCACCTCCCTAATGAGGCAGGGTGAAGCACATTACAGAGCAGCACCCTGTAGGGAGGCAGCCGTTTTGATGCCAGGGAAAAAAAATCTGGCATCATGTGCCTGGGGCCCAGATGCCAGGGTGGGCCAAAATGCCATTTGTAAAAACCACGTGTTTTCTGGGGTTACTGTCACTTTAAATAGCAGGGGAAGTCATGACTTACAACAGAATGCAGCTAGGAATCCTCCCCTCCTTTCTGACTTTTATAAAAAATCAATGTTTGTTTGCCCTGCAAATCAAAAATCAATGTTGGGCATCTATTACCAGTCACTGTGGGCATCATTTACTAGTCATTGTGGGCATGTGTGTAAATCCCCTCCCACTTTGGGAAAAGCCACACCCCACTTCCAGCCAAAGCACCCACTTTCAATTATAAAACCACACCCCTTCCGGCGACGAGGGGGACAACATTTGGAATTTTTTTCAGGTGCCAAAAAGTCTAGAGAGGGCCCTGCTTAATTCTTTATGGAACAGCGTATTAAATGGTATTTTTGAAAATGAGAGAATTGTTTGGTTACATACAGTAGTTCAAATGGGACGCATGCACAAGTGCAATTACAAGAAAAAAACAAAATGCTCTGTAATTTGAACGGCCTAACCTTTTTCAAAGAAAACAGCCCCGAAACTTGGAAATGCATCCCACGAACTATATATTTTTTTGGAATATACACACCTTCAGCTACATACCGGTGCCATGGTTTCATAAATACATGAAGAATTCCAGGCACTGTCATCCATAGAACTCTATGCTTTTATGAAATTTTGTGAAAAAATAAAATAAGATGATTCAAAGGTTGAAATACTACCAAAACCCACTTAACAAGTAAAGAAACTCACTAAATGTCAATCTCCCACATGTCCTGAATCAAACGGTATGCCATATGCGTGGATGCACACAGAAACGTGGCCACCAACTTCTGTAATATTGAATATACAATTTTAATTAAATTTGTTGATGAACCATATGTTGTAATTAATGTTTTTGTGAATACATAGCATGAGTGACCGTGATTCTCATATATCCTAAATATAGTATATCTATAAGTACTTGTATAAACTAAATGTTTTCATTGTAATACTTCACTTTTAGATGCTGTGTTCATTACATAGTTGTATTATTGTTTTGTTTATCTTGTATTACAGTATGTAATATTATGTTATGCATGAAACTTGATAAAGGTCCTTACTTCAGGACATCATTGCACTATGCACCAGTAACACAAAATAAATCCCTTGAGTGCACCAATCTTATGTGGAATGTTTTTATATTTATATTTATTTATTTTTAAAATATAGAAAGAATTTATGACATTATTTGATGTCATATCAACTGATTTTTAAATTAGCTTTTGTAAATAAAATATCTCATTTTTAAATGCTCAATGATGATGTCAATAAAATTTAGCACAGACAATAAATACTACAAGATTTTTTTTATATCATTTGTTTTTATTTTGTTTTGTTTTACAACATAATATATAAACATTATAAACAAAGTGGGGCGGCACTCCTCAACTTCAATCGACAACTGCCCGGGTGCTTCCGCTATAGGTAGAAGATATAACATTTAACTAAGAAACCGGAGCACTCCTGGGAATCTTCCAAACATAGAAACTTTATTCCATACACGTAAATCGACGCGTTTCGACCCGTACACGAGCCGTTCTCAACGACACAGTGGGTGCAAAACTACCTATAAATACAAACTAAAGTGTCCACTCCCTCTGTTCCCCCTTTCCCCGCCCCCTCTGACACAGTCCAGACAGACATCAAGGATAGGTTCGTGCGGGAGGTGACTCAAAGGCCGTCATCGCCACTCTTCCGGTACGTGATCTCTAAGGGAATCCCGTCAAACAGCTGGGGCTTGGAAAGCGTCATCACTACTCCAAGCAACTCCTGGGTCCGCTCTGGTTATAGGGGGTAACGGGGTCGGTAAAGGCCATTCTGTGCAAAAGCGAGTTAGTTCATAAAGTGCCAGTGCTCCATTTTGTGATATTGGTCCCTGGTGGGTATAACTGTGAAATAAATATTAAAAACAGTAAAAACGAATATTATATATTAAAAACTCTGGTGATATATCGAAACCCCGTAAAACTAAAAAAAATGGTTATTAAGACATATATATAAATAACAGGATCTGGATATAGGAATCAATACATGGCATACTACTGAGTATACAGGGGGAATAACCACTAGATAAAACATGCTAGGGATAATATCTCATTTAAGCCCTTTGGGGACACGGTGTCCAATTCATGGATCCACCATGCCTCACATTGTAGGAGGGCTCGATCTCTATCACGTCCATCAGCCTTAACAACATGATCTATGGCCATCTATTTAAAGTTCGCCAAGGTATGTTTAGCCTCCTTATAATGTCTGGGGACCGATTGTTCTCCAAACTTAGCTGGGGGATTTTCCCCTGGTGTAAGAAGGTTGGTGGCTAGGGCTATTCTAATAGAGCTCCTATGATTGGCCATTCTTTCCCTCACTGTGGTCGAGGATTTACCCACATAGTACAAGTCCACAAGTGCACGTTATAATGTATTTGCTGAGGCAGGACAATCTGTGTCGAATCTTTATGCGTCTCCCACTATGTGGGTGGGGGAAGTCTGGACCCTCATAATGTATCGACAGGTTTGGCAAACCGGCACAACTATAGCAGCCCTTTTTAGCATGCCGAGCCAGCTATCCTGCCTCCCGCAGAGGCAAAAATCTCAAGAATCTGTTAGTTAGATCTGACATTAATGAGGGCCCACCAAAATCCAGTATAGCTGGTTTTATCTAGTGGTTATTCCCCCTGTATACTCAGTAGTATTCCATGTATTGATTCCTATATCCAGATCCTGTTATTTATATATGTGTCTTAATAACCATTTTTATTAGTTTTACGGAGTTTCGATATATCACCAGAGTTTTTAATATATAATATTCGTTTTTACTGTTTTTAATATTTATTTCACAGTTATACCCACCAGGGACCAATATCACAAAATGGAGCACTGGCACTTTATGAACTAACTCGCTTTTGCACAGAATGGCCTTTACCGACCCCGTTACCCCCTATAACCAGAGCGGACCCAGGAGTTGCTTGGAGTAGTGATGACGCTTTCCGAGCCCCAGCTGTTTGACGGGATTCCCTTAGAGATCACGTACCGGGGGAGTGGCGATGACGGCCTTTGAGTCCCCTCCCGCAAGAACCTATCCTTGATGTCTGTCTGGACTGTGTCAGAGGGGGCGGGGAAAGGGGGAACAGAGGGAGTGGACACTTTAGTTTGTATTTATAGATGTATAGTTTGCACCACACGTGTGTCTTGAGAACGGCTCGTGTACGAGCCGAAAAGCGTCAATTTACGTGTATGGAATAAAGTTTCTATTTTGGAAGATTCCCAGGAGTGCTCCGGTTTCTAGTTAAACATTATAAACAATATATTTTTAGTGCATATGTAAACATTATATAGTCATTTTAAAATATTATACTTTTGCATACAGTTTAGAACATAGTGTATAATCAGATACATTAAAGTAAAGGTGATCCTCTGCACTCGTCCACCCGTGGGTGCCCACTCCTCCAGATAGTCCAACCCTTAATGGACATATATCAATTGGAAACAGCAAAAAAGCGAGGGTCGCACTCCAAAGTAAATTAACTTGAATTTATTTTAAACCACACATATCACAACGTTTCGGGGGGAAACATGCCCCTTCCTCAGGTGATGATTCAACAGTAGTGCAACAATCTATATAGGTCAGCCAATCTTAGGGACGCCCCTCCTGGGTAAATCGTCCTCTGATAGGCTAGGCAAAAAAGTGACATCGTGCAATTCGTTGTAGTGCAAAAAGCATTATTTGTGCAATAAATACATAAAAAATCTGTTGTACTAAATCAATAGTAATAAAATTATTCAATTATGGAGTATGTTACAACCTTATAAAACTTTAGCCTTAACTGAAATCTCAATAAAAGACATTAAAACATTATTATCGAATTCTTCATAGGATACATTAAGAGATAGAATGTGGCTTTAGAGTGTGTTCAAACCTTTTTCACAATATGAGAACTACCCAAAGTGTATATCAACGGCCATTTAGTAAAATACATTTAAAACTGGAATAAAAGAGGCCAGCAGGCCAGCACTTTACTCTTTTATTGCGGAACAGTGCAATACTCACGCGTTTCGTGGGCATGTCCCACTTCATCAGAGGCCCTTGATAAAGTGGGACACGCCCACAAAAGCGTCAGGCAGGTGGAGTAGCTGAGTGAATATGTCTCCGTGCTTTTACAATGTTGTCCAATAAAAGATTGATTTTATCATAGCCTTTTCCGTGAGTATTGCACTGTTCCGCATCTATCTTATATACTTACCTAGACCCGAACCTGGGGGGCTATCCTCTGGAACATAGCTGCACCGGACAGGCGGGCCACATAGAGTGCCGCAGCACTCTGTTTCTATTTAATTATCAAGCGTTTAAGAGTCATAAATGTGTGATATGTGATTGTTGCCATATTTTCTGGGAATTTATTAAGACCTATATTTAACAGGGCTAGAGTAGGTTGTGCTGGAATTGGTACGCCAAGGAGATTGGTCAGGAATTTAAATACTTTATACCAGCATTTCCTAATTTTTGGACATGTCCACCATATATGTTCGTAGGAATCTAAAGCGGTGCAATTCCTCCAGCATTGAGGGGAATACAGTATGACTGGAACTAATTGGATATTTCATATGGGGTTAAATGGAATCTGTAAAATATTTTTTTGTCAGTTTCCCATAAAGCCAGACCTCTGGTCATTTTAAAAAGTGTGTTTAATGATTCTTTCCATTGGTCTAGGTCTATGTTCTTATGTAGTTCTTGTTCCCATCTGTTCATGCAAGGTAGTAGTATGGTCTCGTTTTTTTGATGTAGTAGTTGGTATATTATGGATATTGATTTTTTCGTACTTTTCGGATTAGTGGAATGGTCTATCAGAGCGTTGCTGGAGTTTTCTTCTAGTACTGCTTTATTTTTAATGAAGCTTATTATTTGATTATATTGTAACCATTCTGATTTCTTTATACAGAATTTTTTTTGTATTTCTTCAAATGGGAGGAATTTATCATCTCTAATTAAAGAGGAATATTGGATTGATTCTGCTCCATTCTTTGATATTCAGATTAGGTATATTGTATATTAAACTGTCAATTGTTATAAGTTGTGTAAAGGGGGTTTTAAGTTTATGTGAGTTAATTATTTCTTTCCATATTTTCAGAGTGGTCTCCACTGATGTCAGAGGGAAGCATGGTAGTTTTGGATTGAACACTAAAGCTCCGAGTAAGGATGGTAAGTTTTTATTTTCAACAATACTTTCTTCCATGTCCACCCATTTTTTTTGTTCATTTTTTGTGCCCAAAAGAATCTAGATCGTTCTAATATTGCTGCTAGGTAATATTCTCTAAAATGTGGGAAGGCAATGCCCCCAGATTTTTTTGTTTTAGTCATGGATAAATTATTTATTTTTTCTTTTTTGTCCACATAAAATTATTTATTATTTTGTTTAATGTCTGGAAAATGATGTTTGGTATTTGAATTGGTAATGTTCTGAATTTATAGAGCAATTTAGGAAGTAAGATCATTTTTAACATGGTAGTTTTATTCAACCAGGAAAGGTATTTGGTTGACCAGTGTGATAACATTTTTTGTGTTTCTGCTAGTATAGGTTCAAAGTTATGTTGGTATATTTTCGAGGAATGGTTGGTTAATTTAATTCCCAGATATGTTACTTTGTCTGGTTCCCATTTATAGGCGTATTTGGCTTTAAGGAATATTTGTAGTGTATTTGAAATTTTTATGGGTAGGATTGAGGATTTCGTTTCATTGATTTTATAATAAGAGATATCGCTGAATTGTTGTAGTATATTTTGTAAATGTGGAAGAGAAGTTAATTTTATTTAATGATTGTGAGGATGATGTCGTCTGCGTATAGGCCAATTTTGTGCTCTGTCCTTCCTATTTTTATTCGTTTAATATGTTGGTTAGTACGGATTTTTTCTGCTAATGGCTCAATTGCTAGGTTAAATATTAAAGGGGAAAGGGGACAGCCCTGTCTTGTGCCATTGGTGGCATTGAATGAGTTTGACAGCATGTTTGAAATGTGTACTTTCGCTGTTGGGTTTGCATATAATATCATAATTGCTCTTTTTAGCCATCCTGTGATATTAAATTTATCTAATATGATATCTAAATATGTCCAATTAATTTGATCGAAGGCTTTTTCGGCATCTAGGGTAAGTATCATTGTTGAAATATTTTTGTTATTTGCCCAGTCTATTATGTTTATTATTTTTCTTGTGTTGTCTCCAGTTTGTCTTCCTTGGATAAATCCTACCTGGTCTGCTGGTATTAATTCTGGTAAGTATATTTGTATTTTTGTGACTAAGATTTTTGAATACATTTTTAGGTCTGTATTTAATAGTGAAATGGGTCAAAAGTTTGAAGTTTTGGTGGGTTCTTTATACTTTGTTTACCGTTATCTATTGTCTAATTTTACCAGGGTAGGGAGAGAGAGGGAAAAAAAACTTTTTTCTTCTCTTTCTTTCTTAATAACACCAATATATTGTTACTTGTTTTGGGTTCAGGGTTAACGTCTAAAGAGAGTTCATGCTATAGCGTTATAATATTACACATGTTAGTGTCTATTTAAAGTAGTTATAGGGTACCGTTGTTTCCGTATAGTTTGTTGGTGTATACAATGTACAATACGTTTACTCTCATGTAATTCCAAACCATTTTCCTCCTACATATACATATTTATTGTAGTCTACCCATTAGTGTCTTTTTATGCAGCAATGGGTTTTGACACGAGGAACATATTTTACATTTAAATTCTCAGAGACTGGGTACATATAAGGTTAGGTAAATTTCAGTTTGACCGTTATCACGTTGTCCTCTATGTTACCATCTCTTTACCTTAGTTAAATGTACATTTTACATTTAATATTCCTAGGTCGAGATTAATTGTCATACCTATACCTATAAAAGTCATCATACATCATACCTTTCTTAATAACTCCAATATATTGTTACTTGTTTTGCATTCAAGGTTACCATCTAAAGATAGTTCATATTACAACATTATAATATTACACGTTAGTGTCTAATTAAAGTAGTTATAGGGTACCGTAGTTTCCATACATTTAGCTGGTGTATACCATGTACAATACGTTTACTCTCATGTAATTCCAAATCATATTCCTCCTACATATACGTAATATATTTATTGTAGTCTACCCCTTAGTGTCTTTTTATGCCACAATGGGCTTTGACATGAGGGACATATCTTACATTTAAATTCTCAGAGACTGGGTACATATGAGGTTACCGTATGTTACCATATATGTTACCATATGCTACCATCTCTTTACCTTAGTTAAGTATACATTTTACATTCACTTTTCCTAGGTTGGGATTAATTATCTGTCTATACCCATAGAGGTCATCATACATCATAAAAAAAAAAACCCACATTTTTATAATTCGGATTGCATTTGTATTTTCTCCCATTCCCCCCTGCCCCCCCCCACCTCTCTTTATGGTTTAGTACACTCTCTCCCAAAAGTACTTAAGTCACAGCATTATTAGTAATAGTACCCTCAGAGTTTCTCCCGTCCTGATTGATCATCCTAGAGTCCAATTTTTCATATTATCTTTTGCACTTAGGGCTACCTTTCACCCAGATTCCCTTTTCACTCATCTCATCTCCTTTCGGGTTTTTTTTTTTTCCTTTGATCTCCTTTGATTATCGATCATAGGTTATCATTTCAATGCATTATTCCCCTAACTGATGTTGTGCCAAGCAGGGTCCAGTTTTAAACTTTCTACCTCTAGAACAAAAAAAGGAAAAGAAGTCTTAAATTGGTGCAAAAGGTTATTTATTTATGATCCTTGTACTCTAAGTGTCCCTTTGTTGGTTTGGTGTTTCTCTGGAGGGGGATTTCCTCTTGAAATAGTTTTGTTCCCTTGTTCCCCTCTCAAAATTACAAACTTGAGGTTTCCTTCCTGAGTTATGTAGATTCCAATATATGAAAACCGATGTGGACATTTTTCTGGCCGAGAGTTTTTTCCCATTTATCATCTCAATTCTTAGTTATAGTTATTAGTCGTTATACCTTTCGAAGGGTGTGTTTCCAAATTTCCATTCTTTGTTTAGTTTTTTTAGTGGGGTATTATGTTTAGGAGGAGTGTTAGGTGACCCGGAGTCAGATCTCCAAATTCCCCATTTTATTAATAGGATTGATGCTTCTTCAAATGATGTTACTGAGTGCTGTGAATCTCCGTAGTAAATGTTAAGCCGAAGGGGGAAACCCCAAACATATCTTGTCTTTCTTGACCTTAAGATATTTGTTATTTCAGAGAACTGTTTTCTCTTTAATATGGTTGCTGGAGCTAAATCAGCCAAAAATTGTAAGTTTTGGTATTCCTGTGGGAGAGATTTCAGATTTCTCATTTCCCTGAACAGTTTGTCTTTTATTTGGAAAAAGTGCATTCTGAGTATAGTGTCCTGGGGTGCACTGTAGGGGGCTGCTTTAGACTTAGGTAGTCTATGTATGTGGTCGACTACCAGGTCAATTTCTGTGGCTTCAGGTAGTAGTGACTAAAACAAATCTTGTATGTATTCCATTAGTTGATCCTGTAGGGCAGATTCGGGGATCCCCCTTATTTTTAAGTTATTTCTGCGAGATCTATTTTCAAGATCTGTGATTTTGTTTTGGAGATTAGAAACAGTATCTAGGAGATTACTGTGGGAATCTACCAGTTCGTTATAGGAGTTAACGTATTCTCCAAATTTATTTTCTATGTGGTTGGTTCTTTCTCCAATGGATATTATATCAGCTTTAACATCCTTTATCAATGAGGAAAAGTCTGTTATCAGGGCTTTGTGCTGTGAAACAAACAGTTCTTTCAGTATGGTAAGGGTTATTGGCTGATCGAATCCTGGAAAAGTATTAAAACATTCATTTGTATATTGGGTTGTCTCCTCGTGTTGAGAACTTGGTGGGGAGTCCCTCTGTGTAGGCCCCTCTAAATCATCATTGCTTAGTAAGGGACTTTTGTTTGTTATGGCTATAGATGTAATGTAGGGGTCATCCCATATTGTTGTACATTGTGGGCTTTGCGATTTGTCAAGTGCCGGACTAACCTCTGGTTTATCTTTTTTTATAGGTGTAAGGCAGACCTGGATCTGTGTCTCGCCCTCCGTTTCCATCAATGTTTCATCTGCGTCGGTGCTATCTTTGCCATGCTTGGTGTGCTGTCCTCCCGCCGAAAAGTAACAGGTAAGTTTTTTTGGTTTGTTTTTGTTTTTTGCGTTTCCCCCTCTGGACATCTTGTTCCCAGGGTGTTTTTCTACCTGGGAGATGTACTTGGATCCTTAGAAGAGAAGTTTGTCACGATTGGTAAACAGGGAATTGACGGAGCTCACTCAGCTAGCATCCGTTCGCTTCCCTAGCAAGCCACGCCCCCCAAATACTACAAGATTTTAACAATAATCAGTTTTATTAAACAATATAACAAATTATGCATATTTTAATATATTTGAAAAGATAAAAGATGACATCTTTTTAAAATAACATAAACTACCATGCAGTAAAATTTATATATGTTTTATTTTGTCAAACCAACAAAAAATATTTTCAGTAATAGTGAAATATTTTAGATATATTTAAACCAAGAAAAGAAAATATTAAATGTAAGTATTTACAGTAATTTAAATCTGTCAAATACAGTGGTTGGCAAAAGTATTCGGCCCCCTTGAAGTTTTCCACATTTTGTCACATTACTGCCACAAACATGAATCAGTTTTATTGGAATTCCACGTGAAAGACCAATACAAAGTGGTGTACATGTGAGAAGTGGAACGAAAATCATACATTATTCCAAACATTTTTAACAAATCAATAACTGCAAAGTGTTTGTGACAGTAATGTGACAAAATGTGAAAAACTTCAAGGGGCCAAATACTTTTGCCAACCACTGTAACTGGTTTAATTTCCAAATAAATTAATGTGGTGTTTCTTTCAAAGAAAAATTAGTCACAAGGTTCTTGTGAATCCGGACGTGTGTTTCTCAATTACGTCCAATTTTGATGGTCGTTCTACAGAGGCAATGTTGGGTGTAACTGTAAATCTTCAAGAACTCCTGTTGTGGTTTAAATGTCCTGACGTTATCCTCAAGGCATCATGTATGATTCCAAACACATAAAATGGTTTGAATATGGGTTTAGCAACCCATTGCTTTTTCTGCTACAGAAAGGCTATTTTAAATATTTTTTTACCAACATCGTCAATCTTAGATGTAGATCTTCTAACAACAGCTTGTGGTCAACCAACATTTCTGTAATGCGAAAGTATGAAAAGTTGCTTATTGGTTATGCATGTCTATTCCAATGAAAATTGTTTTGATCTGTACTTCAAAACTTTTGAATGGAATACCTCTAATCCTCATGTGTGGCAAAAGTTACTGATGTATTTGATATCCTTCAACAAAGCAAGGTTATTGATGATTTGATGCAAGACCTCGTGGGCCTTATTTAAAATCTTGATCCATGGTGTGTGTTGGAGCTCTAAATGTGATATAACCTTTTGTGTTTGCACTTTGTGTAATGTTTTAGTGATTTGAAAGTGTGACGGTTAGAAATATGGAACAGAACAGATTTCCATTTTGTAATGATAACTTCTTCATCTCTTGAGCATGATTGTGCACACCACTATATATTGTTTGTGATGGTGCTGATACATTAGGCAATATCTCTGCACTTTCCCTGTCAAAATACTTTTTGACAGATGCCAAACATCAAATTCATGTATTATTTCTGAATAATCTGTCGCCATCGCCACCGATAACAACAGGCCTTCCATGAATTTCAGGATTTTCCTTTTCCTTTTGCAATGTTAGTCTATAGCTGGAAAAAGATAATTAGGCTGATATTGGTAGTGCATAGTGCATAGACTAGATAGATAATAGATAGATAATATAATATTCCTATCAGCTATTCCTGATTTATTTAGTATACTTGACCATTTGAAAGATTTGTTCCCTGCTCAAAAGGTCACTTGATCAACAAGCATTGCACCTTCTGTTCTTTGATTCACATCAACAATTGGTTCCAAGCAACGTGGAGAAACATTTTGTTGACATTGTACTTTCAATAAGATTTCGTCTAGGCATTCATCAAACACTAAGGGGCATATTTATAAAAGAGCGAAAAGTAGCGAAATGTTTTCGCATTCGCTTTTCGCATGGGTTTTCGCCAAAAAGACAGTTAACGCTATTTATAAAGGTAGCGTTAACGAATGGCGAAACCGTTTCCGCGAGCTATCACTAAACCCTTTTCGCCTAGCTTCGCAATGGTAATTTTAGCGAAAAAGGAGCAAAAAGGCATAACGCGATTTATAAAAGAGCGAAAGGTGGTTTTTGCGTTAAAAAGAGCGAAAGATTAGCGCGACCCTGAAGGTGGTGAAAAGTCATTGTTTGAACGAAAAGGCATTCTAATGGGTAATATGCCTTGAAAAAGCGAACGAGCATTAGAAGGGCGATCGCGCATTAGAGTGTAATATGCCTTGGAAAAGCGACATTAGAAAGGCGAACGCGCATTAGAATGTAATATGCCTTGGAAAAGCGACATTAGAAAGGAGGCCATTTATGTGAAAAGGAGGCCATTTATGTGAAAATAAAGAAACCAAGCCTAAATAGAGGTGGGGGGGGTTCGACACCAACTGTCTGCCATGTACAATGCTGTTTTAACACCTTACTCTGGGCGTTCCTATAACACCTCTTAGCCACTATCTAATCACACCCTTAACACCTGGCTGTGATATGCTAATTGGGATTTTCCAGGGTACATAACTGCCACAGATTCTTGTACAAGTCATTCTGAATTGAGAAAGCCAGTCGGATGACTAGCGAAACGTCTTCAAGAACTACATTTCAAGTCCAGTTGATCTAATTGAATACAACAGATATGACATTAGAAAGGCGATCGCGCATTAGAATGTAATATGCCTTGGAAAAGCGAACGCGCATTAGAAAGGCGAACGCGCATTAGAAAGGCGAACGCACATTAGAAAGGCGAACGCACATTAGAAAGGCGAACGCACATTATAATGGAATATGCCTTGGAAAAGCGAACGCGCATTAGAAAGGCGAACGCAAATTATAATGGAATATGCCTTGGAAAAGCGAAGGCGCATTAGAAAGGCGAACGCACATTAGAAAGGCGAACGCACATTAGAAAGGCGAATGTGCAGTGCAAAAGAAAATTGTATTCCAATTGAGAAATTCTAAGAAGATTGACTAAATAAGACATGGCTGACTTCTTGGTAAATGTGAGGTGGCCATTTTGAACTTGACATCATTTACTAGTGGGCTTTTCTGGTTTCGAATGGTTTTCACAATGCAGTCTTCTTAGATGCGTTAAGTTTTCATTGCGATACTTTTCGCTCTTTATCGCGCCCGTTCGCCTTTTTCAGCCGCGAAGTGTGTTTTTTCGCTTTTTTATAAATAAGGCAAAACGAAGCCCCAAATGGCGCTATTTTCGCTGCGATGTGCTGCGCTAATTATTTGGCGAAAAAGACAATCCTTTATAAATATGCCCCTAAGTCCTGTTGTTTGGAACATAGTTGTTAGAAGAGGAACTTGAGCTACTGCATGGTATATTCTCTTGTGAAACTTCTTCTGGATTAATATTTATTATAGATATAACTTGTGTTTCACTTGTCTCTATTTCTTGAAATGATGGGAAATTATTTATTGGTGTTGAGAAATAAACAGGATATCCATGATCAAGACACAAATTTCTGAAATCTTGGTCAGTGGTGTGCTCTAATTTATGTGTTCCATTGTCCACCATGGATTCACAGTTATCTATTGCTACACTTCTCATAGACATACGAATATTGGTATTAGCAGAAAAATCCTTAGAAGCTATTTGTGGATCATATTGAGTTTTCTTGTGAGCAAGTCTGGAAATTATTCTTACAATTGTGCTTGTACAAGATGTATCTATGTTTGGAGGAGAGATCTCAGTTGTTGTGGAGGAACTCTCACCAGGTGAAGTTACTATTGATGAATATGAAGATTCTTCAATTCTCTTTCTTTTTCTTGGTGGCATAACATTTATTTGTGGTATGGTGGCAGGATACTACCGGAAATATCTGTAGTTACTGCATTAGGTTTCAAAACACGTCGAGTTCCCATCATCATGAAACATATCTAGTGTAAAGTGCATAGAGCACATTCAATATGTACTAAATTACACTCCTTTTAAAATCTGTCCAGTGAATTAATCCATGTGATGCTCATGTTCTCCTGTTTGCTTTAGCCAGATTATAAGCGACTTATATCCTTTGGAAATGGATGTAGAGCAATATCTGGATACATATCCTTCTGTCCCAACTTATGTTGACATCCTTTCACAACACATTTAGGCATATCTTAAAAAAAAACCACACAAAATATATTGTGAACATATTAATAAGAAACACAACATATATTCTTGATAAATATCTTTATCAGAACAATTGTAAACTAAAATTACTATCACAATAATAATTCTACATCTAAAATTGATTGTATTTTTGATTGTTTGAGTACGGTAAAGGAAATGTTTTAAATAATTCAATTAAATAGCATCATCAATTACTAAAAACGACAATGTTATGTTTTAGTCAACACGTGAGGTTTGTTAATTTATGCTTGACTAATAACAATCCTGTTCTACATTAATCAGATTAGGATTCACACCCACACAAGATGATTACACCCACTATTCCCTTTGTAATGATGAAAGAATTTAGGATAAGCATGCTTTCAATTCAATGTTTCAGAGACAATGGAGAGATGGAATTTAAAATAATACAAAATCTTGTCCATTTTCTAACCAAACATTAAATAGGTCTGACAACTTTAATTTTAAAAGTATAAAAAATGAATTCACAAAAGACAACATTCAAGTAAAAAATATTGTTCATTTTTTGAGATAAACTAATGAGTCATGTTCAGTTCATATTCACAAGTTCATAGTACAAAAGAATGGGCTAAACTTTTTTTGGCTTCATTATCATTATGCTTCCAGAAGATTAGCATTAATAATGATAGTACAATCAAAAAGGTTTACAGATGTATGTAACTAAAGCTGGGTACACACTGTACAAATCTTTGAAAGATGACAAACAGGATTTGTAACAATTTAATTATTCATGCTGAAAAACACATGCAAACATTTGCAGTTACAAACATCCACAAACATTTGTATACAAAATGTTTGTATAAAAGTTTGTATACTTAAAAATACATGCACATAAGCATACACTGACAAAAAACTTGCACACACTTACAGATAGAGATCCATGCAATCTAAGTATATATATAAGGGATAAAACGCTACCTACAGTGTAATATATAAGGGATAATACGCTGCCTACAGTGTAATATAAGGATATAACGCCACAGAGGAATTCCATGACCATATAGAAGCACGAGGCTGTAGGCTTTTATACAGGGCATGGAACTCGGAGGTAAAGTAAATCCATATATTAAACTGTAGGTAGCGTATTATTTCTTATAATACATAAGGTCAGCCAAAAAAAAAAAAAAACTGTCCACTACCACTGTCTCTCCTCCTTCCTGTATTAGTCATTTATATAGGAATCCCTGTTTAGTGCATAAAAAGTTAATCACCATTCCAATTGAAAGAAAAAAAAGGACCAAACATTGTCTGTCAACAATAAACATGGATTCCTATATAAATGATGAATACAGGGAGGGGGACAGTGGGAGGGGCAGTGGAATACAGGAAGTCACTCAGTGACATAACTGAGAGATTGTAATATAGATTCTCGCCACTGCACTTCCCCATTGAAAATGCCTAGCCTGTAAAATGTATTATATATAAATGATGTACAATACAGATAGGAAGCACACCATGGGACTTTTGAAACAGTCATCAGAAATGTGTAGATTGTTCATACTAGATTCAAATGCTAAAAATTATATAATTAAGTATGAGAATGACAATTTGATGTAAGCATTTTATATAGTGAATAAGGCACCCCCAACTGTAAATTATAAGGATATTAGAAGTCACCGAGGAGTTCCGTGACCATATAAAAGCACGAGGCCGCAGGCCGAGTACCTTTTATACAGGGCACGGAACTCCAAGGTGACTTCTAATATCCCTATAATTTACAGTTCGGGGTGCATTATTTATTATAACCTACCCCTTTGTGGCTTCTGGTTTCCTTCTCCTCCTGGAACTGTAAGATTATAAGGCTATAATCTTACAGTTCCTCCCATAGAAATCCACTACAGGGGTAGGTTATATACCTATATGATCCTAAATTTGTATATCAATGCAAATATTGTTTAACATTAAAGGATAACTGTATTGCCTTAATGCATTTTTTTTTTAAAAATTGCTTTAAAAAGAGTAAAGGTATTCAGCCCTCCCCATACACTATCAGTGTATTGTACAGTGACACACTTCATTTTACTCTCACGAGTTTTCTGTGTTTCTGGGGAATATCTGTTGTATTCAATCAGATCAACTGGACTTGAAGTTTAGTTCTTGAAGACGTTTCGCTAGTCATCCGACTGGCTTTCTCAATTCAGAATGACTTGTACAAGAATCTGTGGCAATTATGTACCCTGGAAAATCCCAATTAGCATATCACAGCCAAGTGTTAAGGGCGTGATTGGATAGTGGCTAAGAGGTGTTATAGGGTACATAATTGCCACAGATTCTTGTACAAGTCATTCTGAATTGAGAAAGCCAGTCGGATGTCTAGCAAAACGTCTTCAAGAACTAAACCTTAAGTCCAGTTAATCTAATTGAATACAACAGATATACCATGACCTGGATGAATGAGAACCTTCACAAGCATATTTCTGGAGAATACTGTGTCAGTGCACATATACTAACCTCAGATAGTGAGTGGAAATACAGCACAATTTCCATCCTCCCATCTAACCAATTGATGGCGTCCAAAGAGTTTGTTAATCCTGAATGCAACAAAAAAGCTCAACTAAGGCTTGTTTGAAAGGTATGGAAATGGCTAAGGAGATGAAACAAAGTTGTTTTGGGACCACAGGTCCCCTTTGTGTGAGTTGTGTGAGCTATAATCTAAAATACATGGAGTGGCAGTTTGTTCCCTGCTGTTTAGATTTTTTTTCTCTCTACTTTTGATTTCAATTTTTTTAATCAAAACTCTTTCAATTCTCCTCCTATTAAGAGTACCCAGGAGGAAGATTTAACCACTATGTTCTCTCCTTTTTCCTTAGAATGCTGGTAATACCAGTCAAGTCCACGTTCTGACAAATGGAATGATGTGTTTTTTGAAGTGAGTGTGTTTCAGTACACTAACATATTCTCACTCCTGCACATCAAATGTGGCAACTTGCCAGAAGGTGGTAGGTGCAATACTCCAGAGCCCTCCACCCAGGGATATCACAATAGAAACAGCAAAGATGAGAGGAGCACACTACGATTGAATAAAATCATTTAATTTGGTGAAAAACATACATTTCAGGGAGCTTTCTGCTTTCAGATCACTCAAGGAAGCGGAGGGAAAGCTCCCTGAAACATATGTATATATGATATTTCGCACAATGAATTCTTTAATTGTATCCTAGTGTGATCCTCTCATGTTTGCTGTTTCTAAAAAGTGTGTATCCCATAGTATAAGCCCCGAACACAAGCAGGGGCTAGGCAAATTTCAAAAGGATGAGCATGTGACCCTAAATACTTTTGACAGGAGGGGAAAGTTTGAAAGGGGTTGCTTTAAACCTATGAACACCTGTGTAAATAAACACATTTTTCTACAGTTATCTCTGTGGTAAATTCCATCCCAATGGACACTTGTTATGTAGTACCAGTCACACTGTGGGCACACTTGTATGTACCTTTTACACTGTGGGCAACCTTGTATGCACCTATTACACTGTGGGCAACCTTGTATGTGCCAGTCAGACTGTGGGCAACCTTGTATGTACCAGTCACACTGTGGGCACACTTGTATGTACCTTTTACACTGTGGGCAACCTTGTATGCACCTATTACACTGTGGGCAACCTTGTATGTGCCAGTCAGACTGTGGGCAACCTTGTATGTACCAGTCACACTGTGGGCACACTTGTATGTACCTATTACACTGTGGGCAACCTTGTATGTGCCAGTTACACTGTGTGCACACTTGTATTTACCAGTCACACTGTAGGCAACCTTGCTACTTGTATGTACCAGTCAATTTGTGGGCACACTCGTCTGTACCAGACACTGTGGGCAACCTTGTATGTAAACAGATAAACAATGGTGGAGGTGCACTCTATCCAGCTGTGGGTGCAGACGCCTCGTGGGTTCTTCCCTTTGGAACCAGTAGTTTAACAGGAAAAAGGCAATAGAGGGTCGCACTCCAAGAAATTATAACAATTTTATTGTGATCCACACATCACACGTCACAACGTTTCGGGGGGATACCCCCTTCTTCAGGTGACCTTGTATGTACCAGTCACACTGTGGGCAACCTTGTATGTACCAGTCACGCTGTGAGCAAAGTAATATATACTAGTCACGCTGTGGGCAAACTAATATGTACCAGTCATGCTGTGGGCAAACGTGTATATACCAGACACACTGTGGGCAACCTTGCTTGTAGTAGTCACATAGTGGGCTTACTTGTATGTAACCAGTCACACTGTGGGCAACCTTGTTTATACCAATCACATTTTGGGCACACTTGTATATACCACTCACGCTGTGGGCAAACCTTTATGTATCATTCACACTGTGGCTAAACTTGTATGCACCAGTTACAGACTGTGTCAAAACTTATGTATTCAGTCGCACTGTGGGCAAACTTATATGTTACAGTCACACTGTGGGCAAACTTGAACCTTATTTAAGTCATTTCTCCAGAGTGATCAGCTCTTGAGCGATTTTCTTTCAAAGGGATTTTCTGTTTTAAAGGGGTTTGTCTGTTTTTTAAGGGGAGAGCGTTAAGAAACAAAAGCGTTTAGAACAAGAAAGGGGTTAAGAACAAGATTGCTGTTTATCTGCTGTGTATTGCTGTTTCTTTGATGTGTATTGCTGTTTCTCTGGTGTGTATTGCTGTTTCTCTGGTGTGTATTGCTGTTGGTGTGTATTGCTATTTAGTATGGACAGTTTTGTTGGGGCCACGCAATGTGCATCCTGCCGCATGTATGGGAATTGGAGTAGCCGCCCCAAGGGACCTATGTATGTGTCAGATGTGAGTGGGTTGCCCATTTGGAATCTGAGGTCCAGAATCTAAAGGGGAAACTTGCAGCATTGCAGGGCTTGGCAAACCTGGGGGAAATGCAGGTACTGGCGGGGGCCAGTAAACTGGAGGGTGGAGATGGGGCAGATAAGGTGGTAAAGGAAGATAGATTTGTAAGGGTCACCAGGGGAAGTAGGGGACGGAAGGATAGGGGCGCTTCTTCCCAGTTGGTCTATCCCAACAGATTTGCCATTTTAGGCGAAGATGTGGAGGACGATGGCTCAGAAGCAGCATGTATGGAGCAGGCCTTTCCCTTGAGCACCCAGGGGACGGCCATCTCCAATACAAGGGAGGGAGAACTGGGGGCTAGGAAGGATAGGCAGGTGGTAGTGGTAGGGGACTCCATTATTAGAAGGGTAGATAGGGTAATCTGTCAACAAGACCCTGCATGCCGAACAGTGTGTTGTCTGCCTGGTGCTAGGGTTCGACCTGTGGTGGATCGTGCAGACAGATTATTGGGTGGGGCTGGAAGTGACCCGGCGGTCTTGGTTCACATTGGTGCCAATGGCAAAGTTAGAGGTGGAGGTGAGTTCCTTAAAAATTATTTCCGAGAATTAGGGGCCAAGTTAAAAGCAAGGACCTCAAGGATAGTGATTTCAGAAAAACTACCGCAGCCACGTGCTACGCTAGGGAGGCAACAGGAGCTCAGGAGTATAAATGCGTGGCTAAGGGAGTGGTGTAAGGAGATGGGGTTTGGGTTTTTAGAGAACTGGGCTGACTTTTCTGTTGGCTACAGGCTCTTTAGTAGAGACAGATTGCACCTCAATGGTGATGGTGCAGCTGTTTTGGGGGAGAAGTTGGCTAGGGGGTTGGAGGAGATTTTAAACTAGGTATGGGGGGGAGGGTATGTTGAACTTCACAGGGGTAGATAGAGAAGTTAGGGATCAGGGGGCTATTAACACAACGGAGGATGGAGAAGGGGGGAGCATAGAGGATAAGGAGGCATGTACGACCATGTATGGAAGTAAATCAATTGATAATCTAAAATGTATGTTTACAAATGCAAGAAGTCTGGCTGGAAAAACCTTGAAATAATAGCTTTAAAGGTATAATGTGATTAGTATAGCAGAATCATGGCTAAATGATTCACACGACTGGACAGTAAATATTGAAGGATACTCCTTATTTAGACATGACAGAGTTAATAAGAAAGGAGGAGGAATATGTATCTATGTTAAACAGGAATTGATGCCAAATTTAAAAGATGGAATAGATGGGGGAGAAAACGATACGGCAGAAACAATATGGGTGGAACTGTGTACAGGAAGCAAGAAGGTAGGTAAATTAATTGTTGGAGTATGTTATAAGCTGCCAAATTCCGGGGAGGAGGTGGAAATTAATCTCCCTATGCAGTTGGCGAAGGCTGCTGGTACGGGGCGTGTTCTGGTTACGGGGGATTTTAACTACCCTGACATAGATTGGAGTAAGGGAACTGCCAGCACCTCAAAAGGTATAAAGTTCTTAAATTTCCTATATGAGCATTTTCTTTCACAGATGGTAGAAGTTCCTACTAGACAAGTATCAAATAATAGAGTAAGCGGATACATCCAAGACAAGAACTCCTTTAGACCAGTTCTTCCAATAAAACTTTACATTTTATTAAATCATGTTAAAATAGACTGATACAAACGGTATCATGGATGAGAGAGACGCCATGGGAAGGGGGCGTGGCCTGACACATTTCGCGGTTACTTCCGCTTCCTCAGAGACCACGAGGGGAGACTTTCACTGGATTATATACAGGTGAGTAACCAATAAGTGGACCCATACTGTGTAACGATCCAGCTGGAAGAACACATAGGCACATTCCAACCACCTGTAAAAGATACATATTATACAATATGGCGTATGGATAACAAAACAAAATACATCGTAACATAAAAGCAAATAACCAAATGGCAATAAGAGAACAATACATATATGTAAAGCCTAAGAGTCATAATACACTGTAAATATACTATAAAATAATCACCAATCATGGCTTGCAATAAGCGATCCTAAAAATAAGATCAATAAATGCAATAAGACAGAGTTAAAGGCTAGATTATATCGGATAATCATATATCAATCTGAAAGTCAACTGTTTTCAAAACCGATATTAAAGCCAGTCGAGGTTTACAATGAGTGCTACTATGCGTAATATCAGTGTGTGCACTGTAGCGGAACAATATTAACGGCTAGATATTACCAGATAATCATGTATTCATATATCAATCTACAAAGCAATTGAGTTCAAAATCTGCATTAAGACCAAAGGGTATAATAGTTTTTAAGCGGTTTATCCAAAAAGCCTCTTTACGGAGAAGTTCTCGATGCCAGTCACCTTTTCTAACTGACACTCTAATTTTATCAATACATTGGAATTTTACACAAAGAGATCCACCATGCTGTGTCAGGAGATGAGCAGCTATGGCTGATCTATGATCGTTCCTTTTAGTTGCATTGATATGTTCCATAATTCTCCTGGTTGCCAGTCTTGTGATCTTACCCACATACTGGCTACCACATACACAAGTAGCTAGGTATATTATATTAAATGATCGATAAACTTACCACACATATACATGAAAAACATATGGAGTTTCTGGATGTCTCTCTTTATGTAGAACATGGTAGAGTGGTTTCAGATCTAAATAGAAAGCCCATTACTAAAAATGCTATCCTACATCCGATTCGGCACATCATAAAACAATTATTAATTCCATACCATACGGCCAATTCATTAGATTACGTCGTATATGCAATAGTTGGGAAGCGTTTAATGTACAGGCCATGGAATTATGGGATTGTCTAATAGTAAGAGGATTCCAAATACATAATATAAAGAATGCCTATAATAAGGCTACACTTTTAGATCGAGACACACTCCTTTCTAACTCTTTCATAAGAGAAAGAAAAATTTCTATTACACTAGTCCTAGTGACTCCAATAAGAATCAGAGAGAAACTAATGGTAATAGTTCATCTACATGGAATAGCGAACTTTCCTTTGTTAGCACTTTTTCTAAACAAAGCGGTAAAATTAACAAGATTGTACAAAAACATTGGAATGTCCTAGAGGCGGACCCTAAACTTAGGGACGTCTTGGGTAAAGGTCCCAGATTTTGTTACAAAAAAGCTTGGAGTATTGGGTCATACCTATCTCCGTCTCTTTTCAGAATCCCCATTAGTGGGGCCACTACCACGTGGTTGGAACAAAAAGGCTCATATAAATGTGGTTCTCCAAGATGTATGTCATGCCAGTTATTATCGTATCTAGAGTTCACTAGTAGTCAAACGGGTCATAGATACAAGATAAATAGATATCTAAATTGTCGATCATTTAATATAATATACCTAGCTACTTGTGTATGTGGTAGCCAGTATGTGGGTAAGACCACAAGACTGGCAACCAGGAGAATTATGGAACATATCAATGCAACTAAAAGGAACGATCATAGATCAGCCATAGCTGCTCATCTCCTGACACAGCATGGTGGATCTCTTTGTGTAAAATTCCAATGTATTGATAAAATTAGAGTGTCAGTTAGAAAAGGTGACTGGCATCGAGAAATTCTCCGTAAAGAGGCTTTTTGGATATACCGCTTAAAAACTATTACACCCTTTGGTCTTAATGCAGATTTTGAACTCAATTGCTTTGTAGATTGATATATGAATACATAATTATCTGGTAATATCTAGCCGTTAATATTGTTCCGCTACAGTGCACACACTGATATTACGCATAGTAGCACTCATTGTAAACCTCGACTGGCTTTAATATCGGTTTTGAAAACAGTTGCCTTTCAGATTGATATATGATTATCCGATATAATCTAGCCTTTAACTCTGTCTTGTCATATTGCATTTATTGATCTTATTTTTAGGAGCACTTATTGCAAGCCATGATTGGTGATTATTTTATAGTATATTTACAGTGTATTATGACTCTTAGGCTTTACATATATGTATTGTTCTCTTATTGCCATTTGGTTATTTGCTTTTATGTTACGATGTATTTTGTTTTGTTATCCGTACGCCATATTGTATAATATGTATCTTTTTTGATTAAGCACATTTACAGCTGATGGTTGGAATGTGCCTATGTGTTCTTCCAGCTGGATCGTTACACAGTATGGGTCCACTTATTGGTTACTCACCTGTATAAAATCCAGTGAAAGTCTCCCCTCGTGGTCTCTGAGAAAGCGGAAGTAACCGTGAAACGTGCCAGGCCACGCCCCCTTCCCATGGCATCTCTCTCATCCGTGATACCGTTTGTATCAGTCTATTTTAACATGGTTTAATAAAATTTAAAGTTTTATTGGAAGGACTGGTCTAAAGGAGGTCGGACATGCCGAAGTGTTCGTTTGGGATCACTACGTCACGGTGACCATCTGCGGTGTAGCTCCCCACAGTGAGTAGACTAATTACTTATGTTCCTACTAGACAGAATGCGTTGTTGGATCTGGTGATATCTAATAACCCTGAGCTCATTTTGGAGATGAACGTAATTGGAAGCTTTGGGAATAGTGACCATGATATAGTGTCATTTAATATAGGTTGCAAAAAACTAAAGTGCACTGGGTTAACAAAAACTTTAAACTTTAGGAAAGCTAATTTTATGCTGTTAAAGGAATCGCTCCTGCTCAAAGACTGGGGGGAATTGTTTTAGGTAAAGATATGAGCAGATGTGGACCACTTTTAAAGGGTATTAAACTTTTCATTTCCAAATCGGTACCTTTAGGGAACAAGTGTAAAAAAATTAGGTCCACTCCTGCAGGCTTATTGCTCAGGTAAAAAGGGAAATGGAAAAAAAGAAAAAAGGCTTTTAAAATTTTGAAAACAGAGGGAACAGAACAGGCTTACAGGGAGAACAAAAGCTGTAATAAAGAGTGTAAGAAAGCAATTAAACTAGCTAAAATAGAAAATGAAATACGGATTGCCTAACAAAGGAAGTCCAACCCCAAAATGTTTTTTAAGTATATAAATGGTAAAAAGATGAGGACTGAGAATGTGAGACCATTAAATAATGGGGCTGAGGTGGTTGTAGAGGATGCCGAAAGCTAATCTGCTAAACCGTTTTTTTTACATCGGTTTTTACTGTTGAAAATCCTTGTCCTTACAGTAGGGATTGTAATAATATGCAGGGAAGAAATGAAGAGTATTCACATTGGCTAACAGAGGATATGGTACGGAAACAATTAGACAAAGTTAATATCAATAAAGCCAGGACCAGATGGATTGCATCCTGGATTTTAAAAGAGCTTAGTTCAGTTCTATCTAGATCACTGTTTCTCATCTTGTCAGATTCGCTTTGGTCTGGGGATGTGCGCTGGATTGGAAAAAAGCCAATGTAATACCAATATTCAAAAAGGTAGTAGTTCAAGCCTGGTAACTATAGACCTGTAAGCCTAACATCAGTGGTAGGGAAGGTGCTGGAAACTTTGTTACGGGATCATATCCTTGACTTTGTCTCCAGAGATCTTATTAGTAGTAGTCACCATGGATTTATGAGAAATAGATCATGCCAGACAAATTTAATTGGTTTTTATGAAGAAGCGAGTAAGAAGCTAGATTCAGGCACAGCAGTGGATGTGGTATATTTGGATTTTGCGAAAGCTTTTGATTCTGTGCCACATAGGCAACTAATGTATAATCTGAGGACTGTTGGCCTTGAAGAAAACATTTGTTCATGGATAGAGAACTGGTTATTGGATCGCAAACAGAGAGTGGTGGTAAATGGAGCTACATCTATGTGGGCTAAAGTTCTAAGCGGAGTGCCTCAGGGTTCTGTACTGGGGCCGCTTCTGTTTAATCTGTTTATAAATGACTTAGAAGGGGGCATTGAGAGCAAGGTCTCAGTGTTTGCGGATGACACTAAACTATGCAGAGCTTTGGAAACTTTAAGTGATGTGCAAGTGCTGCAAGCAGACCTAGATAGATTATCAAAATTGGCAGCAGAATGGCAGATGAGATTCAATGTTGATAAATGTAAGGTGATGCATTTGGGATTTAATAATTCCTGTGCCACCTACACCATAAATAACTCTGTGTTAAGTGCATCTGTAATGGAAAAAGATTTGGGGGTTCTGGTTGATAACAGACTTAGCTATAGCAAACAATGCCAGGTAGCAACGGCTAGAGCTTGCAAGATGTTGTCTTGTATAAAGAGAGGAATAGATTCAAGAGAGAAAAATATTATTCTCACTCTTTACAAGGCACTGGTAAGGCCTCATTTGGAATATGCGGTGCAGTTTTGGAATCCCATATCACAAAAGGGACATCTTGGAAATTGAGGCAGTTCAGAGAAGGGCAACTAAATTAATAAGGGGAATGGAGGGGCTTGAATATGCAGGCAGATTAGACAAGTTAGGGCTGTTTACATTGGAGAAGCGACGTTTGCGTGGGGACATGATAACCTTATATAAATATATTAATGGGCCATACAATGAACTCTTTGGTGCATTGTTTACTAATAGGTCATATCAGAGGACTCGTGGACATCCTTTAAGGTTGGAAGAAAAGAAGTTTCATCTTCAGGTTAGGAAAGGTTTCTTTACTGTGAGAACGGTGAAACTGTGGAACTGTCTTCCAGCAGATGTGGTTATGGCAAGTTCATTGAATAGCTTTAAAAAAGGCCTGGATAAGTTTCTAAAACTAAAAAATATTGGGTGAATAGGTTGGACTTGATGGACGTATGTCTTTATTCAACCTTAAATAAATACTATGTACCAGTCACACAGTGGGCAAACTTGAATTTACCATTCACACAGTGGGCAAACTTGGATGTAACAGTCACACTTCGGGCAAACTTGTATGTAGCAGTCACACTGTGAGCAAATTTGTATTTACCAGTCTCTGCTTGGGGGCACTCTGTTTGGCACATATATAACCACCCTCCATGTGGCATATATGTCAGTTTCCCAGTCACTGTGAGGTCAGCCCTCCAGTTGCCACGCTTTCCAAAACCAATTTGGAAACCAACACCTCGACTTGAAGAGTAATTCAATAGTGGGACTGATAGCATCACCCAAACCCACAAAAATGATATCAAATGTATATACTTATCTATTATGCTCCCAATCCAAAACACAGGTCTTACACAAAAAGACAACATAGGAAAGAGACAACGGACCAATAGAGAGGGAGGAATGGGAAGAGGCTCTGAAAGCACCAAAAGCTGCCTCCCCAAAAGCATCAGAAAGGATGTCCCAGCTATACATCCTTCATAGAACATATCTGACACCTATCAGATTAGCTAAATTTAAACAAAACAGGATTCCTTTGTGTCCTAAATGTTGTTCCTCTCCTGGGACCTTCTTTCACCTGATATGGGAATGTCCCCGAATACAGGGGTTTTGGAAACAGGTGATAAAGTTCAGATAAGAAAAAAGTCCATATGCACACTAACCCCAGGTGGGTGCAAACAGTCCAATATCCCTACTTCAAAGGGAACGAAATACTAGAAAATATCACGGTAGACGTGCACTCCAAACGGTGAATGGTTTATTAACAGCCAAACATCAGCAAATCAAACAACGTTTCGGGGTAAAACAACACCATTCATCAGGCGTTGTTACCCCGAAACGTTGTTTGATTTGCTGATGTTTGGCTGTTAATAAACCATTCACCGTTTGAGGTGATAAAGTTCCTCCATGACCATATGGGTCCCCCCCTCAGACCTCAACCCTAAAATATGCTTGCTGGGTATCACAGACCACTTGCTTCTAGGTAAATTCCTACAAATCTTTTTAATGTGAAACCCTTTTCACGGCTAGGAAATTAATCGCCAAAACCTGGATACAAGCCTCTATACCCACAATCTCACAATGGAATAGAGACAAACTCAACCCTTCCTTATAAAAAATGAATGTCCACGAGCTGAGGCTGCCCATCCAAGTAAGATAAAGTATGGGACAGATGGGAATCTTCATCCGCTACATGCAACGACTAACGAATAAAGCGGGCTGTGGGCGGGGCTGGACCCTGGGGAGGACATAGACTGAAAGACACAACGACTGCATTTCCAGCAACACATCCAACACCTTAATAGCTACAATGGAAATATTAAAAAATGGGTAGCAAAAGTTAAAGTTAATGTAGTTAAACCGTAGCACTATACTAATTACATATTCCCCTGGAAAATTCTGAATATGTTAAAATTAATAAAATAATGATAGCAAAAAAACGGGTTTTTTTCTCTTTTTTTTTGTGCTGTTTTTTTCTTTTCAATGTATAGTTTATTGCATGATAAAAAATGTTAAATAATAACCTGCCAAACGAACAATTCAATGTCCTAGGCAACCCAGCGCTACACAGTATACGTATTTATACCGTTCCTAAACAAAATGGATAAGGCTAAAACATAAGATGTATGAAGCAATACTCTTTGTTTTCTACTGTTATACAATATTATACTATGCAAATTTGTATGTTAAAAATGCCTATATTGTTTCAATAAAACACCTCCTCAAGGAGGGGATAAAAAAAGAAAAAAAGAAAACATCTTGTCTTCTTCAACATCAGGTTTTTTTTTACTTCTCATCATGACTTGGAGTGGGGAAAAGACTTTGAATGGAATTTAGGAAAGTGGAATGCTAAAAAGAATAAGCAAGAAACTTTTTTTCTCATTTGAAGGTAAAAGGAAAGTTGTATGGAATAGGTTGGAGCAGAAGTAAATAAGAGGTACAAGAGCTGGAAGGAGTGGAAAAGAATGAGGAGTGGAGGAATACATTATTCCACACCAACATACCAATACTGCAGTTCGTTCTGGGTCATTTTCAAATTTCAACAGTAAAGATGCGGCCTTATGGGAAACAAATTTGTAAAGTTCTATGGAGTGTCTGAGTGGTTTACAGACTGGGTTGCAAAAACATACACAAACATTTCAATTAATCATCCTAAGATTTTATTGTTTCAGCAAAATAGCAACTTAAATATGAATGCCTTAGGTGTTTAACTAAATTCCACAAAAGAACATTTCATAACACTGCTCCTGTTGCAGCTTTCTTTTGGAATGTGACATCTTTGAGAATTTTGCTATGTAACTTGTCTGTGTCAAAACAATAAACAGCTGCGGTTAAATATATTAGAAATATAAAGAACAAGACCCTGCAGTGTTAATACTAAACAACCTTTACTGAAACCAGTAGAGGATGAGGTCTTAGTTAAAAAACCAACAACAGTCATAGTAAAGCAATAAGAAAAGGAGAGACAAGGCCTACGCTGTACTGATGACTCAACAATGAAAATGGTCTACAGTTTGAGGTTAGATCAGTTTTTCTCTAGATATCAATCATTTTTGGCAGATCAAATGCAAGAAAAGGAATGTCTATCCAGGACTGTCATAATGCAGGTAGATTTGTACAAGGCCTACGGCAAAGAAATCATACAGTGGGTTTAAAAGTTTTTGGAAAAATAGGAAACATAGGAAATCTGTTGTAATAAAAATGTGTTGCAATGTGTGACATTTTCAAATGTAAAAGATTGAGAATCAATATTTTATTTTCCATTAAAAGAGAATAATACTTACCCCCCCCCCTCGCCCCACACATGTATAGTACCCAGGATGAATGCGTAAACCACTATGGTCCTCACCCCTGGATTCTACATAGATAAGTAGTGGCACTTACCTAAACTTTACTTCTCTGCTCCAGTCCTCTGCAAGTATGCAAGGGTCACATCCTTCTATTGGCCCCATCACAAACCCAGAAGAGGGACCGGAACAATGAAGGTATGTACCGGTGATACTTCTAAGATGAAGCCAGGGGTGAGGACCTAGCAGCTGAGGTCCTCACATTGGGTACAAACTAATTTCTATATTGCACTTTATTGAATAGAGGCCTCCAAAAGGGCAATAAACTTTCCCATATCACATCCGGTCATGACACGGGCCTTGTGTTTCTTCTTAAGATCATCAATTAAATCCAGAACCATCATTCCACGGGTAAATTTTCCACATATTTCTACAGTTACACCACACTCAATAAAATCTGTAACAGTACTCTCATCAATGGCAGCTGCCATAGCATAGGAGTCACAAGGAACAAATCCAGGTCCAGCCACAAGTGCCTTTCCCTCTTTTTCACTTCTAGAATACTGCAGGCTGTGGGCGTAGATCCTCTTTATGAAGTCAGATTTCTTGGTGCCCTTATTAACCCACTGGTCATACCATTCCTGGGAAGGAGATAGAAGATGTTAATAGTGGAAATGATAATTGTTTAATGGTGCAGCCTATGGTAGTTTAAATGGCAAAATGGTTTCCCCAAAAATATGACTTACATGTACCACAAAATAATAAAGTGGCTAGTTTAATTGCTGCGCTTGAGTCTGGAATAAAGTTCTCTCTTTCAGGGGATAACTGGAAATTATTTTAGATATGCTTTCATCTAAATAAGTAGCTATCAAACTTTCTCAGACCGTGGCATGCTTGTATCCTAACACACTGAATGGTAATTGCTTGTTAGTTAATATTCTTTATGGGGAGAAATAGCAAAACAACAGGTCACTATAGAAGGTTCCTTCATAAAGATTCCTATAGATTAAGTTCTAGATAAATGTCCATTGTGTTTGTGAGTTACAATTATAGCAGGTTATGGAAATCACTATACCATGGAATACAATATATGTTAAAAATTGGGTTTTATATACCTTAAACAGAATGAGACTCACTTATTAAAGGAGAAGTTCAGTGCAAATACATGTACTTTTCAGAAAAAAGAGCAGTATTTTTTTATCCCAATGACCTTAATGTGCCAATTCAGCATTTTGTCTGTGTATAAATAAATGCAACCGAAATACTGACTTCCTGTTTGCAGGACCCCTAATAGAGACCGTTATGGTATTGCCCTTGTCCCAGCGCCTGGGTTGATTCAGTTGCTCAGTAGAGATCTGAGCATCTTTGATCCATCCAACAGCCAATCAGTAAAAATAACTGTTAGGAACATTCCAAGGATGTGGTGCAGAAGAAGGAACGTTAGAACCTGAAATGTCAGCTCACTAATGTCAACAGCAAGGAACAGCAAAGGGTATGAAATCAACTGATTTTTCAAAATGGAAGAGCATATGTAGAATAACTAAGTATGCATTACACAAACTAAAAATGTAACAATTTAAATATTCATAATTTCCACTGAACTGTCCCTTTAAGGATATTGAATATGACCCAGGCAATGGACCAGTGGTATAACTAAGAAACATTTCCCCCCCCCCCCAGCAGAATTAAGATGGGGTCCCTATCTGTGTTTCATCCACTGTGGTTTTTGGCTCAATGAGCCAAATATTATTATCCTCAGGCATAGGACTCATTTCCCCCTTTATAATAGATTTTCCTCAACTTTTTATTGATATCGGTATATTTTGTTACGTTTGCAGGACATTGTATAAGGTTGTACAGCCTTGGCCAAAAGTTTTGTCAGTAACACCAATTATGTGTTTTCCAAACTTTGCTGCTTGATCATTTTTAAATATTTTTTCATATTTTTATGGTATACTGAAAAACAACAAATTATTGGCCCTATACAGTTTATCTGTCCCATATGGGGAAAAGATTGGGGAGCAATCAGACCTCCCACAGTGCAAAAACATAATGCTCCTGGTCCCCAACACTATTAAAGGGACACTATAGTGAAAAAATCAATCTATAATTGAATACACGTAAGTAGCACTTACTCTGATTTGCGTGTGTTGCTGCATGCCTTCAATCCAGCACACATTTTGTTTAGGAGCAGTATCCCCCTTCCCTCTTTTAACCACTCCCACTTCCATCCGACCTGACTTTTTCCCCACAAACCAACTGTCAAGCCTACATACAGCATTCCAACTGTCAAAACTCTGTCACCATTCCAGCTACAGTAAAACTACTCACAGAAGAATAGTTTTTAAGAGCAAGGAACTTGATTGACAGCTGAAATATAATAAGTTTTAGTTTGGATTTCTAAAGAAATAGGGGGCAGATCAACAAAAAAATGGTTGGGAAGAATTATAGTTTCCAGTTATGGTCAATTTAAAATAACTTTTTTTCAGCATAGATTCCCTTTAAGCAATCTGGACTACTTAAACCTGTTTGGGGGAACCTCCAAACTTAAGCCTAACAATGGTTGTTAGGCATTTGGCCTAATAAGCATCTAACTTCAGTTTAAGAACATATGTTTCCCTGCTGGCTGCTTCATCCCAACAGTAAAGTATTTCAATGCCACTATATTATCTCCAAATGCAGCTTCCTCTCGGAACATCCAAAAAGTATTGGATGGTACTGCAATGGCTTCTAATGATTATGAGGTCATCAGCAAGGCAATACATGGTGGAGAAGCAAAAGGTAAAGCAGTACATTTCCACCCCAAATTCACACAACCCCCAGGAAATAGTAACAAGAAAAATAATATGTTATTTTAAATGAGGTAGTTCCAACTTAAAAGTATACAATTTAATTTCGTTTTTTAATCTGATTTGCCTTATAGCTTTGCACCACTTTAAATAAAAAAATATTTGTACATTTTTACAACAAGGATTCTGTACATACCCAGGAGAGTTTGTGACGACATGAATGTTCCCAAGTAGCAATGTATGTTGGACATGCAAACTCATTCAGAACAATGAAGGCCCCTTCAGGATCTGCTAAAAAGTTAAACTCTCCACAAGCTGTAGTATTTCCCCTTGCTGAAAAAAGACAGAAGACAAACCACTAGAGAGTAAATAATTGTGTGTGTTGGTCTGTGCTCACAAAGTTAAGTACCAATACAGAATTATTGTAATTAGTGTTTATCCTGACTAGTGATAGACACAAAACCGAACTCGAACCCGAGTTCGAGACAAACTTTATGAGTTTGGATGAACTTGAACTATTCAAACTAGTTTGGGTTCAAACTAGTTACTTTTTCAGACTCGCTGCTATATTTTCGATAATTATCGGAAGAAAAAAAATAGATAATTATCGAATTTATGAGCTGTTCGCTAACCCTAGAATGTATCGTTCGATAACCCTCGAAAGTTTTGTTGTTTTTGGTAACTTGAATGTACGGATCGTTTTCGCTAGCCCTAGAGTGTATTGTTCGCTAACCCTCGAAAGTATCATTCATTTTCGGTAATCCTCAAAGGTATAATTCGATTTCAGTAACCCTTGAATTTATGGTTCTATTTTTGGTAACCCTCCAAAGTATTGTTCGGTAACCCTCAAATTGTCCGTAACCCTCAAATGTAGCTTGTGCCAAACCCAACAATTGCCTGCTCGTGTTTAAAAAAGTTTCGGTGATAGTGACATGTTCCCCAGATCATTTCCCAGGTGATACAGCCATTTACAGTAAGTTACCATTGTTAGTTTTGGTGTAAACCATCCAACATTTTCAAACTATCACTCCCTCATTGACTTTAATGGGTCCTAATTCAAACTTTCCAACTTTTACTAAAGTTCAAAAACGGACCAAACTTTGGTTCGACCATCTCTAATCCTGACACAGAAATTACATTCTATACATTTCAACTTAAAGGGATAATAAGACCATTTTAAGAAAGTGGTAAGAATGAAGGGTTAAAAATATATAAACACATTGGAATGTCATTTATTTTCCTCTGCTGCTTCTCTTATGAGCAATAAATCATTTAGGATGACCAAGCTTTGCTGAACTCCCACTTCCTGCTTTCAAGAAAGATATACTGTATATGGCTTGAGGGGAATGGACAGGATCAATCTGCAGAGGAATTAAAGTCCTTTTACAAGGAAAGTGCAGCCCATATCCTAACAGTAATCTCACTAATGAGATTATTATTCAAAGCCAGCTCTTTTGTCTGAGAGAAACTCAACAAATACTACCTATAAATTGAGAAGTGAAAATTGTAACAAATTGTAATCTGCTGTCCCTATAGCTCACTACACAAGAGCCAATCTTAACCCTGTTTTTCAGACCAACAAACTACCAATCAATGAACCATTTAGTAGTCTACCAGTAAAAAAAAATGTGCACCTTTGACATTCCCATTCACAACAGGTCCAATTGATCCAATTGAGGTTTGTCTGATTTGGATGAAAGTTACACCACGCTGTTGAATTTCTGTTGTGCACATGTGTTGAACAGTAGAGCCTATGAGAGCATTAGAGCCTATGAGAGCATTAGAGCCTATGAGAGCATTAAAGCCTATGTTTGGTGTGTTGTAGACCATGAAATTAATTGTAAGCTGTGTATGAATGGCACAGTAGGACCAGTGAAACAGATTGCAGGCTGTTGTGTATTGCACAGTCTGCTGTGAAACAGATTGTATAGATATCTATTGCTAGCTCATACATATGTTGCTTGCCAATAAAAAAGATTTTGCCAGCTTCTGTGACTATGATTTGTGATTTTTATATGTTGCTTGCCAATAAAAAAGATTTTGCCAGCTTCTGTGACTATGATTTGTGATTTTTTTTAATAGTGATTTTTTTATACCTCAGTAATGAAACAACAAAAAGGAAAGTTTTTTTAAATGAATGGATTTTATAAAATAATTTAATTACAGCAATACAAATAATTAATATCATACAATTAAACAGGGAGCTAGGGGAGGGCATAGTTTGTATTTATTTTTGCATTTTCCTCATTTTTAGCATCGTAAGTTACTGCAATGTAAGTTTATCAAGAACATAAAATCTGATATGTCTTTTCACTACTTACAGCTATTATTAGATGAGTTTCTCTATGAGACAAGAGATGGCTTTGAATAACAGTCTCACTACATTCACTTTCCTTCCTTTGCAAATTAATCCTGCCCACTCCCCCTCAATTTGGTGGGCAGGGGCTCCATATCACTTTTTCATCCTAAATGATTTATAGCTTATAAGAGAAATGCAAAGGTAGGTGTATGGCATTGATAAAAAGGAATGTGTGTGCCCAGCCCCTACATCCTATATATTCTCAGACTTACATTCCATGTTTCCTCCCATAATGTGCAAGCTTTTCAGTTTCTTGGGGAAGTTTGGATCCATCCTTACAGCCAAAGCCAAGTTGGTCAGTGGGCCTGTAGCTACCATGGAAACCTATAAAAAGAAGTGTATCAATTCCAGTATATACTTAAACCAGAATTAGAGAGTCTTATACACTATTAACCACTTTCTTAAAGCACGTAAAACACATAAGACAATAGCTCAGTATTTAGCCTCCTCTAAATTGATGCTTTATTAGCGAGCTTTTCCCATTGCACCTGGCATGTTGCCAGTCTTTCTACTAAGGGCCCTCGTGTACTAATAAATGTGGTTTTGGACTGCATCTCTTGAGTCCTGCCCCATAACAACTGCACATTCAATTTCAGATGGTTGAAAAAGGCAGGATCCAGGATCATAATCTGGAGTGTAATTAAAATCCTTCTCCCATGTTCTGCAGTTACATGCAGTTGTCAGGAGACGGACTTTGTGAGATTTAGGGAGACAGCAAGTCACAAGACCAAGTGATTCTGACAATAATTCAGAATATCTTGGCAGTCAGGAAGAGGGAGAATCCTCAAAGCCAATTTCAACAGTAATTAGCTACAATAATTGTACTTGATGAGACTACATAGACATGGAGAAACTACACAAAAATAGCACTAGTTTAAAAATGTGCCCCGCACTAATCCATTGTTCAAAGAATAGCAGCAGTTGCACAAGTTTCACAGCAGAAACCCACTCAGCTGCTGGAAGCAATTCAATATCACGCTTGTTTATCATCTGCGTTACTTTTTAAAGTCTCACAGAGCATAACGTCTCAATCAGGTTTTACCCAGAGCCACATGCGCAATATTGAGTATCCGGGAGCCAAGATCTTTAAGCTAATTCTCCCTCATAGTGGTTTGGGCAATCATTACACGGGAAATCACCTCAACTTTATTTTTGGATTTAGACAATCTGATTTTGCAATGACAATGATTTATTATAAAATACGTAAATATGTAAATTAAATGTACCTGTCCTGGGTGTTCTGATACAATTCTTATTAAAGCATCGACTGCATGTTCTTTCTGCATGTGGTCCAGGCCAGGTGCTTTCGAATCGGGAACATCACCTAAACCATCTACACCATGGAAATATGAAGCATGAATAGCTTCTCCTAGTACTGGTTTAGATGCTCCTCTAAATACAGGGATCTAAAAAGCAGGTACAGAAATAATGTCTTGTTTAAGAGCTACTCCTTAATATCAGCAAGCAAACTGGTCAATGCACATTGGTTTTTTAATATCACCATACTTTTAAGGTTTGTTTTCTCAGCTCTGTTTGTTGATAAAGAGCTTATCGAGCAATTGATTTGTTTGTATTTTTAAGACTATACAAAATTTTAAGGTTTCCCGTGAAACCAATGACCTAGAATCACCCAGCTCAGTATAACCCACTCTCCCTGGTTGTCCATCAAATGGGGGAGTGGAACATGAGCTGTGCAGCACTTTCTGATATGTGTTTCACATACTGATTACTGTTATAAGCCTCCCTGATATGTCAGTAGTGACATTGTGGGGCTTTCCTACTTCTTAATGTTATAAGCACTTTTAAAGGAGAACTATAATGCATATATAAGTTTTTTTCAAAAACAGTTAAAAGTAAAAGTACCTGGGGCAGGGAGGTAGAATTGGTACTTTCAGCTCCCAATATAATTTCTATGAGGAGTGGCAGCACAAAGAAAATTGCTTTTTCTAGTCTTCCTGGGTGTTTCAGCACTATCTTTAACGGGCATGTCCACCCCCAAAACTAAAATTAAACCCACTACTGGCCCCACTGTGTAGTGTTAAAAAATCCTTACCTTACAACGCTGCTCCTTATGGTTCTCCTGCTCCTTATGGTTCTCCTGCAGTACCTGTCCAAAGTCCCAGAAAATGAAGAGTAGGAGCTGTGTGTCATCTGGTCCCTGCTTCTTCTTTGTCCTTCGGGAGGTTTCTGACATGCGCAGGGGAGACCTCCCCCCTTTTTTTTTTACAAAAGTAAATCATCGGTTGGGGGTGGGCTGGGGTGCCCTACACATAGCAAAAAAAATTATTTTAGGGGTGGGCATACCCTTTAATACAGGAAGGCGCAGGGCCTTCCTCAAACAACCATTCCCCCAATCGTTTCGGGAGTACACACTTTCTCGATAAAGGGCCCATCCCGTCAGTACCAATGGGATTGCCCCTTTATCGGGAATGTGTGTACCCTGCCCAGCTTAACTTTGGACAACATTTGCTGTTCATTTAAAGGGCATCTCCAAAAAACTGGTCAGTTTCCAGCCCCCAACCCCAACTGATATATTCAGCAATTTCTGATGCATTACTAACCAAATATAGGATAGGATAGTTATTGCCTCCATTCTGGGTCCTCCCTCTATGCAATCAATCAAGGCTGTGACTGCTGACATAGTATAGTATAGTATTTGAGGTTAAATAAAGAAATACATCTATCCAGTCCAACCCACTTAGCAATATCCTCATTTCCTGCCTAACTGTTGATCCAGAAGAAGGTAAAAAAAAAAACCCACCAGAATTATGAAGGGGGTAAAAATTCCTTCCTGACTCCAAGTTGTAATCAGAAATATCCCTGGATCAACTCTACTTTATGTATCAATACCAGTAACCTGCAACATTCCTTATTTTTAGAAACTCATCTAGATTTTTTTTAAAACTATCCAATGAATCTGCCATCACCATGTCCAATGGAAGACAGTTTCAAAGTTTTACCATTCTTACAGTGAAAAATCCTTTCCGAACTTGAAGACAACTTCTTTTCTTCAAGTCTTACGGGATGTCTGAAAATCACAACCAATGATTGACTCTCATTTCCCCAGCTGTCTCCTCTGCACATACACAGGCTTATAAAAGCTCATTGGGCAGTGGGAAGAGGCAGATACCTTTGCCAAAATGGTTATTTAATGAAAAAAGATTATTTTTCATTAAATATCTGTTTACAAATGTAATAAACTGGTAAAAATAGCAGTTACCGGGGCGGAGTCTAGCAGCTGATGGAGTAAGACGCACTCTAAGATAGCTCCCGAGTCATCAAGCCATTCAAATCTAAAATAGCATAATTTATCAACTACCCTACTTCACCCAAAAGAGCATGACTACTGTGTCCACATGACAAAACCCAAAGGGACAACATGGAACTCCGTCAAAGGAAAAATTACAAAAGTTCACGAGATTGGACACGACGCCCCCCGGGCCTAGTGCACTTTCCCACCAACAGCACAGCCGGGGACGCACAGCAGGATCTTGAACTCCAGCAAAATACAAATGTTATGGCGGAGGACTTGCCAATAGAAGGAGACCCTTCGACAAGCCTCCACAAACAGTTCTTAGGAGCAATACAAGACTCTAAAAAGGCCTTAATGGCGGTGCTGGATGAGGTCAAGACTGATATCAAGATGGATATCTCATTCCTGCGCCACGACCTGTCCAAGATCAGGCACAGGATGGGTGAGAATCCCGTATATCAGTCCTCGTATATCAGTCCTCGAGGACACCGTAACCCCACATACGCAAAGTATAACACTTCTGCAACAAGAACTTACAGCAACCAGGAACAAACTTGACGACCTGGAAAACCGGTCAAGAAGGCAGAATGTTCGGTTTATTGGCTTCCCCAAGGGGGCCGAAGGACAACAGCTCGCGCAATTCCTAGAGGGATGGATCCACTCATGTTTCGAGGTTTCCAAGTTGACCCCGCAACTGGCTATCGAAAAGGCCCACCAAGTCCCGGCAAAGGACCCGATCCCAGGAAGGCAACCGAGACCCCATATTGTGCATTTCCTGATGCAAGAGACAGAGATACCCTGTTACGTATGGCTCGAAAAAAGGAAAACCTGCAGTTTGAAAACTCTACCATAAAGACGTTTCCGGACTTCCCCTTGGACTTGCAGAGGTTAAGAAAAGGCTAATTACTGTAGGCATATCATACTCAATGATGTACCCAGCAAAACTCAGGATCCAAGCGGACGGTTGAGTGAGATTTTTCGAGAACCCATCCGATGTGTGCACATGGCTGGACGCTCGATAACAGAATAAGACTACCACCCCACACTTCCTAGCCCCTATGACCATTGCCAACAAACCTGCAATGCCCCTCTGACCCCCCGGCCCAGCTAGCCCCCTGACTCGGTATGCCACCCTCCCCTTCCCCTTTTGCCCTCTGCTGGTTTGGGCTCCCCTGTGATGGATTTTATTACCCACATAAACAAATTTGAAGTGGGTTCAGTATCCCTAAACAATACTAATAGACCATGGAGCTTCCACCCCTTTTGGTTCACACTTTTCCCAACACCTGACCCAATTAATGCACAGATAGACATATATTTCCAGAATAACCTGGGAGAAACATCGATTAGTAATAGGTGGGAAGCATTTAAAGCGGTTTTCAGAGGAGAGTTACAGAGAACCATCACACATATTAAGCATACAAGGAGACAAAATGAAGCGGCATTAACCTCCTCACTCCAATCTACTGAATCTAACTATATTAACAACCCCACAGAGAATAATAAATCTGCCTGGCAACTATCCCAATCACTTTACAATTCAATGATAAAATAAAAAATAAATAGGAAAGAATTCTTTATTAGACAAAAATACTTCGAACATGGCCATCAATCCGCCAAAATACTCCCCTAGCTCACGGACCACCAGACCACAATACAATTATTAAAATTCAAGACCCGGAGTCTGGGATGTGCACCAACACCCCAATATATTAAAATGCTTTACAAAATATTATACCAAAATATATAGGGGGTTATTCAATAAAAGTTCTTATCATTTAAAATGGTGCTAATTTAGCCCCAACCAATCAGATGTTAGCTTTCAAATGTTACATAAGTTCTGTTTGGTTGGGGCAAAATTAGCACCATTTTAAACGATAAGAACTTTTATTGAATCTCCCTGATAGTTCCCAACTTGACTCTACGCCTCACAACATACCCTTAGTGCTAAGTAGAACCCCATTTCCCAAAATACAGCCCTAAGATAAACAAATGTTGAAATCTCCCTCTCGGAGCTTCGAGAAGCACTGGGAAATGTGGCAACCGGTAAAACTCCAGGGCCAGTTGGGATACCAGTGGAGGTGTATAAGAGATATGATGAACACACCCTACAGGCGTTTTTAGAAGTATACAACAATGCCATTCAAATAGGATCCCTACCAGACTCCATGTACAATGCACATATAATCCTTATCGCCAAACCAGATAAAATCCCTCAGGACTGTGCATCATATCGTCCAATATCTCTGCTAAACACGGACTATAAATTGCTGGCGAAAACTCTAGCTAATCGCCTGCAGCAAGTAATTACCTCAATTATCCACCCGGACCAGATGGGATTTATCCTGGGAAAGTCCACTTCCATTAATATTAGGAAGACTTTGATCAATGCCTTGGTGGACCACGACAACTCTGGATACCGTATAATGCTATCGCTAGATGCCGCCAAGGCATTTGATTCGGTGGAGTGGGCTTTCCTATGGGAATGTATGCATCAATTTGGGATGGGCCCGATTTTTCGGAAGTGGGTACAAATTCTATACATGCGCCCACTGGCTACTATTAAGGTAAACGGTAAAGCTTCGGACCCCTTCCCCCTAGCCAGAGGAACCAGACAGGGCTGCCCTCTATCCCCTACCTATTTGCATTAGCAATAGAACCACTAGTGATCCAACTTAGATCTCACCCAGAGATTAAGGGCCTGACGCTGGGACAGCGCACTGCCCTGGTCAGTTTATATGAAGATGACCTAATCCTCTATTTAGGAGATCCTGAGAAATCCCTCCGAACTCCGATCTCGGGTCTCCATACCTACTGGACTAAATCATCGCTATTCCTGATAGACAAAACCACCTCGCTACCACCGTTTGCAGGAACCCTAGTTCCCACTATCACAAGCTTTAAGTATCTGGGCATTCATATTACCCAATCACCCACTGATTTCTACAAGCTTAATATTTCCCCTCTTTTATCAACAATAGCCAACAAGATTAAAGCCTGGCAGAACCTACAACTAATAGGGAGAATTAACCGGATTAAAATTATCATCCTACCCAAGTTACTCTATGTATTTCAACATAGCATGGTGCATATCTCCGACTCCTTTTTCAAGAAACTACAGAGCCTTTTACTCCCCTTTTTATGGAACAAAGGCAGAGCTAGTGTTAAAATTACAATACTCCAAAGAGCCAAAAATAATGCCGGACTGGCCCTGCCGAATTTTCAGGTGTACTATCTAGCAGGCCAGCTGAAATACTTCAAATCCTGGATATACCCCCGACCCTAACGGAGAGGAGGAATATCCAACACCACATATCTATGACATGGAGGGTATGCTACATGCATATCTTCCAACACATCCTCTGGTCTTCTTAAGCAGCCCAACATACTCTCTTCCCGCAGGTGGCACTGAGCTACACAGGCGACAATATAAAGTCTGGAACAAATAACGGCTTATGCTCAAACACACAGATAAGTTCCAATATACCAGTTTCTGAGAACCCCATTGTTAAAATACTCATGCAAGAGGGAACTAGACATACTATATCACATCTCTACACATTTCTCATGAACCCACAGCTACCAGAATCTACTACTCCCATACTACATAAATGGACCAGATACATACCCACATTAACAAATGAGAATTGGGAAGAACTTGCAGAAACATATCTTAAAGCATCCCCATCTGCCCCAAATAGGCTCATGCAATTCTACGTTCTTCTCAGGCCTATATTACCCCCCTCAGGAAGTCACACATGAGCCCCAGATTTAAGTCTGAATGCCCCAAATGTAAGCAGGACAATGCAGACTTCTGGCATATGCTGTGGTCGTGCCCCAAGATACAGAGATTCTGGGGGAAAGTCCTTCACTACCTATCCGGAATACTCCCCTTTCCAAATGATCTTTATATGAATCCACGTCTCTCAGGGGATATGTACCACTGTTTTATACATTATGTTGATATATGTACAAAGATAACTGTATAAGATATAGTGCAAATGTGCCAATAAAGATACTAGTTAAAAAAAAAATAGCAGTTACCAGTTTTTTCAAGGGTAGTCATGCCTTTTAACTTCTCTACATGAAACTTTTTTACAAATAACATGCTCTCAGCCGTTTCCAATCTTTGCACATCGTTAAATAGGCTGATACTTGATTTTCTTAGTTGTAAATTATGTTTGTTCATGATAAATTTGGCAGAAAGGTTTCTGAGATATTGTAGCTCCCAATAGTTTGTGAAACACAGTGTAATGATCAGCTTGACTGGAGATCCAACACTCTCCCTCCTGAGGTCGAAGTAAGTGGCTGCACCCAGCGGAAACAACCTGGAAATCCCACCACGAACCAAAACAAGCTAGAAATTTAAACATTTGGGTCTGCCTCCTCACGGACCACACAGATGGAGCATCTCACATCCACTTCATGATGCCGCATAGGCATGAGATGCGTCAGGATGTTTTTCTGATCAAACAGACGTTTGTGTTAATGTTTTGTCTGGATGCGATGTTTTAATTGTTGTAATTAAACGCTTTTTATGTTTTATTCTAATGCTGTGAGAGGCTCCATCTGTGTGGTCCGTGAGGAGGCAGACCCGAATGTTTGAATTTATGAAACACAGGTTATTAAAGGGTCAGTATACTCACTGAAACACCTTTGTATAGTCTGAAAGTACAATGTTAGGGTAGTACAATGATGTTACTTACATATGTGTCTGTGCCTGCTTTGTTAGTGTATTTTCAATGTTTAGTAACTGCTCCCCAATGACCCCCACCTCCCATAGTCACTGCCCACTTGTAAGCCAGCCGACACTGGATACATTCATTTACATAATAAAGAGCCTATTCAGCCCGACACTATACAGCTCATTAACATATCTTCCTGACACTGCTGAGAGTGGGTTTGGCTGCTGCTGCTGTTAGACACTTCTCCCTCTCCCTTTCTAAGAACATGCTTTGAAAGTGGGCGTTGAAGGGGCTGCTGCTGTGTGAGACACTTCTACCTTCTGTAGATAGATAGACAGACATATAGATTAGATAGACAGGAGACCAATATGATTAACCAGCTCATTATATTTGGGGTTGTATTAATAAATGTTTTGACATGCTTTGGGAGATCCTAGTAAGAGGTCACTGGAGGTAAACAAATTAGCATACCTGGTTTGAGTGACAGGTCTTTCCCTGTACTTGCTGTTATTTAAAATGAAGATTTCTGAGAATCTACAGCTTGGATTTCAAATCTGAAAAATGTGTTGGAGTAGTGGGCCATTACACTCTCTAAAGGTATGGTTTTTGAAAATTAGATTTTTGGAAGTATAGATACCCTTTAAAACAAATTTCTCTCAAACTAATGTGTTCATTACAGCTAGCTCTGTAACTTATTGCAAGAGATATTTTCCAAGATTTTCCAAGACTGAGAAGGTATTTGGGTAGATTGATTTTTTTTAAATGGGTTTGTTGGAAAATATGTGTATAGGGCTTTCTACACATCCAAGGAAAGGGACAGTAATTAGATTAAAAGGGTTTAACACATGCCAAATGGAAAGAATAATCTATGCCCTGAAATGCCCATGTGGTTTGCTATATGTAGGCCAGACAAAGAGAATGTCTAGGCAAAGGATAATTGAGCGCAGGGGTAATATAAGAAATGGGTATATGAGATCCAGTGTGGCCAGCCTTTTTAAGGAAAAAGAGACAAAATTTTAGCCAAATGAGGTGGCAGATATTGGAACAGGTCCAGGAAGAGGGAGATATGGAAAAGAAAAGAATGAAGAGGGAAGTATACTGAATTTGGTTATTAGGGCTAGGCCACACTGAAACGCAAATGCAATCGCAATCGCATGCTATTTCATGTGCGATTTTGTTGCGTTTGCGCTTTCTTCAATAAGTATAGGAAATCGCATGCGATTGCGATTAAAAATGCAGAACGCAAAACGCAATCGCACCGAAAAACGTGCGTTTTTTTGCGTTGCCGCGTTTTCGATTATTTTTTAAAAACGCAATTGCAAGCGCAATCGCAAGCGCAAAAAAACCGCAGCAGTGTGGCCTAGCCCTTACAGACTGTGAGCCCAGCAGCTTTAAAAATACAATTGGAAGCTGCAGCTTTAAAAATACAATTTGAACCTGCAGCTTTAAAAATACATTTGCCATATTGTGTTTTTCCCTAAGCCCCTCCAAAGCTACCAGGCACTTGTATCTGAGGCTAACAAATCAGGAGCAAGGAGGAAATCTCAGAGGGGCGAAGATAACTATTCAACTGAACAGAAACAAGATGTCAGCAACTTTAAAACTACTAAGGTACTAAACAGGGGCTTAGGGGAAAACAAAATATGGTAAATGTATTAAAGCTGCAGCTTCTAATTGACCTTAACTTCATTTTACAATGTACTTATACAAAGATGAGTACCGCACACATCGCAAATTACATCTAAAAGTCGCGTTTGAGTGTTATTAAATCCCATGTTAACTCATTTACAAAACTTTAATAAGTAACTTTGCGATAACGGCTCTCGGTACATAGTTGTTTTGATATAATGGGAATATACCACTAGGTGGAGAAAATGAAAATATGTGTAAGCAAGAGAGGGTGCACTAGGTAGCACTATTATACAATGGTTATAAAAATAATATGAATTGATGACTCTAACACTTGCTAAAGACCTAAGAACTGAAACGATGTGTGTAACTGTGTCTGCAATAATAAAAATGGGATTACCGATAAAGAAAACTAAAGAACTGACAGCGCTATTTTCTTTGAAAAATAAGTCGGAACTTAGATCAGCCCTTTCAGTAAATCACAGGTGACCCTTTAATAGATCACAGGATTGTTTGGGCCAAAATATCAATGTAGCTACTTTAATTCCCAACTGACAAGACAACCTATGAATTTAGTGATAAGTTGGTTTGTCAGCAGGAATATCAGACTAAAGTTTGCCAAGAATAAACAGTCTAATACTAACTAGAGCTATGCTCATTTTAAAAAGTATATATGTCTTTCCAACTTATTTTTCATTGTAAATATAAATGGAATAGTAAACACTTTGGAATTTCCACAGTCAATGTCAGTCAGTCTTACATAAGTGACCCTGTAAACTTGCACAACAACAGGTCAGCCTCGCCACGTCACCATGCAAAAAGATGCTCTATAAGATCCTTATGCTAATAACGGTGTGGTTAAACATTGTTCACAGGCAATAGTATGAATGAGAAATACAAAATTTTCATGAGTTAAGACAATCAATGCAAGCTGTGTTTTTTCCTGCAGTCGGTGAAATCCGTAGTTAAATATGTCTGGGCTGTGAGTCCTTTGACTGCAGAAGATAGCAGTAGTATTATTAGTACAAATAGTAATCAGTTGTAGATTTTTAAACTCATTTAAGGGTATAGCGACCCCTTGAAGCAAAAGTAAACAGAACAATTCAAGACCTCTATGGTGGAATAAAAATGTTATAGTTGATATAAGGAGTCACCATCTGCCTTTGTTAGGTAAGTACAACATGACAAATAAACTATGTAAAAAAGAAATCAGAAAACCAAATATGGGGAAAAAAAGAACCATTTGGTTTTATTATATTAACAGTACAAAAATAAAAACTACAAACTTAGAAGAAAGATCTTTAATGTTCACCTGTCCCCTTACACTGTGTTGAGTATTACTTACGTCAGACCGATTACACACTTGAATGACACGAAGGACATTTTTGCAGACATTGTCCAGTGGAGTGTTGCCTCCCACACACGTTATTCCTAAAATTTCAACATTTGGAACAGCGATTGCCATCATGATAGCCTGAGCATCATCTGTGCCACAGTCCACATCAATAAGAAGCAGCTTCTTCTGAAGCGACATGTCTAATAGAAAAAGCAAAGAGTTTTATTTAGGGTACTACTGAAGGGTTCAATATATACATGGGTCAATGGTTTTCCAATCAGATTTTTAATAAGCCCAAAAGGATCTAGTTCCTAACTTGCGCTGCCAATTCTCCATAGATTCCAGCTTGAAATTTGTAGAAGATATGGACTGGATTATGGGGTGAATGCAAAATTTGGCGCCTTGGCCGATATTTGTATTTTTTCAATAAACCGATTGATACTGTCAATCAATCAATCAAAAAAAAGGAAAAACGGTTGAAATAGCGATGCCGTGTATTGGGGGCTTTACACTAATTCTGTAATATAAAAAAGTAAATAATAAATAGGTTTTTATACCTTTTGTTATGAGAATGCCATGGTTCCTGTCTTTATTGTATGTTATATATCGTCCCAACCATTACATTTATGATTTTAATGAAAACAGACTAAGATTTTTGCCGATATTTCAACCTGATCAACCAGAGTATCATACCAGCTTGATGACTGGGTTAAAATATTGTCCTATATGTACCAGGCCTTAGGACTTCAACATGCACAACTACAAACCTATAACTCTAAAAACTACATGCCACAGTATTTACCTTCAGATTGGCTTCTCTGAAGATTTAATAACAGTAAAATACCAATTTCTCTCATAATTCAAACCAATCACATTTCAACCCTTCCAAATGCTTTCATGCTTCAATGAGTACATTTCATACAATAGCACAAAACTACATACAAAAAAAATTTAATTTTATAACATGTATCCTTAAAGGGCATGTCCACCCCAAAACTGAAATTTAACCCCATACTGGCCCCACTCTGTAGTGTACAAAAATCCTTACCTTACATCTCTGCTCCAAATGGCTGCCCGGCTATGCCCCTCCAAAGTCAGGAAAACAGCAGTGTAGAACTGTAGCTGTCAGTGACTCATCCTGTGTCTTAGTCTGCTTCAACCTCTACAGGAGAGTCCTTTCCCCCTTTCTCTCCCTCCTGTTTTGCTCTCCCTCCCCCTTGCTCCAAACCCCTTGTTAAAATTGAATTATAAAGGAAATTCAGACTGGTTCATTTAAAGGGCATGTCCATCCCCTTTTATCAACTTCATTTATATTGTAGTTATTGGTCCCCCAGCCCCAACCTCCATATTAGAATTTTGAGAAAGTCCCTCGATAGTTACTTACCTTACCTTTCTTCCCCCGGGGTTTGGAGCAGCCGGCAGCCGCGTCCCTGATTGGCTGTCTCTCAGCCAATCAGGGACGTGACTGCCGGTCCCGCCCCCTGCTTGCAGTTCCGTGCAAGCAGAGGGCCGGGACACTGCGGCGGAGGAAAGAGGTAAGGTAAGTAACTATCGGGGCACTTTCTCAAAAATCTATTATGGCGGTTGGGGCTGGGGGACCAATAACTACAATATAAATGAAGTTGATAAAAGGGGATGGACATGCCCTTTAAATGAACCAGTCTGAATTTCCTTTATAATTCTCAAAGAAAATTCCATCACCTTTTGGGAAATGGGAAAAAAGGTACAATGCTAACATAATAGCATAATGTAAACTGAATAGGTTAATCAGGTCTAGTGAAATGTTAAAAGAGAAAGTATGAATAAAAGGTTGATAGCTAACCATACAGGAAGGAAACACAGGTAATCAGGAAGCAGGTATTCAAAAGACAGGCTGAATAATATGAAGAGGATAAAACAAGGCATCAAACTTGAAAAATATACAGATAGTGCCACACAACAGCCAGAAAAGCAGTCTATCAGATGTAGCACAACATGTTATATACCTATATTTCGTCAGGTGCAACACCAATCAAACACCTTTTATAAACACACACATGTTTATGGCACTAGCTCCCTCTAGTGGCCAGGCATCGATTAGACAGTCCAAAGTTCATATTCTTTATAACATGTATACATAAGATACTACTAAATACATATAGTCTGTCCAAGAAAGCACCATCATAACAATTAGAATAGTAAAACATGATTTGTTTGAACCTGTTTAAACTACACCCATGTCTCAACAGTTCTTGTCGTTATTCGGTAATTAAAGGTAACTATGTGACACATCCCCTGAAGGGGGCCAAGATTCCTATTAAGGTGTACTATAAATGTGTAACTGAGTTACTATTGTATGCCCTTAATGACCCTTGTGGCTAACTGTATGTTGGCCTGACATCTCATGCAGTTAAGGTTCGCATTGCTGAACATAAAAGATCAATTAGAAGGATTGATCCGAATGATATCAATGCACACCTGTTGGTGAATATTTTTTTTACAACATAATATTGTAAGCCTTAGGTGGCAGGTTCTTCGTACTAATAAAATGAATGACCAATAAGAGGAGGGACTAGACAGAGGTTGCTATTACAGTCTACAGTTACAATGGATTATTATGAATTATATTATTGTAGATTGTTATGTCTGAAGAAGGTGCCATCTTGACACCGTAACGTTACCTGTGTCAATAAAATACTATTTGTTGCAAAGACTGGTGTGCACTGATAATTTGATATTCTTGGATATTCACGCTTATTGCTATGGTGAGTCATAGCACCCAGCACAAAGATGCTGAAGTGGATGTGAATAGTGTGCGGGACAGCCAATTTATTGATTTGGAGTCACAATGCTTTTATAACTATTTTACTATAATTATGAAGTTTACTTCAAAATGCTTGTATAAGGTGGATACAATGTTTTATTGAATACATGTTGCAATTCTTTTTCAGACCAAGAATGAAATAATACCATCATAATGGGACGTGCAGGTGGGCATCCACTTCCCACTTCTATTCATGAGAAATTATGAATAGAAAAAGAAACAATGTTTCTTTCTTGGATAGACTATCCACCTCATTTATCACTGGACACAGCGGGGTTAATCTCACGCTAACCTATTCAATAGCAATAGCAATTAAGATGCAAAATTCAACAACTAATTTTCTCTGCTTTTAGCATGACTATTTAATTCCAGCTAATAGTTGGCATTAAAGTCACACTAGGGTAAATCCTGAATGCAACTCTGGGTTTATATACAACTGTATATACTGTAGTTGTATCTACAGTATGTATATATAATAACAAATCATCAGCGCACACCAGTCTTATAACATGGTGTTTATTCACACATGTCACTTTATTAATATGAAAGATAAGCACTTTAATATAAGATGAGGGTTTTTTTTAAACTACATTTGAGCTGTATCTTTTAGTATTGTCTTTTAATTTTTTATATTATGCCACATATGCAGTGGTTACTATGTATCAAGATGTTTTATGTAATTTTTAGGGACATTGTATCTAAGAACTTGTTTTATTTTATTGTAGATACATTGTTTCATTTTCACGCAACTAGATGTCTGTCTATATATTTCACATCCTCTATTTAAGAAACACAGTTTTTGCACTTGTTGGTTATGTCTGAAGAAGGTGCCATTTTGACACGGAAACATCACGTGTGTGAATAAACACCACATGTTATAAGACTGGTGTGTGCTGATGATTTGCTATCATATGGACTCTATACTAATGGCTTAAGTATATTAGCAGGCACCCAGCAAAAAGATTGTTCAAGTGGATGTGAGTAGTGTGCGGAACAACTGTCTAGATTTGTTTGGATTCACAGTATGTATATATGTTGTGAAAATATGAACTTTGGACTTGCTAATGGACACCTGGCCACAAGAGGGAGCTGGTGTCATGAACATGTACATTTATATAAAAGTCAATATATGTATGTATGTTTCAGAGAAACTTCCGAAGGCTGGGACAATATTGATGAGACATATGTAACAGGACCTGGAAAAAACATAGTCTACTTTTCAACCACCCCATATCCCTTTTTTTGACATTATACATTCATGTATAAATTGGGGGTTCAATCTGACCTGTGTGTTGCCATCTGGTGGTGAATCCAGTAATTGCCCAACACACAACCTAACCTGAGATACGCAACCAAAGTATGCAGCCAGCAAAACACAGAGCAGATTGTTTGAAGGGCAGCGTGAATGGCCAAGCAGATGCCCCAATTCTGCTAGCCAATTGGATAGGATGGAGTCAGAAACCTATATAGAGGCAGAGATTCATAGCTTTAGAGGAGAAAGAACCACAACTAAGTCAGAACAGAGGCAAACTCACATGATTGTACTTCATTTACCTTTATTTACCTTCCCCTACCCACCCATCACTCAGTGTTACAGTTCACAACCCACCCAGTGTCACAGCCAGCCCTCAAGTAGTAACGTAATTTTTAGGGCTGTAATCATCACAATCTAAATGAAATGAACTGCGTTCATTGTGAGTCACAATTAATGCAGTTAAAGGGCTCACGATACTCATTCAAACAATTATCTGAATTTACATTGAATTATCATTATCTGAAATTACAATTTGAGAGAAGTAAAATGGGGGTATTCACACATTTATTGGTGCTTGCTTTGTCATTAAATTATTAATGTTTAGTGATTGCTCCTGATTGCCCCCACCCTCCCTTACTCACTGCCTCCTTGAAGTGTCTGCGACACTTATAAGCTCTGCACTGCCTCAACATGGTCACTTCTCTGCTTACACATCTCCCCCTCCCTTCTTTTCTCTGCAGATTCTCTAATTTTGCAGAAAGTGTGCTGGCAGGCAGCTAAAGATCCTAGTTAGGGGTCAGAAATAGGACACACATTATAATATCTGCCTTTGGAGTGACAGGTCTTTCCCTGTAAATGTTATGGTTTTAAATGACGATTTCTCAGGATTTACAGCTCAGATTTAAAATCCGAAAAAGTTTTGGAACAGTGGGATATTTCTGTATCTAAAGGGTTTAGATACCCTTTAATCTCAGTCAGTTTGTAATAAGTGACAATTTGTGGCTCAGTTTGCTGCATGTTTTAATGTTGCTCCCTGAGGTGTTTCACAGGAAATCTTCATTTCAAGATTACAGTGAGTGCTGGGTAGGACTGGCTAAGAGGCACTTTGCAAAAGGCACAGCCAGGTGGTCACTGTGCAAAAGGCACGTCTATCCCTTTTAACACCTATGGACATACCATTTTAAGCTTATAGCGATAACTTTTAGATAGGGGACGCTAAATTTTTATTGTCTGTATGTTTATAATAAATGTTTTTTCACTAGGTTGACTATTATGTGTGTACATACATGTAAGGGTTTCTGTGAGACTGGGCACATTGCATATACTACCATACTATAAAAGACAAATATGTTGCATTCTGATATTTAGAAGCAATAAATAAAATAAGAAGTACAGGGTATCTCTGGCCTAATTTGACATTCCGTGCAAATAAGGGAGATTGTTGTCTAGCAAGAAGTGGCCACACTCCCCACAGACAATAATATAAACAAAGATTCTATCCAAAATCTAAACACTGAACCAATCATTTTACTTACAGAGTAAAGTGTTTCCAGCCATACATATAGAAAAAAGGACAAGTAAACCCAGAAAACAACTCCCTTCCTTTTGATGTACCTAGGTGAAACAGCAGTCAATCATTGGCTGTGATATCAGTTGTCTCAGCCTTGATTGACTGCAGAAGGGAGCAGCCAGCTTACTGTTTCAGAATGTGGACACTTATTATCCTTAAATATTTTGTTAGTAATACAGGTAATAAAATGCAAAGTAAAAGCTATAACATTATACAATCACACTGAGCATCTGAAAAAGGAAAATTGAGTTTAACTGAACATACACTATTTAGATGTTAAAGGAATAGTTCACTCCCACAGTTCAGTGGAAATTACACAAACTCACAATTTAACAAATATTGATAATGCGTTCTTAGTTATTCTACATACTCTCTCCCATTTTGAAAAATCAGTTGATTTCATACCCTTTGCTGTTCCCTGCTGTTGACATTAGTGAGCTGACATTTCAGGTTCTAACATTCCTTCTTCTTCCCAGGATGCATCACACCCTTGGAATGTTCCTAACAGTAATTTCTACTGATTGGCTGTTGGATGGGTCAGATCTCTACTGAGCAACTGAATCAACCCAGGCGCTGTGTCAAGGGCAAGACCATAACGGCCTCTACTAGGGGTCCTGCAAACAGGAAGTCAGTATTTCAGTTGCATTTATTTATACACAGACAAAATGCTGAATTGGCAGATTAAGGTCATTGGAATGAAAAAATACTGCTCTTTTTTCTGAAAAGCATATGTATTTGGACTGAACTTCCCCGTTTAATGTATTGATTGAAGCCTGGGAAGTTAAGGAACTATGCCTTTTCTCTCATTCTTCAATCAATAGCTCAGGATCCAGGAACGAAGATTCAATAAAACTTACCTTTTGTGTGATCCACAGCGGCCAAAGTGAAATCCCCGACCGCTTCCATGGTCTGTCGAACTATACCATAGTCGACAATCGCGCATGCAGTCGGGACCTATCACTGTAGCCATGGTGGATCGCACACAAGGTACGTTTCTTGAATCTTAGTTCCCGCATCCTGATTTATTGATTGAAGAACGGGAGGTAAGGGATAGCTCCTTAACCTCCCGGGCTTTAATCAATACATTAAAGGAACAGTTCACTTTGGGAGTGAACTATTCCTTAAAAGCTGATTTAAAGGGTATGTCCACCCTTGAAACGGCAGCCAATCACGGACGCGGCTGCCGTCATTCAGTGCGGCGGAGGAAAGAGGGGAGGTAAGTAATGCTTGGGGCACTTTCTAATAAAATAAACATAGCGGTTGGGGCTGGGGGGGCAGGGGGATTGTTATGGCAAAAGGGATTTACACTAGGGGGAGGGAATGCTAATCGGGAGGGAGAGGGAGGGGGAGAAGGGCTGCAGTACGCATGCCAAACTTCTCCCGGAGGCCAGGTAGGAGGCAGAGTCCTATATTTTTTTGGGACTTTGGTGGGGGACTACAGGAGAACCAGATGGAGCTGGGATGTGAGGTAAGGATTAAACTACACTACACAATGGGGCCAGTAGTGGGGGGGATTATAGTTTTGGGGGTGGACATGCCCTTTAACATTCGATCTGGCGAACATTGAATAAACAGTTTCATGCCATTGCCAGACATTTAATAAAAGGTCACTGTTGACAAAACTCTACATGTTGTGAGATGACTGATGTATATAATATGCAGAACAAAACTAAAATAGCAAGTTAAATAAAATGTTAATATAAGATTAGTGGCTGTGCCAGGAGTTCACATGATCAATTGCATAAAGGAGATATAAAATCTAATATTAAATTTTGTTTCTCAGCCACTTCAGTACAAAGTTTGCTTCTATAGGGGAAGGAATAGAGGGGGAAGGGCATGTAAATGAAATTTGCTGGCAAGATCTAGTTCCTCCTAAAACTGTAAGACTTTGTTTTTTGGCTGACTTTGCTATATCTTCAAAGTGACCAGCTTTCTTTAAGTTAATGCTTTCCCTGCTTTCAATGCTTTGTAACATTTTCAACATCCAAAAATTAGTTATGGACATATCAGCTTGAGATACATAAAAATCACAGGTCACCTGCTCTGATAAACTTCATGCTGTATTTAACGCTTTCTCAGAATAAATTAATAAGCTATTGATTAGCTAGTGCAGAGAAATAAGAAGTGTAACTAGTATTGCAAACAGAATCTGCTCCCCCTCCCAGACCCAGTGATTTCAACCAACAAAAATAATTTAATTAAAACCAGGGTTTCTCTAACTGCGATTGGGCACATTGGGGTTCAGTCTCAGAATCACTGAAAACAACAGATTGAAAGTATTAACTATAACAGAGATAAGCACAATACACAATAGCACATACAAATATAGGAAAATGCAAGCATTACTTATGCAGTTGAAAGGTTATGGTGCTGTTTTACAAATACATTACTAACAAAGGCTGCAACTGAGTTTAGATAATCTATTTTACTGGATCACTATAGAGCAGTGCTGATCAGTGAAAGAATTTCTCTGTACAGAAAAGGTTTCTTTCTAGCTTATTCTGTCGTTCAGACTATTTCCTTTCTTCTCACGTTTTCATATACGTTAGTTTCTGATTCTTTCCTTAGCCCATTTGTTTACTAGTAATTTTTACCTTTTCCAGCTCTTTAATTTGATTAGTCTGGCAGAATTTCTTCTTTAACACCTTCTTTCTCCTTCACTTCTGTAGACAAACACAGGCACAAGGAAAAGATGCTGGTCTGTTCCTTTTTTAACTAAGAAAGTGAGGAGGGGCTATACCAATAGAAGTGCATTGTCAAACTCCTCCCTGGAATTTGGTGGATCTGACTGTTTTTTTAAGCAGTAGGGTTCTCCCTTAACCTGACAACACAGTAGATGGACCTTTGGTTTATTAGAAAAATAAAAAGTTGTCAGATCTTGACTTTCTTGGATAATTTTTGGACTGTGAAATGAATAGAACAAAATTATATGCTGAATTCTTGTAATGTGTTTTATTTCCAGATTTATATTACTAAAGGACTAAAATAATCTTTTACTACAAAAACATGGGAGGGCTCAGTTAGTTACACACACACCATTAGTAAGAGGGCTTATCAGGACAGAGGGTGGGGACAGTTGTGACAGCCATTGTGTTTTGAATCATTGCTGAGCTCAAATCAATTGTTCGGAACCTCTGCTCTTTATGACAGGAAAACAATTATAATTTATAGCCTCTTAATGTACAACCATTGTTATCTGCAGCCAATATGTGACTGATGTCTCAGAAGTGCCAAAGTGTTTCTTACTCTATTGTTACTGCATAGTTATTCCCATTTTGTTATTATTATATGTTAATAAAAAGAAATGTAAGCACCTGCTATTACACAAGTTTTATTTAGCTTTGGTTGCTACACAACTGCTTAACTACCAACTTCCAGCAAATATCTATTCTTTATAGCTAATACCTATAGATACCAAATTCCAACCTTAGTAATATACCACTCTCTACTAAACAATAAGAATAGATAAATAGAAAAATACATGATATTCATGTAAAAAAATGTTCTCTTTTTTTAAATTTCCTCCCTAAAAATGTAAACATCTGTATTTTTAAGACAACGTTCTGTGAAAAAGCCAGTCATGACCTTTGAAAGAGATTCCCATGCACTTTAATATGAGGAGGTTTTAAGGGATTTGTAACATTATCAGTGTCTTTCCCAGAGAGAAAATACAGTGCTCAAATTGCATTTAGGGCAATGTTCCTACTATTTTTCTATTGGATGTGTGCACAGATATATATCTTCTATGCACATACACCAGAACCTTTGTTCCAGCTTTCCGTCAGTGTTTGCGCACATGTTTCGTGCACACGCGCAAGTGCACAGCTTTAGCTTTGGGGGTAGCTCACCATTCGCTTCAGTGCACATGCATGACAATCTCTACTAATATTAAAAATAGAAGACATAACCACCCTGTGTGCACACTGAAGCAAGCAGTGAGCTTTTAGCTGGGTACACACAAGATTTTTCATCCAAACTGACCAATATTTTCTGACGGCGACCAATTTAATTTTAGTAGAGATTGTCCTGCATGTGAAGCGAATGGTGAGCTACTACCCCCCAAGCTGTGCAATTGTGCATTTGCACAAAATACATGCACAGTTCTGGTGTTGATTTTCTCAGCGACTGACAGTGATTCGTCCCGGCCAACCACTCGCTTGTGGCGAACGGTCGGTCAGGATGGAAAATTCCCCATGTGTACCTTGAAATAATTGCCATTTTGAGGAAGATAGGGCATTAATCTAATTCCCTAAATTGCTGCCTTAAAGGGCAAATGTAATTCCCCAAACAAATCCCCTTCTGGGTCTGACGGGATTGGCCTATTATTGGTTGTGTGTGTTTTACATCCCTATATTTTAGTATAGGATATTGTTAGCATAAGGCGAGTGTCTGGAAGGTGTGTAGCCCTTTTTATAGCCAATGAGAGACAACTTTCAATGGAATCTTGCTGTCATCTTATATAAATCTGTACTCTGTGCACCGAGCTTGAACTCCTAGATTGCTCAGTTAGTAGTGATACCCCCCAGTCAAGACTGAAAAGCCACACTTTTTGCAAAGGGCATCAACCTAGCATTCACAACTGGTTTTGATGCAAAATCGTTTGTTAGGAGCAATCAGGTGTGCTGGTAAATTTTGAGCGGTTGTGAATTTTTCTATGTACATAAATGTGCCCATATGTAAAAAGCCTTATGAAATGTCTCTTCACATGTGGAATTTCTCTTGCTGCCAAGGCTAATTTCACCTGCACAGAAGTCTGTGTTCCGATCACCTATAGCAGTAGGTGGTGGTCAACACACAAAAAAGCCATGGATCAAAAGAGGATGAGGAAGTAGCAGAATAACTTTTCAGGTAAATGCAATAGGTTTTATTTTTTATTAAGGAGGTGAACATTAAAAAATAACAGATAAGGTCTATAATGAGTTGATATAAATACTGTAAGTTAAATATGTGCTAATTATGAGAGGCTCTTTCCACCAGTAACAGGCTATTAGATTGTAAGAATGATGCAGCCACAATGTGCACAACATATATTATTAACTGGTAAATAGATTGTGAATATTTAGAAACACAGCACTATAGTTAGGTTGTGTTGGTAAACCATTTTATCTGTAGTGTAGTGTACATTAAAGGGCACCTATACCGAAAAATAGGCTATTTTAAATTGACCATAACTGGAAACTCTAATTCTTCCCAACCAACACTGTATCATTTTTTTGTTGATCTGCCCCTTATTTATTTAGATATTCAATCTAAAACTTATATTTCAGCTGTCAATCAAGTTCCTTGCTCTCAAAATTCTTCTGTGAGTAGTTTTACTGTAACTGGAAGGGTGACAGTTTTGACAGTTGGAATGCTGTATGCTGTGTGCAGGCTTGACAGTTGGTTTGTGGGAAAAAAAGTCAAGTTGGATGGAAGTGGTTAAAAGAGGGAGGGGGGGGGCATTGTTCCTAAACAAAATGTGTGCTGGATTGAAGGCATGCAGCAACACACACAAATCACTTACATGTATTCAATTATAGATTAAGATGAGGAAAAAGTAATTTTTTCATTTAGTGTCCCTTTAATGCAGATGTTTTGTGAAAGAGTTTCTTGTAACCTTTCATGTATAATGTAGTTATTTACTAGAACATGCATTTGGGGATATCTGACCTTCGCGTGGTTTCTAAAAGGTAAATCCAAACATTCATCTTTGTACTGGAGTACTGTCTTGCCGGTCACTCTCAATAAAACTCCACCTTGCGTTTTACAATATGAACCCAGGAACAGCTTCATAATTTTCTTAGATTAAATTACAAGAAAAAAGTTAAATTACAATAAAATAAAAATTCAATCAGATATATAAGTGCAGAATACTGTAATTATTCAACATTTCACATTCACTTCCTTGAAATGGGGTTGTTTTGTTCATGAATTTTTTTTTTATTCCTCTGAATTGTTATATCCCTATTTTTCAAACATCTGTTGTTTTTACTTAATTGGTGTTGACATATGAGGACATTAACTCAGGTAGTAAGGAAATTCCATTTCCCATTGGATCTGTGCCCAAGCAACGACCCTCACTAAAAACTATGGACAGAATTTAAGCCACATGTTCCTATTGATCTTTGGTATAACCTGATTTACTGTTGCCAAGAGTACTAGAGTAAACCTTAAATCTCTTCTCTGCATGTTTCTTCAGAACTTTGAGAACACAGACTTTACTATTTCCAGTGTAATATTTCATTATATGCTATTTGAAATATATATGTTTTTCATTTTTAATGCATTGAAACAAACATATTTTCTGTAACAACCCTAGTTTTGGTTAACAGTCACATTCAGGGGAGTCAATTTACCTTAATGCAGTGTTTCCCGATCCCAGGGTTTGGAACTTTGGAGAGAGTTTGCTAAGATTGCAAGTGGTAGAGTCCGAAGCTGTGAGAATCCAACCTTGCGATAAGTTTGGGCCTATTTGTTTTTTATAGACATATTTGTTGATATCTCTATTAAATTTAAATGAATTGTGTTTTTTGCTAAATTAAAGATTGAGAAATAAAGATTTTATTTTTAACATAGGGCTCCCCGAGACATGATAAATTGTTTAAGCAGCATCAAAAAAGGTTAAGCAAAACATGTTACCAAGATGTATTTACATACTTGCAGACAAAATGGATTATTCAATAAAAGTTCTTATCGTTTAAAATGGTGCTAATTTTGCCCCAACCAATCAGATGTTAGCTTTCAAATGTTAAATAAGATCTGATTGGTTGGGGCAAATCTAGCACCATTTTAAATGATAAGAACTTTTATTGAATCTCCCTGATTGTATTTATTCATTAAATTGTTTTAACATGTTTTGTTTATTGTAAGTTTTGCTACTAAGTGTCTTTTCTTGGCATTTTATTTTGTTGTGCCTTTTTATTCAGGAAATGGCACACCAATGACTAGAACGGTAATTGCCCAAAAGTAAAACCTTGCCTGCTATTATCAAAACTTATCCATCCATGATTTTAAAGGATTCAGTGAAGAAGCAGGGAAAGGTTGTGGGAAACAGACCTTAGGAAATCACTGGAGATTTAGTGATTCATTTATAAAAGACAGAAAAGAATGATTTGGATAATTGTCATTTTTTATGTTACAATTATTTATGTAAAACAATTTTAAACCTTTTTAGTTGAAAAAACAGCATTAAAATGATTTAATGGAAAGAAATTGACATTTATTTATTTTATGTATGGACTCTTTGCCACCCGTACCATTAACCCTTTGCCTGCCACAGATCGTGAATATACGATCTGTGCAGACAAGTACCAAACTGCCACAGATCGTATATTCACGATCTGCAGCACTTCCGGGTCCGGGAGCGGAATGGCCGAAGTGAGAGCGGGGAAACCGCTTCCCCGCTCTTGCAAACCCCCTAGGCAACGAGCAATGCCGGGTTACTTACCTCTCCCCGGTCCACGATCGCCGAGCAGCCAATGGGAAGGCACTGACATCACAAGTCACATGGGGAGTGACTTGCTGATGATCAGTGTAAAGGAACCGCCCCCTGCTGGATTTTTCTCACAATTTACCTGGTGGATTACGTTGCTGGAGCCCTCCTGCTGTGATCTGCTGTGTTTCCTGCTGGGATTTACCTTGCTGCCTGCTTTAGATCATTTGTCTTCTGGACTGGTACAGTATTTACACACACTACACACATACATTTAGTTTATAAACTTTATAAACTTTTTTTTTTGTATTACACACATCTACACACTTTAGTACACACTAACACACACTTACAAACACATATTTACACTCTAACACACACACACACACATACACATACACACAAAAATACACACAAAATCAACATATTTTTTTATTTTGTATTTTTCATTCATTTTGATTTTGACAGTTTTTCTGGATTTTTTTTGCTGTTTCTTTTATTTTGGTGTTTATTTATATTATTTCTATAATTGTATTTGTTTTTGTGTGTATATTTTGTGTTTTACCCCTCTTATATCCCTATATACCCCTCTTATATCCCTATATACCCCTCTACCCCTCCCCTACCCCCAGACCCTCTTACTGATAACTTGTGGGAATTTACTGTTAACATCTTTATTACCTATCAAGACTAGTGGGTCTGTCATTTTGACCCCCAGTCTTGCTGTGCGGTAAAGTTATTTAGCCATTTTTGTTTTGGTGTTGTAATTTTCTGCAATCTCAGTTTTATATACTTTTTTTGGTTCAGTTACCCTTGATTTCTTTATTACACAACAAGACTAGTGGATCTGTGATTTTGACCCCCAGTCCTGCTGTGTAGTGAAGTACTTTTGTGCATTTTTTGCTTTTCTGTGCTAAATATATTCAGTGTCTTTATTATATATTTTTTTTTGCTTCAGTTACCCTTGATTTCTGTTTTATAAAGTTATCTAAAATAAATAAAAGTTATTTTCTGTATTTTGGAATTGTACGGTGTTAAATTTTGTATACTGTTCATTAGGTTTAGTTTTTTATAGTATTTCAGTTTTCTGGTGCTTTCTAGAAAGTGTTGAAAGTTGGAAAGTTGAAACATTGTTACTTAGTTTGCTTGAGGTCAACCTCAGGTCTTTTTTGCTGAAGGGGTTAACTTGGTACAGTGACTTTTGATACAATGGCTAAGAAGAAGAGCTTTTCTGTAGAGGAGGCTGCTAGATACTGTATGCTGACCAGCTCAGAGGAAAGTGATTTTTCTGATGCTGACCCTGAGTATTTACCCAGTGGATCAGAATCATCAGATTCTGACGAGCATGGCAGTAGTGACACTGTCACAGCCTTAGAGAGAAGTGGTTCTGCTGATGATGAGGCTGGTCCTAGCATTGTTGGTCCTATGGAGGTAGATGATGGGAGTGTTGCTGGTGCTGCAGTTGGAGGAGAGCCTGCGTGGAGGCCTCCCGCTAATTTTACCCCCCAAATTCCTGATTTTTTAGCAGTCCCTGGCGTGAAGGTGGACACCAGTAATTTTGAAGTGCTAGACTTCTTTCAGCTGTTTCTGACGGACGCAATCCTACAGGATGTGGTCCACTATACTAATCTATTTGCCGAGCAGTATATTGCCACACACCAATTAGGTGTATATTCACGTGCTCGTTCCACAATAGTGGAAATGAAAAAATTTTTTGCCCTCACTCTTTCAATGGGTCTCGTAAAGAACAATACATTGGAAGGCTATTGGGATACCACCACTGTAATTTCCCTCCCCCTTTTTTCAGCTGTAATGCCTAGAAACCGCTACCAAATCTTATTGCGGTTTATGCATTTTAACGATAACACCACAGCTGTTCCCCCCGGTGCACCCGGTCATGACAGGATTCATAAATTGAGGCCCTTTATTGATAGCCTGTCTAAACGCTTTGCAGAGGTTTACATCCCTTCCCAGAATATCTGTATTGATGAGTCCCTTATGCTCTACAAAGGGCGCCTAATATTCCGTCAATACATGCCAAGTAAGCGTTCTCGCTATGGCATCAAATTATATAAGCTCTGCGAAAGTAGTACTGGGTACACTAGCAAGTTTATGATATATGAGGGCAAGGACTCACAGTTAGACCCCCCTGGTTGTCCACTGGATTTAACGGTCAGTGGCAAGATAGTCTGGGAGCTCATTTCTCCATTGCTGGGCCAAGGTTACCACTTATATGTGGATAACTTTTATACAAGTATTCCCTTGTTTAGATATCTTTATTCTTTTGACACCCCAGCCTGTGGCACCATAAATCCTATTCGAAAAGGGTTGCGCAAGGCTTTACTGGATAAGACACTAAAGCGTGGAGAGAATTTTGCTCTAAGAAGCGATGAGCTCCTGGCTATCAAGTTTTGTGATACTAAGGTTGTATTCATGCTGACCACCATCCACGATGAGTCGGTAAGAGTAGGGCACAGAAGTGGTGGTAGGCCCCCCAAAATTAGACCACTCTGTAGCAAAGAATACAACAAGTACATGGGTGGCGTTGACAAAACTGATCAGATCCAACACTACTACAACGCCACCAGAAAAACAAAGGCCTGGTACAATAAATTAGCCATTTATCTTTTGCAAACGGCCCTACATAATTCATATATTGTTTACAAGACAGTGGTACCAGAGCCTGTACTGTCCTATTATAAGTTCCAGCTGCAGCTTATTCCAGCTATGTTGTTTGGTAGTGTAGAGGAGGTCCCGGAGATGCCTAGTAATGATAATGTAGCTAGATTAGTAGGAAAGCATTTTTTAGAACCCATTCCACCCACGCCTAATAAGCAGCATCCCCAGAGAGCCTGCAAGGTTTGCCGTAAAAATGGGACTAGGCGAGATACAAGGTATTTTTGTCCTAAGTGCCCTAGCAAGCCTGCTTTATGTCTGAAGCCCTGTTTTGAGCGCTACCATACTTTGGTGCACTTTGAAAGTTAGATAGGATAGGAGGCTTTCTGGATTTGTGGGTGTCCTAGGCCCTTATTTGGCATGCTCCGGGGTTCATTTGCCTTTTTCTGAAATAGCTTTGTGGTTGGGACAGGTAAGGTCTCCTTCTAGTTAAAATAGTTATTTACTGTAAAGGGGGCATAAGGTACAATGTGTTTTATTGTTCAGTAATGTTGTACTAACCGCTAGTTTATTTTTCCCAAGGATTTTTGAGGTTCCTGTAAAATACACCAGTAACAGGGTGATGCGTTATGGTGTATTTACAGTAAATGTATGAATGGTTCTATGTATTGCATTTAACAACTGCTTTTATCTTTCAAGATGTGCCGAAAAAAAACTGGAGACGTAACAACTAAACTCCAAACAGAAAGCACCTAGTCTTGTGCTGGGGCAGAGCTTGTAGGTTCAAGGGCGCTTGTGGCAAATGATGAAATAGAAAGTGAATTTTATTATTCATCTTTGTATATACATCAGCATAACAAAACTAAAATAGCAAGTTAATAAAATGTTAATATAAGATTAGTGGCTGTGCCAGGAGTTCACTGATCAATGCATAAAGGAGATATAAAATCATAATATTAAATTTGTTTCTCAGCCACTTCAGTACAAGTTTGCTTCTATAGGAAGGAATAGAGGGGGAAGGGCATGTAAATGAAATTTGCTGGCAAGTCTAGTTCCCCTAAAACTGTAAGACTTTGTTTTTTGGCTGACTTTGCTATATCTTCAAAGTGACCAGCTTTCTTTAAGTTAAGGCTTTCCCTGCTTTCAATCTTTGTAACATTTTCAACAATCCAAAATTAGTTATGGACATATCAGCTTGAGATACTAAAAATCACAGGTCCCCTGCTCTGATAAACTTCATGCTGTTTTAACCGCTTTCTCAAGAATAATTAATAGCTATTGATTACTAGTGCAGAGAAATAAGAAGTGTAACTAGTATTGCAAACAGAATCTGCTCCCCTCCGACCCAGTGATTTCAACAACAAAAATAATTTAATTAAAACCAGGGTTTCTCTAACTGCGATTGGGCACATTGGGGTTCAGTCTCAGAATCACTGAAAACAACGATTGAAAGTATTAACTATAACAGAGATAAGCACAAATACACATGCACATACAAATATAGGAAAATGCAGCATTACTTATGCGTTGAAAGGTTATGGTGCTGTTTTACAAATACATTACTAACAAAGCTGCAACTGAGTTTAGATAATCTATTTTACTGGATCACTATAGAGCAGTGCTGATAGTGAAAGATTTCTCTGTACAGAAAAGGTTTTCTTCTAGCTTATTCTGTCGTTCAACTATTTCCTTTCTTCTCACGTTTTCATATACGTTAGTTTCGATTCTTCCTTAGCCCATTTGTTTACTATTAATTTTTACCTTTTCCAGCTCTTTAATTTGATTAGTCTGGCATATTCTTCTTTAACACCTTCTTTCTCCTTCACTTCTGTAGACAAACACAGGCACAAGGAAAAGATGCTGGTCTGTTCCTTTTTAAACTAAGAAAGGTGAGGAGGCTATAAATAGAAGTGCATTGTCAACTCCTCCCTGGAATTTGGTGGATCTGACTGTTTTTTTAAGCAGTAGTTCTCCCTTAACCTGACACACAGTAGATGGACCTTTGGTTTATTAGAAAAATAAAAAGTTGTCAGATCTTGACTTTCTTGGATAATTTTTGGACTGTGAAATGAATAGAACAAAATTTAATGCTGAATTCTGTAATGTGTTTTATTTCCAGATTTATATTAAAGGACTAAAATAATCTTTTACTACAAAAAACATGGGAGGGCTCAGTTAGTTACACACACACACATTAGTAAGAGGCTTATCAGGACAGAGGGTGGGGACAGTTGTACACCATTGTGTTTTGAATCATTGCTGAGCTCAAATCAATTGTTCGGACCCTCTGCTCTTTATGACAGGAAACAATTATAATTTATGGCCTCTTAATGTACAACCATTGTTATCTGCAGCCAATATGTGACTGATGTCTCAGAAGTGCCAAAGTGTTTCTTACTCTATTGTTACTGCATAGTTATTCCCATTTTGTTATTATTATATGTTAATAAAAAGAAATGTAAGCACCTGCTATTACACAAGTTTTATTAGCTTTGGTTGCTACACACAACTCTTAACTACCAACTTCCAGCAAATATCTATTCTTTATAGCTAATACCTATAGATACCAAATTCCAACCTTAGTAATATACCATCTCTACTAACACATAAGAATAGATAAATAGAAAAATACATGATATTCATGTAAAAAAATGTTCTCTTTTTTTAAATTTCCTCCCTAAAAATGTAAACATCTGTATTTTAAGACAACGTTCTGTGAAAAAGCCAGTCATGACCTTTGAAAGAGATTCCCATGCACTTTAATATGAGGAGGTTTTAAGGGATTTGTAACATTATCAGTGTCTTTCCCAGAGAGAAAATACAGTGCTCAAATTGCATTTAGGGCAATGTTCCTACTATTTTTCTATTGGATGTTGCACAGATATATATCTTCTATGCACATACACCAGAAACCTTTGTTCCAGCTTTCCGTCAGTGTTTGCGCACATGTTTCGTGCACACGCGCAAGTGCACAGCTTTAGCTTTGGGGGTAGCTCACCATTCGCTTCAGTGCACTGCATACAATCTCTACTAATATTAAAAATAGAAACTAACCCCCTGTGTGCACACTGAAGCAAGCAGTGAGCTTTTAGCTGGGTACACACAAGATTTTTCATCCAAACTGACCAATATTTTCTGACGGCGACCAATTTAATTTTATTAGAGATTGTCCTGCATGTGAAGCGAATGGTGAGCTACTACCCCCCAAGCTGTGCAATTGTGCATTTGCACAAAATACATGCACAGTTCTGGTGTTGATTTTTCTCAGCGACTGACAGTGATTCGTCCCGGCCAACCACTCGCTTGTGCGCACGTCGGTCAGGATGGAAAATTCCCCATGTGTACCTTGAAATAATTGCCATTTTGAGGAAGATAGGGCATTAATCTAATTCCCTAAATTGCTGCCTTAAAGGGCAAATGTAATTCCCCAAACAAATCCCCTTCTGGGTCTGACGGATTGGCCTATTATTGGTTGTGTGTGTTTTACATCCCTATATTTTAGTATAGGATATTGTTAGCATAAGCGAGTGTCTGGAAGGTGTGTAGCCCTTTTATAGCCAATGAGAGACAACTTTCAATGGAATCTTGCTGTCTCTTATATAAATCTGTACCTGTGCACCGAGCTTGAACTCCTAGATTGCTCAGTTAGAGTGATACCCCCCATTCAAGACTGAAAAGCCACACTTTTTGCAAAGGGCATCAACCTAGCATTCACAACTGGTTTTGATGCAAAATCGTTTGTTAGGAGCAATCAGGTGTGCGGGTAAATTTTGAGCGGTTGTGAATTTTTCTATGTACATAAATGTGCCCATATGTAAAAGCCTTATGAAATGTCTCTTCACATGTGGAATTTCTCTTGCGCCAAGGCTAATTTCACCTGCCACAGAAGTCTGTGTTCCGATCCCTATAGCAGTAGGTGGTGGTCAACACACAAAAAAGCCATGGATCAAAAGAGGATGAGGAAGTAGCAGAATAACTTTTCAGGTAAATGCAATAGGTTTTATTTTTTTATTAAGGAGTGACATAAAAAATAACAGATAAGGTTCTATAATGTTGATATAAATACGGTAAGTTAAATATGTGCTAATTATGAAGGCTCTTTCCACCAGTAACAGGCTATTAGATTGTAAGAATGATGCAGCCACAATGTGCACAACATATATTATTAACTGGTAAATAGATTGTGAATATTTAGAACACAAGCACTATAGTTAGGTTGTGTTGGTAAACCATTTTTATCTGTAGTGTAGTGTACATTAAAGGGCACCTATACCGAAAAATAGGCTATTTTAAATTGACCATAACTGGAAACTCTAATTCTTCCAACCAACACTGTATCATTTTTTTGTTGATCTGCCCCTTATTTATTAGATATTCAATCTAAACTTATATTTCAGCTGTCAATCAAGTTCCTTGCTCTCAAAATTCTTCTGTGAGTAGTTTTACTGTACTGGAAGGGTGACAGTTTTGACAGTTGAATGCTGTATGCTGTGTGCAGGCTTGACAGTTGGTTTGTGGGAAAAAAGTCAAGTTGGATGGAAGTGGTAAAAGAGGGAGGGGGGGGCATTGTTCCTAACACAAATTGTGCTGGATTGAAGGCATGCAGCAACACACACAAATCACTTACATGTATTCAATTATAGATAAGATGAGGAAAAAGTAATTTTTTCATTTAGTGTCCCTTTAATGCAGATGTTTTGTGAAAGAGTTTCTTGTAACCTTTCATGTATAAGTAGTTATTTACTAGAACATGCATTTGGGGATACTGACCTTCGCGTGGTTTCTAAAAGGTAAATCCAACATTCATCTTTGTACTGGAGTACTGTCTTGCCGGTCACTCTCAATAAACTCCACCTTGCGTTTTACAATATGAACCCAGGAACAGCTTCATAATTTTCTTAGATTAAATTACAAGAAAAAAGTTAAATTACAATAAAATAAAAATTCAATCAGATATATAGTGCAGAATACTGTAATTATTCAACATTTCACATTCACTTCCTTGAAATGGGGTTGTTTTGTTCATGAATTTTTTTTTATTCCTCTGAATTGTTATCCCTATTTTTCAAACATCTGTTGTTTTACTTATTGGTGTTGACATATGAGGACATTAACTCAGGTAGTAAGGAAATTCCATTTCCCATTGGATCTGGCCCAAGCAACGACCCTCACTAAAACTATGGACAGAATTTAAGCCACATGTTCCTATTGATCTTTGGTATAACCTGATTTACTGTTGCCGAGTACTAGAGTAAACCTTAAATCTCTTCTCTGCATGTTCTTCAGAACTTTGAGAACACAGACTTTACTATTTCCAGTGTAATATTTCATTATATGCTATTTGAAATATATATGTTTTTCATTTTTAATGCATTGAAACAAACAATTTTTCTGTAACAACCCTAGTTTTGGTTAACAGTCACATTCAGGGGTCAATTTACCTTAATGCAGTGTTTCCCGATCCCAGGGTTTGGAACTTTGGAGAGAGTTTGCTAAGATTGCAAGTGGTAGAGTCCGAAGCTGTGAGAATCCAACCTTGCGATAAGTTTGGGCCTATTTGTTTTTTATAGACATATTTGTTGATATCTCTATTAAATTTAAATGAATTGTGTTTTTTGCTAAATTAAAGATTGAGAAATAAAGATTTTTATTTTAACATAGGGCTCCCCGAGACATGATAAATTGTTTAGCAGCATCAAAAAAGGTTAAGCAAAACATGTTACCAAGATGTATTTACATACTTGCAGACAAAATGGATTATTCAATAAAAGTTCTTATCGTTTAAATGGTGCTAATTTTGCCCCAACCAATCAGATGTTAGCTTTCAAATGTTAAATAAGATCTGATTGGTTGGGCAAATCTACACCATTTTAAATGATAAGAACTTTTATTGAATCTCCCTGATTGTATTTATTCATTAAATTGTTTTACATGTTTTGTTTATTGTAAGTTTTGCTACTAAGTGTCTTTTCTTGGCATTTTATTTTGTTGTGCCTTTTTATTCAGAAATGGCACACCAATGACTAAACGGTAATTGCCCAAAAGTAAAACCTTGCCTTGTATATCAAAACTTATCCATCCATGATTTTAAGGATTCAGTGAAGAAGCAGGGAAAGGTTGTGGGAAACAGACCTTAGGAAATCACTGGAGATTTAGTGATTCATTTATAAAAGACAGAAAAGAATGATTTGGATAATTGTCATTTTTTGTTACAATATTTATGTAAAACATTTTAAACCTTTTTAGTTGAAAAAACAGCATTAAAATGATTTAATGGAAAGAAATTGACATTTATTTATTTTATGTATGGACTCTTTGCCACCCGTACCATTAACCCTTTGCCTGCCACAGATCGTGAATAACGATCTGTGCAGACAAGTACCAAACTGCCACAGATCGTATATTCACGATCTGCAGCACTTCCGGGCCGGAGCGGAATGGCCGAAGTGAGCGGGGAAACCGCTTCCCCGCTCTTGCAAACCCCCTAGGCAACGAGCAATGCCGGGTTACTTACCTCTCCCGGTCCACGATCGCCGAGCAGCCAATGGGAAGGCACTGACATCACAAGTCACATGGGGAGTGACTTGCTGATGATCAGTGTAAAGGAACCGCCCCCTGCTGGATTTTTCTCACAATTTACCTGGTGGATTACGTTGCTGGAGCCCTCCTGCTGTGATCTGCTGTGTTTCCTCTCTGGGATTTACCTTGCTGCCTGCTTTAGATCATTTGTCTTCTGGACTGGTACAGTTTTTACACACACTCACACCATACATTTAGTTTTATAAACTTTATAAACTTTTTTTTTTGTATTACACACATCTACACACTTTAGTACACACTACACACACTTACAAACACATTTTACACTCTAACACACACACACACACATACACATACACACAAAAATACACACAAAATAAACATATTTTTTTATTTTGTATTTTTCATCATTTGTTTTGACAGTTTTTCTGGATTTTTTTTGCTGTTTCTTTTATTTTGGTGTTTATTTATTTATTTCTATAATTGTATTTGTTTTTGTGTGTATATTTGTGTGTTTTACCCCTCTTATATCCCTATATACCCCTCTATACCCCTATATACCCCTCTACCCCCTCCCCTACCCCCCAGACCCTCTTACTGATAACTTGTGGGAATTTACTGTTAACATCTTTATTACCTATCAAGACTAGTGGGTCTGTCATTTTGACCCCCGTCTTGCTGTGCGGTAAAGTTATTTAGCCATTTTTGTTTTGGTGTTGTAATTTTCTGCATCTCAGTTTTATATACTTTTTTGGTTCAGTTACCCTTGATTTCTTTATTACACAACAAGACTAGTGGATCTGTGATTTTGACCCCCAGTCCTGCTGTGTAGTGAGTACTTTTGTGCATTTTTTGCTTTTCTGTGCTAAATATATTCAGTGTCTTTATTATATATTTTTTTTTTGCTTAGTTACCCTTGATTTCTGTTTATAAAGTTTCTAAAATAAATAAAAGTTATTTTCTGTATTTTGGATTTGTACGGTGTTAAATTTTGTATACTGTTCATTAGGTTTAGTTTTTTATAGTATTTCAGTTTTCTGGTGCTTTCTAGAAAGTGTTGAAAGTTGGAAAGTTGAAACATTGTTACTTAGTTTGCTTAGGTCAACTCAGTCTTTTTTGCTGAAGGGGTTAACTTGGTACAGTGACTTTTGATACAATGGCTAAGAAGAAGAGCTTTTCTGTAGAGGAGGCTGCTAGATACTGTATGCTGACCACTCAGAGGAAAGTGATTTTTCTGATGCTGACCCTGAGTATTTACCCAGTGGATCAGAATCATCAGATTCTGAAGCATGGCAGTAGTGACACTGTCACAGCCTTGAGAGAGAAGTGGTTCTGCTGATGATGAGGCTGGTCCTAGCATTGTTGGTCCTATGGAGGTAGATGATGGGAGTGTTGCTGGTGCTGCAGTTGGAGGAGAGCCTGCGTGGAGGCCTCCGCCTAATTTTACCCCCCAAATTCCTGATTTTTTAGCAGTCCCTGGCGTGAAGGTGGACACCAGTAATTTTGAAGTGCTAGACTTCTTTCAGCTGTTTTCTGCGACGGACGCAATCCTACAGGATGTGGTCCACTATACTAATCTTATTTGCCGACAGTATATTGCCACACACCAATTAGGTGTATATTCACGTGCTCGTTCCACAATAGTGGAAATGAAAAAATTTTTTGCCCTCACTCTTTCAATGGGTCTCGTAAAGAACAATACATTGGAAGGCTATGGGATACCACCACTGTAATTTCCCTCCCCCTTTTTTCAGCTGTAATGCCTAGAAACCGCTACCAAATCTTATTGCGTTTCATTTTAACGATAACACCACAGCTGTTCCCCCCGGTGCACCCGGTCATGACAGGATTCATAAATTGAGGCGCCCTTTATTGATAGCCTGTCTAAACGCTTGCAGAGGTTTACATCCCTTCCCAGAATATCTGTATTGATGAGTCCCTTATGCTCTACAAGGGCGCCTAATATTCCTTCAATACATGCCAAGTAAGCGTTCTCGCTATGGCATCAAATTATATAAGCTCTGCGAAAGTAGTACTGGGTACACTAGCAAGTTTATGATATATGAGGCAAGGACTCACAGTTAGACCCCCCTGGTTGTCCACTGGATTTAACGGTCAGTGGCAAGATAGTCTGGGAGCTCATTTCTCCATTGCTGCCAAGGTTACCACTTATATGTGGATAACTTTTATACAAGTATTCCCTTGTTTAGATATCTTATTCTTTTGACACCCCACCTGTGGCACCATAAATCCTATTCGAAAAGGGTTGCGCAGGCTTTACTGGATAAGACACTAAAGCGTGGAGAGAATTTTGCTCTAAGAAGCGATGAGCTCTGGCTATCAAGTTTTGTGATACTAAGGTTGTATTCATGCTGACCACCATCCCGATGAGTCGGTAAGAGTAGGGCACAGAAGTGGTGGTAGGCCCCCCAAAATTAGACCACTCGTAGCAAAGAATACAACAAGTACATGGGTGGCGTTGACAAAACTGATCAGATCCAACACTACTACAACGCCACCAGAAAAAACAAGGCCTGGTACAATAATTAGCCATTTATCTTTTGCAAACGGCCCTACATAATTCATATATGTTTACAAGACAGTGGTACCAGAGCCTTTACTGTCCTATTATAAGTTCCAGCTGCGCTTATTCCAGCTAGTTTGTTTGGTAGTGTAGAGGAGGTCCCGGAGATGCCTAGTAATGATAATGTAGCTAATTAGTAGGAAAGCATTTTTTAGAACCCTTCCACCCACGCCTAATAAGCAGCATCCCCAGAGAGCCTCGGTTTGCCGTAAAAATGGGACTAGGCGAGATACAAGGTATTTTTGTCCTAAGTGCCCTAGCAAGCGCCTTTATGTCTGAAGCCCTGTTTTGAGCCTACCATACTTTGGTGCACTTGAAAGTTAGATAGGATAGGAGGCTTTCTGGATTTGTGGGTGTCCTAGGCCCTTATTTGGCATGCTCCGGGGTTCATTTGCCTTTTTCTGAAATAGCTTGTGGTTGGGACAGGTAAGGTCTCCTTCTAGTTAAAATAGTTATTTACTGTAAAGGGGGCATAAGGTACAATGTGTTTTATTGTTCAGTAATGTTGTACTAACCGCATGTTTATTTTTCCCAAGGATTTGAGGTTCCTGTAAAATACACCAGTAACAGGGTGATGCGTTTATGGTGTATTTACAGTAAATGTTGAATGGTTCTATGTATTGCATTAACAAACTGCTTTTATCTTTCAAGATGTGCCGAAAAAAAACTGGAGACGTAACAACTAAACTCCAAACAGAAAGCACCTAGTCTTGTGCTGGGGCAGAGCTTGTAGGTTCAAGGGCGCTTGTGGCAAATGATGAAATGAAAGTGAATTTTATTATTCATCTTTTGATCTGATGCTACAAACTTTTTCACACAAAAGCCAATAGACTAGTCTTGTGCTGGGGCAGAGCTTGTAGGTTCAAGGCACTTGTGGCAAATGATGAAATAGAAAGTGAATTTTATTATTCATCTTTCGATCTGATGCTACAAAACTTTTTCACAGCAAAAGCTCAATAGCCTTCACTAAAGCTATCGTATTTTCTCAGTAATGCAAATAGGCAACAACACAGAGGCAAAGATATCCAGCAAGGAGGAAGATTTGAAACATATTTTCAGGTTTTCCAGGCACCGGATCAAGTGCGATTTCTGTCTCTAAAAGTTCGAAATACTACTTTGAAATGCGGCTACAGATTGCATGTATGAACAAAGAAATGGCACTGTTGTATAGCTAAAGGTATGTAGATTCGAAAAATATAGTTTGTGTGGGGTATTTCTGAGTTGAGAGGGGTTTACCTGTAAAAATTCTGGAACATTGCTGTAATTAAGCCACTGTGCCTTGTCTATTTGTGACTAGTCGCTTCCACGTCCGTGTGTGTAACCACACATATGGCATACCGTTTGATTCGACATTTAGGAGATTGATATTTGGTAAGTTTTTTTTACATTACATGGGGTTTTGGTGTGATTTTGTAACTTTGAAATGTATTTTTCTCTATTTTTCCAGAAAATTGTGTAGAAATGCCAAATTCTACGAAGAACTGCGCCCACCCATTGATGGTATGAATGAACGAACTACACGCGTTACGTAGCTGAAGGTATGTAGATTCTGAGATATATAGTTTTGCGGGGTATTTCTAAGTAAGAGGGGTGTTCAGTTTGAAAAATCTGGGAAAATGCTGTTATTGGCTCACTGCCATTGTTTTACTTTTTGACTAGTCGCTTCCACGTCCGTGTGTGTAACCACACACTATGGCATACCGTTTGATTCAGGACATTTAGGAGATTGATATTTGGTAAGTTTTTTTTACATTACATGGGGTTTTGGTGTGATTTTGTAACTTTGAAATGTATTTCTCTATTTTTCCAGAAAATTGTGTAGAAATGCCAAATTCTACAGAAGAACTGCGCCCACACCATTGATGGTATGAATGAACGAACTACAGTGTTACGTAGCTGAAGGTATGTAGATTCTGAGAATATATAGTTTTGCGGGGGTATTTCCAAGTTAGAGGGGTGTTCAGTTTGAAAAATCTGGGAATGCTGTTATTGGCTCACTGCGCATTGTTTTACTTTTTGCTAGTCGCTTCCACGTCCGTGTGTGTAACCCCACATATGGCATACCTTTGATTCAGGACATTTAGGAGATTGATATTTAGTAACTTTTTTTCATTTCATGAGGTTTTGGCATGATTTTTACCTTTTGAAGTTGTTTTTTGTTCATTTTTTCAGAAAAGTGTGAACTTCTACGAAGAACTGCGCCCACACCATTGATGTATGAATGACGAACTACAGTTGCACTAGCTGAAGGTGTGTAGATTTCAGGAATATATAGTTTGTGGGGGGTATTTCTGAGTATCAGGGTGTTTTGTGGAAAAAAATGCATACTGTTCAAATTTGGAGTTGCTAATATTTCGCTGTTTCTGAGCCATCATGCATTGTCTCACTTGTGGCTTTTCGCTTCCACTTCCGCGTGTGTAACCACACATATGGCATACCGTTTGATTCAGGACATTTGGGAGATTGATATTTGTAACTTTTTTTTACATTCCAAGAGGTTTTGGCATGATTTTTACCTTTTGAAGTTGTTTTTGTTCATTTTTTCAGAAAAGTGCGAACTTCTACGAAGAACTGCGCCCACACCATTGATGGTATGAATGAACGAACTACAGTGCTACATAGCTGAAGGTGTGTAGATTTCAGGAATATATAGTTTGTGGGGGTATTCTGAGTTGGGGGGGTGTTTTGTGGAAAAACTGCAGACTGTTCAATACAAAACTGCACAAAAATTTTTGCTGCTACTGACATTTGGCACTGGTCACGCTCTGGGTTAGTTGGTACCATGTCTCTGGGTACACCCATGAATGTGGCATACCGTTTTATTCGGGAGGGGTTAGGCTTTCATATTTAGATGTTTTTGAACTTTCCTCCCAGTTTTTACTGAAATTCGCATTTGATTTTGTCTCTGTTTTTACAGTTGAGGAAAAAGGAAAATGTGAGAAAATAACTTACAATTGGACAAGAGCTGCGCCCGGGTATCTGCATTTTGATCGAAACTTACCTCACTCGGAAAATCCTGCGGGTGTGTAGTTTTCTAAAATATCTCACTTGTGGGGATATTTTAGTTAATTTGGTAGATATTCATGTTAACTGTCAGTAGTGGTTATACATTTTAATTTGGTGTAATATTCTTGAAGTGCAGTTTTAGTTTGGGGGGGTCTCCTGTACAGGAAAGTGGGTACCGACATATATCTGGTATCGTTGTACTCGGGAGTATCTGAGCTTTAGAAACAGTGAGATTTTTGTGTGTAACCTTAAGATAACTATAAGTAAAAATGGGAAAAATCCATGAAAATTTGCAAATTTTTCATTTTTTTTACATATTTTACCCATAATTCCAGTAAAATTTCCAGAAAAGTTACAAAATTCTGTTACCATGTTAAAGTACACTTTGTGCTGAAAAAAACAATGTATAATATTCCTGATTTACTGCAAGGTTTCCTACTGTAAAATTAGTCTAAAGCGATTAAGGGCAAAATTCTGAAAATTCTTCTGGCAGTTAACGCAAAAAAATGAAAATCTCCTGGCAGTGAAAGGGTTAAAGGGGTACGGGTGGCAGACAAAGAGTATATGACAGTGGTGACAAACCTGTGGCACATGGCTTTTCTGATAACGAGAGGTAAAAACAAATATAGATTCACTCTAGCACACCAAGGCTGGCAATTGCCAATATTCAGTAGGTTCAGTCCTCCAAACACCCGCTACCCTGGGGTTGATAGAATCCGACCTCAAATCAAAGTAAGAAGAGCACACTACATCAGTGTATCTAAATGTAATGTACAAACAACATTTAATGTTAATCTATAATCGATTATATCTTCTGTCTGTGTCTATCTGAGTTGTTTTTTGTAAAGTAAAACCTCAGTATTCATGTTGGCACTATGCAATATATAAGTGGGTATAAAGGGGAAATTCAGTGGGTAAATTACCCTAAAGCTGGGTATACACACCACAGATGTTTGAAAAATGACAGACAGGATCTGCAATATCCTGTCTGTCATTTTGTTAAAGATCAGGATACACACAGTCCCGTGCATAGGGAGAACATCGGGATTGTGTGTTTCCATCGACCGCGACCGTCTCCCTCTATAAGGAGACTACTGTAGCCGAGGGAAATTTTCGTTTTTTCCTGAATGCCCGTTTGACTGACGGGAAGATTTGGCAGCTGCGCGCTCATTCGGGAAAGCCACTTCACAAACTGCCTATAAAGCTGTCGGATCCAACGGTATTGGGGCTTTATCGCTAGTGTATGTACCTAGCTTGGGCTTGAAGGATAGAAATACTGCACTCAACATATTACACTGTATTTATTACACTGTAAATTACGAAATTATTGTATTTAGAACAGCTTTCACTTTTTCATGTGAAACACCCCTCAAACTAGGAAATATCCCCCACAAACTATATATTTTTGTAATGTACACACCTTTAGCTCTGTAACCGTGCCTTTCCATTATACAAACATGTAGATTTCCCAACGCAGTTCTACATAGAAATCTATGCTTTTAGGAGATAGGATTGAAAGTTAGAAATCTTACTGAAACCCAATTGACAAGTACCCTCCCCCCACACACACACTATATATCATTCTCCCACATGTCCTGAATCATAACGCTAATAATAATCAGTGCCCCCATTTGTTCTTTGCTCACTATCTCTGAGACTCATTTGCAAATACGATAGCAAGGTACTGAAGCGCAATCTGACTGGACCTTAGTACCTTACACTGGACCAACAATATAGCCAGGAAAGACTAAGTGAAAATGAGGAAGAGGTAATCCTCTGACATCACCGGGTCTCCTTTACCACGTGGGCATTGAAAAAATATGGTTTCCTGGCTCCCTATACAATCAGGTTGTTCGGGGATTCATTTCTCTGGATCTCCATATAGGTTTCGGAGGATACCCACAAATTTTTTAAGGGATATATGCCACACAGTGAGGGGCATACCTGAAGGGGCCCGGGTCCCCCGAGTTTGGGGGCCGGACCTCTGACTCCCTCCTCCCTCCACGCAGGCCCCTGCAGTATTCACCCTTTTTAAAGAGCTGATCGTGCGTATGAAGAAAACATACACGCGATCAGCTCTTTAAAACCGGACCCGAACTTCCGGTTCAGTTCCAGAAGTTCGGGTCCAGTTTTAAAGAGCTGATTGTACATATGTTTTCTTCATACGCCGATCAGCTCTTTAAAAAGGGTGAATACTGCAGGGGTTTGGGCTTGTGGCGGGCCCTACTACCGTCCGGGCCCCCCCACAGTCACAGAGGTGGCAGGGGCGGTAGTTACGCCAGTGCACACAGTAGCACATAGATTCTGTGTGTGACAGCAGATGCACACGTGTAAAATTTACTTGCATGGTATTGTGTTTATTGCCATTTGTCATACCTGACAAAGGGATGCAGATTCTTCAAATATTGGTATAAGCAAATGTCCTAGAGAAAAGTATTAAAGCATTTGAAAATGTATCTTGGGTTCAGTACCAGAAACCTGTATATTTATAAATATCCTTCCTATTCTATTAAATAATTTACAATTGTATTTAATGTACCAGCCTGTGGGGCAATTATATTTATTTAGCAGTTTGTGTGGCAATTATATTTATTTGCCATTCTGTAGGGGCAATTATATTTGTTTTCCAGTCCATAGGGGCAATTATATTTATTTAAAAGTCTGCGGGGGTAATTATATATAATTAACAGGCTGTGGGGGTAATTATATTCATTAGTCTGTGGGGGCAATTATATTTATCAGACTATATCTCTCTGTTCTCAAGTCACTAAACTATGCTGTGCTTATGAAACTTCAAACGATGTGCAATTGCTGCAAGCAGACCTAGATAGATTATCAATATGGGCAGCAGAGTGGCTAATGAGATTCAATGTGGCTAAATGTAAGGTGATGCATTTGAGGTTCAACAATCCTTGTGCCACCTACACCATAAATAACTCTGTGTTAAGTGAATCACTAATGGAAAAAGATTTGGGGGTACTAGTAGATAACAGACTTAGCTATAGCAAACAATGGCAGGCAGCAACGGCTAGAGCTAGCAAGATATTGTCTTTTATAAAGAGGGGAACAGATTCAAGGGAGAAAATTATTGTTCTCCCTCTTTACAAGGCACTGGTAAGACCTCATTTGGAATATGCGATGTAGTTTTGGAATCCCATATACAAAAGGGACATCATGGAAATGGAAGAAGTTCAGAGAAGGGCAACTAAATTAATAAGGGGAATGGAGGGGCTTGACTATGTAGGCAGATTAGACAAGTTAATGGGCCATATAAGAACCTCTCTGGTGCATTGTTCACTAATAGGTCATATTCGAGGATGAGTGGACATCCTTTAAAATTGGAAGAAAAAAGTTACATCTTAAGGTTAGGAAAGGTTTCTTTACAGTGAGAATGGTGGAACTGTCTTCCAGCAGATGTCGTTATGCAAAGTTCAGTGAATAGCTTTAAAAGTTGGCTGGTTAAGTTTCCGATTGCCATTTGTCAGGAAGGAATCCCCCCCACCCCCATTTTTCACTGCGGGTAAGTTCTCTCCTCTTTCCTGGTACATAAAGCGAGAACCAGGAAGTAAGACATTGCTGGTTTGCCTCCTGTTCTTCACTTAAAGCTTAAAAGCCAATGTTCATCACAGAAGATATTAAATAAAAAGCCTTTACAGGGGGGTGTTATCCCTGGTATAATTACATGTGCTGCATAATTACTGCTTATGCAGCGGGGTGAATTATAATGCATTAATGTACCCCATATTAAAAATCATACAGATGTTAGAAGTCACATTGCTGTGTCTGCAGCCTCATGCTTTTATATGGTTAAAGGGTATGTCCACCCCTAAAATTGATTTTTAATATGCTGCTCCCCCATGTCCCCCAGCCCCAACCGCATAAATATTTTTTTCAGAAAGCCCCCCAAACTCTTACTTACCTCCCCTCGTTCCTCCGCCGCACTGCCGGCCCTCTGCTTGCGAGAATGCAAGCAGAGGGGCGGGACCGGCAGTCGCGTCTGTGATTGGCTGAGCGGCAGCCAATCACGGACGCGTCTGCCGGTCATTCAGTGCAGCGGAGGAAGCGGAGAGGTAAGTAAGAGTTTGGGGAGCTTTTTGGAAAAAAAAAAGCGGTTGGGGCTGGGGGACATGGGGGAGCAGCATATTAAGGGGGTTTTGCGCCAGGGGGAGGGATAGTAGAACGGGAGGGAGAGGAGGGGGAGGGAGGGGGGAAAGGGCTGCAGTGCGCATGGCAAATATCTACAGGAGGCAAGATAGCAGGCAGAGCCCTGCTATCCTCCTGGTGGTTAGTTTTGGGACTTTGGGGGGGTTTACAGGAGAACCCTATGGAGCTGGGATGTGAGGTAAGGATAAACTACACTACATGGTGGGGCCAGTAGTTGGGGGATTATGTTTTTGGGGGTGGACATGCCCTTTAAATGATCACAAAACTTCTCTGTGATTTTTAATAATATATATACATCCACTATCTAACATTTTGTACTTTTGCAACTTTTATAATATTACAATATTATTTTACTGCACACTAGATGGTGATGTACAATTCATCATAGATGGTGATGTACAATTCATCATACACTTCTATTTTGCTTTCTGAAGGTTGTTTCAGTGGCCCAAAGGGAATTAACAGTTTATTTTAGTTGACAAACTTTCAAAGGTTCTACCCTCTTCATACTGTTCTGACCTGATGTAGATGGTAGTTCCCTCAAAGCTTGTCAGCAAAAATAAATTGTAAGGGTTAGGCCACACTAGCACGATTTTTGTGCGTTTTCGCATGAACAGGGTTATTCAAAAAAAGTTCTTATCCTTTAAAATGGTGCTCATTTTGCCCCAACCAATCAGATGTTCGCTTTCAAATGTTAAATAAGATCTGATTTGTTGGGGCAAAATGAGCACCATTTTAAAAAATAAGACCTTTTATTGAATCTCCCTGGAAATTTTTTACTAACTTTGCAATTGCGGCAATGCACCGAAATCACGCAATTTCGGGTACAATGCGATTGCACATCTGTTTGCAAAATGCAATTGCATGCAATCACCATTTTTATGGGCAATCGCATGCAATTTCGTATCTCAAAAGGAGAAAGCGGAAATGTATCTCACCCTTACCAGTAGGTCCCAGAGTCTCCAGGATTTTGCAGTGGCCTCCCCTAAAGGTAGAGTAAAAGCCAAAATTTTGCTGAAAATAGCATCATTTCTGGGGGGAGGCATGCCCTTCAACATCCGCCATTTAATCAGAACACATTTAGAAACATGGTGCAGCTCAGCACTAGATTTCTCAATACTGTACATTTTAAATGGCAGATGTATGAGGGTATTCAAGGGAGAGGGATGGTCCTTGGGGGAGGGGTCCCAAGGGTGTGTCACGGGCAGGGACGCCAGATCAGTGAATTAGGTAGAGACACCTGTAAAAAAACACATGCAGCATGGCTAATGGGGCCATACATGCACCAATCCGGGTCGAACGATATCGGGATATCCGAATATCGTACGATCGTATCCTGATATCGTACCTTCGGCAGTTTATGTATGGATGACGGTATGATTTTCGTATTGCACAATGAGAACATTTTATCATTACTAGAACAAATGACCTGGCAACCCAGAACTCCCAGATGTCCCATTTGGCAGGGTGGGATGTCTGGAAAGGATCACAGTACAGCCGTTTCTTCTTCATTCTGAATAAAAAAACAACTTTGTTTTATATTGTGACTTATAATCACAGGCTCAACCCTCCAACTATTATCTTATAGGCATTGTTCCTATTATATTAAAAACATTGTCAAATCTCCTGGAATACCTGTAGCCCCACCCACATACCATCTCATTTATGGCTCGGTCATATGACCAACGACAGGACAATACAAAGTCAAGTGCTGATGAGTCACAAAAAATACTATCGCAATACTCGCAACTGAAACTCCCGGCTTCCCGTAGCAGCCACTGTCTAGTCTACAGATTTTGCGTATAGGCTCCACCCTCAACAAACTCCCTTGACGGCTAGCAACGTAATTCGAGGTGTGGTTCGTGGCGTCAGATTAAGCTCCTGCTTGTTTTTTGATTGGACAGTTCCTCGCTGACGTAACCAGGAAGTATTAGCAGTACACGGAAGTGAAGCGTTTACTAAGGTTTTGGGGTACCAGGAGGTCGATAGATACCGGGCAGGTAGTTTGTATTTAGGAAACGGTGGGCAACGATACAGACAGATCTAAGACACCCGAGTATCCGGGTTCATTGCATATAACTTATGGCAGCCAACGGGAACAATCTACAGGTAATTACTCTAGGTCTAATACATGTTATACAATGTATTTCTAAGCAGAATTTTACAGTAAGCCACAGTGTCCGAACATACAGTATACCTGGTTATTATTGGTCATACAAACAAAAGCCTGACTGCCATATTGAACAGAGACGCTGGTGGGGTTGTTGGGTCTTTATAAGGTTCTTGTTAAGGTTTTATTCACAATAGAATTGATCACTCCTGGAAACCACACTTGGCACGTGTTACCTGCCTCTCATTCTCCTTCAACCAGCTATGGAAATGTCAGCAAGACCAACATAACTGAAACTCTCTGGGATCCATATTTGATGTGGGAAAAACACGTTTGAGCAGAATTTAAAATCCAACTTGAAACCGACGTATGTAAGCAAAGCTAAAAGGAGAATTTTGGGCTAAAACGTCTAATAGCATTGTAATGGCTATTGTCAGCCAATGGAAGTAAGGCATCATGTTTTCATAAAGTTATGGTACAGATCTTTTTTGCAAACTGTACCTAAGAATTAAAGGCCACCAATATGACCGATAAGCTCATGTTCCAAATGGTATTGTGTGGCCCTGTAAATAGATATTCTGGGTCAAGAGAATCATGCATAAAGAATTCCTTTAAGAAAGAACGATGCATTGTAAATCAAATAGTAATAATCTCAAACCTTTACAACCATCACTAACAATAACAAAATCACCTTAAATCTCTTAAAATATTCTTTTTTTCTTCATCATCTATATAGGACATAAATGTATACTAGATGTCTGTATGTAATGTATCCAAATTTCCTCAATAACAAAAAAATTTGAAAAAAAGTGAGACTGGATAATGGTTTCTATTTAAAGCTAAAATCTATATTCTGCAATCCTAAGTACTAGTTTAATAAGTGTATGTTGTATGTCTTCACTAAAAATGCATAATGCTTCTAAAAATAAATACTGACCAGCATGCTGATTTCAACTTTTGACTGGATACGTAAACTAAACTTCCAGATAAGAGATTTACAAGGAATTGCAAAACTGTAATTTCCTGCTTGTACTAAAATATTTTTCAAACTTTTGGAAGGCTGTGGAACTAGGTGCAATATAAAAGGTTATTCGATTCAGATAAATGTATGCAATAATCATTTTCAGCCTTTTTTTTTTCTTTTAATCAGCAGTTTCTGGGGATTATGTCAAGTGAAAATGTATTTTTATTTGAATTTCTTTTTTAAAATTCTGGATAACACACAATTTCGTGACTTGCAATTCAGTAGAAACAGGTTGCTTTGCCAACCCCGGTGATAGGAATTTATGCAATAAGAAAATGGTGCATAATCTTCAAGAGTCATTGTTAAGGATCTTCGGGAAAAGGCTCCTACAAGACCCCCTCTGGACGTGGATGGTGATGATGTTGTGCGGCAAACAGGCACCAGGTCGCGGCTCCAGAGTAGAGCCCCACAAAAGCCAATCCCACAATGCGGAGAAGGCAGCAGGACAAGAGAACTAAAACAAGACTGGCAGGTGACAGGCAGCAGGTATGGAGAAAAGGACATACCGGCAGCAGGAGCAAACTGGCAGATATAAGACCAAGGTAGAACTGAAAGCAAGAGCAAACTGGTCGATATGGGGACCAATGTAGAACTGGAAGCAGGAGCAAATTGGTAGATATAGAGACCAAAGGTTGAACTGGAAGCTGGAGCAGACTAGTAGATATGGAGGCTAAGGTAGGACTGGTAACCGGAGCAACTTGCAGAATGGAAGCAGATCAAAAGGAACAGGAATTCAGCAGGAATAATATCGCTAAAGTAAGACTTAGGAACAGAGTAACAAACACTGAACTGGCAGCAAGAGCCAGACAGCAGGGAGGGCTTTAAATAGAGCCAGGTGCGCATGCGTCGCAGAATGACGTAAGAGGATGTCTGAACCTGCCCTTAGTTCCAGGAAGAGGCCGGGACCCATGGTGCACACATGGGACTCCAGCCTGTTTGTGATGCGCCTGAATGCCATGCGCAAACGTGGAAGTCTCCAGGAGCGGGTAAGTCTTGAGGCATGACAGTTATGTTCACACACTTAACAAACCTTTAAAACACACACTAAGCATCCATCCAAACCCTCTTTTCACAAAACTTTATTCTCACTCTTGAGTGAAGATAATTATTTTAAAAATGGGGCTTGGGGGGATGCTTGGTGTGTCTTATAAAGCTTTGTTAATTGATCGAACATGCCCTTATAGCAGCAGTTAATGCTGCTAGTGTAAAAAAGCTAATAACGTGCTTTTGTGATCATCTTGAGGCAGTCACCATAATTCCTGCTTTAAGCAGTGCTGTTTCAGAAGCAGACCTGGTTTCACATTAAATATGTTGAAACTAACATTGATTACATATGTAGGCTTCCAGGCAACATATATTTTTTTTTTAGTAGAACAAAGGTATTCAGTCTTTCTGCATGTACAACATCACATGTTACTATAGGCAGATTAGACAATTTAGGGCTGTTTACATTGGAGAAGCCCAATGTCTAATCTGCCTATATTATTTATATTAACGGGCCATACAATAAACTCTGTGGTGCATTGTTTACCAATAGGTCATATCAGAGGACTCAAGGACATTAAGATTAGAATTAAAGAAGTTTCATCTTCAGGTTAGGAAAGGTTTCTTAATAGTGAGAACGGTGAAATTGTCTTCTAGCAGATGTGGTAATGGCAAGTTCATTAATTACCTTAAAGGGCTAGGCCACGCTAGCGCGTTTTTCGCTCGCTTGCGCACGCGTTTTGCTTTCGCGATTGCACCCACGATTTTTTGTAAAATGGAAATCGCTGGAAAGTGAAAATTCCCGCAATTTCCGATGCGAATGCAATTGTGTCCGTTCTTGTTTTGGTAACGCATACGTTCACCATTTTAACGATAACGCTCGCGATTTTGTGCACGATTCCTGTGCGTTGCAGTGTGCCCTTGGCCCAAAAGTGGGCTGGATAAGTTTATAAAACTAAAAATATTGAGAATTACAGGTTTGGACATTTGGAGTCAGTTAGGAATCCCCCCCCCCCCTTTTTAGCTGTTTTTTTTGGGGGGGTGGTTTGCCTTATTCTGGATTAACCGTAAAAGGAAGGGTTAAAAAGGAGGGTGAAAAGGTTCGACTTGATGGACGTATGTCTTTATTCAACCTCAGTTACTATGTTACATATTTTGTTAATATGTGTAGCTTTTTCTATTGATATTTCATACATTTGCTTTTTGTAACAGAAAGCAATCGACCTCGCCAGTAAGGCATCTCAGGAAGACAAGGCAGGAAACTATGAAGAAGCTCTTCGTCTATACCAGCATTCTGTACAGTATTTTCTTCATGTTGTAAAATGTAAGTTAAACTTTTACTTTTGTTTTAGTGAGTAAGAGTTAAAGTTAAAGGGCACCCCTCTGACAATTTTATTCTTACCTCCACCCCCAAGACCTTAAAAATTTTACTTACCTCCTAAGTGTTCCTAAAACTCTCCAAGCCTCTGCAGTTCTCTTTTCCAGTCTTCTGCAAAAACAAAAAAAGAATGAAAAGAAAAAAGCTGTGGACTACACAAGAGCATACCCTTTTGAAAAAAGTCACATTATAAAATACAAAATCTCCTTTATTAGTTAGTGTGGTTAGCCACTAGAACAGGCAATAAATCGGTACAAAAAAACAGTTAAAAACACTTCCCATGGTACTGCTGGCAATAACACAAAAATATAAACACAATCTAAATTACAGATATGATATACCGGTATATACACTCATGCACACACTTAACACTAAATAGTATAATGACATGTCATATTGACATAACAAAGTCTGTTATGTGCTGTGATAAAACAGCCACTATATATTGAATTGTAATGAAGTTTTTGACACGCCATCCAATGGTAGCTTAATGTGCTCAACTCTCCTCTGCTCTGTACCCAGCAGAGGTTCTGGCCCCACTGTATAGTGCTAAAATGGTGCCAAATGGTTCCTCTGCAGTGTCTGTGTAAAGTCCAGGAAAGTGAAAAGTAGGAGCTGTTTTCCTGTAAAAAAGATTCTGCCTCTTCTCTTGCTTTCAGTATGCAGGCATGCGCTGTGGAGCCGATTTCCCACCTCCCTCCCTCCATGCTGATCTGTCACGCTGTATATGTAATTTAGCATTAAATCCTTTTTGTGTAATGTAGGTCAACCCCCTCCCAACCCGAACCACATGGTCTGTGAAAATAAGATAAAAAAAACTTGCCTAGATCCTCGAGAGTGCATGTTCTCAACGGTGTATAAAATATTTAGACATTTAAAATGGGACATATTCGTGCACAGTAGGTACATAATTAAAATATTACAACATTAGTTACAATTACATTGATTCTGACATACTTATCTATCAGTCATGTTGGTATATGAATCAGTAATGACAACTCCTGAAAAACAGAATAAATTGAATTCTGTGACTTGATGTCTTTTTTTCATATAAATGGCGTGCTACTGCCATATTGCGTATTCTCTTTTTAAAATTCCTAATGTCCCCTTTATAATTCTGTATTCTAGTTTTTATAGACCTACTAGTTTGCCCAATATACGCCATTCCGTAGAGACATTTTACCATATAAACTACATTCTTTGAAATGGGGTATCTGTTTACTGGGTGATTAATCTCGTCTCCTTTAATAACTGATCCACAACAATTCTAACCCATACATGGAAAGGTTCCTTTTCTTTTGCTAAACCCTCTAGTTGCTTTTATGGATATATCTGAGGGACATAACATGTGTCTTTAGGGAAGGGCCTTTTTTTAATCAAAATCTAGGAGTTTCTTTGAACACATGTCCGCAGTTAGTCAAAGTAGGCCAGCAGTTTTTAATTATAGGTTTGATCGATTCACTTTGTTCGTCAAATTATGTTACAAATGTGAATCTACGATCACCTTTAGGTGATGCTTTCTCTGCTTAGTAGGCTATGGGCATGGAGCAAGTTATTCCTATCAGTAGGCTCTTGATACAAAACTGTTGGACCATCTGGTCCTATTTCCACAGTAACATCTAGGAATCGTAAGCACACAGCAGAAGTAGACCTTACCTTAACATCATCATATCATGTACAAACCTCCAATACGCCTTAATGAGTTGGTTGTATGGTTCTCTATTAAGGAACATTCCTCTTTCAACTCTGCCCACAAACAGTTTAGGAAATGACAGAGCTATAGTAGCTCCCATTGACATGCCTTGGCACTGCCAATAGAACCTGTCTTGGAATTTGAAATAGTTCCTTTTGTGTACCAATTGTAAACAATCCAACAAAAAGTATGTTTTTCTTGTTGCTGTATCAGTGGCTAATAGATATTCTTCTTTATAATCTATACCTTCATTTTGTGAAATGGAGGTATATAATGATTGTATATCTATTCTACACAGCTATACATTGCTGTTTAATGACTTGATTTTTGACAAGCTCTTCAAGAAATCAGTAGTGTCTGTGATGCAGTTAGGAAAATATGTGGCATGGGGTTGTAAATATGAATCTTCATATTGGGACAAATTGTATCTACTGTAATATTGTAATGTTGTAATATTTTAATTATGTACCTACTGCACAAATATTTCCCATTTTAAATTTCTTAATATTTTAAACACAGTTAAGCACAGGTACTTTATCAAGGATCTAAGTCTTACTACACGGAAGAAACATGGACATTTTATTACACAGATGAAATATGGATTTTTTTACAGCTCGCCAGTGGTGGACACTTGAAATTTTATACAGCACACAAAAAGATTAGTTGCTTTCAAATTTGACAGACAAGTTGGTGCACCTATGAACTGGGATTATGGTTCATGGGGGTGTTTTTTTATCCTGTTTAAACCCACCTGTTTATAATTGCTTGAGAAAAAACCCACTGAGGCCAAAACATGTTGCAATTAAAGGGCAATTATAGTGAGAAAATAGTTTTTTTTAAATTCCTTCTAATGTATCCTATAAGTCATCCCAACCACCATGGTACCTATAGTTTCTTTAAATTCTTCATAGTCCCAGAGATATAAGCCTTTGAATATGCTGTGATTTGTAGGAGCTGCTACACCTCATCTGTCACTCAAAGGCACACACCCACACAATCCAAAGCTCCCATGCAGTACTGTCACTCCTTCACCCACACTGTGAGTACCATGTGCAACACATAGTCAAATGCTGTAGTGCTAAACACAATCAATAAACCATTAACCCAGCAATATGAGCATAACACACTATAAAACAGCCCCTCCCCCCCAAAAAAAAATCTTATATACATACAAAACCAGTGACTCAAATGGAACACTAGTACAATATATATAATACAGTAATACAGACTATATACCAAACAAGACATACAGTGCAATCTATGAAATATATAGACTAAAGCAAATAAAATGTTTCAGGATAACAAGCAGTGCCATTGTGTTTGTGAAGTTCTCACTATAACTGCTGCTACACTGACTCTGTCTTCAGTGATTATGATCTCAGCTAAGCAGGGGAAGAGATATGAACTTTAGGTACAACAATAAATAACAATTAGCAAAGTTAGAGAACAGGCAGAGTTTAGTAACTTACTTGTAAAGAATCTAAGCACCACTTGTCCTCCTCTCTACCACTTCAGCACATTGCAACTTTCTCCCACACTTTGCTAGCTTGCAGTCTATAGCTCTGGAAGGCAGGGGTCAACAGGATGTCAGCACTTCATTTAAAGTCCTTTCAACTGAGAATGCCCGGACTTTTCATACAGCCATTTACTGCTTAAGGGGGACTGGACAGAGAGGGGAGGGGGACTACACAGCTTGGTACAAACTTCTGCCAGTGTGAAGAAACGAAGCCACACAGCAACATGAAAGTAAGGCAGCTTATACTAAGTGATCTGTACATTGTATATAGATGTTTTTTTTTCACTATAGTTGCCCTTTAAGTCTGCAGACACTAAATCTGAGTTTTGCTCCCTTCCTACTTTTCTAATTTTGGTAGCCACACAATATAATATATAACTCTGTAATAGGCATAAATGAGCCAAAAGTCTTCCTATACACCAAAGCCTTCCATAATATATATCTCAAATATTTAGGCAGAAGGACAGGGGGAGGTTGCAGACCAGTGAGAGGTCACAGAAGTAATAACAGGCACAAGTGGTGAAATATACTTAGCCCATCAAGCGGCCGGACACACAGGAGCAAGATTAAAACTAAACCGTCTTCTGGCTTACTTTCGGCTTCTCCCAGCACAGCAATCAATCTCTGCAGGGGGGATATAATTTTTCATTGGAGAAGTGGACATGCTCTTAAAATCAGTAAACAGTAAGCCATGCTGATGTTCGAAATTCCTGTTTACTTCTATATAATATTTAAAGGACAATTATACTCATACAGTAACTGACTTCCTTATGGCTCCTCCCACAATCATTGTCACTGACAATTCTCCCATCCTTGACACTGAGGAACATATGTTAATGAGGGATGGGGAGGGGCTTGAAAATTGTCAGTTACTGCATGAGTATAATTCTCCTTTAAAGGAATATGCAAAACGTGATCTAAATTTTAGCCTGAAGTAAACAGCACTTGTTTTGTATTTTAATTAATGTATGTAATATTTTAAACTTTTTAATATTTTAAATATTTTAATACATTTTATTAATACTTTTATGAAAACAAGGCAAGATAAAGCCAGATCAGTTTCTTCATTTCATTGTCTTGCCTGATGTTTTAAATATCAGCACAAAGTGATGACAACTGAGACAGCTCCTGGCTTTTTTTGCATATTCCTTTTGAATACCTTTTCGATTATGCTTATGGCTGAGGGTCGCACTCCAAATCTTTAGAAAATTTATTGTAAACCACACTTCACATGTCACAACGTTTTGGGGGGGATACCCCCTTCTTCAGCTGAAGAAGGGGGTATCCCCCCCCCCCCCCCCGAAACGTTGTGACATGTGATGTGTGGTTCAAAATAAATTTTTTTTTTTTTTTTTTTTTTTTTCTAAGATTTTGGAGTGCGACCCTCAGTTATCTTTTTTCCTGTGAAGCTGCTGGTTCCTAAGGGAAGAACCTACGAGGTGTCTGCACCCACAGTTGGACAGAGTGCACCTCCACCATTGTTTATCCTGCTATGCTTATGGCTGCCCTACCTGATGTGTGGTCTCTTGCTGATGAAACATGGTGGATTATGAGTTCAGGGACTTGGAGGTACTGTTGCCAATTTCAGGGTTTTTAGCAGTAATTTGTTAGACAGATTTCTGAGATTAGTTAGAATCATTTTGGCCCGTCAATGGGTGTTTCTGGCAGATAGGTATAGAGTCGATTAAAAAAAACAAAAAAAACATGCATTAAATCTGTAGTGAATGGATATATAGAGGGAACAAAAATATGGTTGTTAGATTTTCAAGTTCTGAAACATTTTTATACATAAGTCAAAGAACTCTTAGATAATTTAATCACATCTAGGTAGGGTAAGTAAAATTAAAGGGCATGTCCACCCCCAAAACTATAATTTCCCCCACTGTGTAGTGTATAAAAATCCTTACCTTACATCCCAGCTACAAATGGTTCTCCTGTAATGTCTCTCCAATGTCCAAAAAAAGTCCACCAGGAGCAGTGCAGGAAGGGAAATTGTTTCCGCCTCTGAGGCTTCCTCTCAGAGGTTTTTGGCTTGCTTAGAGCAGCCCTCCTCCCTCTCCCTCCCCCTAGTGTAATTCCCTTTTGTCATATTGTAGGGCTTCCTCCCCCAGCCCCAACCTCATTATTATTATTTTCTGAAAGTCCCCCGATCTCTACTTACCGTCCCTCTCTCCTCCAGGGTTCTGAACTGCCGGCAGCTGCGTCCGTGATTAGCTGCCTCTCGGCCAATCACGGACGCGGGTGCCGGTCCGGCCCCCTGCTTGCAGTTTCATGGGGGCAGTGCGGCGGAGGAGAGAGGGAAGATAAGTAACGATATTTTCTGAAAATAATAATAATGTGGTTGGGGCTGGGGGAGGAAGCCCTACAATATATTAAAATTTTTTAAAAGGGGTGGACATGCCCTTTAATGTAACGTTAAATTATTTCGACCATGCGTGGAATTTGAAAACGTGCCTCAGTATCCCATTTTTTGTTGTAACCCAAGTTGTAACTTATTTCCCTTTTCTACCCTTGATCTAAAGATGTAGCTGCCCTAATAAGCATCAATCAGAAGTACATTATTCTTGAAATATTTGTATTCTTTATTTGTAGATGATGCACAAGGAGAAAAAGCGAAAGCTAGTATTAGAGCAAAATGTATGGAATACTTGGACAGGGCAGAGCAATTGAAGGCATATTTAAAGAAAAAGGAAAAAGCACCAGTGAAAGAAGGAGCACCTCGACCTGCTGATGACAAAGGGTACTTGTGAAGAATCATTGCCAAATTTGACATTTTGTTTTCAGCTATAGATGCATACATTTCTGTGGAAACTATACTTTAATTATTATTTTTCGTTTTAAGAACCTTTTTAGTTGTTTGTATAAATGGTCATTCCTCTATGCCCTTTGTTATTGTCTGAACTTACTGATACTGCTGCTTTAGAAATAAAACAAATCCCTGCAGTTATGGTCCAGTGAAGACTGTTTTGGGACATCCGTCACAAAAAAAGCACCTGCCACTCTTCCTTCTAAGCCCACTTAAAATCTGCATTCCTGCTAATTGTGACAAAAGGCAGTTCCTCCTAGAAATAACTTTCTCACAAACCAATTACTTTGCAAGGCTTTTCCACAAAAACTGGTCTATTTGTGAATGAATCAACTGTTTTGAAACCATAATAATAGGCTTTGAACTGACACTAGTAGCATTACCTTAAAGCAAGTGGAGCAACAGAGCAAAGACCAACAAAAAACAGTGGTTATTGACTTGCCACTGCCAACTTTTCACACATGATGGTCCCGATTAGGTCTGTAAAGCAAATGGATGCTGTTCGCTTTTAAGTGTGGCTGTTTCCTTTCTCTTCCTCCCTAGGAATCCTCCACAAATACATATATTTTAGTTCTGTCAACATATTTATATTGGTGTTTTTTTTTTCTAATTATTACAGTTGTCTCTTGGTACAAGATGCTAGCTTTTTGTCTAAAATGTTTTCCTTGTGAAGTGGAAAATTGATTGCAGAATTATTTTTCCTTTTTTAGAAATGAGAGTGATGAAGGGGATTCAGAAGACCCAGAAAAGAAGAAATTACAGGGCCAGCTTCAAGGTAACATAAAATGAGATATAAGTGTCGTGTGTGTTTGTGTGTGTGTCATTTCTACTATGCTTGGCATATTACTGTATATTGTATTTGATTAAAAACGACCCAGCATTAGGGTGGAAACATGTTAACCAATTTTGAGTGAATAAACACCGTTTTTTTGTTTCATGAAGACCCGTGAGTGCGTCCATTAATGAACGAATTTGTATATACTGGAATGTGTCGGGCTGTCATCAGAACAGTGACAGAAAAGTTATCCATTACATTTTTCTCATTTTTTAATCGTCTGGTTTTATATCCCTAGGGGTTCAAAATATTGAAGTCAGTGATAGAATTGAAGTAACCCAGAATTCCAGTTAATTAGGGAGGATCATGGAGAAATTCAGAGTTTAGCAGAGAGATCCTAGAGTTGGATCACTCATATATATTAATTGTGTAGTAATTTTGGTCCAGCTCCTCTCCATAGTTAAATACATACTGTATCACTTCTTGAGTCCTCTCTTCTGCTCCTACATAAGAGTATTGAGTAGATATATTCAATAAAAAAGACTTTAGAGCCGCTATGGATTTCCCTTATAAGTGTCCCTTATTACTATGTTGCCGGTTACTCAAGAGTAACTTGTTTTAGGTTTTAACTTTTGTATAGCTTTTTATATCTATCCAGCACTAGCACTTTAGTGGGAATTTTAGGCACTTTGTCACTTTTTACTTATATTATTGGAGTACATTTGTTTTGCACTGTCACTTTAGTATTACGAGTGGCAGCTTACACCAGCGCTAACAGAGTTCGATCAGCTGCAATAGATGGGATACTTTGTATTCCGTAAGATCGCTAGTAGGGTGGTGTCTGCCCGCGTAACGTCTTGGAGATGAAGAGAGGAGTTAGTCAGTGATTGGATCACGAGGATTATGTCTCAAAGGGGGTGGGGTATGAAGCTTTTTAGGAACTTATGTCTCATTGTTCTGATGTTCAATTGATGAGCGCATCTTCAATTTCCAGCTATATATATATCTTTTATATGTTGTTGCTATATGTTCATTGACTTGATTTATACATCTACTGACAGTTTTAGGATGTGGGGAAACACTGTTCACTGCAGGCCTGTTTTTGTTTATTTTTTTATTTATTGATCAATAAATTATTGTTATTTTATGGAAGTGTCCACCAATTAATGGGCTATTTTATATATACATATATTGGAGAGACTAATTGTTGCCTGTCACTCCATTTTGTTGGGCTTATTTTGTATAGGAACAGATGCATATTTCATTCATTCTCTGTGTGTCCTGTAGCCTGATAATGCATTGGCACAGTCAATGTAGTTTGTTTACATCTAATAGAGGAACTGTGTTCGGAGATCCCCTCTGACTTGAGTCATTTTTACCACATAAAAAAGATTGCAAAGCCACATTAAAGGACAACTCAACCCTCATAAGAACATCTTTTAGAAAAAATGGCCTCTTTAAAATATGTTGATATATCCTACTTTGTCCTATGAATTCATTACTGTATGCCTGCTATGCTTCTGGATGCCTCATGGAAACTGAGCAATTTAGAAACCTGTACTGAGCCTGGCATGCTCAGAAGAGGTGGATAGGGGATTAACATTCAGTCATTGGCTGTGATGTCAACTGTCAAATACATAACTGACAGTTGCTAACTGGAAGAACCAGGAAGCTGAAACAGGGGAAACAGGATATTGTGCAGGATTTCAGGTTAGACTTATATATTTCAGATTTCAAACCATTACCGTTTAGGGCTTTGGGCGGTGATTTACCTGTATGTAAGTTTTCATTTTAGGGCTGGACTTGCCCTTTAAGCATCCTAATTTGGCACATGAAATACACATACTCTTATGGACAAATTTGCATTGAACATGGCTCTTACAAGAAAACATACCTTTATTCACCCATCCAAATGTAACCTGTATATTGTCTCTTAAAATGTTTATTGAAAGTATTTTCCGAAATAATGCGACTTCCTTTCATTTTGGATAGGTGCAATTGTGATGGAGAAACCAAATGTGAAATGGAATGACGTCGCTGGGTTAGAAGGAGCTAAGGAAGCACTTAAAGAGGCGGTAATTTTACCAATAAAATTTCCTCATCTTTTCACAGGTAAATTTCAGTGTTTCACTTTTACTATAAAATATTTTTTTGTTAAAATATAATTCTTTTAAACAGGAGTGAATATAGATGCATTTGATCCCAAGATTGTCTGACTGGTGTATTCCAAGTATAAATAGCAAGAAAGAAGGTAGCAGTGCACTCCAGTGTCTTCGATATAGGAATTTATTGGAGACCGATATAGCAACTATGTAACAAACTCTTTGCATTTCAACTCGATCTGGGTCATCATCAGGATCCTAATCAGGTTGAAATGCGTAGAGTTTGTTATATAGTTGCTATATCTGTGTCCAATAAATACCCTGGAGTGCATTTCTACTTTCTATCTATCTAATTCTGTCTTAAAAAGCCAGTATCGGCTCGGTACATTGGTTACAGCAGTTGCACGATCCTCTGTGCACCACTATTCTTTTATTTTTATTTTTTTAACTATTTTATTTATATACACATCAATTGTTATACATATCTCCTTAACAATAAAATAAAGGCATTACAATGTCAATGTGTCTGCTATATTTTGTTTTATTGATCTCTTTAAGGGCATGTCAACACCATTTAATAATTTTTGATATATAGTAGCTCTCCCTCCCCCAGCCGCTATAATAAATTTTCCAGACTCCCCCAAACTCTCCTCCTACTTACCTTACCTCTTTCCTCCAGCGTACTGTCCCGGCCCTCTGCTTGCATTAAACTGAAAGCAGGGGGCCGGACCGGCAGCTGCTTCCCTGATTGGCTGAGAGGCAGCCAATCACGGATGCGGCTGCTGGCTGCACAGAAGTTCGGGGTAGTCTCTGGAAAATCTATTATAGTGGTTGGGGCTGGGGGAGGGAGAGCTACTATATATCAAAGGGAATTTAAACTAGGGGGAGGGAGAGCAGAACGGGTGGGAGAGGGAGAGGGAGGGGGGGAGGGCTGCAGTGCGCATGGCAAAATTCTCCCAGAGGAGAGATAGGAGGCTGAGTCCTATATGGACTCTGGCCAGTTTTTGGGACTTTGGAGGGGCATAGCAGGGCAGCCATTTGGAGCTGGGATGTAAGGTAAGGATTTTAATACACTACACAGTGGGGCCAGTAGTGGGTTAACTTATAGTTTTGGGGGTGGACTCGCCCTTTAATTAAAATAGGGATTGGAGGGGGGGGGAGAGAAAGTTTCTCTAGGTCTGGAGCTGTCCTAGGAGGGGTGTATTGGAAGTAATATAATGTGTGTATGGAAAGTATTGTACTTGTCCACTAAGTTGTCCCATGGTTCCCATAGCTTTTGGAATTTTCCTGGACATCCTCTGCTCTTGTAAATTATTTGAATATATATGATAGTGCCATTTCCACTAATTCCTTCCATCTTTTTACTTTTGGGACATTTTGAGCTATCCAGACCAGTACAATAATGTTAGTGTAAATTTGTTCCATATGTCAGTTTTTGGAATTCCAAAGAGGCATAATTTGGGAGTTGTGGGAACCTGACATTGTAGTAGATAAGAAAGATGAGAAGTAACTTTGGTCCAGAAAAGGTAAACAGTGGGGCATGTCCAGATCATATGCCATAAGTCTGCCGGTGTTTGGTGGCATTTCGGACATTCTGGGGAGTAGGTTGGTGATATTTTGGAGAGTCTTGTGGGAATCAAGTTAGCCTGATGTATTATGTAGAACTGGATTAGTTTATTTCGAGCAGATGAGGATGCTAGAGATTCTGCAGCTGATTCTGCCATGTCTTCCCAGTCTTCTGCTGTTATAGAGGAGGTGAGTTGTGACCATTTCATAAGTATTTTGGAGGTGTCTGATTATATTGTGTGGTTTAGTAGTTAAGCATAAAGTATGGAGGTTAGGTCCCCCCCCCCCACAAGAGGCTTTAGATCTTGTATTATGGGGTTTGAGTAGAGTGGAATAGTAGAACCGTGAAATTGTGTGATGAGACAATATTAGATATGTAGATATCTGAAATGGAACGTATTGGGGACTTGAAAGTTTTGTTTGAGGTTTTCAAAAGTAATTTTTTGTCTTTGAATATTTGTTGGAAATAGCATATATTTTTTCCCAAATGCGGCAAGCATCAAAGGATGTTAAATAGTGGACCATAAGGCTGTCTCACCTGGGATGTCTTCAGATTTTACAATGGAGTTGACTTTTTTTGTCCATACTTTGTACTGTTGCGAGTGCGGTGATGTTCCCTCTCCTGTTTATCTGAAATGCATTGGCTTCTAGGAATGTTAATGGGGAGGAGGGGAGGTATGCATGTAGCATTCCTTCTGTCTCCTGTATATATATATATATATATATGGTTGAGAGTTTGCAACTAATAGTTCAGGGGGGGGTTGACAGAGTCCAAAATATCCGAGTTGTCCTACAAGATAGTAAAGAGAGAAGTCTGGTAAGGCTAGTCCCGTCGATATCTTAGGTCTTTTAAAGGGCATCTATAGTGAAAAAAACAAATTTCCCCTATTGCAAAGTTAAATTCATGTACTCTGTGCTGCCATAATCCTATCCCTGTCAGCGACTGTTTAACCATGGTGTTAGATATCTGTGCAGCACTCCCCCCTTCCCCCTCCCCTATGTTACCTCCTCCATGTCTCAACTCCGGCTAACCGACAAGCTTATCATGTGCAATAGGAGTTAAAAGTTCAACATCCTGAAAAACACACCCACGCACAGTGGCCAATAGAAAGCAAGCTGTCCTGGAGACACGGAAGAAGGAGAACAGTACAGTTTACGATCTCTCTCTTTGTGACCCATCATCAATCAGTGAAAGCTATTAAGAAGGGGGGTCAAGTGCAGCCTTATATCTACCATCAAAGCTACCTCTCTCCCCCTGCTATTGCTCTTATCTCTATATCTGTTGTATTCAATTAGATCAACTGGACTTGAAATGTAGTTCTTGAAGACGTTTCGCTAGTCATCCGACTGGCTTTCTCAATTCAGAATGACTTGTACAAGAATCTGTGGCAATTATGTACCCTGGAAAATCCCAATTAGCATATCACAGTCAGGTGTTAAGGGTGTGATTAGATAGTGGCTAAGAGGTGTTATAGGAACGCCCAGAGTAAGGTGTTAAAACAGCATTGTACATGGCAGACAGTTGGTGTCGAACCCCCCCACCTCTATTTAGGCTTGGTTTCTTTATTTTCACATAAATGGCCTCCTTAACACCTCTCTTGAACCAGTCACGTTCCTTCGCCAGTATGTTAACATTACAATCTTCAAAGGTATGTCCTTTATCCTTAAGATGCAGATACACGGCTGAGTCCTGACCCGAGGAATTGGCTCTTCTGTGCTGGGCCATACGTTGATGCAGTTGCTGTTTGGTCTCCCCCACATACAAATCAGAGCATTCTTCACTGCACTGCACTGCATATATGATGTCGCTTTTCTTGTGTTTTGGTATTGGGTCTTTCGGATGTACCAATTGCTGCCTCAGTGTGTTGTTCGGTTTAAAGCAGACAGGGATACGATGTTTTTTGAAAATTCTTCTTAATTTCTCGGAGACCCCTGCTACATATGGGATGACCATGTTCTTCCTCCTGTCTTGCTTTTCCCCTTCACTGTTGGTGTTCGTGTTCTTTTTCTTTCCTTCTACTTCCTTTGACAAAGGCCCAGTCTGGATATCCACAAGTTTTAAGGGCTCCTCTGAGATGTTTCATTTCTTTAGCCTTCGCCTCTGTGCTAGTGGGGATGTTCTCGGCTCTGTGTTGCAAGGTTCTGATGACCCCCAGCTTGTGATCTAAAGGGTGGTGGGAGTCAAACATCAAATACTGATCTGTGTGTGTTGGTTTTCTGTAAACCTCTACTTCCAGTTTACCATTTTCCTTAACTTCTACCAAGCAGTCCAAGAAAGCCAGTGTGTTCTTTTGTACCTCTTCCCTTGTGAATTTAATGTTTTGGTCCACCGCATTAATGTGTTCTGTGAAAGCTTGTACTTCCTTCTGGTGGATTTTAACCCAGGTGTCATCAACATATCTGAACCAGTGGCTGGGTGCTATGCCCTTAAAGGTATTAAGCGCCTGTGTTTCTACCTCCTCCATGTAAAGGTTGGCCACAATAGGTGAAACTGGAGATCCCATAGCACATCCATGTTTTTGCTTATAGAACTTATCCCTGTATTTGAAATAGGTGGTATGTTTATCTCTATGTTTATTACAGAGCAGGGAGGGGTGATCACGTCGCAGAGATTTGATTGACAGTCCAAGTAGGAGTAGAGGAATGCAATCAGTATTCTTCTAACTGGTGTATCTCAGGACAGAGAGGGAATCTGAAAAAAGAGGAAGACACTCTGGGGGTTGTGGGGAATTATAGAACACATGGAAAGAAAGAAAAAAAGTTAATTTTCCCACTATAGATGCCCTTTAAGTATTTTCATTCTTACTGTTTTGTCCAGATCCCCATAAGAACGGAAGGAGGATACCTTGTAAAGAAGGATTTTGGGATAAATGACCTGCTATGCTGCAGAGCAGAGTATTTTGGGTAGTAGTACGGTTTTAACCAATTTAACACGTCCTATTAAATGTATTGCTAGATATTTCCATGCTTTGGTCTTAGTAGTAGCTAGATTCACTAGTGGTTGAATGTTTTTTTTTAAATACATTTTTGGGGGATATGGTTATTTATTCCCAGATGTTTTGGTGAATGGGTTGTATGTTAGAAAGATCTGTATATACTGTCACAAACCCCCCGGTCCCAAAACGCCCCACCACCTATCCGTTACCGGAAACACACTCCAAGCAACCGACAGGCGGACGGAACAGATCAGACCCGGTGGGTTTGGTGAACAAACGATATATTACACAATTAATATTACTAAATATCAATATACTCACTGCCACCACATCCCGATTAAACAGCGGAATGACCTGTTACCTATATGGGGATATCCGCTCCCCCACTTCTAACAACCTGTAAGGAAATTGGTTACTCACCCCTAATATTCTATACACAGTTATACAGTATATCTATATACCTACACAATACTTCCCTATAGTAGCGTACTTCGAAGACACAGGTTTGTTTTGGGATATACTCAGAATAGGACAATAGCCTATAAATGATTTTATATCATTTATTAAAAGTTGTTAAAAATAGTGCATAAAAATATAAAGAAAAATAAAATAAATCACTGAACATAAAGCGGTAACACAAGTGAGGGTAGAATTGGGTAAAAGAAGAAATACTTAGAGATAATTGGCATCTGAATAGTCCATGAGAAGAGTCCAGAACTTGATAATCCAGTTATTGGGAAAATAATAGTCCAAATGATAAGTCCTGCTGTAAGCCAATACGGTCTGTCCAGTTGGCTAGATGTTATTCCAGATGTTCTTGTAGATGTTATGACAGACTCCTTGGGATGAGACCCAGTTCCATTTTTATCCTTTCTTCAGAAAATGGGAGTGGTCTGTTTCCTAGAGGGGTGGACTTGGTTCTGCCCCAGAAGGTTGGTTCCAAGTTTTGGAGGGAATTTCAAATATCGAATTCCAACCCCCGGCCATAATCCATGAACCACACATGTCACATTCAAAATAATATCATGATGGTTTATAACTAATTTTTCCCAACAGAACAAGACCAAATACGACATATCTGGGGTATCCTAGACCTAAGAAGGATAATATCCCAAGTTTGGCTCGGGCTATGATATTGTGTCAGGTCTCTATAAATGTAGAATTAATTACTGGATAAACTGGGGTATTTATGAAAACCTGAAATAATTCTACATCCGGAATTATTAAGGAATATGAATGACCTTTGATCTGCCAGTTGGTTTCTGTTCAATTCTCTACTAGGAGATTCCCTGCTAGTTCTGGTGTCTATTTGTCTGGGACTTTGTTTATATATTCACACCTTGCACCTTTTAAGTCAGACCCCCTGCTATGTCAGCTAATTTAACACCAAATGGCCCTGGCTTTGGGGAAAACATGAATTAACTCTGCGATTACCAGAACAGTGAAACAATGTGGAAGCTACCATGCTGCTTGATCATGCCATTAGGGTGAAATAATTGAAAATTGGGGGTGCAATTTCAGATATTGTCTATGGCGTTTTACATTGAGCCCCTGTTCATCACACCTTCCCCCATAGCTGTCGCAAAGGGATTGGTTTTACACAACCTAGACCGTTGCGACCAACTTCCCTTGGCGCCATGGTGGCTTTCTCCTTTTTTGACATGTTACATTACATTGCTGGGAAACATATTTTCTTTTTTGTGGTTTTACCCTCCCTCCAGTCACAATGCTATAGGCACGAGCTGTGCTGGCGTTGGGATCCATTTTGTTACCTATGGCAGACTGGTCACCCCCTATACACTGTATTAACAATGGATCATCTCCAACACAACCATCTTCCTGACCTGGTACCACAACTTCATTCTCATTACCTGCTGGGTAAACCATGTCAGCACTGAGGGCTTTGTCATTAACATCACCCCCTGGTGTGCTTGGGTAAACAAAGGGCTGGAAATAGTGGCTGCTGCGTTCACTAAGCATCTGGACTCTATTTCCCAGAATGCCCTGTTGGCCAAATCCCAGGTTAACACTGTTTGTACCAACATTTTTACAATTTTTACACTTTTCACCACCCTCCTGCACAATACTTTCTGGTTCCTCTTGAGACAGAGACCAATACCTGGACTCTTCCAGTACAGTCAGATCTCTGTGTGTTACCTGGAAAACAATCCCTGTTTCCCTACACAATCCTTTATCAGATATAACAGGTTCTTTGGTTAGTTCTACCTGCCCAAAGCTGCCCTTGTCTCCTTCAGTCTGGACAACAACATCCACCCCCTCTACAATCCCTGACTTGGGCTTAGCTGGTTCTGGCACTGTCGGACTCCTGCTCTGGTCTCCCAGCCCTCCTTCCCAGTCACTCTGCCCTATGTAACCTGACTGAACCAGGGTGATATCCAGGGGAAACCTAACATTCCCTACTGCTCTCTCTGAAGGTCCCAACTCATTCAGTGTGCTGTCAGTCTGCAGTGTTATCTCAGAGTCTGCCTCACAAGTTCCAGCCAACTGTCCTGTGGGTAGTTGGTGAAGCTTGGCAGGGGTTGAGTCAACTGGATCAGAACATGAAACGAACTTGTAAATAGCGTCTCCCTGCTCTGATTCCAATGACCGTCCCCTAGCAGTCCTTCCAACACTGTGAGTGACTGTTAACACAGGTAACACATTTTTGACAGATTCTCCATTGTCATTGATAACATTCAAATTTTTAACATGTAACTTACATATATTAGACACTTTATCACCTTCCACACATAACATGGAGGCTGCCCCCTCTGTTAGTGACTCAGAAGCCTTCCTCCTGGGTGACTCCAGACTGGGGTTACTGTGTAGTGCGTCAATCCAGGCGCCACTACCAGTTTCAGCCAGTTGCCCTGTGACACGGGGGGTCAACTGCTGACAATCTACATGTCTGAGGTCAGAGTTGAAATGGATATCTTGGACTTCCTCTTTCAACACTGAACCCCAGACCTTAGCAGTACTACCAGTAACTGCTACTTCCGGTACAACATTATCACAAGTACAATCATTGGCATCCTTAACATTACTTATACATGCATTCCTATCCACAGATACAGGCTTAATGTTAGATACACAATAATTACCAAATTTCACATTTACCCCAGGTACCTCTGAACTAGGTCCTGTCAAACCCCTATTTCCCTGATGTTCTAACTCACAATTACACAGTACCTTGGTGTGGGCAGAACTTCCCCCTTGGGACTCCGGGACACTTTCGGCGGTTTGATACTGGGCCACTAATGTGCCTAAATCTGTCCCCAACAACACTGGGACAGGGATATCATCCGAGATACCCACTACTTTCTCTTGCTTTCCAACCCCCCAGTCGATTTCCACTCGGGCCTGGGCAATGTTGGGATGGGTGCCCCCTATTCCCGTGAGGGTCAGGGGCTTATCCGGGAGGATGTTCTCTTTTGTAACAAGGTTAGAGTGAACCAAAGTGATGTCGGCTCCTGTATCCCTGAAGCCAGTAACAATCCGGTCGTTCACTGTAACCCACTGGTGATTTGGAGTGCGGCGTTGGATCTCCTTCCCGCTGGCAAATAACACAGTAGATGTTCTGGGTGCAGATGGGGGTCTAGCCTGTGGCTGGCTAGTTGCTGGTGGTGCCCTCTTTAGTGCTGGACAGGAATATTTGAAGTGTCCTGGCTGGTGACAATAGTGACACGTGCGATCCTCAGATGTCTCCGGTCTCTGGGGTGGACGGCTCACAGGGGCTGGAGGAGTAAATGGTTTACCTCCCTTCCATCCCTGGGACGACGTTCTGCGCGTGTCAGGCACACGGGTTGCAATGAAGTTATCCGCCAGTTCAGCGGCAGCGGTTGTTGACTTGGGTTCCCGCTCTAGCACAAACTGACGAACATCCGCTGGGCAAACCTGTAAAAACTGATCTTTTACCATCAGATCCTCCAGGGCTCCATAAGAATTGTTGGTGAGGTTCTGAGTCCATTGTCGGAATGTGGTGAATAAATTGCTAGCCACATCCGAAAAAGAGTCTGTGGGTCCCTTTTGTACAGACCGGAACCTTTTACGGTAAACCTCGGGGGTCAACTGGTACTTGGCTATGATAGCCGCCTTGATAGCTCCATAATCATTATCACTTTCCTCCGGTAACTCTGTAAACGCATCCAGCGCTTTGTAGCGCAGGTGTGGAGTCAGATGTCTGGCCCAATCCTCCTGAGGCAGACGATACTGACGGCAGGCTCTCTCAAAAGAGCGTAAGAACAAATCAATGTCTGTATCCTTCTCCATGGCTGCAAATTTAAACTTGTGACTCACTGGCAAACTTGTTCCTCCTGCTCCAGGAGAACTTGGTGATGAACTGTGGGCGGACTGGCGCAGTTTGGCCATCTCCAGTTCATATTGTCGTGCAGCTTGTCGCTCCGCAGCCTCAGCCCGTCTCTCTGCACTCTCACGCTCAGCCCGACGGTCCTCCATCTCACGCTGGCGTTCCAGAAATTGCAGGTACTCCATTGGGTTAGTGTCGCTTAACTTTTGCAACACTGCCTGGAGCTGAGGAGACTCTGTAGCTGCAGACATACACATTGGTAATGGTGATACAGTCCTTGATGGTATTCCAGGCTGGACAATATCATTTGAATCCAGGTCATAGTGAGTGATTCCTGCTGTAGGCTCATCCAGCATTTCCTGTGCTTGGAAATCTGCCTCCATTAATTCACGAATCAGCTCCTCCCTTCTTTTCCGATAGGAATCAATGTGTCTGCTTTGGCAAACAACGATTAAGTCATCCAGACTCATGTTTCTATAATTCACGGATTCAGACATTTTGCCAAGTAGAAAAAGTAGAGAAAAAGATTTTGGGGAAGGGCACTGTGTGTTTACCTGTTCAGTATATATTCTAATGCACCGGCTATTAACCACAGAACTTGGGTTCTGCTCTACAGAGTTACTTAGTTAACATTGTATTATTAGAGATTCTGAGTATAAACACCAAATATCCCAAACGCTGCCAACCAATTGTCACAAACCCCCCGGTCCCAAAACGCCCCACCACCTATCCGTTACCGGAAACACACTCCAAGCAACCGACAGGCGGACGGAACAGATCAGACCCGGTGGGTTTGGTGAACAAACGATATATTACACAATTAATATTACTAAATATCAATATACTCACTGCCACCACATCCCGATTAAACAGCGGAATGACCTGTTACCTATATGGGGATATCCGCTCCCCCACTTCTAACAACCTGTAAGGAAATTGGTTACTCACCCCTAATATTCTATACACAGTTATACAGTATATCTATATACCTACACAATACTTCCCTATAGTAGCGTACTTCGAAGACACAGGTTTGTTTTGGGATATACTCAGAATAGGACAATAGCCTATAAATGATTTTATATCATTTATTAAAAGTTGTTAAAAATAGTGCATAAAAATATAAAGAAAAATAAAATAAATCACTGAACATAAAGCGGTAACACAAGTGAGGGTAGAATTGGGTAAAAGAAGAAATACTTAGAGATAATTGGCATCTGAATAGTCCATGAGAAGAGTCCAGAACTTGATAATCCAGTTATTGGGAAAATAATAGTCCAAATGATAAGTCCTGCTGTAAGCCAATACGGTCTGTCCAGTTGGCTAGATGTTATTCCAGATGTTCTTGTAGATGTTATGACAGACTCCTTGGGATGAGACCCAGTTCCATTTTTATCCTTTCTTCAGAAAATGGGAGTGGTCTGTTTCCTAGAGGGGTGGACTTGGTTCTGCCCCAGAAGGTTGGTTCCAAGTTTTGGAGGGAATTTCAAATATCGAATTCCAACCCCCGGCCATAATCCATGAACCACACATGTCACATTCAAAATAATATCATGATGGTTTATAACTAATTTTTCCCAACAGAACAAGACCAAATACGACATATCTGGGGTATCCTAGACCTAAGAAGGATAATATCCCAAGTTTGGCTCGGGCTATGATATTGTGTCAGGTCTCTATAAATGTAGAATTAATTACTGGATAAACTGGGGTATTTATGAAAACCTGAAATAATTCTACATCCGGAATTATTAAGGAATATGAATGACCTTTGATCTGCCAGTTGGTTTCTGTTCAATTCTCTACTAGGAGATTCCCTGCTAGTTCTGGTGTCTATTTGTCTGGGACTTTGTTTATATATTCACACCTTGCACCTTTTAAGTCAGACCCCCTGCTATGTCAGCTAATTTAACACCAAATGGCCCTGGCTTTGGGGAAAACATGAATTAACTCTGCGATTACCAGAACAGTGAAACAATGTGGAAGCTACCATGCTGCTTGATCATGCCATTAGGGTGAAATAATTGAAAATTGGGGGTGCAATTTCAGATATTGTCTATGGCGTTTTACATTGAGCCCCTGTTCATCACATATACTGCTAGAAAGATCAGTATATCATCAGCATAGAGTCTTAACAATGACATGTGTGCTCCTAGTGATAGTCCTTTAATGTGCGGTTTATTTCTAAGGTTAAGGGATAGGGGTTCAATTGCTAAGGCAAATAAGTATGGGGATAAAGGATACCCTTGCCTTGTACCTCTGCTTGGAATGGGTTGGCATAAAATAATTGTATCCACTTTCCAGTTTGGTCTGGATAGATTATTGTTGTAATAACATTTCTGAGTCTGTTTTCTAGTATTTAATAGTCTGTATTTAATAGGGATATTGGTCTGTATGAGTTGCAGTCTGTTTTTTTTTCCGTATTTAAGAAGTAAAGATATATGACCACCGTACATGGAGGGTGGTAAAGAATGTTCTGTAAAGGCTTGTTGGAATGTATTATGTAGGTGTGGGATTATTTATCTTGATATTTTTTATATATTTCTACCAGTATCTCTTCAGAACGTACATACTACCCAAAGCGTTAATGAGTTCAGGGAGTGTGATCGGACCTTCAAGAGAGGCATTGGCTGATTTGGATAATTTGGGAAAGGGTATTTTACTTAGATAATTCGACAGGTGTGTTGATGAGGCTGTGAATTGGGTTGCATAGGTATTTTTGTAGATTTGGGTATGGGTGTTTAGGATTTTGGGGGTATTAGTAATTTTTGCTGACTAATGTTTTGTAAAAAATGCTTTGCTATTGGATTTGTCAGTTATTAAAGGAACACTAAAGTTGTTTTTTTAAGTATATTGCATTGGTTTCTATTATTCACAGGGAGGTGAGAACACTTATTCCAACCTCCCTGTAAATAATAGTACGCCCAGGGGACACTGGAACTTACCTTACCGACGCTCCACTCGCAGCTGCTTCTGAACTGACAGCTGCTCTGTCCCGATCGCGCGCCTTTCTTTTGTATTGCTGCGCATGAGCCAGCACAGCTGTCAGTTCAGAAGCAGTTGCGAGTGGAGCGGAGCGGAGGTAAGGTAAGTTCCAGTGTCCCCTGGGCGTACTATTATTTACAGGGAGGTTGGAATAAGCGTTCTCACCTCCCTGTGAATAATAGAAACCGATGCAATATACTTAAAAAAACAGCTTTGTTGTTGTTTGGTGTTCCTTTAAATTGTTAAATATTAATTGTATCCTTTGCTAGGTGGATTTGTTTTTAGGAGAGGGATCATATATATGTTTGGATTCTGCTTCTTAAAGTTGTTTGGACACATTTTTCTTTAGGGGCGGATGTTTCTTTGATATGCGATATGGTGCTTTGAAGGTGGCCTCCAAGTACGACTTTAAAAGCATCCCATTGTATAGTAATTGGAACCTCTTCATGGTCTAGGGAAAAGTAGAATTCAGTATGTTCTGGGATAGGGTCAAGAGCAAGGAAGAGTGTCAGCCAAAATGAAGCACTGTTATTCTACTCTTAAAGCAGTGTTAATCTTCGGTACATCGCCACAAAGGGGCTTGCGTAGCTTTAAGACTACAAAAGACTGTAGTGTCCCTCTATACAACGGCACTAACAAGTCCACTGAATAAAATTATTATATAGATTCAGAATTCATTGTAAGAGAAGGAATTGTTGCTCCACCGATGAGACTATTATGTTTATAGAAGTTCATAAAATGCTATGTCCTAGGTAAGAGAACTCCTTGGAGAGGAATTCTTCTGTTTGGACCTCCTGGGACAGGAAAGTCTTATCTAGCCAAGGCTGTAGCAACAGAGGCAAACAACTCCACATTCTTCTCAATATCTTCCTCTGATCTTGTATCAAAATGGTTAGGAGAAAGTGAAAAGTAAGTGTTTTTTGTTTTTTCTTTAAAGCTGCATAGTGCTTTTTCAGACAATCTGTTTTGTAAGACCAACTTCTTGTATAATGGGATTTGAGTAATTTGAGTACAATATGTGATGTGCCCAGTTCAGCAGTAAGGAGCACTTTACTGTGGGGATCTATATATATGTAGAGGTAAAAATACTATGTTCTAAATATATATTAAATCTTTTTGGCAGATTGGTGAAAAATCTATTTCAGCTTGCCCGGGAACACAAGCCATCAATCATCTTTATTGATGAAATTGACTCTCTTTGTGGGTCCAGAAGTGAAAATGAAAGTGAAGCTGCCCGTCGAATAAAAACAGAGTTTTTAGTCCAGATGCAAGGTATGTTAAATATGTCTTGCGTCCCCATTATTTAACTTCTATTTGCGTTCTATATGAATTTTTTTTTTGCAATGTGACCTTTGGCATATATTTGTAGGCTTAGTAAACACACAGGGTAATTCAATAAAAGTTCTTATTGTTTAAAATGGTGCTAATTGTGCCCCAACCAATCAGATGTTAGCTTTCAAATATTAAATAAGTTCTGATTTGGGCAAAATTAGCACCATTTTAAACGATAAGAACATTTATTGAATCTCCCTGTTAGTCTGTTCTAAGGTATTGCAGGCAGTTTTCCATTGCTTTATTTAATTCACTCGCTTAATTTTGTTGTAGGTGTTGGAGTGGATAATGAAGGCATTCTGGTTTTAGGAGCAACAAATATACCGTGGGTTCTAGATTCTGCCATCCGAAGACGGTAGAAAATGGGAAAAGATTGGGGATTTTTAACTTGTCTTCCCTGCTTTTTGACTGCAGTGTTTTCACTTCTGTCTTTCCCTCATCTATTTTACTATACTTTATTTTCCCTGTAAAGTTTTTTTATTTGCTAATTTTTGTCAGTCCTCGCATTCTTGTTCTTACTTATTAACTTCCTGCTTTTTATTTTCTACATTAGTAGCAAGTTTTATCTTGATGTTTTAAGTAAATTTCTAGTTATAGAATTCTAGTTATAGAATTATTTAGTCTAGAATTCTAGTTATATTTTTAAATTTTAAGATGCATGCCCTTTAATAAAGACCCATTAAAAAATCCCTTTAGTGGCAATTATTATAGAAAAATATATTTTTATATATATTTTTATATAAGTAAAGCATAAAGATGAAGGCAATGACGGGTCTCTTAAGAAGTTAAAACATAACTTTTATTTCAGTCCGTAAGACGCTATATCAATGCATTTCAGCTCACAGAGCCATCCTCATGATGTACATATAATATATAATATTATATAAGAAATATAATAAAATATATAATAAATGGCCCTTTTTTTAATAGGTTTGAGAAGAGAATTTACATTCCTCTACCAGAAGAACATGCAAGAACAGATATGTTTAAACTTCACCTTGGATCAACACCTCACAGCCTTACAGATGTAGACTTTCGAGAGCTAGGGAAGAGAACAAATGGGTACTCTGGTGCTGATATAAGCATTATTGTGCGAGATGCTCTGATGCAACCAGTCAGAAAAGTTCAATCAGCCACACATTTCAAAAAGGTACATTGTAATCAGTGGCTATTCTAGGTTTTTTTTTGACACATCAAGCAAACTTTAACATTCAATTAGATCAATGTGTATTAAGCCAATGGAAACCTTCTGTGCTCTACCTTTCTCTGCTCCGTACCCAGCGGTCAGCAACTACAGCATCAAAGTCTCAAAGAATAGAAAGGGAGCATCACACTGCAATAACTTTAAAGTTATTGCAGTGTTGATTGCTGTGTGATGCTCCCTTTCTATTCTTTGATGCTGTAGTATCAAGCAAACTTTGTAAAGGAGCCCCTATAAGAATTGAAGTGGGTGTGGCTTCCTGTGGTGAGAGTTGGTAAACCTTTTAGTAGGCTCTACTCAACTTTTTGTTAACTAATTGCTACAGTAGTTCTTGGCCATGTTCCCTGTAATCTAGTTTAATAAGAACAGTATTGGTACATATTATCAGTACAGTACTGCTTAAGTGGCTTTAAGTGAAACTGCAATCTGAAATTTCTGATACATTGTAATATCAAAGCATCATATAGTTTATGATAGCAAATACTCCAAAGCAAAACACATTTGGAAGATCTGTTATTCACAATATAAATCCTTTGCTAAACATTTTGGAATTGGTGTATGAGAATGTCAATAGACATATTTTCCCACTGCATTTTTGTCTGGTTAAAGATGGTATTAAACAAAACAAGTTAAAATCCAAATGGAAAAATCACATTCCAGGAAATTTATTTATTTTTTTCTCCATTGGCAAATATCGATTGTAAGGTGATCAGTACTGATCACCTTGTTTTGATTTGTGTTTTTACATTTTATAACTAGCAAAAAAAAACTGTTTTTGTAAATTAATCTCTTTGATTCATTTACTAATACTATAGTAAGCTGTTTAATGGCAGCTTATTGCAGAAATTAGTGAACTGCGATGAAACCGGTGATGACGGTTCAGCACCTACACTAGACCACCAGGGTACGAAAGGGGGAAGACTAGGGAATGTCTCAGAATTCAGAGGAAGTCCTTTGACGTCACAGAGAGTTTTCTTATCGCTGCAGCCCTGCAAAGAAGATATGGGCCAGTATTTCCTAAATGGTCAGGGCATTTAAAGGAGAACTAAACCCAAAAAATCAAAGTTTTAGTTAGAAAGTACTTGCCTCAACATCCTTCTCAGCATGGAAGATTCTGCCTTTTCTTTACCTCCTATCTGCTCATTTTAGGTTTTGTTTGTTCTGAAGCTGACATTTTCCCTTGCCTGCCAGTACTTTTACCTTGATTACATTTTCAGCACCTGTGTGATTTTCACTCCCACCTCTTAACCCCTATGATGTAGGAATATATTAACTCATCAATATTCAAATTGGTGGTGCAGCTGATTAACCCTTTCCTAGTAGCAGTGTTGTAGGGTGATGTGCAATCGCATGTGTTTTCATAATGAAAACTGACAAATCGCAAGTGCAAATGCATATTAATCGCATGCGATTGTTTGTGCGATTCAGGTGCGTTGCAGTGTGGCTGTGCCCTAAATGTACATTGCAGCAATACACACACTAATATAAACGGAAGAGTGCAGAAATAAATACATAAAAACACAGTCTTGCAGAAATGCTCCCAAATATAAAGGGTTTACAAGTTGCTTCCTTAATACATATGAAAAGGGTTAACACCTTCCCCCACTCTGTTTGAGCATGAAAATCTGCTAATAATATTTACTGCTATCTGATGATTGGCTGGGAGACACTGGCAGGTGGGGACTTTGAGTTCAACTGTTACATGCAGCTTAGCATAAGGGGAGTGGTAAACAAACAATAGGTAGCTAGTTAGCATGTGCAGAAGGAGTTTTGGTACCTGGACCACCAGGAAGAGGCAACACTAGAAGCCAGCCATGACATCATAGATTGCAAGTACTCAGAAATGTTCTATAAATGTTTTCTACACGAAGAGGCTGAATTCAGAGGTGAGAGTCATATGGTTTTACTAAGTGACAGTTATAGAGTCTGTGGAGCTGCCTTTGTATTTTGGGTTTAGTTCTCCTTTAAAAGGTTCAAACTTTTGATCCCTGCATCAGTTTCGTAAAAATGCTAGATTGGCTCCTAATTTAAAAAAGGAAAGTTTTTTTTGCCACAGTCAAAGACTCATAAAGAACAGTATTGCAATACTGCCCAGTATCGACCCATAGATGTTAATGAGCCGATCTACTCAGGACATATGTAGTATTTGTTTTATAGAAAGGTTGTTTATCATCATTGGCAAGGCTTCATGAATTTAAGTTTAATTTACTTATTTTCATAAATGCAAATCATTGGTAGGTTGTTTTGTGTAGAAACATCAGTCTACTTTTTTGGGAATACTCCAGAAATTTTTTTAGTTCATGTTGGATGGATTCATTTTAGTTAATGTTGGATAGTTTAATGAACCCGAGATATTTGCAGTTCATTTTGATGGCAGGGGGCAAAAGTAACAGTTTTGCTTCATTTGTACGATATTCTCTAGGTCTCCTAGCAGACCTAAATAATATTGTCTCTAGATCTGTACTATACAGCCAATAGTATGTATAAAATTTGTGATATAGAGAAATTAACTAGAGGTTTGTGATTTGGCTGGTAAATAAACATGACTATTAAAGGGACACTATACTCTGATTAGCGTGTGTTGCTGCATGCCTTCAATTCAGCACACATTTTTAGGAGTAGTATCCCCCTTCCTCTTTTAACACTTCCATCCGACCTAATTTTTTTCCTCACAAACTGTCAAGCCTGCATACAGCATTCCAACTGTCAAAAGTGTCACCATTCCAGCTGCAGTAAAACTACTCGCAGAAGAATTGTTTTTAAGAGCAAAGAACTTGATTGACAGTTGAAATATAAGATGTTTTAGATTGGATGTCTAAAGAAATAGGGGCAAATCAATAAAAAAATGATACAGTGGTGGTTGGGAAGAATTATAGTTTCCAGTTATGGCCCTTTTAATATTGGGGTAATGTGGGAAATAAAAGCATCTGTTCTTCCACAGTCTCTAACGTGAAAATATCTTAACTATATTTTGTGAGAAAATCTGAGAAAAAACTAGGAACATTTGAAACCCTTCTGTTTTAAAAAAAGTTTTTACTCTACTTACACTGATAGCTTTTTGATTTATTTTTGCCTTGATTTTAGATGTTGCTCAGTTGCATTACTTATAAATACCTTTTTTAGGTAAGAGGGAAATCTCCTGTTGATCCAAATGTTATCAGGGATGACCTGCTAACCCCATGTTCTCCTGGTGATCCAAATGCTGAAGAAATGACTTGGATGGAAGTTCCTGGTGATAAGTTATTAGAGCCAGTTGTAAACATGGTGAGTTTTTTCTTTAATGGTTTAAGGGGACTAAACCTCACTTTGTGAAATTGCAATGCTGGAAAATAAAACTCAAAGCTTTAGGAGCACCCACATAAAATGAAAGATAAGACGATATTACGGAGAGTTTTTGTCCTTTAATATACAGATACGAAACCATAAATGAAGACCATTAAAACCCAGCTCCACCTTTCGAAATCTGTAATTCTATGTGAATTCTATGTAGAAACAAGAATATTTTTGCATGCATTCCTAGACTCATAGCTAGAATTTACATGCAAGTGATCCACACCAAAAATAGTAAACGTTTTAAAATCGTGTCAGAATTCAACACACAGTGAAGAATAGCAGGTTAACATTTACTGTCATATGCCACTAAAAATGCATAAGACAAAAAACTGGTCAATTGTCAGTTACCACCCCCACACATCATATATATATATATATATATATATATATATATATATATATATAAATATATATATATATATATAGGATATGTTGGAGTGATATTAGCATGGATAATTCTTTTATTGTATAACTCCTAGATATCACATAACCTATTTTTCCATTGTAACTGGAAATTTAGAGTGATCAATTTTTTGTGTATTTCATCTTTTTATATGCCTGTTATTTCTGTTCTGGTTTGGTTGATTTATATTGAGTCCTGACACTTCTGCTATGGTTTGCAGTTGTTTAAATAAATTTGGGAGTGCTAGCAGACGATGTAGCCCTGACTATCGTATGGTCAGGGCTATATCGTCTGCGAAAATACTAAATTTCTATTCCTATGGGCTATTAGGACTCCCCAAGTATAGATTTGTTTAAATTTGATCCATTGGCTCCATCACAAGAATAAATAGTATAGGTGAAAGGGGGAAACCTTGTCTTGACCCTCTTTTTATAGATATTCAGGTCCAGGAGTCTGTAGGGAGTTTAAGGCTGTAGGACGGGTATAGTATACCTCCAGTATGTTAAGAAATTGTATTGGGAAATGTAGGGCCTTTAGGGTCTCTCTCATGTATTGCCATTCTAGGCTGTTAAACGCATTTTCGATGACTAATGACCCAATGTGATGTTTAGAGAGTTCACATAAGAGATTTTGTCTGATAGATGAGGCTTGTCGTCCAGGAGTGTATGAGTTTTTCCAGGAATTTGTCGATTCTGTCTGCCAATTTTTTTTAAAATATATTTAAAATGTCCTTAATGAAGAATAAATGCATGAACATAGATTTGTGTGTGCACATTAACATTACCTGTTCTATAACTGTAATAATTAATATAATTTCAGACTGACATGCTTAAGTCACAGACTCGCACAAAGCCTACTGTGAATGAGGACGACCTCCTAAAATTGAAGAAATTTACTGAAGATTTTGGACAAGAAGGTTAAACAGGCATACATGACGATACAGGACAATTGTGATGAGGGTTATTTTTCTTGCTTAAGTACTCTTTGCCTCATTCTAGAAGGCACACCAAAATATTGCCAATAACAGAACACAAGACTAATGTGGATGTGTCTGTTTTCAAAAGTTCTTTGATCTCTTGTAACTTGCAATAGTCTGTTGTACAGTCTGTACTTTAAAACAGTGCTTATTGTTTTGCATATTAAACAAAATTGTTACAAAGTGCAATACAAACACACAAGGTAAAAATTTAAATTATACAATGATATACTGTATTTGAGATCTGACTAATGCTGAAACAACTTAAAAAATACATTAGTAATCTTCCTTGAAAATAAGTGACTGTTTATGTGCTGTATAATGTGCCTATATAACCCATAACAAATGAGACTGTAATTATTTTATAAAAAGATGTAGACATGGTGGTTTACTCACCAACAGTATGATCTAATTCTCCTGCCTTTCTTGTCTAGAACAACCATTTTTTCTTAAGGTGATATTTAATTTAGTAAATAAGCATTCCAGGTAAATCTTGTTTTGTGTAATGTCTGGATAGACACTTAAAGGGATATTCTAGAAACCCCTAAATATTCATGCAATGATGCCTACTACCAAAATCACAAGGTAAAAAGAGAAAATACCCATTTTCAGTGCAATACAATTTAATTTTATGTGCTCATTTTTCAATACATGATTTCCAGGGCATCATTACCTGCATGTTTTGGGTTACTAGCAATACTTTTTAGAGAATAATACATATATGAAAAATATATGTTCTGGGGTGTTTTTTTGTGTGTTTTTTTTTTTTTATTATTATTATTTGTCAACCGCATGTGAAAATTGTCTTTTATTGTAAAGTTCACTCCTCAAATGAAAAATTGCATATGTATGTACGCAAATCCCAAAACTGCAATAGTTAGAAATCTAAGAGATGTAAGTCTAACCTAAAATACTGCCTGATGTTCTGTTACCTCTTTCTGTTTTTTACAGTTAGAAGCTGTCAGTCATGAAAGTAGCAGGTAACATCATGGACAGTAACTGAATATTATTCCCCTAGCTGCCTCTTCAGAGCATGTTACAGCTTCTTAAAAAGCTTGAAGAGGAGGCAGACACTTTTGAAAAACAGAGTGAAGGTCAAAAGCATCATTTTGCTGCCAAGGCCACACCGAACGCACACGATTTGTGTGCGTTGATGCCGGCTTGCACTGCGCACTAATAATCTTGATTGCAGCGCAACAGGCACTAGCTCACCTAGTGTGGTCACACCAATTGCCCAACACAAGCGCACGCTTTTTAACATGTGTTCGGATCACGTGTTAAAACATGCAAGTGTGGCCTAGCCCTTAGGGGTGAATTATCTAATAATTTTTCTTTGAGGGGTAAACATGCCCTTTAAGAATGACTTTGGGACTGTATCCTGTTTAGGGAGTGAAGGCAAGAGTGAGGACAGTTTAAACTTACTTTAGAGCACTGTAGTGTGGGAGAGTATTTACATTTTTCCTATCAAAGCAGAAACAATCTATTATATATTTGTCATGTATAAATTCTGTAATGTCATTGAATGTATTTTTCAAATTTACACTTGACCTTGTGCCTTGTAAATAAAAAGGTTAAATATTTTGATATTACTGATGCATTGTTTTCCAAGACACTGCTGTTTCTTTGTGCCCACATGCTGGTTGGAAGACTGCTATGAATTAAGTTATGTAGCCGTTCCAGCCTTTAGCAAATTATTAAAATTAATCAATGTTTAGAAAGTTGCTCAGATCACTGTGTAAATTTTTTCCATATAATTTTGTGCTACCCTCTATTAAAAAATATATAGGATTCAATTGTAGTTAGGGAAAATTCTTACACTTTTCTCCTAGTGCTCTATTAAATTACGGTATGCAAACAACTTTCTAAACAAAGATATGAACACCCTCTTTTACATAAAGTAATTGCTTTATGGCAGTCCTAGGGCTGGATTATTCATTTTTAAATTCTAATGGTTTTTCTTATAAATAATATTGTTGAAACAGTCTACTTCACTACAGTAAATGTTTTATTTCCAACAGTTTGTTTGCCTTTTTGCACTTATCATTTTGATCTAATAACAAATAAAATGTAAGGTTTATTAAGCAATATTGTGCACTTTTTTATTTCAGTTTAAGTTTCTTTTGTGAGGTGTGCCATTAAAACCCACTTAAATTGCCTATTAAATACAATTTATCTAGCATCGTCACTGTAGTTGGAAAATAAAGGCTCAAACACACGTCACATGATATCAGTGGGGCCGACCCGCAGCGCGTGTTGTGTATGCAGGGCCATTTCGGCCAACAATGATGACGTGAGTGAGTGTTTTGTAGCTCGAAATGGCTGTTTGCACCTAGGAAAATGCTGCATGAAATGTTTTCCTATCGGTAAAACATCTGGAAACCCCAGAAAAATGCTGGATTCTAGCATAAGGACAGATTATCTGCAATTGCTACCACTTCACTTCTGCAATCCGCTAATTTGTTGATAAATCATCTAATTCTGCAGCTGTCTGGCATTACCTGAGTTCTACAGCTTTGAGTTATGATTGGTTTCTTACTGGTCAGTCTTAAATACTTGAGGTTTATTCAATTACTTTACAATTCTGGAAGGGATAGAGAGGGAGGGGGGGCTATAGAATAAACCGAGCATGCACAACTTTATACCAGTAATCAGGACAAAGGGCTGCCGGAATCAGTGCAAAGTCAGAAACTTGCATAATTAAATATATAATTTCTTTAAAATTCCTCTAATTGGGAAAAAAAACATTTTACAGTCATTTAAAGTATCCCCCAAACCCCATTTTCGCATTATTTATAATTGCCAAAGATACCTCTAAAGGGACTTACTTGACTCGCTCCCTCGACGCTCCTCCTCTGCAGCACTTCTTCCTGGTTGCTGCTACTTTTATTGCTCGAAACAGGAGCAGGGGGTAGCGCCCAGGTGGAGAGGGACTGGGTCAGGTAAGTCCCTTCAATGGCATCCTTGGCAATTATAAATAAATGGGGCTGGGGGGTTGCTCTGCATCACCGTAATTTTTTTTTATTTTATGCTGAACATGCCATTTAAGATATGACAAATAGAATCCATTCAGGCTTATTAATATTTTAGCCTTAAATTTCCTTTAAAGATATAGAGAGCCTCTTAAGTCCTGCACCTGGGTACACAGGCCAATCCTGGCTAATTACTGAATGTTAATTGGGAGTACGGTTAAAAAGTTTTTGAACACTGACGCACTATGAATAGAATTTACAGCATATTTTGCACAGTTAGGCTGGGTACACACTGAGGGACTATTTGTCCCGACCAAGCGCTCGGCCAGGACAAATGTCCATTGGTCCCTGCAAATTCGACCGCGGGCGAATTTGTGAACGATCGATCGTGCGCTCTCATAGGGAACCGCACAATAGATCGGAATTTACCGACCCGTCCGATAGTTCGTTCGTCACATCTGGACGAATGAACAATTGAGGTCGGTCGCAGCCGGCCGCCCATACCAGCAGATATTTCAGTCGGCCCGAAAACATTTGCTGGTGTGTACCCAGCCTAAGAACTTTGTGAAATCGAGGTTTTGGAGGGCAATTAGACTAGATTTGGACATACCCTTTAATGGTTCCCACTAAAATGCCTTTGCGGCTGTAAAGTTATACTTGAGGGCTGGTTTTTAAAAGTGGGCATGTCCAAAACTTGCAGCATTATCTGCCAAAATTGTAATTTTCATTTTCACTCATGTATAAACAAACGGTTATGAGGAAATCCCCTCACGGACCATAGAATGGGATCAAGTTTAAAGGGACAGTTCAGTGGAAATGATCAATATTTGTTAAATTGTACATACATAGTTTGTGTAATGCTTTTCTATTTATTCTACATATTCTCTCCCATTTTGAAAAATCGATTGATTTCATACCCTTTGCTGTTCCCTGCTGTTGACATTAGTGAGCTGACATTTCAGGTTCTAATGTACCTTCTTCCCAGGATGCACCACATCCTTGGAATGTTCCTAACAGTGATTTGCTGTTTGCTGGGTCAAAGATGCTTAGATCTCTACTGACCAACTGAATCAACCCAGGCGCTGGGTCAAAGGCAAGACCATAATGGTCTCTACTAGGGGTCCTGCAAACAGGAAGTCAGTATTTTGGTTGCATTTATTATACACAGACACAATGCTGAACGGGCAGATTAAGGTCATTGGGATGAAAAAATACTGCTCTTTTTTTCTGAAAGCATATGTATTTGCACTGAACTTCCCCTTTTAGACAAAAAAAAAACCCCCTAGGAGTGCCCGGGGGTAAAGTGTGCACTATTTACTATTTACACTGGACAAACACCTTTGGTTCTCCATACCAGGGATCTCAGACTTGTAAACATCTGAAGTGCTGCATACTACAACTGCCAGCAGTTTTTTTTTTTTATCCCTGCTGTACACTGTTTCTGCCAATAAAATATAATGGAAAATATGCACTGAAGTACATAAAGTGTTAGGGCTCGTTCACACTACATCAGTTTATCCGTTTTTCAAACCCAGGTGCGTTTAAAAAAATGGACAGGCAGTAAGGCTGATGCCACACTACAACGCATTTCCTCTGCGTTATCGCCCGTTATGTTTGCATTTGCGCTCGCGTTTTTTGCTATCTTCAAAGAGAAAACGCAAAGCGCAAAAAAATGCTCGCCGCAAAACGCGAAAGGACGCTCAATCGCAAGCGCATCGGAATTCTCGGGAACGCGAACGTTCCTGCGATTTCCGATGCGCTTGCAATTGAGCGTCAATGTTGGCAAAAATCACGAACGTAAGCGCGAAACACGAACGCGCAAAAAACGTGCTAGTGTGGCCTAGCCCTAAGACCCCATAGGATTTCATAATATCGTTCACACTTGCTGCATTATATTCTGTTCTGTTCCAGTCCGTTTAAAAAACGCACTGCATGCAACATTTCTGTCCGTTTTTTCTTGCATTTTCTATATAAATCTATGGAATACACATTGTGAAAAAATGGATACAAATGTAAGTAAAAAAATGGATACAAACTGACAATAACACATGCTGTGCGTTTCTGTCAGTTTCTAGTGTGAACGTAGCTTAAGGAGGGATTTACCCAGAGATGCTATAACTCTGGGTAAATCTTCCTCAGCAAATTTAATATGCTTTTTACAGCTGTGGACAAATTTTTTACTTCTTTTATTGGTGTTTTTAGAGGGGGGATTACAAGTGCTCAGAATCCCATCTTTCTGCTGATTTACATTTACCTGCCCTTCTGGTACCTTGAGGTCATCAGAAAGTCCAAGGGGTGTCAATGAGAAAGGGAATAAAATAATGGCAACCAAGATACAGACTTTAACATTACTTTTTCGGGGACAGGTGTGAAACTGATCAAATAGACATTTACAGGGGCCACACAGTGACACAAATGGAAACTTCTCATCCTTATACCTGATACCAAAAGGATAGTAGAAAATTTATCATACTTACCGTAATTTTCTTTTCCTGGACAACAACATGTCAGTGGTTACATTAAGGGTTAACCCCTCCGCTCCCAGCACAGGACAGAAAGTTTAAATGGTTCCCACCCCCTCCCCTCACTAGTCCAAATGGACAGAGCAAGAACAGGAAGAAGGGTGGGAAATTGTAACCACTGACATGTTGTTGTCCACGAAAAGAAAATTACGGTAAGTATGATAAATTTTCTACTTTCCTGGTCCCAACATGTCAGTGGTTACATTAAGGGATATACCAAAGCCAAACAATAAGGGTGGGATGCAAATAAAATTTATTATCATTAAGTTAGGAATTATGAGGTAGCAGAAGAGAGAATACTACGCCCAAAATTGGAATATGATTCTGAAACCACTTCAAGTTGGTAGTGCTTTATAAATGTATGGGCTGAACTCCAAGTGGCTGCTCTACAAATATCTTCAGGAGAAACTCCAGCCTGGCAAGCCCATGACGCCGCCACTGCTCTTGTTGAATGGGCATTCACAGAAGGGGCACATAATTGCGCAATATTGTAAGCTTTTTTAATGCAGGAGGTGATCCATCTTGCCACAGAGGATTTTTGATGGTTGGAAACCCGTCTTTTTGCCTGAGTATAAGGTAAGTAAATGGTCACATTTTCTAAAAGAAGAGGTTCTTTGCAAGTATATTCTTACACATCTGGCAACATCTAGTTTTTGTAGAACCTCAGCCTGATCATTATTTGGATCAGGATTGAAAGCAGGAAGAACTATATCCTGATTAACATGAAAATTGGACACGATTTTAGGCAGAAAGGACTCGGGTAGTCTGAGTACCAGACGATCTTGAAGAAATGATAGATATCTGTCAGACATTCTAAATTCTGTGATTTCTGCAACTCTTCTACCTGATGTAATGGCTAGAAGAAAAGCTGTTTTCCAAGTTAACAATGTTTTAGGAATATCCTCTAACGGTTCAAATGAAGATTCGGCCAACATCTTTAGGACTAAAGGAAGATCCCATGGAGGAGACTTATTCCTGCAAGGAGGCTTAAGCCTTTTAAGAGCCTGAAAGAATTTTATGATCAATGGTGATGAGAACCATCTGATTCCCCATAGGGCTGACAAGGCCGAAACATGAGATTTTAATGTAGCTGTTGCTAGACCCCGATCTAGACCTGCCTGAAAAAACTCAATTATTTGAACTTCAGAGATATTGGAAACCGGGGTTCCTTGGATAGACACCAGGTTAGAAATATTTCCCAAATTTTGTAATATTTGGATGAAGTTGAATTCTTCCTTGATTTTATCAAGGTTAGAACCGCCTGATTTGATAGACCTATTTGTCTTAGTTGCTCTTTTTCAAAAGCCAAGCCCTCAAACTCAATTCTGCTGGATTTGGGTGCAGAATGGGGCCCTGAGTTAACAGATCCTTCTGTATTGGAAGGAAGACTGGTCCCTCCCACGACATCACTTTGAGGAGGGGAAACCAAGGTCTCCTGGGCCACCATGGTAATACTATTATTACAGTAGAATGATCCTTCTTGATCTTCTGTAAAACCTTGGGAATTAGCGGAAATGGGGGAAAGATGTAAGCTAGGGCATAATCCCAAATTACCGAAAATGCATCTGTCAGAATTGCTGAGTTGTCTGGGAATCTGGAACAATATGTTGTCACCTTGAAGTTCCATCTGGTCGCCATCAGGTCTATTTGAGGTGTGCCCCACTTCCCTACCAGTGAACGGAAAACTGTCTGGTTGAGGGACCACTCTCCCGGATGTATTCTGCCCCGGCTCAGGTAATCTGCCTGCACATTCTGGTGACTCGGAATATATATTGCTTTCAAGTTCCAAAGATGTTTCTCTGCCCATAGAAAGATCTCTAGTGCTAGAGAACAAAGCCGAAGACTCCTTGTACCTCCTCTTTTGTTTATGTAGGCAATGGCAGTCTTGTTGTCTGATATAATTAGTACTGGTTTCTGAATGATCAGATTCCTGAAATGCAAAAGAGCAAGATGGATGGCCTTCAGTTCTTTGAAGTTGATTGACCTGTGTGAAATTGTGTCGTTCCAGATACCCTGACACCATTTGTTTTGGCAATGGGCCCCCCAACCGGACAGGCTGGCATCTGTCATTATTCTTATCCATTCTGGTTCTTGGAGATGAATTGGAAGATAATTGTCTTCCATTGTCCACCATTGGAGACTCTGTATAGTGTTCTGATTTAGGTGTATCAAATTCTGGAAGTTTGGGACCGAGCTTTCCCATTGAAAGAGAAAATCCAACTGAAGGAGGCTAAGATGACTCATGGCCCATCTGACTGATTGAGATGCCGCCACAATTTTCTCTATCAACTGTTGACCCAGAAGGGCTGTAGAGATTGGTCTGTTCATCATGCTGCCACATAATTTGATAATTTCGTTCCTCTTGATTATGGGAAGGGAGACTTGAAAGTTTACCATGTCCAATGTAACTCCCAGGAATTGTATATTCTGAGAAGGGGTTAGGTGAGACTTGTCCCAATTTATCATCCATCCCAGGTCTTGTGGAAATTGTAGAACTCTGTTTCCCTGTTTTATAAGATACTGGGGATCTTCTGCTTTTATTAAAATATCGTCCAGATAAAAGAAAAGAAAAATGCCTTGAAGTCTCAGGTGTGCAACCACTGGAGAAAGGATCTTTGAGAATACTCTTGGTGCAGTCGCCAGACCGAAGGGTAAGGCTCTGTATTGGAGGTGTTGTCCTAGACATTGGAACCTTAGGAACCTTCTGTAAGTATAGAAGATGGGCACGTGCAAATAGGCGTCTTTCAAATCGATCTTTAGGAGCCAGTCCCCTTTCCTTAGATGTGGAAGTACCGTCTTCAAAGTTTCCATTTTGAAGGATCGAATTTTTAGGTAAGTATTCAAAATCTTTAGGTCTAGGATAGCCCTGTAACCTCCTGAGCTTTTCCTGAGAAGAAAGAGTAGAGAATAAATTCCCCTCCCCCTCTCCTTCTGAGGCACAGGTTCGATAATGTTTCTGGAAGAAAGATCCATCAAAGTTTCTTGAAGTCTGTATCTTGCCTTTGAAGATTTTGGTTCTTTGGATATTAGGAAAAAGTGTGAGCAGGGAAAGTGGCTGAACTGTAGGTGGTAACCCAAGGAAATTGTCTGAAAAACCCATTTGTCTTGAATTGTTTGAGTCCAAACAGTTTTGAATAGGGAGAGACGGCCCCCCACTGGCCACTGATGGACTCCCAAATCTTCATAATTGTTTACCCTTAGCTGGTTTGGAATTCTGTGAACGAAAGGGCTGATTCTGTTTGGTTCCTTGGTTCTGATTGATTCGCCATGGACGAAAAGCCAAAGTCTTTCCTGGTCTGTACTGCTTAGCTTCTTGAAAGGTCTTCTTATCTCCAATCCGTCTGAGCTTTTTATTTTGTGGTAGAAAAGTACCCTTCTCGGCAGAATTGCGAGAAATGGTCTCTTCTAGTTTTTTCCCAAAAAGAAGATCACCTTGGAAGGGAAGAGCAGTCAAACACATCTTGGAAGGCATATCTGCTGACCACTGACAGAGCCATAAAGATCTTCTAGCAAGAACTGATAAAGCCATGCTTTTAGCTGCTAGCTTGAGACTATCCATTGCTGCTTCTGCACAATATTCTATAGCTATACGGATATATATTAATAGCTTGGATAACAACCTCCTTAGATGTTTCCCTGTTGACTGCCTCTTCAATTTCTCTAAGCCACACTGTACCTGCTTTGGCCATATCAACTGTAGCAACCGCAGGTCTAAGAGCTGCACCTGCTACCAGATAGCTCTTTTTAAGGATCGATTCCTGTTTTCTATCCATTGAATCACACAAAATGGCCCCATCAAATTAAATTTTCTGTCAGGCTCATTCCATTCTGCTTGAATCAAGCTTGACATATTTGGATGTAGAAACAAAGATGATTTGACCACAGGGGATGAAAACATTATTTCCTTTGAAGTAGAAGGCAGGACATCTGGTTCTGATACCAGAGTGGATCTCATGGCCTTGATTAAATTCTGTATAGTCTCAATGGGCAATGACTGATCAGATTCTAAATCAGACAATCAGGTAATTTCTCTTGTGAAGGACCTTGTCCTGAAAAAGCTGCCTCCTGATTAGGATTAATGGAGTCTAGGACTGATTGAGTAACTTGAGATACCATCTGTTGTCCAATTTCCAACATTGACTCCTTTACCCAACGGGTAACTTCTTCTTTAGAAGCAGAACTGCCCCGAACTTCATCCATGCAAGCCATGCATAATTTTTTCCCAGATTCAGCTGGGTTAGAACAGTATTTGCATTCTCTTCTGCTTTTGTGTCTTTTTTCCTCCTCTCTGTGGCGAGATGATTCACTGTAAGAAAAAAGAAATAATGAGTAAAAGCAAACCCCCCCCCTATACATACCAATCCAGTTATTCTTACCCCCTGGATCTGGATCTAGATCTATGCCCCCTGGAACTCATGGTACAGCACTGAAACAAATGAAAGAATCATAAATAACCTGCAAAGAAAACTCAGCAGGCAGGCAACAGATTCACAGGCACAATACCTGGAGAACAGCCCAAGAAACAACAGCACAACGCTGCAGCCGCACAACAAACAGTCTCAGTGGAAAGCTGAGGCTGACAGGCTTGGCGCCAAATTTTTAAATCCCGGTGACGTCACCGCAAGCGGCCGGAAAACCGGAAGTGCGGCCTGCTACAAGCACCAAAAACGGCACTGACGCGGAACAAACACTGCCTAAAAGACCCTACCGGGACCGAGGCAGACTACCTGTACAGAGGAGGGGGCAAGATTTCACCAGATCCAAGTACAGCAACTCCTGGTCGCGCGAGGGACAGGAAAGGACTAGTGAGGGGAGGGGGTGGGAACCATTTAAACTTCCTGTCCTGCGCTGGGAGCGGAGGGGTTAACCCTTAATGTAACCACTGACATGTTGGGACCAGGAAATACTTATACCTCATACTGTTACATGGTCATGGAACTACTTGCTAACGTCTAATATCCTTGTATTTTATTATAAAGAGAATTATTCAAGAAGAAAAAAATCGAGGGTCAAGGAAAATATAAAGATGGTATATTCTACACCGGACTGGCCTTGGTGGTGCGATGCGCTCACCGCTGCCTGTTACAGCCCTTTCAGGAATCCTGAAAGTCTCTATCATTAAGCCAATTAAGCTTCCCATAGTGTCCGGCTTATTAGGTTTGTACACAAGCACGATCTTTCCTGCCGGCGAATGACCCCCGACCACAATGCATGGGCGATGAAGTTTCAGGCCGGTAATTACACGTGTGTATGCGTTGGACCTGTTGTCATTTGGAAGCCGGACTGAACGCGTACACATGGGATTATCGGACAAACCGGTGCTTGGGGGTAGTTCAGGGGTGTAACTAGAGGGGAGCAACTGCAGGGGGGCCCAGGAGCCAAGGGGGCCCCATCTTATTTTTCCTATGACAGATATAGCCTCCTCCCAGAAAACCACTGTGGATGATGCATGGATAGGGGCCCCATCATAGTTTTGCTGGGGGGACCCAGTTATCCCTAGTTACGCCACTGAGGTCGTTCGTCGGCAGTAAGATCGCATGTGTGCACGAGGCTATTATATAGTGTCCGCTGGTTCCACTAGGGGGAGCACTTCGGAAATACGTTTGTTTACACGTGCCACATGGTAAATACAGGTGGATAGGTAGGACCGATTTGATCCCGTTTTATCTAACAGAGTTCCCACTACTATTGTCCATGTACGAGTTGGTTGGAACACTGAGCTGCATTGACGCCTTTGCTGCCTATAGATGGCGCCCTGAGTTCCTAGTCACTGTGATTCTTCGCTCTAAACTCTCTTGCTTAGTGAGAAAGTGAAACATAAACAGGAAGAGGAGCGCACGGGGAGAGGAGGTGTCGGCTGAGGGTTCAGTGCAGATGACAGAACTACCGGGCTGTGGAAATCCTCTCTGTTAAGAGAGCAGCACATTTATCCGCCCCTAGTGCTTTGCCCTTGGTTTACCCCTTCCCACAAAAAGCTTCGACCCTGACACTTTCCCCAAATAGCGCTGCAGCCCGCCCCTCACTATTTCTTTCCTGTTCACAGCCCTCTCCCTCCTCCAGGCTGGATCCCTACACCCAGACCGTCATGCTGCTGCTGGCCGCAGCATTCTTGGTGGCATTTGTGCTGCTATTGTACATGGTATCTCCCCTGATTAGCCCCAAACCTCTCAAACTAGCTGGAGCACATGTGGTGGTGAGTGGCGTTGTGATCATGGGATGGGATGGCCCTGAGCATTATTATAGAGGGGGTTCTCGCATGGTGTGCGCCTTAGCAAAGAGGTGTACCTCTCAGTCTTGGTCATTAATATATTTCTGTTATGTTTTACTCAAAAATAGATATTTTAAGGGTATGTCCAACCCCCAAACCAAAACTTAAACGTAGCCTAATTACCACCCAAAACGCTGACATTGCTTGGTGTGTAAGAGGCGCCTAAATACTCAGACTTTGCGTCTCAGCCAATCACTGACACTAGTCCGGCCCCTTCTGCTGCTACCATGTATGTAAAAAGCATGTAGCAGCAGCAGAAGATAGCCAAGGGGACCAGGGGTGCCGCTAATGTGAATCGCACAGAAAATGGTGTTCGCATGCACGCTGATAAGCGCATTGCAACGCAAATGATGTGGCCAGCCCCTTAGCCCAACAATTTGTGAGCTTTTAGGCTAGATTCAGACGAATGGCTGTGCACCGTTCATGCAGCGTTTTCACTAGCAGTTCCAGATGTTTCCTGCTAGGAAAACGTTGCATGCAGCGTTTTCCTACCAGCAACGCTCAGAAACCGGTGGTGACAACGTTGCACAAACAGCGCACAGCTGTCTGAATCTAGCATTAAAGCGCAATTGGATCACAATCGGATCACTCTTAAAAGTCCACTAGTGTGGCCTAGCCCAAAGGACATATTAACCCCTACCCTTAAATACTTTATCCATTTTTTATATTTGCCGTTTGTTTTTAAAAGTTGTTTTTTAAACTTTCCCAGGCTTCTGCACACCAGCTTGCTGATGAATATATATGTATGTATGTATAATTTTATTTATAAAGCGCCACTTGGGTACACAGCGGTGTACATTAAAAATACAGAGTATACAAACAAGGGGATAAGTGCAAGCAACATACCTCAACACATTAGGAATGAGATCCCTGCCACGCAGAGCTTACAATCTAAGTGAACATACATTACATTATGTATTTGTCAGAGGAGGTCATGTAAAACTTATGTCTCCATCACAATATAATGCAGCAGGGAGCATGAACAAGCACTGCATGTCCAGGGTTAGGCAGCATACACACACAATGTTGCAGCTGTACTTCCCAATTAAAACTACACCATCAATCTTTAGCAGATTCCAGCTTGAAATCTGCCTAAAAGTATGTGGGCACAGATGATTCCGTGGGCGATGCTCTAATGAAGTATTTTAATTTTTTCCCCCTGGGGAAGTAAAGAGGGGGGAGGTTGTAGGATATAAGTGGGAACCCTACTCCCCTCCCCTTCCCCATCATGGGTAATAGACAGCTCACAGGTGGATTAAGCACCCTGGTCAGCACATTTACAAGTCTGTTTTTCAGTACTGGTCTGTGTTTGGGCACTTTTGTGAGATTTTGGAAGAATAAATGCAATCTTTGGCAAATAATTGCCAGGTGTGGTTTAGATATTTCACATTTGTGTTTATTTTTTTAATAGAACTCCGTTTTCCACAGTATCGGAAATGTTAATGTGCCCTTATTTTTATAAGACTGACTTGCAAAATTCCAGTATTTGAAAACCTTCTGGTATAACATCTGTCACAAAGCATTATCAGGGACCATCAAAAAGAACGAAAGCGCCTCATACACGCAACTGTTTCAATATTTGTTTCAGTTCTGATTGAAAATCAATACCAGTAGGAATGCAATATTAGAGTAAGCCATAATCTATGCTTAGGGAAGGGATTTTTATAAATGGGTCACCTACGTTAGGAGCTGTGATTGGAGGTATGACTGAGTAACCATACATTTTTACTATATTTGGCATTGTACTATAGTCATATAATTTTTGTGTAGTTGCTGACCAGCAATTTCCCTCAAAGCTACAAGGGATAGGTCCCTTAAAAAAAAAAAAAAGTAGATTTACATTTATCAGATCAACTTCTGCAATTTTATGAAGTATAACCAAAAATTGATATTTCAAAATTGTAGTTATTTATAAATCCACCGCCTTTAAAGGGCATGTCCACCCCCAAAACTATAACCCCCCCCCCCCACTACTGGCCCCATTGTGTAGTGTAGTTTAATCCTTACCTTACATCCCAGCTCCATCTGGTTCTCCTGTAGTCCTCCCCCCAAAGTCCCAAAAACTGCCCACCAGGAGGATAGCAGAGTCCATATAGGACTCTGCCTCCTACCTGGCCGCCGGGAGAAGTTTGGCATGCGTACTGCAGCCCTTCTCCCCCTCCCTCTCCCTCCCTCCCTCATAGGATTCCCTCCCCCTAGTGTAAATCCCTTTAGATATGATTCCCCCTGTCACCCCAGCCCCAACCGCTCTATTTGTATTCTTAGAAAGTGCCCCAAACTCTACTTACCTTCCCTCTTTCCCCTGCTGCAAAGAACTCCCGGCAGCTGCGTCCGTGATTGGCTGCCGCTCAGCCAATCACAGACGCGACTGCCGGTCCTGCCCCTCTGCTTGCATTTTCTCGCAAGCAGAGAGCCGGCAGCGCGGCAGAGGAAAGAGGGGATGTAAGTAGAGCTTGGGGGGACGGGGGAATCATATATCAAAAAATATTTTTAAGGGTGGACATACCCTTTAAATATCCTTATATAAAAATATTATCATGTCTATCTATGTAAGGGCTGCAAAATCAATCACATATCTTTTGATCAGATCAGCAAATTTAACATTTTTTTGATTATCAGTCCAGCTGGAAGATGTATGTATGTCACACAAGGGGAAAAAAATATAAATAAATACAAAAATTATTTTGTATATTTAATAAGTAGTCACGAACTTCTGGCTGACTTTTTTCTGGTCAGTATATTGGGCAGGATAATAAACTTCCTTGTAAGTTTTCTCTGATTTAAGCAGTCACAGATCTTTGCAGAATTCAATTCTTTAATAAAGAGCACTTAGGTCACATGTGTTTAGTAAACTCATTCACACTTGGTCCATTTTTGGACAGAAATGCGGGCAGCATTATGTTTTTTAAACTTATTGTATTGACCTCATTTGTTAAAATAAAAACTTAATGCTGCACATATTTCTGTCTGGAAACAGATTTGTTTTAAGTCTAGATAGCATAAATGGGGAAAAAATGAATGTGAGTGTCTTTTGGAGCCTGATTTAACTTTTGAGGTAGCCAGACAATATGATTTCCCATATATGTCAATTAAAAACATTCTAAACTGTTAGTAGCTAAAATTAGGGGTTGCTAGACATGTTGACTGCCTGGGATTTGTATAAGCTTTAATAGCATTCATAATAAAATATTTTATTTTACATGCAGGTTACTGGAGGGTCTAGTGGCATTGGGAAATGCATAGCAATTGAATGTTTCAAGCAAGGAGCTTTTATTACTCTAGTTGCTAGAGATGAGGTAAGCGTTATGGTTATGTCCCAACACATCCAAAGTATTCTGTTTTACAAATACAACTCTTTACTACAACACATTTAATGGACTGCAGATTAAAAATCAATTGTCTAAATAATTCATCAATTCATAAAATACACACACAAATAATTTGGTTCACACAGCCCTGCAGTTACTGCTGCCTTCCATAACTCGGGTATGCTCCAATCAGCTTCTTAGGTCCCTGAGCTAAGGTGAGAGGGAAGTAAAATTGAAACCAACTGGAAGGCTTTCTACCCTGATAGAATTCATAGATTTTTAAAGGGTATAAATATGGTTAGGAATTACTCGGAAAGTCAAGTCTAACTGCGTTTTTTATTCCAAGTCATAAGTCCCTTAATTTCTCCATGCAACAAAAAAGGTGTCACGCTTATCTATATTGCACAAATATAACACAACATTGGAGAATCTACTGCCCCCTTCTTCAGGTACAACCTCACCCCACTCCCTTCCAAGTATAAAACATGTTATTTGTATTAGAATAGATGTTTTAGTGTTGTAAAATTTACACTCCTAGGTTGCTGTTTTTCCTATCATCAAAGCCACTTTAATGGTTATTATTTGAAATGTTACTGGCAATTTTGTTTTAACAGTCACCTAGTACTGTGGTTTGTCACAAATTAAATTATTACTTAATTAAGGTTGCACAAATATTTGTAGAAAACAAGTATATAAAAAAATACAAAAGCATGCTAGAACTACCAAAAATGTGTTCTAAACTGTTTGCTTACATTCTGCAACGCTGCCAGGGTCAAGTTGTTTAATTTGTATTTTCATGTGTGTTTTGCCTTAAAATACTTAAAGGAAAACTAAATTCTCCTGACAACATTGTCCCAAAAGACAGTACATTGTATCTTATCTCTCCCTTTGCTGTGGCTGCTGGGTGATTTATGAAATTAACTTCTGGGTACTTGGGGTCAGCTTCCATAATTCACCTTATCTGGGTAAACCCAGCTAAGTGTACGCAGCACATGCTCATGCTCTGTAGTGCTAAACACAAAACAGGGAAGTTGCAGCCTTGCTTCCTAGAAGCTGACAGCCAATCCCATAACGGCACAAAGATCTTCAATCTCTGTGACACAAAACATGGATTTCAGCAACTTAAAAGAGAAGAATCTTACAAAGTACAAGTGTTCTGGGGAGAAAAGCTTTCACATTAGGATAAAAAAATTAAGTTTAGCGTTACTTTAAATAGTAAAAATATCAGAAACTAATATAAATCTTTTACCGGTAATTAAAAATTGAGGCTGTGCTCCTCCCCAAAACTTATTGAGATCCATTTCTTTATTTTCTTAATATACTATGTAATTTTCTAAATTTGCATTTGTGTATAGTGTGATGTTTCTTTCCTGCTACTCTAATCTGTAATGTGTAAGGTTGCCACTCATCTGGTGTTTCATCAAGCCAGACAGCAAATCTGTGCCTGTAAAAAATACCAATCAAGCTTCTATACACTATATTGATTGTTAAGCCCTTGGTGTTCCTCCCAGGACAGTATTTTTTTAGCCAGGAGGTGGAAACTTTCATTGGTATTCTGTTTGAGATTAACCTAGAAGATATAGGTATGTCTACTATTATTATTTTTCTATTATTATTATTTTCTATTATTTTTCAATGACTATTATGAGGTGGTATCAGGGTTGCCAGATTTTGTCTGCCCGCTCCTAAGTGGAAGGGGGTGGGGCCATGATGTCGCTGTCACTGTAGGTGGGACAGCCGAGACTGAGTAAGGGACGGGACTACTATCTCAGACAGGGTTAGGAGCATAACACAAAGGGCAGTGAGCATTCTGGGGGCAGGGCTGCCAGGGCCAATGTTTGGACAGGATTTTAGCCAGCATGTATGTAAGAATCAGAATATTTACATTTGAGTAAAGTAAGTAGGTCTGGGAAATCGAACATACAACCTTATATACTCACTCTTGCTAAAAACAAAGGTTTTTTTTCTACTATCCCAGTAGTACATGTACAAACTTTCCTAGAAAGAAAATTTTCCTAGAAAGAAACAAAAAAAGCAGTAAACTCAGTCAGTGGTCTTGTTTAGTTTTGTAAGTAAGTAAGTTTGCGTCCGACCGTTACCGTGACCGATCGTGCGGTCCATAGAGGATCGGACGAGGTTTTCTATCATGTCCGTTTCGGACGAACGATCAGTCGGACATGGACGCATTCGGATGCGATAATTTCGGTCCGATCGGCCGAAACACTGAACTATCGGTCGATCGCACCGAAATATCTCATCGTGTGTACCCAGCTTAAGGGCTAACATCTGATTGGTTGGGACAAAATTAGCAATATTTTTAACAATAAGAACTTTTATTGAACACCCCTGTTAATCTATTGCTAGAAATAGGAGCAAAAAAAAGAAAACAATAAAACAAGCTATTTTGTATTGTCCCAGTCTGTCAGTATTACAAACACATATTGCTTATTCCTTCAACATAATATATTTATTTTTCTATTGTTTGTTGATTACAGGGCAAGTTGCTACAAGCCAAGAAAGAGATTGAAAAACATTCAATAAATGATAAGCAGGTACACTTTGAAATATCTTAAAGAATGTGTTCATTGCACACATTAAGTAATTGTTTTACTACCCTTTTTATAAGATAATACATAATAAACTCTAGTTAGAACTAGCGTCCATTTTTTTCAATTTAAGTAGGTGTCCATTTTTCTGAATGCAAGCAAAAATGTTCCTTGTTTTTGCTGCTGTAAAGCTGTTTTAGAAGGGCTTGCTCACCCCTCAAATCAAAAATTTGAGGGGTCTCTGCTTCTCCAAGCTCTTTTACAAACTTTAACATGCTTAGAAAAAGCAGCTAGGGAAATAATATTCAGTCATTGACCTTAAAGTGAGCTGTTACATCCATGACTGACAGCTTATACCCAGAGGAATCAGGAAGCAGAAAGAGAGGTAACAGAACATAGTAGCATCACTTCATGTTAGTCTTCTATTTTTTTAGCTTTCTAACTTGTCATTTTGGGGGGTGATTTACCTTTATATGTTTGGACTTGCCCTTTAACCCAGCCACACAGGCACAAATATTGCAAACCAAATGGGATTTCTGAAAACTACTCATGAAAGAATAATGACTAAATTATTGAGTCCCATATTGGATCTTTCTATTGAAATTGGTTGATTTAGCGTGTTTTAAAATATCTATCAGCTTCGGCTTGTTTGCCAGAACTGCTGTAAAATTTCATTCACGGGCTTAAATCTTGATGGCTCATGAGGGGATCCTTTTACCTTCTGTATGCTTATGAAATGACAGATCCAGAGACCATTTAGTTCAACTAACAAATGTGGAAACGCTCATTATGGCTGAAAATTTGGTTTACACGGTGGGCAACGCAGCAGTGATATTAAACATGCAGTGCTGCTTGTATGTAGTGGCATAAGAGCAACCTATACCAGCAGAACCTAAAAAATAATATTAATTTTTATTTAACCTTACAAAACCACATGACAGATGTAGGACTAACCTCTTATGCAGTGAAATGTTCTCCCCCTTCCCACCGTTACTCTGCCTAAAAGGTTTGTGCTGCTATTCCAAGCTCTCCAAGCCCTTATATTAGCTTACATGCTCCGAGGAGGCAGCTGGAGGAAAATAATTCAGTCATTGTCTCTGATCATCTGTCACAACTATGACTGACAGGAAAAACCAGAAAGCAGAAAGACAAGTAACAGTACATTGAGCCAGTGTTCACTCTGGGTGATTTACTTTTACATTTGAGGGATGTACAGGCCCTTTAATCTCCTCCCAAAGGCTAACAGTAACATTTTGCCTCCTATGTTAAGCCTGGCACACTTTTATTCCTGTCAGTTGAAACAGCCGTTAGGTACACCATCATGCTTTGAGGGTCGGCCCTGCGATCTCATGTGTTTATGGACCTTTAGCCATATCAAATGTTAATCCTTACAAATTTCACGGTCATGTTGGCCATTGGCACTGGAGTTAAATGGCTACTGTATGTAATTTAGCTGGAAAAAATGTGGTTAAGAAGCTGTTGATTTTTTTCGTCATGTTAAATTGAGTATAAATCTTAGTGTATTTTTTTTTAGCTTTTAAATGAATAAATTTATATTTATCTATTTTCAAACAACTGTTATTGTCTGAAGTGGTAATATTAATTTGTGTATTTTAGTGCATGGTGGAGGCTATTTAGTTGGAGATTGTTAAAATGTTTGAGTGCATTAATAAAAACAATAGAAAAATATATATATGTAAAGTGAAGAGGTGAAGGCACTCACTGGTCTTGTAAGAGGTAAAACATAACTTTTATTGAAGTCAGTAAAACGCTATAGCAACGCGTTTCAGCTCACAGAGCCGTCCTCAGGATATGATGTGTTACACGTAGAGTGGGTATATATAGATTTTTTAGAACAGCTTACCCAGGTGTAAGGATATATTAAACAAATAAATAAAAACATGGGGAACATTATACACAATTAAAAATTATGTGCATTTAGCACATCATCAGATAGTAGCAAAGAGGTTCATGAAGCTGCAGGAAAAAACAAAAAGATACAAAAGTATCACTGGTGATACAGAGTTAAACATAATATCAATCTCACAATATTCACAGGAAACAATGGTAAAACATTTGCTCATTTAACCCCCTGGGTACCAAGGTATCGAGGGTGTGGATCCATCTGGATTCCTTCTGTAAGACCAGTCTATCATGATCAATACGAGATTTTAGTTCCTGTGGTGTCAACCCATCAAAAATCATGTATTTAAGGGTGGAGAATGAGAGTGGGTGATCCCCATACTTGGTATAAGTAAGTGTGGTGTTGATGGCTGCCAAGGCAGAGCTTATGGATGAACAATGGTTGGCCATACATTCTTTGAACGGAGTTTTCGTTTTTCTGACATAAAACAAACCACATGTCAGAAAATAAACGACATACCTACTATCGCATGAAAACCTTTGTTTAATTTTATAACGTTTTCCACTGTGCCCACCAGCATCGAGCGGCATGTGATGCAATTAGGGCAGCAATAGCATCCCATTCTTTTAATCACATGTTCACCCACATCTCTCACACTAAGGTGCAAGGGAGTGTCAGTGTGCACCAACAAATTAGCTAAACTGCGTCCCCTTCTATATGTGTGACGGAGTCGAGAATTTCCAAAAGTGAGGTGTTTGTCCTTTTTTATCAAGTCCCAATACTTAAGGGAAATTGATCTAATTCTTTGGCTACATGGGGTGTAGGTAGTGCAAAAATCAACCTCACCTCTCACTGTAGAAGAGAAAACCTGTGAACTGGGTTGCTGTGTATTAAGCTTTTCTCTGGCTCTCAGCAGTTGTTCAACTAAGATGCCATGAGAATATCCCCTGTTTTTGAGTCTGTCAAACATCTCCTCAAGTTGGATCTCTACGAGGGACTGGTTGGTGTTATAGTGAAGTATTCGTAAAAACTGACTGAATACTATACCCTTTTGTATTTTGAGGGTGACAGCTGGAAGCATGTAGATAGAATTATTGTCGGTAGCCTTTCTATATAGAGTGGTACAAAGTTTATTATTTTGTTTAAAGACTCGTAAGTCCAAAAAAATCTATTGAGTCAAAACTAATGTTGATAGTGGTGTGCCACAAAAGTTGAAGGTGCTGCACCCGTTTGTCCTCTACCTTCAGGACTCCCAGCTATAGCACAAACATTGAAATGGAAGCGCACACTTGTCCTCAGAATAAACTGTTTATTTTTTCACACAAACAAACCCCACACTAGAAGGGGAGGGGGCACAAAAATAAGAGCAATTCCCCCACGCAAAAAGAGACTATAATTTACAACTTAAGTGCCTATGTGCCTACTGCTGGCAAACACAACCTGCTAAAAAAGAGGGTCCATCTTTCGTCCCCACTCCTGCTCTTGATCTCTTTGAAGTGGACTTGGACTTATTTAAATTATAGAGGGGGCTTAAACTGAAAGATCACTTAAAAATGTCACTAATACTTATGAGCCTTTTGATGTATTTAAAACCAGAAGCATTTTGATCGACCAAATGTCGCAGCGTCCATAAAAACCTTTCACAATATGCTCAATGTACAATTTCAAGCATTACAGAAAACTGAATTCAGTAAGGTTTACAATAACCTACTGCCTTGTGAATGGGAGGGCTTAAAAGCCCACAAAAATGATGAAGAGCTTATAATTCGTTCTGTGGACAAGGGTGGCGCAATTGTGCTCCTGTGAATATTATGAAGGTGAAATTTATTCTCAATTGGGGGACACTAAGGTTTACCATAAGTGTGATACTGATCCTACTATGGCTTTGAATAAAGCCTTGGATCTGAAACTCAACAACGCTGTAAGTGCTGGTTGGATTTCACAAAAACAGCATGATTTTATGTGTACCAAATACCCTCGCACCCCCATAATATACACTTTACCCAAAATCCATAAAGATCTCAATGCACCACCGGGTCGTCCCATTATTTCATCACATTGGTCGCTATTTAAACCCATAGCTTAATTGACCATTTACTGCAACCTGTTGTATAGTCCATGCCATCTTAACTTTGAGACAGCCAGCACTTGATACAATTGCTGCCCCAATATACCTATTCTGCACAAAATGTTTTTTTTCTTACCTGTGATGTTAAAAGTTTGTATACGATTATACCACAGGACAAAGGTCTTGAGGCATGTAGGAAAGCTCTTATTGTATTTCCACACATGGGTCCACCTATAGAGTTCCTTTTGGATCTCTTACAGTTTATTATGGCCAATAATTTTTTCAGATTTCAATCTGATTTCTACATTCAGTGTACAGGAGTAGCCATGGGTTCAAATGTGGCACCCTCTGTGGCAAACCTCTATATCCCATGTTCAGCAAGGGCGTCCTATTTTACAAACGTTATATTGATGACCTGTTCTTTTTGTGGGATGGTACCAGTGAGGAGGCAAAACTGTTTATACAGCGCTTGAATTCTTTAAAAACTCTTGTTCAACTCACTATCAACATTAGTTTTGACTCAATAGATTTTTTTGGACTTACGAGTCTTTAAACAAAATAATAAACTTTGTACCACTCTGTATAGAAAGGCTACCGACAAGAATTTTTTCTACATGCTTCAATCTGTCACCCTCAAAATACAAAAAAGGGTATAGTATTCAGTCAGTTTTTACGAATACTTCACAATAACACCAACCAGTACCTCGCAGAGATCCAACTTGAGGAGATGTTTGACAGAGTCAAAAACGGGATATTCTTATGGCATCTTAGTTGAGCAACTGCTGAGAGCCAGAGAAAAGGTTAATACACAGCAACCCAGTTCACAGGTTTTCTCTTCTACAGTGAGAGGTGAGGTTGATTTTTGCACTACCTACACCCCATGTAGCCAAAAAATTAGATCAATTTCCCTTAATTATTGGGACTTTTTGGAAATTCTCGACTCTGTCACACATATAGAAGGGGACGCAGTTTAGCTAATTTGTAGGTGCACACTGACGCTCCTTTGCGCCCTAGTGTGAGAGAGGTGGGTGAACTTGTGATTAAAAGAATGGGATGCTATTGCTGCCCTAATTGCATCACATGCCACTCGATGCTGGTGGGCACAGTGGAAAACATAACATTAAACAAAGGTTTTCATGTGATAGTAAGTATGTTGTTTATTTTCTGACGTGCCCACGCTGTTTGTTTTATGTCGGAAAAACTAAAACTCTGTTCAAAGAACGTATGGCCAACCATTGTTCATCCATGCACTCTACCTTGGCAGCCTCCAACCCCACACTTACTAATACCAAGTATGGGGATCAGTCAGTAGCACGACATTTCAAACTACTTGCTCAACCACTCTCCACTCTCAAATGCATGATTTTTGATGGGTTGACACCACAGGAACTAAAATCACGTATTGATCATGATAGACTACTCTTACAGAAGGAATCCAGATGGATCCACACCCTCGATATCTTGGCACCCAGGGGGTTAAATGAGCAACTGCTTTACCATTGTTTCCTGAGAATATTGTGAGATTGATATTATGTTTAACTCTATCACCAGTGATCGTTTTTTGTATCTTTTTGTTTTTTCCTGCAGCTTCATGAACCTCTTTGCTACTATCTAATGATGTGCTAATTTTTAATTGTATATAATGTTCGCCTTGTTTTTATATATTTATTTAATATATCCTCACAACTGGGTAAGCTGTTCTAAAAAATCTATATATACCCACTCTACGTGTAACACGTCATATCCTGAGGACGGCTCTGTGAGCTGAAACGCGTTGATATAGCGTTTTACTGACTTCAATAAAAGTTATGTTTTACCTCTTACAAGACCCGTGAGTGCCTTCACCTCTTCACTTTATTTGTATGCTGTTTCTAAATGGCACCCGGGCACTGAACCATATTGGAATGGAGTGCTAATCCTTATTTGTTCTTATATATATATATTTCTTAAAATCTTAATAACATTGGTCACATTTTGTGTTGTCCTGATGATAAATGTGCTGAATGTACATTGTGACCACAATGATCTGAAACCCTTTGATACATTGATAAAAGCTCTGTGCTCACAAGTTCAGCTTGACATTCTAGCGAACACTTCTCACTCACTATACAATACAGTAGTAGGGTTAAGCTTCTGACCAAATTGTCAGCTGCTTGGGGTTCTTCCAATATGTATTGAAATCCTATGATGGATAAGAGCCCAATTTCTTTTACTTGGGATATCTGCATGTCTTGTAGTATTTACTGTTGCTTTTTCTTAATAGGTAGTGTTGTGTATATCAGTTGATATATCTAAAGATTACAGACAAGTGGAGAATGTCATTAAACAGGTGAGAGCTAAATGTTTTATTTTAAAAATAAATATAGTAATTATTAAAACTGAAATATTGCATGTTTGAATAGGTTAAAACAAATAAACAAATGTCCTGCAAATAATGCAAGTTGTTTTTTTTCTACGGCATATAATAAAACCTATAGCAAAAGGTTTCTCCCTACAGAGAAGCTTATCGTCAACAGTGGGGTTTTAAGGCATACCAAGAACAAGCTCAGATACTGACCTATTGGTTGCAGATCTTACAGGAAGGCAGTATAAAATACTCTGTTAACAATTAAAGTTTTTGTTAAAGGGTATCTCCACTCATATTTTCAAGGTTTGGTAATCCAGTTCTATTGAAGAACGGGAGGTAAAGGAGCTGTGCCTTACCTTCCGTTCTTCAATAGAACAAACAGGAGACTGGTGAGAAGTTAAGAAAGTTACCGGCTCCCCCGGCGCTGAGTCTGACAGGTCCCGACAGACCTTGTCTTCTATGCGCATAGATCGCGCATGCGCATAGAAGACCAGGTCCGTTGGGACCTGTCAGACTACATAGCGAGCGAGAGGGTAAGTTTCTTAACTTTTCACCAGTCTCCTGTTTGTTCTATTGAAGAACGGAAGGTAAGGCACAGCTCCTTTACCTCCCGTTTTTCAATAGAACTGGATTACCAAACCTTGAAAATATGAGTGGAGATACCCTTTAAATAATTTGCTACTCCCCTCAAAACTGTGAAATGTATGCAGTGAATTATGAAATGAATATACATTACAGTGAACATATGCAGGGGAATTGTTTATGGAGAGAGTGCCTTTCCACCTTCATTTTAAGAATTTTTACTTGATTTATATGGAACAAACTTGCCTTTTACAAAGTCACAATGGACAGAGGTAACTGTTTCGTTTCATTCTCTGGTTGAGGGTAAGAAGTATACTACACTCTAATCGTACAGTTTTACATCACATATTCAGAACAAAAGTTCAATTACAAGGAACTTGAATGAATTTCTGATTAAAAGTATAAGCAGCATTGTGAACCAGATTCTGTAGCCTATTTTTTGTTTTTATTATCTAGTTTTTATCTTGGTTCACCAGTGGTTAGCCAAAAATTTACATTTCTGGCAACAGCGGGTAAAAGAAAAAAGTAGGTAAAAACTCTCAGATTTGTATCTTTTCTGTGGCCAACTTAAGGGGGCAACACTAATAAGATGCAACAAATTTTATGAAATCCCTCAATGATTGTTTATACTTTCCTTGTACTTTAATATTTGACTACTGGACAAAAAAATCCTAACAGCATGCTAAAATCACCCTCTCCAGATCAGTAAACTTACATTGCAACGATTTAAATTTAGTTCAGCCAGTGCTAATGCTTTGGTAAATGTTTGCTCACTGTTATGAATGTGCAAAACACACTACTTCACGCTGCCAATATGCAACTAAGGAATATTGGGAGGGAGGAATACATTCAAATCATTTTTGACAATAATGTTAAAGCACTGAGGGGAAGATGCAATAACGGCCATTATCAGGAAAATATGTTTAAAATCCACACTACCCATTAATAGCGCTGGGCACTCGATCCAATATGGAAACCGTATTGCAAAATTAACATGTTCAGAAGAGAAGCGGTAGGGTGACACTCCTAAATGCGATTCAGTAATACTGTAAATTTCCCTAAGTGATTACTGCATCACAGGAGTTCATTTTGGAGTCATTTTTGGAGTCATTTTGGAGTTCAAAATGACTCCATCAGGCCAGGGTTGGAAAGAAAAAAAAAAAAAAAAAAAAAAAATATATATATATATATATTTTTTTTATTTATTTATTTTTATTAATTTTTTTTGGGGGTGTACGTGCCTTTTGATATAAAAGCACCCAGGGTCTATGCATTTGATGGAAATGTTTACATTTTGATTGTAGGAAGATTAAAAGCTTGGTAACTTCTGAAAGCTAGTTGCTGTAGTTGCTCACTAAATACACAGTGCTCAGTACAAAAAATGAACTTTGAATAGAGAGCATAGTTCACACTGCTATTAAATGTATAAAGAAATCAATGTGAACAAATGTGAACTGTTCAGTAGCAAACATGAACTTCGAAGGTTATAATGTCAACAAAAATGTTTTCTTTGCTTTTGCAAATTGTTGCCCCTGAGGAAAAGATGTAATGTACTGTATCTTACCTCCTGGGAATACCTCCTTTTAGTTATCAAGATTTTTTGTGCTATAAAGTACCTTGTGATTTATTTTTATTTTTTTTGCATAGGTGCCTAGTGCCATTAATGGAAATGGCGCAAGGGTAGCAGGGATTTTACACTTATATGGCCGATAGCGACTTATTGCATCTCCACTTTACCCTAAGTAAAAGAATAGTTTTTCCTGAAAAAAAGTTTACATAGCGCAAGCGGTGCAGTAAAAATTGATAGGAATTAAACAAATTGTGTGAGCGAATTTTTAACCAAATCCAAAATGTTTTTGTGCCAGATTAATTTCTGGTTGAATAATCTGATCTGAATGCCCACAGATAATTATCAACTTTACTAGCCAACAGATTCTGAGGAATTGTTAAACAAATTGGATGTTTTGAATGATTGGTCTTGCTGGTAAATCACAGCCGATTGTGCAGTATTTTAATACGCAAGACGTTCTGCTGCAACAAAATTTTTGTCTGGCTTTCAGTACTCCTGACCATCAAGTAACCATTCATTATATCAATCAGTTATTCGGGACGTGGAATCAAGCCAGAATGGCTTTATCTGAGGAAGACTTTTGTTTTCTTTTCAGATCTTCTCTTTTAGCGTGTGTCTTCCTGTTCTTTAATATTTCTAAGATGTATTTACTCATTATGAATTAGTTTGAGTGATTAAGTGCTTTGGGAATGTCAGTATTTTATGAGTGCAGAAATGCACACCTGATTTATTAATCTGCTGGTGATTTATGATTCCAATAGAGAAGAACTAAAAGGTTCTTCTGAGATGCATTTTACATTTAGAGAAGTGCATACTTTAAATGAATAATACCATGTACTCTATGTGCAGTAACCTTGATAAGGACTTTGAAGCTCAGAGTTTTTTCTAATATAGGTAAAAAAAATCTGCTTATAAGCTTATAGTAATGTTTCCGTTTTCATTTCTCCATCTCTTTTATCTGTTTCTGATCTCTTCTGTTTTGGTTAGAAAACCCCATTTTTAGTATGATTTTTTCCTGTGTGTTTGAATTTTGCATTTGTATATATGGATGGAAATGTGCAGATGTGTGTTTTTGAAATGCATTGCACCCCCTGCAATAACAAGCCCATTAAGCTGTACAGAGAGGCCTCATGCAGCAGCCAGTCATTAGCCATGATGTCAGCTTTAACTCCCATGACTGACTCCTGTTACTTGCAAAAAGACAGAAGGGGGCAGCAAAGATCGGAGTGAAGATCTTGCTTTGGGAATGAGCTGGTAAGTATTTGTAGCCTTGGGGATTCGAAGTGATGGGAAAGGTAAGTATAAATTTAATTCCTTTAAAAATGGCATGTTGGATGTTTTAGTTTTTTTTTTAATTAACCAAACACACAGGTTAAAAATTTTGCCTCTAAGTGATCAATTTGTTCATGGACAGTTAAATGAAAAATGTTGTATGTAATGATGGATGGTGCTGTAAACACAACGCCCAGCTGAAACAATCTCTAAATTAATGGCATATTGTCTGATAAGTTAAAATTTCCCCAATAAAAATCTTAGGCTTGTATTTTTGGGGAAAAGTCCTACATACAGTGCAATGTATGCTATTTTGAAAGTAAAGTCAAGTGCTATTTCTAATCATCATCTTAAAAGACAACTGTATTGTCCAAGATCTGCCCCCCTCAGTCTAAGATCAATTAAAAAAGGTCTTCTTGCAGAGCATGTCTTTTCATTGGTTAGGTCCTGGGCCAGAAGAGGGGAACAACAACACTACTGCTTTAATTTATTGCTCCTTTAATTAAAAACAATTCTTATTTCTTCTGTGTTTTTGATACACCACATTATAACAGTTTTCAGACAGTGAGAGAAGTAGTGCTGCTTATAAATGCCTTGTAAGATCATTCATACTCGTTTTTACCCTTGTAGGCTCAAGAAAAGTTAGGTCCTGTTGACATGTTGGTGAACTGCGCTGGTATGTCAGTCGCTGGAAATTTTGAAGAAATAGAAATTGGTACATTTTCTGTAAGTTTTAGTTTTGCCAACACGCTTCCAAGATGCTAATTTTGCTAACGCTTCCTGAATCTTATGTTAAAAAAGCGGATCAATTTATCAATCAGCTGCTATTATTGACACAGTTATCCATGTAGCTCTCAGTTCTGCTGTAGCCTCTTAAATTCAATTGAGTTTTTACTTTCTGCCTCAGCAGTGTCTGAGGCAATATCATTAAATGATTTTTGTGCCATAGAGAGTGTCCTCCCATAGGCAGATCATCCCATGGCTCACTGGTCCTGGGGAGGTGGTTGGCTGTGAGTGGGCTAGGGAACAGGATCCTGCAAAATTCATTGTACTCCTTGGGAGCAAGAACTTTAAGTTTTAGCTCTTCACCGAGCAGTACATTAGATGCAATAAGCAGCCTCATTTCCAGGCTATCTACTAGGAGAGGTGAATTCCTATTCAAACGGGATGCACCGTTAACAGTTTCAAACTAAAAAATTTCCTCTGTTGTGGTCGGCCCCCTGTACTAAAGAATAGAAAGTCTGTCACAATCCAAGGGAGTATGGCAGTCACAAACGTTCTCCCTATACTTTATATAGGGAAAAGGTGCATGACTGTGTGTAGCCACATCCAGCCATGACGCATGATGTGTATGTGCTCCCGTTTCGGGCGACAATCGTGCGGTACATGGGCACTTTGTCGGCCAAATGGACATTCAGTCGAGCCTCGTGTACTAATTCGTCTGGTGGATCAACCGAACAATCTTTTCAGCTGACAAAGTGCCCATACAGGGCCCGTTTGTTGGGGGAAACTGGTGCTCATACACATTGTGTGTCGCAGGTTGGTCCCCACGATTGCACATTTGTAAGGGACATGTACACCCCCAAAACTAAAATTTAACCCCATAATGGCCCCAATGTGTAATTTAAAAAAATGCTTACCTTACATCTCAGCTTTTATGGTTCTCCTGCTGTGCCTTTTCAAAGTCCAGAAAAGGTAAGCGTAGAAGCTGTCAGTGAGTCATCCGATCCCTACTATTTCCCTAACCTCAACAAGGACTGTGACATGTGCAGAGGAGCCCTTTTCCCCATTCCCTCCCACTATCTGGATCCATCCTCTGCGGCCATGGCTCCTAGCATGAAATCCTTTTAGCGTAAGGTAGGTACCCCCTTCCCACCACAAACCGCCAAAATATTTCTTTAAAAAAAATGTTTAGAGCGATACTTACAGCCCCTTCTCTCCCATGGCGTCTTCATTGAAAGCAACCGCGTATGTGGCTGCCTCTCAGGGACTTCCTCCAAACAGGGAGCCGGGTGGAGATGCCACGGGAGTGTAAAGGCTGTAAGTATCAATCTAAACATTTTTTTGAAGCAATATATTGGGGGTGGGCAGGGGGCGCCTACCTTATGCTAAAAGTTAATTTTCAGGGTGGACATGTCCTTTATTATGTGCTGTACTGCTTCATAGCAGTATTTAAACCGTATTCATCAAGAATTCTTTCACATGCAAGGTCACATCGAGTTATTTCCATTTTCCACACATCTGCTTTGTACTTTTTTCCATAGAGACTGATGGAAGTGAATTACCTGGGCAGTGTATATCCCAGTCGAGCTGTGATTTCAACAATGAAAGAGAGAAGGATGGGAAGGATTGTGTTTGTCTCATCCCAGGCTGGACAGATAGGGCTATTTGGATATACTGCTTATTCCCCTTCCAAATTTGCTCTTCGGGGTCTGGCAGAAGCCTTACAAATGGAGGTAGGTAAAAGTATCTGACGTTTCTGTGTCTGATTTTGGTAAGACATTTGAAATGCGTGTTCATTTTGTGAACAAAACACGTGTGTGAAAATATTCCAACTTTACAGTGAACTTTAAATCTAGGAAGTAGTTAATATCTGGCACATTATTTAAACCGAATTGAAAGCGTATGAATTACTTAAAAGACCAAAAGTCCAGAGCTTAAAGGGGAACTATATACAAAGCACTTTATTAATATGTTATGTGCTAACCTAAATTACTGTACAGTAGCTTAAAGGGCAAGTCCAGCCTAAAAATAATTAGCTTTTAAAATGCTTATTACCCCCCAAAACCTCACTTTTACAAGTTTTCTATAGTTTAAAGATCCCCCAGAACTTACTTACCCTCGCCGCCTAGTCCACGCCCCCTGCTCCTTTTTCAAGCTCGTTGCAAGCAAAAACAGAAGCAGGGGACTTCTGTGCTGACCGCCGCTTCTCTTCCTGCTCACGGCTGTCAGGCGATTGAATGTGACGTTACGTCTCGCCTTAACTGACAGCCGCAACCAGGAAGTGGAGCTGCTGTCCGCACCAGCCGCGGAGTAGAAGGCAAGGGTCCAGGTCAGGTAAGTAAGTTCTGGGTGATCTTTGAACTACAGTGGTGTGAAAAACTATTTGCCCCCTTCCTGATTTCTTATTCTTTTGCATGTTTGTCACACTTAAATGTTTCTGCTCATCAAAAACCATTAAATATTAGTCAAAGATAACATAATTGAACACAAAATGCAGTTTTAAATGATGGTTTTTATTATTTAGTGAGAAAAAAAACTCCAAACCTACATGGCCCTGTGTGAAAAAGAAATTGCCCCCTGAACCTAATAACTGGTTGGGCCACCCTTAGCAGCAATAACTGCAATCAAGCGTTTGCGATAACTTGCAAAGAGTCTTTTACAGCGCTCTGGAGGAATTTTGGCCCACTCATCTTTGCAGAATTGTTGTAATTCAGCTTTATTTGAGGGTTTTCTAGCATGAACCGCCTTTTTAAGGTCATGCCACAACATCTCAATAGGATTCAGGTCAGGACTTTGACTAGGCCACTCCAAAGTCTTCATTTTGTTTTTCTTCAGCCATTCAGAGGTGGATTTGCTGGTGTGTTTTGGGTCATTGTCCTGCTGCAGCACCCAAGATCGCTTCAGCTTGAGTTGACGAACAGATGGCCAGACATTCTCCTTCAGGATTTTTTGGTAGACAGTAGAATTCATGGTTCCATCTATCACAGCAAGCCTTCCAGGTCCTGAAGCAGCAAAACAACCTCAGACCATCACACTACCACCACCAGATTTTACTGTTGGTATGATGTTCTTTTGCTGAAATGCTGTGTTACTTCTATGCCAGATGTAACAGGACACGCACCTTCCAAAAAGTTCAACTTTTGTCTTGCCGGTCCACTAGGTATTTTCCCAAAAGTCTTGGCAATCATTGAGATGTTTTTTTAGCAAAATTGAGACGAGCCTTAATGTTCTTTTTGCTTAAAAGTGGTTTGCGCCTTGGATATCTGCCATGCAGGCCGTTTTTGCCCAGTCTCTTTCTTATGGTGGAGTCGTGAACACTGACCTTAATTGAGGCAATTGAGGCCTGCAGTTCTTTAGATGTTGTCCTGGGGTCTTTTGTGGCCTCACGGATGAGTTTTCTCTGTGCTCTTGGGGTAATTTTGGTCGGCCAGCCACTCCTGGGAAGGTTCATCACTGTTCCATGTTTTTGCCATTTGTGGATAATGGCTCTCACTGTGGTTCGCTGGAGTCCCAAAGCTTTAGAAATGGCTTTATAACCTTTACCAGACTGATAGATCTCAATTAAGTTATTTTTTTAACTTATTTTATAAGGGGGGCAATCACTTTTTCACACAGGGCCATGTAGATTTGGAGGTTTTTTTCTCACTAAATAATAAAAACCATCATTTAAAACTGCATTTTGTGTTCAATTATGTTATCTTTGACTAATATTTAATGGTTTTTGATGAGCAGAAACATTTAAGTGTGACAAACATGCAAAAGAATAAGAAATCAGGAAGGGGGCAAATAGTTTTTCACACCACTGTATAGGAACCTTGCAAAAGTGAGGTTTTGGGGGGTAATAAGCATTTTAAAAGCTACTTATTTTTAGGCTGGACATTCCCTTTAAAGGGCATGTCCACCCCTTATAACATTTTTTGATATGCGGTAGGGCATGCTCCCCCAGCCCCAACCGCATTAATATAATTGTTAGAAAGTCCCCCGATACTTACTTACCTTCTCTCTGTCCTCCGCCGCAGTGTTCCGGCCCTCTGCTTGCATGGAATTGCAAGCAGGGGGCGGGACTGGCAGCCTCTCAGCCAATCACGGTCGCGGCTTCTGGGAGTTCTGAACAGTGGAGGAGAGAGGGAAGGTAAGTAAAGATTGGGGCTAACAATTATATTAATGCGGTTGGGGCTGGGGGAGCATGCCCTACCACATACCCAAAGGGTTTAATGTTAGGGGGAGGCAGAGAAAAACGGGAGGGAGAGGGAGGGGGTGGCTGCACTGAGCATGCCTCAAACCTTGACGAGGTTGAGGCAGACTCAGGCACAGCATGAGTCACACACTGCTCCTACACAGCAGTTTCCTGGACTTTGGAGGGGCACAGCAGGGGAACTATTTTAAGCAGAAATGTAAGGTAAGGCTTGTTTTAAAACTACTTGATGTAGCCAGTAAGGGGTTACATTTTAGTTTTGGGGGTGGACATGCCCTTTAATAGTGATGATATAGCTATCTGAAGGTGTCTGATGTACACCAGAAGAACCCCATTTTTAAAGAAGAACTAAAATTATTTTTTTAAAATCCTAATGTGAAAGCTTTTCTTCCCAGAATAGCATAGATTGAAAGATTCTTCTCTAGTTATTTGCATTTAGTAGATATAAGTAATAGATTCTGTAACAAAGGAGGCTTCCATGTTGTTGCTAGTACAACTCATAGCCCGTGTTGGCGTCAAAGAGACCCGTCCCCTGACCCCAGGATTCACTGTCTCTATGCACAGTTTCTAGCTTCTCTTTCTAGCGAAAGGTAAAGTTTCTAAATGTACCATTGAGTTGCTGGTGGCGCACCATGTAAATGCTGTGTTTTAGGAACGAACAGACCAAGAAATCACAAGTTCTAATCCCCTAGTTTACTTACAAAAAGCAATAAACTCAGGCGGTAGACTGTTATATTGTTTCATGTTTGTTTGTTTGTTTCTAGAAAAATATAAAGTTTCTACATGTGTACAAACTTTATATATAGCAGATTTACCAACCAACTGCTGACAGTCTTCCAGTAGCAATACAAAATAGTGAACTGATTTTACTGACATTTACTGAAGTGCGCCGTTATCTATTGCAAGTTCACGGGTGGCGCGTTCTGCTAAGGTGCACGGTTAGGAAAAAATCAGACTATTGAGTGGCATATACGATATCCCATGCTCCCTTTTTTTTATTATGTGACTAGCAAAAGATAAAGACTCTACATGTACTAGTTTTTTACTTATTAGCCCTTGTAGCATAGAGGTAGAAAGCTTTTTTTTTTTTTTTTTAGAAAGACACAGTATAGAAGGTTGCTGGTTCAATTCCCCAGACTTACTTTTATTTTTGCTCAAATGTTAAACGTTTTGTTTCTTTCATCCATGCTAGCAAAGACATACACTGCAAAGATTACATTTCTTTTTTGTGTGAAAAGCAAAGGAATTTATCATTGTTAGGGATAGGAGCATTTGTAATTTGTTTACACACAAAAAACTGCACTGAAATCTGTGTTCTGTGTCAGAGGGAGGGATCTCTGAGCTGTAACATGATTGTCAGCTTCCAGGAAACAAGTCTGCAGTTTCCTGTGAAGTGTACTGTGTAAACTTAGCTGGGTGTTCCCAGATAAGGTGAATTATGGGAGCTGACCCCTAGTCCCCACAGGTTATTTTCATAAATCACCCAGCATCCACAGCAAAAGAAGAGATGAGACACAGCTTGTTGTGTGTTTGTGAATGTGCTCTGTCTATTGGGACAATGTTGTCTGGGGACTTAAGTTCTCATTTAAGTTATAGACATGGTCAGAAGATTTAATTTTTCCTTGGTGCTAAATGTGGAAACATTTTAATTCTTTACCCATTTTTGTACTATATATAATTAAAATACATCTAAATTAATGCACGTTGCATACTGTACTGGTTTGTAGGAAACTTTCAATTGAGTAAATGTAGAGAATTTAGAGCATTACTAGACATTAAGCCTGTTACATTAATGGGCGCTAGACATGCTCCACCTCACTGATGCACACACTGACCAGGAAGTCTAAAATGTACCTATTCTGTCCCCAGAATTCACTGACTGGGATAAATAAATTGTCCCTATGTCCAACACATACTGACCTGTAAATCTATAATGTCCCCATGTCCAGCACACACAGACTGGTAAATATATAAGATGCCATCATGCCCAGCACACACTGACTTGTAAATATAAGATGCCCTCATGCCCAGCTGGCACAGACTGGTAAATATAAGATACCTTCATACCAAGCCCACATAGACGTGGCCCCATTCTCCATGTCCAACCTTACACCTATTTCTCCACAGTCTGGAAAAAGGTTGTCGCTATTCTTGCATGTAATGCCTGCATTGCATTCCCAGTCTACACCACTTATCTTTATTGGCTTCCCATGGTGGTTGATTGGCCATCTACACAATACCCATATCGTGCAGCTGTTTAATCATCTGCCCTACCCTAGGACTGGCATCTCTGACTCCATCGCACTTACTGGGGTTGGTGGTGCATTGCCTGGTAGTGAGATATGGACTGCAGTACTCAGTCAGTGAAGTCAGTTTGCCTTGAACCTGCTGCAGAGACTCTCTGTCCATTGTTCTAAAGCAGCCAATCAGAGAGGCAGAAGACAAGAGGAGGAGGAAGGACCGAAAAGATATAGCTGATCCTTAACTCCTGTTCGCAATCCCACCCCCTCCACACAAATGTGAGAATGTCCATGCACCAGTGAGTCAGTACACTCACTTGATTGCATGCCACTTAGTTTTGTTGGTTTTTATTTGTGTGTGTGCTGCAAAGAATGCATGCCGCATTTTTAATTGACAGAATGGGCCTTGAACAAATGTTTTAGTTTGCTTCATGGAAGGTGCACCACCTACCTGGCAAATGACATTCTAGGGGTAGTGGCCACCTAGCGGCCAGGAAAGGGAAGTGCAGGGACACACACGGACGCAGCAGTAAGGCTGGGTTCACACCGGGGTCAGGTAATGTTGCGGGGGAATGTTATTGCATAGAGGTGTCCATTTATATATCAATGGCACCGCTATGCGATAATGCAGCAAACTGCTGCAAACAGTGTGTCGGCTGTATCGCAGCTCGTATGTGTGAACGGTTCCGTTGAGCAAAGGGATTTTGGTGTGATGTCAGTACTTGACATCGCACCAAAACGTTCCCTAGTGTGAACAAGCTCTAAGGATTATTATAAAGGATATATTGTAGAATATTATATATTTGTACACATCCTGAGGGCAGCTTTTGTTAATGCCAAAACACGTAGATGTGTTTCGATTAAACTGTTGTTTGTTTTGAAAATGTCCCGTGAGTGCTTCCTACCTTGCAGTTGTATAGTGTTTATCATTTGGATAGCACCGAGCCATATACTACGGGAGCGGGAGTGCGGAAAACTCCAAGTTGTTAGTCTATTATAATATATTTCTACAAGGGCATAGAAGAGGATTGTCTGGTAAGATTCATAGATGTCTAAGTTTAAATGTACTGTCGGTCAACCCTATGTTAATTCAACCTCATATGTTAAAAATCAAACTACATACCTTTAGCAAGTTGCAGTTAGGGATGCCAACAGCTATACTGGAGCCAACAAGATAAACAGGGTTATTCAATAAAAGTTCTTATCGTTTAAAATGGTACTACTTTTGCCCCAACAAATCAGATGTTAGCTTTCAAATGTTAAATAAGATCTGATTGGTTGGGCAAAATTAGCACCATTTTAAACGATAAGAACTTTTATTGAATCTCCCTGACTGTTGTTGTGATATTGGTATTACTGCCATGATAGAGGCAGTTTTTAGATCAATGAAATAACTTGTTTTAACATTGTCCTGTTTGATGTTTGAAAAAAAGTTCCCAGCATTCCCTTGCAATATAAAGTCACTTAAATTATATAAAAATGCCATAATTCAGGACAGCAAAGAATGTCACAACCGTACTTGGTTAAAACTCCAAATGTACCTTACAGCTTCTTGGCTTCTGTATATTCCTACAGAGGAGGCGCTATCACCCAGTCCCATTTGAAGCGCTACCACCCACTCACTGGGGTCTGGTCTGCACATACTGCAGCTCAACTGGAGAAGAGTTCAGGTACTGTTGATAGAAGTCCACTTCCTGTTGTTCAGATTTTAGCCATCACAATCACAGAACTTTCTGTGACTTTTCTCTTTCACCACTAGGTATCAAATATTTTGTATAGCGAAAGGGAGAAAACCATGTCTAGCTATAAAATAAATACACAATATTCTCTTTTTATGTTTTCTTTACCATAAGAAAACAATACTTGTTTTTGTACTTTCTTACAGGTAAAACCTTACAACATTTATGTGACTGTTGCCTATCCTCCAGATACCGACACACCTGGCTTTGTTGAGGAAAATAAATCAAAGGTAGTGAATAGATGTTACTTGTTTCAGTATGCAAATTGCCATACATCCAGATAATAGCCTGTCATATAAGTTATTTGAAAATTATACTTACCTTCCCCGTTCCCCTCATCTTCTCACCACTGTAAGTACCCAGCGGTTTAGTTCCTTATCCCTGGGGACACTGTGTAAGTGATCTTGCCATTGGAAAGAGCACATATTCCCTTTGGTCTTGTCACTTAAGGTTAGTACACATGTGCGATAGTCCGTGACGCACAATGTGTATGAACGGCTGTTTCGGACGATAATCAGCCCATGTATGGGTACTTTCAGGGTTAGTTCTTATTGTTTAAAATGGTGCTAATTTTGCCCCAACCAATCAGATATTATTTAACATTTGAAAGCTAACATCTGATTGGTTGGGGCAAAATTAGCCTCATTTTAAACGATAAGAACTTTTATTGAATCTCCCTGTTTATCAGCTGAAACGGCCGTCTGTTTGGAGATCCGCCCGGCGATCGGGCAACGATCCCCGAAGGAGCGGCCAAAATAGTGCCCATACACAGGCAAAACAGCCATTCATACACGATGTGCGTCACGGGTCGTCGAACCTTTACATACCCAATACCAATTACTCAATTATTTTTAAATTAAAACAGAATGAGATGTAGCAATAGTTTCCATATAATGATAGATTGATAGGGAATAAGTTGTTTTTAAGGCATAGTTGCCTTTTAAATTGCCTTGAACTAAAATCCTTGCTATTACTGCTGGTCTCCTCAGTAGTAGTCACTGAGTGACCTTTGTAATACTTTCATGCCTCTATTATGTTACTGTATTTACTACTAAGAAATAAACCTTTAAAAAGATCAACTACATTCGATTTTACAAGTATACAGCACACACAGTTTTCCTGGAAAACTCTAGCCTGCCGATACCTGTCGCTCGCTTTTAGTAGCTTGAGCGTGTACAGAGGAGGCAGCAGGTGAAAGAGCAATCATTCACTGTGATGTCAGCAGTTACTGCCTTGATTGACTGCATGGAGTGAGGCTAATAATGTGTTGAATTTATCAGTTGGTAATTTGCTCTACATTTATATTTACAAAAAATGATTCTATTACACGGACCAATCATCATTTGCTAAGTTTTTGCTCTCTTCCCTTTGGAAGTCTGTCTTGGGGGATCAGGCTGTGTAAGAAACATTATTGGTAAAGGTAAGTTTAGTACAAATCATGTGTTTGGGTTGTTGTGGGTGGACATGCTCATTAATGTAATGGTTTGTAGTTAGTATTGATAAGTGGCGGGTAATAACTTATTAAGAAAACTTTATCTGCTGTATACTTGTACAAATAATGAATAATATGTAAAAAACAAAAAAACTAATCCTACCCAGCCACCCAAAAAACAATTATTTTGAACACAATCGTATACATAAAATTACATAAAATAATGCTACTTGCAGTTTAATATGAGCATGGAGTCCCATGCCCATTTAAAATCATTATGCCTGTAGCCTCTGGCTTTTATATATCATGGAACTCCTCTGTGATGTTATATAGTGGATAATGTACCCCCTACTGTAAATTATACGGATATTAAAAGTCACAGAGGAATTTCGTGACCATATAAAATCAAAAGGTTGCAGGCCTCTTGCCCATAGGAATAAATGTACTTATAGTACACAGGGGTCTGGCATTATAATGGACGGTGCAGTGAAATATTTCCTTATAAAAAAAACTTTAGCTGAGTGATTACTGTAGAAAATATTCCACTGTAATTCCCGTGCCTTTTTTATGGTCATGGATCTCATGTGAATTAATATCCTTACAATATATACAATATAAGATCCGCACCACCCTATAATATGGCCACATCGTTACGGACATTAGCCACGGTGCTCACGGTATATGAATAATAGAATATATCAACAAAAAGAAATCAGTACCTAATAGAGCACTCACACGCTATATAATGACCTGCTATTCATAGCTGGAAAGTAACCCAGACAAATTCTAGTGTCTGGATAACGAATTTCACTAGGAGTCATCACTGGATAATAAAACCATATGTACTTTATTAATACATTATACATAAAATCCCCATTCCCCAAGCAGTAGGACCTTCCATAGGACCTACCTCTAATATCTAAAAAGTGTGACAGCTTCACAACCTAACCAGTTCCTACCTAACACCGGGTGTCCCTGGTAGGTAGGAATTAGTAAGTATCACTGTTCTCTGGAGGGTATGATCCCACAATTGGACTCCAAAATAGTGTCACTAAAAGAGTCAATCCCTACCCAGAATCAGCTTATATATAGAGAGTAGTCTCGGGACTCGGGTGTTAGGTCCGTTGTGCAGCTGTCACACTTTTTAGATGTTAGAGGAAGGTCCTATGGAAGGTCCAACTGCTTGGGGAATGGGGATTTTATGTATAATGTATTAATAAAGTACGTATGGTTTTATTATCCAGTGATGACTCCTAGTGAAATTCGTTATCCAGACACTGGGTTACTTTCCAGCTATGAATAGCAGGTCATTATATAGTGTGTGAGTGCTCTATTAGGTACTGATTTCTTTTTGTTGATATATTAAATTAATATCATTATATTAAATCACATTTTAAGGGGTGTGTGTTCCCTTACAGTATACACTGTAGGTAGCGTCTTTTCCCTATACATACATGCATACATACATTTAAATATCAACTATTGGATAGCCACATGATTACTTTTTTTTTATTTTTAAACACTTCAGGAGCTGTTAATTTGAACTAACAAACTATTTTTGATTTCTTCAAGCCGTTGGAGACTAAACTCATTTCAGAAACATCAAGTCTCTGTGAAGCCGACCATGTTGCTAGGGTGATTATTAAGGATGCTATTGTAAGTGCTGTTATTTACAATCTACTTTGACTCATTATCTATTACATGGAAATCTATATTATATCCCTTACAGATTTTCTCAGTTAAAGGGGAACAGTGGTCTTCAAACAAGTTGAGTTTAAATGAAAGGCTAGTTTCCTAGATTTTAAACAAGCCATCAACCACATGTCTACGGGCTCCACAGCCCAAGATCTAAAGAAATTACTGACCAGAAATTTAATGGGTGGGAGGATGACATGTGACATTCCTAAGGCTGCTCCTTCACCTCACCACCGGCGAGCACAGCCTCAGACTTCAGTCACAGGACAGGAGACAGGAAGTCCCTCCAGCCTTAATCTCTCACATGAGTGGGTGGGGCCACATGGATCTGTAAGGGAAAGGGCCATGGGGGGCATGTAAATGGAGGGGCCATGGGGTCCATGAGTGGGAGGGACCAGAGGGGCTTGCAAGAGGAGGAGGAGACACAGGGCAGATTGACTGTCATTCACTGACATAATATCTTCAAAACTATGTAAAATAAACAATGAAAATAATGTGCAAAAATTCTCAGGAGAGCAATTACTATCAATTTACCTAAAGTCATTTTCGGACCACAGTTCCCCTTTAACGTCAAGTCTTGTTTTGTTTTTTTGTTTTTTTTGTTGAATTAAAATAATAATGTTTCATAAGACACAAAAGTCTTAGTCTAGGAACTACCTAGGCCTAGTAAAGTAATTTCCTTGTATTTAAATGTGAGGGGCACATTATCCCTTATATATTACTTGGTTTATGGTGCTTTTAGTTTAATGGTCTTTAAAGGGCATGCCCACCCCCAAAAGTATAATTTAACCCACTACTGGCCCCACTCTGTAGTGTAATAAAATCCTTACCTTACCTCCAAATGTTTCTCCTGTAATGTCCCTGTAAAGTTCCAAAAACTGGCCACCAGGAGCCTGGCAGAGTCCATATAGGACTGTCTCTCCTCCGGGAGAATTTTGCCATGCGCACTGCAGCAGTCCCTCTCCCTCCCCCTAGTGTGTAATCCCTTTGCTGTAGTGTAGGGCTCCCTCCCTCAGCCCCAACCGCTATATTACTTTTTGCAAAAACTCCCCCGAACTCTACTTAAATTATCTCTCTCCCCTGGCATTCTGGATAGCCAGAAGCCGTGTCCGTGATTGGCTGCCTCTCAGCCAATCATGGACGCGGCTGCCGGCCCCCTGCTTGCAGTTTCATGCAAGCAGAGGGCCGAGACAGTAAGTCGGAGGAGAGAGGTAAGGTAAGTAATGATCAGGGGGGTTTCTGCAAAAAGTAATATGGCGGTTGGGGCTGGGGGAGGGAGCCCTACACTACACCAAAAATTATAAAAAGTGGTGGAGATGCCCTTTAATTTAACTGGAAAACTTAAAGGGTATCTCCACTCACAAAAGTCGATAAGTTGTCTCTGTTCCTTGCCTGATCCTGACTGTTTAATTGAAGAACGGGAGGTAAAGGAGCTATTTCTTACCTCACGTTCTTCAACGAAACTGAAAAAAAGCTAAGGCACTTTTGTGAGTGGAGATACCCGTTAAAGGAAATGTCCACCCATCTCAGAGCACTTCCTCCCCCAAAACCATATTGATATTTTCCCTTACTATCTGCAATATATCAGAAATTAAGGAAGGTACCCGATCAAAAAGCTCAAAAGATGTCATACAGAAACATACCTGCCAAGTATGCCAGTCTAAGTAACCTGCCGGTCAAACAGACTACATATGTGGACCCTGTTCTCCCCGACAGTACTCAAAAACCAGAATGGGCAAAAACGCTGAGAATGTCAATAGACACTCCACACAATTTACCACAGTTATCTGCCGCGGTGGCCATTCCTCCCGTGGAACATCCCCCTGAGTTTGAACTGGCATGGACGCGCTCACTGTTATCTACTGTCATCATTCTCTAATACAATGCGGAGGGTCCAAGCCATCATTAACTCCAGCACCTTCTGCCATCAAATGAAGAATCTTTAGAGGAAGGTAAGCTTTCTCAGGGTAATCCGAACAACCATTCAGCCTGGTCAATTCTTGATTCCAAACCTGCATCTTCAAAGGAGTCTAAAGGAATCTATTCTGATAAAAGCAGTCCTTGAGAATCTAAAAATAAAAGCAATACAGATTCTGAGGGCACTCAAAAAAAATCCATGTTCTCACATACCAAAGCTCTACAGCTATATTTCCAGCACATGAGCAACTGGAACAGGTAGTACAGAAGGGATGGTCGCATCCTGAGAAACATCACCAATCCTCTAAATGCTTTCAGGCGTAGTTCCCCCTTCCAAACAGAGCAATGGGCTACGGTAAGCCCATTACCAGACACCGCCACCTTTAAAGGGCATCTATAGTGGGAAAATTTACTTTTTTTTTTCTTTCTTTCCATGTGTTCTATAATTCCCCACAACCCCCAGAGTGTCTTCACTTTTTCAGATTCCCTCTGTCCTGAGATACACCAGTTAGAAGAATACGAGATTGCATTCCTCTACTCCTACTTGGACTGTCAATCAAATCCCTGTGACGTGATCCCCCCTCCCTGCTCTGTAATAAACCTAGAGATAACAGCATTAGCAGGGGGCGAGAGGTAGCTTTGATGGTAGATATAAGGCTGCACTTGACCCCCTTCTAAATAGCTTTCACTGATTGATGATGGGTCACAAATTGAGAGATCGTAAACTGTACTGTTCTCCTTCTTCTTCGTACTGTTCTCCTTCTTCTTCTGTGTCTCCAGGACCGCTTGCTTTCTATTGGCCACTGTGAGTGGGTGTGTTTTTCAGGATGTTGAACTTTTAACTCCTACTGTACATAATAAGCTTGTCGGTTAGCCGGAGTTGAGACATGGAGGAGGTAACAGAGCGGAGGGGGAAGGGGGGAGTGCTGCACACAGATCTGACACCATGGTTAAACAGAGTCACTGACATAGATAGGATTAAGGCAGCACAGAGTACATGAATTTAACTTTGCAAAGGGGCAATGTGTTTTTTTCACTATAGATGCCCTTTAAGGACTCAGCTGATAAAAAAGCAGATGGTCTCTTAAAATCCATATTTTCGGCCTCTGGTTCCTCTCCAAGCCCTGCCTTGGCTACCACATGGGTGGCAAAGGCAATGGACGTTTGGCTGGACCAGTTATACAGGGGTATTAAAGAGGACCTACTCCATTTACTCTAACAACTATTACAACACTATCAATTCTCCACTCTACCCTTTGCGCTGTCCTCATCCCCCAGGGTATTTACAAAATTGATGGCAACTCAGACAGCCTTCATACGTCAGAGAGGGATTTACTCTAATACCATATTTGGACGACCTCATAAAGGCACCTAGCTTCAACCTGGCATGCCACCAAGTATAACTATGCAGTGCCATCCTCACTCAACATGGCTGGCTTAAACCTACCACAATCATCCCTGGTGTCAAATCGACAGATGTTGTTTTTGGGTCTTCGTTTCGATACTGAAAAGGTCTCATCCTTAATGGAGTCAGTGACCAACTTTGTCAGTACTCGCAACCATCCATTCGGGAAGGCATGCAGGTTGTGGACAAAATGGTGGCCACAATAGAGGCAGTACCATATGCCTTGTTCTACCTCTGCCCACTTCAAAAGTTCCTTTTCAAACGATGGAAAAAAACTCTTCTGTCTTTGGAAAACAGGCTAGTTCTGCCGTAGTCAGTAAGGAGCTCTCTATGTTGGTGGATGTCCCCAACGAATCTTCAACTAGGACTCCTAGGTCCTGAAGTGAACAGTCGCTTTTAGGCTGGTGTGCAGTGCGCTAAGCACGCAGGGTCTCTGGTCCCCAGAGGAGTCGCAGGTTCCCATCAACATCCTATAGTTGCGAGCAAGTATATCTACAGTTGGTTTCAAAATTATTCAATCCCCAATGCTGTAATGGGTTTTAGGGAATTCAGTGTACATTTGTAATTGTGTTCAGAATGAAATCTTACAAGTGCTTTTTAAAGAACCAAATGCAACTAAAATGATATTAATTAATTTGGCTTGAAAAAGCCAAATTACTGTTCTTTCTATTTCTTCTTCTTTTTCTTCCGTTTTATTCTTCTGCTTTTTTGGACCGTATCTCCTCCCACAGTTTTTGAGCTAGAGACATGAAATTCAGACGTGCGGGGCATATAGGAGAAGTGTGCTATCTTCTAGCTAAGGAATCCATGGAAGCGTTATGGCGTTATCAGCGATTTCCAGACATTTTTATAAACTTTGAATTTGGCTGAAGGGCTGCATTTTGAAGGGAATATGGTGTTTGCTGCAGATTTTAAAACTCAATAATGGGAATGATGAGTTTGTAGTGAACGCTTGTTTGGGACAAAAAAAACTTTTGTGTGTACCCAGCCCAAAGTGGTGCTAATTTTGATCCAACCAATCAGAAAGCTAACATTTGATTGGTTAGGGCAAAATTAGCACTATTTTCAATGATAAGAACTTTTATTGAATCTCTCTGTATCTTTTTGATGATTGGTCAAAATCAGTTTTTTTGACTTTAGTTACCCTTTAAGTATGGCTGCCACAGTAATGGATAAGTAGATCAGTAGGTGTGTGTACCTGTGTCGGGTTGGGGGTTAAAAAAAAACTTTTTTTGATGATTGGTCAAAATTAGTTTTTTGACTTTAGTTACCCTTTAGGTATGGCTGCAACAGTAATGGAGGGGTAGGTCAGTAGGTGTATGTAACTGTGCCACATGGGGGTTAAAAAAACAAACCTTTTTTATTATTAATCAAAATTAATTATTTTGACTTTAGTTACCCTTTAAGTATGGCTGCCACAGTAATGGATAAGTAGATCAGTAGGTGTGTGTACCTGTGTCGGGTTGGGGTTAAAAAACAAACTTTTTTTGATGATTGGTCAAAATTAGTTTTTTGACTTTAGTTACCCTTTAGGTATGGCTGCAACAGTAATGGAGGGGTAGGTCGTAGGTGTATGTAACTGTGCCACATGGGGGTTAAAAAACAAACCTTTTTTATTATTAATCAAAATTACATTCTTTTTGACTTTAGTTACCCTTTAAGTATGGCTGCCACAGTAATGGATAAGTAAATCAGTAGTTGTGTGTACCTGGGTCTGGTTGAGGACGATATGTCTTTTTTGTGTTTACAACCATAAAACTATATTATTTATTGAGGATAAATCTAAATTAGTTTTTTTGACTTTAGTTACCCTTTAAGTATGGCTACCACCATAATGAATTAGTAGGTGTGTGTACCTGGGTCTTGTTGAGGGGGTATGTCTTTTTTGTGTTTACAACCATAAAACTATCTTTTATTGAGGATAAATCTAAATTTGTTTTTTTTACTTTAGTTACCCTTTAAATATGGCTTCCATGGGAATGGAAAGGTAGGTCAGTAGGTGGGTGTACCTGGGTCTGTGTGGGGGGTTGGGGGTATCACCATTTGTATTTATGACCATGAAAAAAACGGTTTTAAAATATCCACATTTGAGGACTGTTACCATTATAGTCTATGGGAAAAAATGTCCGGAAATTCACAGATAACGCCGTAACGCTTCCACGGATTCCTTAGCTAGAAGATAGCACACTTCTCCTATATGCCCCGCACGTCTGTACCAAATTTTATGTCTCTAGCTCAAAAACTTTGGGAGGAGAAAAAAAAAAAGCGGAAGAATAAAACGGAAGAAGAAATAGAAAGAACAGTAATTTGGCTTTTTCAAGCCAAATTAATTAGGCAGATTTAAAATGTCTGTGATACTTAGCTCCTTCTAGACATTTACTGGTGTGTTTACAAACATGTTGTAAGAGAATGGTCCAGGAAGACAAGAGAAGTGGTGATTTCTCTTCACATGATGGGCAATGGCTATAAGAAGATTGCAAAGATGTTAAACATACCAAGAGACACCATAGGAAGCATCATTCGCAAATTCAAGGCAAAGGGCACTGTTGAAACGCTACCTGGTCGTGGCAGAAAGAAGATGCTGACTTCGACTGCTGTGCGCTACCTGAAGCACAAAGTGGAGAAAAGTCCCCGTGTGACTGCTGAGGAGCTGAAAAAAGATTTGTCAGATGCAGGTACTGAAGTTTCTGCTCAGACAAAAAGGCGCACACTGCGTAATGAAGGCCTCCATGCCTCACCCAATTGCTATCTCCAAAGAATAAGAAGAGTCGACTGCAGTATGCTAAAAGTCATGTGGACAAACCACAAAAGTTTTGGGATAGTGTTCTGTGGACTGATGAAACAAAATTAGAACTGTGTGCCATGTGAGGTCCCATGAATTCTCTTCAGTACCAGGAGATATTGAAAATAAATGTGATGCAGTCCGTCACAACCTGAGGCTTGGGAGACGTTGGACTTTTCAACAGGAAAATGATCCCAAGCATTCCTCGAAGTCCACTAGAGCATGGTTGCAGATTAAAGGCTGGAACATTTTGGAGTGGCCATCGCAGTCACCAGACTTAAATTCGATTGAGAACCTCTGGTGGGACTTAAAGAAAGCAGTTGCAGCGCGCAAGCCTAAGAATGTGACTGAACTGGAGGCTTTTGCCCATGAAGAATGGGCTAAGATACCCGTAGATCGCTGCAAGACACTTGTGTCAAGCTATGCTTCACGTTTAAAAGCTGTTATAACTGGAAAAGGATGTTGTACTAAGAATGAATGTCACTTGGGGGTTGAATAAAACTGATAATGATGTGAGCACAGAAAAGACATTTGTGATTATTTCATTATAAATGTTAGGTTATATTTGTCTGACATACAAGTGTCAAGATGACTGAAATGATCAAAATCAATGTCAAACTGGCCAAAACACTCAATTTCAGTGGGGGTGTGAATAATTTTGAACACCACTGTAGCTCTTCTAAGTTGGACCAACGTTCTGACAGGACTCAATATTTGCATTCAATCGGACAATGCCACCTCAACCACCAGGGAGGCACCAAGAGTGCACAAACCATGGCAGAGGCTCATCAGATACTAGCCTGGGCAGAACAGCATGTCCCTGTCCTATAGGCTGTGTTTATTCCTGGAGTCCAAAATTGAAAAGCAAAATTTTTCAGCCAGCATACCATACACCCGGGTTAATGGGCTCTGCATCCAGAAGTGTTCCAACAAATAGTTCAGCATTGGGGACTTCCAGACATAGATATAATGGCATCACATCTGAATCGCAAGGTACTGTTATTCTGTGCCAAAATCCAGGATCCACGAGCTCTCCTGGTAGATGCATTGGTGGTTTCATGAAACTTTCAACTGATTTATGCATTTCCACCAATTCCCATGTTGTCTCGACTACTAAAAAAGATCAAAGATGAAGGAGTGTCAGTGATACTGGTAGCTTCTTATTGGCCTTGAAGAGCGTGGTTCTCGTATCTTCTGCTCCTCTCAGCAGCCACTCCATGGGTCCTTCTGCTCCGCCCTGACCTACTATCTCAAGGGCCGGTTCAGCATCCCAATCTGACTCGCCTGTATTTGTGGCATCGCTCTTAAAGTCTTATTCTTTCGTTCCACCACAGGTTATTCCGACTTGTCTGGAAGCCAGAAAGCGGTCTTCAGCAAGGGTGTATCATCGAATTTAGAAAGCATTTTTCGACTGGTCTTCTTCAAGGGAAGCTCCGTCATATACGCTTCCACATTTTTCCTTGGCTGAACTGCTTACATTCCTTCATGTTACTTTCAACAAAGGGTTGTTCTTGAGATCCCTCAAAGTTTAGGGGTCAGCACTGTCCGTGCTCTGCTAAAGGATATTGAAACATTCTTTCAGGGGTTAGCTCATCTGCGCTCCCCTGTAAATTCCACTGTTCAGCCTTGGGATCTCTCCCTAGTCCTTAGAATGCTATAAGGTGCACCATTCGAACCAATGGCATCTGTGCCCTCTTGCATCTTTCCTGGAAGACCACCTTCCTGATATCGATATCCTCAGTGCGTTGGGCATCTGAATTAGGAGCTCTTTCAATAGACCCTCCTTTCTTGAATTATCATGAGGATAAGGCTGTGCTATGGCCTAAACCAGCCTTTTTGCCAAAGGTAGTCTCCTCTTTCCCCATTAACCAGAACATTGTGATTCCGTCTCTCTGCCCTGACCCTGCCTCTCTGAAAGAATGATCTTCATTCCTTAAATGTGGTGCAGGCGCTGTGTTTTTATCTTCACCGTACAGGCAACTTGCGCTCCTCTACTGCCTTGTTCATCCTCTCCAGAGGTCCTCGTTGTGGAGCTCGAGCATCGCCACAGACCATGGCTCATTGGATAAAAGCTACTATCCTTCACTGCTATTCACTGGCCAGATGCTCCCCACCATTGCGGATCACTGCCCACTCCACACGTGCTGTGGGGGCCTCCTAGGCCGCACGTCATGGAGCATCGGTAGAACAGCTTTGCTGTGCAGCTACGTGGTCCTCGGTGTCCACGTTTATTAAATTTTACAGAAGCAGCCTTGGGCCAAATGGTCCTCCAAGGCTGTTATTTAAAGTTCGATGTCCTTCCCTCCCAGTGAGTGGTTTTTGGGAGGTCCCCAACTTCTTGTCTGAGTCCCCCAATTGGTCGAAGGAGGAAAGGGGATTTTTGTTTAATTGTCATAAAATCATTTTCTTCTAGGCCAGTTGGGGGACCCAGGCCATCCTGCTCGGACGTCGCAAATTCCTATTTTTCTGACAATTGTTGATAGTTGTTGGCTCTGTTGTTGCCTAACATTCTGTTATGTTTATATTACTATATTTTTTTTTTGTTTCCAATAGGCCCATACTATAATTTCCATTATGGGCCAGCTCCTTCTCTTTGAATTTCAACCTCCTCTTGGCCACTTTGATGCTAAACTGAAGCATGGCTGAGCTGGGAGGGGCTAAGTGCAGGGGAGTAGGAGAACAATTTGCTTCAAGCTAAGTGTCCACCTCCAGCAACAGGCACTTTACCTCAACGTTTTGCCTGGGTCCCCCAACTGGCCTTGAAGAAAAGGATTTTACAAGCAAAAACCTTATTTTGGCAAATATTTATACTTTGGTACATCACATTTTGTTTCCTTTTATATTTTACTGTCTTCAAGTTTATTTACATTACTCAAATAATGATAATGTCAAGGTATTATATGATTTTGTAAATGTCTAAATAAAATGTTTAATTCATTTTATGCTTTTTTCACTCTATTACACAATTGTATTGTTTATAGTGAAGTCTTAAATATGTTTGTAAAAAATTAGTTTGTACTGTGCAGTTTGCTTTCTCTGCATTTCATTGTGTTTTTGTTGAATGTTTCTGCAGCAAGGTAACTTCAATTGCTCTGTGGGCTCTGATGGTTATATGTTGTCATCCCTAACCTGTGGTATGTCACCCGTTACAACTATCACAGAGGGGCTTCAGCAGGCAAGTATCTTTTTTATTTGTAATATGGCACATGAGGTTGTAAAACAAAATATTTTAACATAAAACTAGGATATGCACTCCGAGTGAAAACTTACACTATGTAAACAGGGAGATCCGCTCAGTAGGTGAATCCTTATGATTAAAGGAGAACTAATGTGTAAAAAGCTCTAAAATAACAGAAGGTAAAGCGTGATTCATCATCCTCAGTCATTACCTTATTCTTTTGTAAGGAAACCTTCCTTGTAAAAGATTTTGCACTTTACTTATTTAGGTGCTGAGACACATGCTTTTATTATTCAAGTTTACAGAAACTTTAAGAGCGGTTTAAATGATGTTAGAAAGGTCATTACCTATATTAAGGTACTAGATCTATTAATCATTTAGCCTTGTTAAAGGGAAAGTTCAGTGGAAAATATCAATATTTTAAAAATTCTTGGTTTGTTTTGTGCATACACCTAGCTATTCTACATATTCTCTCCTGTTTTGAAAAATCGATTTCATACCCTTTGCTGTTCCCTGCTGTTGACATTTAGTAAGCTGCCATTTCAGGTTCCAATGGTCCTTCTTCTTCCCAGGATGCACCACATCCTTGAAATGTTCCAAACAGTTATTTCTACTGATTGGCTGTTGGATGGGTCAAAGATGCTCAGATCTCTACTGAGCAACTGAATCAACCCAGGTACTGGGTCAAGGGCAAGACCATAACTGTCTCTTTGAGGGGTCCTGCAAGTCAGTATTTCGGTTGCATTTATTTATGCACAAACAAAATGCTGAATGGGCAAATTAAGGTCAATGGAATGGGATGAAAAAATACTGCTCTTTTTTCTGAAAAGCATATGTATTTGCACTGAACTTCCCCTTTAAAGTCTTGTATACCTTTTTGGTATGACATTTTACATTTGTTCCAATGACAATTTTCCAATCAGTCCCCATACAAACACACCACTTGGCAATATTCATGCAGCCTGTTCTATTCCATAGGGAGGGAAGGGAGAATAAACTGGAGATCAAAAGTAAAGCTAGGTACACACCATACAATAATTGGTCCCGACCATCCCGTGAATGATCAGACACGTTAGAAAATCACACGATCGGACACAGTTAACTGTCGGACACGGCTACTTTTTGCTGCAACAGACAGTCCTTCCTCCTGGCCGACTGGTTGGAAGTACCGGTCAATCAGGAGGAAGGATTGTATGGTATGTAACCACCTTTAGACTAAAGAAAGCTGGCAAATTGATTGCTAACCAATGCCTATGTACACACTTGTTTTGAAAACCGTTGTTCAGGGTTGTTTCGGCTGTGCTATATATAGCATATATAGCATAGTTAAGACCGTGTCATTACTTTCCATTTTGTTAATAACCCCTTTGTAAGGTCTGATTCCTCGGCGTAGGAGCGTGTATGTAAAGGCTGGAGTTACCCTTTATGGTTGGACATGTCCTTTAACGTACTATAAGTATAATATTACGTTACTCAGTGCAATAACCATCTTTCCAGGCTGCTTGGGTAGAGTAATGGTAGCGAGATTATCTCCTTCCTCACTGCTTATTTCTCACAGCTAAAAAGCTGACCTGACATTGTGCTTTCTCTAAAATTGGTTACAGGCAATGACATTTATGTGACTGATGTAAAATTTTACAGTAGAATTTATGATTATAATTAACAAGCAAAAAAAGCGTATAAAATTGCTACATAAAACAAGAATACACCAAAAAATTTAAACCTACTGTATAACAATATAGTACAGTAACTGCAAGTTCATGTAGTGAGACCATAGAAAAGTTGTACACTATATATGGAACCTTGACTGGGCTAAGCATAAGATTCATACAAAGAATAATGGTTCCTGTAGAATTAATGGCCCCATACAGTATAACCATATTTTTATTTTGATCATCATGAATCTTGTTTTCTAGGTTGTCACAATGGGCTTGTTTCGCACAATTGCCTTATTCTACCTAGGAAGTTTTGACAGTATAGTTCGTCGTTGTATGATGCAGAAGCACAACTCCCACAAAGCCTGTAAAACAGATTGATTGTCAAGAACCTATCAACTGCTTGCTGCTAGGAATTCAAATTACCTACAGCTATTGTGAATAGTCAATCTGTTTCTCATGTCACTTTTTATTTGACACAATAAGAAGATGGTCATCCTTCAAGTTCTTAAAGCCATTGAATTGCTATGCAAACTATACTGATAAACATGTGACTAATGAATAGTACAAGTTGTACAGAAAGACTTTTCTAAACTGATTATTTTGTCTTTATCTCTTGTTAATAATTATTCATTAGAAAAATCCATCATCGTTTTATTTGTTTTGAGAAGCTATTAGAAATCAACACATCAAGTCAATAGTCTGATATTCTCTACAGATCTTTAAAAGATGACAGACTGTTCTGTCGGATTGGCTCTTTATCGATAATGTGTGTACCCATCTTAATGCCATATGTTTTATTGCATTGATGAAATGTTTGGAAAAACTGTTTATCAACAGAAACCCTCTGAAAAAGTTCAGTTTCAGTACTGAAAAGAAGAGTGCCCATCGCAGGCAAATCCAGAGTGTTGCAAAACTGCCACCACTACTTACCGTATTTATTCTTATATGGTTTTTACTGCTGAGGCCAGGTGACATTTATGATTTTGGTTACAGAAAGTTGTGTACAGATACAAAAAATAGGGCAATGTTTTTAACCCAATTAAAATCTCTTAAAAAACTGATTGTTGTTTGTTAAAAACACAAGATTAGACAGTTTAAAGTTTCTTGTTATTATGTTAGACTGGGCATTTAATAAGGCCCACGTGCCAGATGTTTGTGTCCCAGCAATAGTAATACACTTTAATGATCACTGTGATCTGTAAAATGACATTCCAAAATAGTTTTAATGGCGAATGTAATGTGCCATGGTAAATATTGTTTGTATTGTATCAACAAATACTGCGCACCAATTTTTACTTTAGAAATTAATAATTAGTGGAGGCTTTTACTGGCATCTGATATGTAGCAATTTAAGGATTTAGTTTTTGCCTGTTACTCACCAAAGCGCCTACTACAGAACATTATGAAGGCTTGGCACCAAAGCTTTATGTTTAGTGTCTTCTTTTTTCTTTAAAGGGGAACTGTGGTCCAAAAATGACTAGGTAAATTGATAGGAATTGCTCACCTGAGAATTTTTGCAATTTATTTTCATTGTTTATTTTGCATAGTTTTGAAGATATTTACATTTTTGTGTGTGATATGGCAGCAGCATCACCCTTGGCCCATTCTCTTACAGCCCCATGTGGCTCCGTCCACCCGCGGGTGCCATGGCCCCACCCACTCGCGGGTGCACAAGCCCACGAGTGGGCCACTCAGACACCCCCCCCCTACAGAAAACTCTGTGGAAACAGCCTTTTCAGGCAGAGTGAGAACAGAGTGGGAACTCTGCCTGAAAAGGCTGTTTTCACATAGTGGGAAAGAAGGGCTGCAGATTCCCTTACCTTCCCTGTCAGGACTTCACACAGCAGAGAGGAGGAGGGACTTCCTGTCTCCCTCATACGCTGAGGGAGTCTGAGGCTGTGCTCGTCGGAGACACTGTGTAGGAGAAGCCTTAGGTATGTCCCATGCCAGCCTCCCACCTATTAACTTACTGGTGAGTCATTTCTTTATATCTTGGGCTGTGGAGCAGGTAGAGAGGTGGTTGATGTCTTATTTTAAAGGTAGGAAACTGGCCTTTCAATTAAACTCAACTTGTTTGGAGACCACAGTTCCCCTTTTGTGTGGTTTCATTGACCAATTGCTGTTTGTATGGAATCTTTAAATCTAATCTTTTTAACGTCAGAAAATGTTTTTTCCTAAAAACACAACCCAAACATGTCCCTTTGTTTCTTTCTAAACATTTTCCACAGGTTTTGGTTTTAGATAATTATAAGGGTTTTGAAATTATAAATGTTCAGGTCTACAAATAAGTCAGAAGTAACAGCTCTACTAACTGTGTTTATAAAGAAACGTTAACAATTTCCCTTAAAGCCTCAATTAAGGGTCCAAATTATTTCTGCTTGCACCTGGTATATTTATTGTAATTAAAATGTTAAGTTTACCTTCTTGCTCATGTCTACTTGTAGGAATGAATCATTAAAAGAACAATGAATTAAGATTTTAACTCTCATTTATAAGACTAGTGCATTTTACAAAAATGTTTGATTATTTACAGTACCAGTCAAACGTTTGAACACGTTTGCAATGCCTTTTTATCTACAATGTAGATTAATATTGAAGAGCTCGAAACTATAGGATAACACCTGGGATTATGCAATAAACAAAACGGAATATGTTGTATATTTTACATTCTTCAGACTAACCATCTTTTGATTTTATGAGATTTGTTCGAAACGTTTGACAAGTTAAAAAGCACTTTTTCATTTTTCAAAGTTGCCACTGCTAAAAAGGTACTAGCAGCTGTGCAGGTTTTGTATATGATAACCACGACACACACCCCCACAAGCACTTACAAATAACATTAAAGTCATGCAATGGGTAAAACCATGATTTATAATAGTGATCTACCCAGAGCTACAAGCGCTATATATATTGAATACCTTTTCAATACCATTCTCAAACTAAACTCAAAAATTTAACTTTTCAGTAGAATATCAGTATAAATTCCAAAGTAAAATCCAAATGAAGCTGAATGGATTCTATAATTCCTACCAAGAAGACAGCTGAAACTCACATTTGAAAATGGCAGCACTGTTAAAATAGTCATCCAATTCTCACAGGTGAGTAGAAAATGGTTTACTGATTGCTCAACCTTAATTACAGAGTAGTTTTGTTGTGGGAAGTACATTCAAAAGTTACTTGACAGCTCTGGCAGAGAGGAAGGAGGGGCTAAAGTAGTGGGGAGGTGCACTGAGAACTGATATCGGCTCCATGGTGCAATAGCTCTGGTGATGTTATATGCCGATAGTGTCTCTCTCGATAGTGTTACAAAGTTGCTGCTATCACCATGTAACATGGATTCAACTTATGTATTAATCATGCAGCCACCACAATGACAAAATTTGTTGTGCTAACTGATATAATACTGATTAACGTGACTTAAACATCAACGTTTTTATCAAGGTTTGTGGCCTAATTTGAAAAAGCTAGAAACCTGTTAATCTTAATCAATATTAGCTGTATTTCTTACAAATAATTCAAATTCAAATAGTTGTAGGCTATCTGTTATTAGAATGAATCCAAATTAATTTGTATTTAGGGTTGGTTCCTACCTAAACTGCGTAAATGGGGAAGTGACTTGGGTTTTTGTCCGCTTTTACCATCCACTAGTATCCACTTGAAACTGCTTTAACATGTGATTGCATAAAAGGATAATCACGTCATTGATTGTGTCTGCTTCTGTCCGCTTTTTTATGCATTTTTTTGTTGTTGACAAAAACGGACTAAAAATGGTGATCTTGTGCGTTCTAAAATCACAACGGATTGTGGCGCGCACTGTTTGAGCTACTTCCCGTGATTTACATTATAAATAAAATGCTGTTTCAGATCGCAAAGCAAAAACAACCAACCATTAATGATGCTGACATCTTGGCCCTTTCCTTTTATTTTAAGCAGAAGGAGCCAATATGCTAGGCCTGTGTATGGGCGCACGACTAACCAATCCCAGTACTGCATATGAGTTCTGAGCCATGTGCATGTTACAGATTATTGTGGAATCTGTTGATACCCTTTATCGTGATCACGTGTATGGCTTCCGTAAATATTATTAAGGTTAACCAACTAAAGCTTTGTATGCACGTGCAATAGTGTTAGAGTCCTGTCGTCTGAGCGACAGTTGTGACCGTTTTGGCTGACGGTTAGCTGTTGGCTACACACATTCAATTATCAGCTGAAGTGTCTGTTCGCTGGGCCTCATACATGCTATCGCACATGTGTATGAGGCTTAAGGCTACTTTTTGTCCCAGTATAATAATTATTTTGTAGAAAAAACGCACTCTTTCTCATTTTCTCTATTCGTGACATGCTGCGTGCATGTACTTTTTGTCCTCCCTTTCACGTTAATCTCCAACACTCGTTCAGGCTAGAAATTGTTCAATAGATATGTAAACATAGAGATGTTTTTAAGTTAATAGTTTTGCATGCGGTTAAAATTAATTAATTCTTTTTCTAAAAACACAGATCTAATTCTAATAATAATATAAAGTTGTTTTATATTGAGCTCTGTTGATACTATATTTCAATTGTTTTGTTATGTGATTGATATTCCCAACAGAATTGTATTCTCCTAGCATTTTTGGCTTGATAACAGTTTGGCAAGACTGAGCAACAACATAAAGTCCACCTTCATTGTTTTTTTTTAAATACACAATTTCCTCTTAAGGGTGATCCAGTTTTCTGTTCTTTCTATTGTGTCTAATCTTCTTACCTATACTAAAAGCGTATTAATGGAAAATAGATTATCTTCACTTCTCCCAGTATATGAGGATGTGGATGTTAAAAATCTAGTTTTCTAGCATTTCGATTTCCACATGTATTTTAGGCATTTTATTTCATAGAGGGAGAGATGCTTAAGTAATATTTACAACTATATAATCTTTTATTTTTTGTTGAAAGTGATTGCCTGTATTTCAGGTTAAGTATAGATGGGTCTACATTTTATACTGGTGCAATTTTTTGTCTGACTAATATATTTTGCTGCAACTGCTATTTTTCTGCCCTTTTTTTTACCAAAATGGGTAAAAAATTGATGGTTATTTTGCTTGATTCTGAAAAACGCAAAAACGCAAAAACGCATGATGGGCAGATCTATTGGATGTATGGTCCAGCAGCAGTTAGCCTGTGTGTCTTGGGCTTATATACACAAGGCCTAGTTTTCCTCAATAATTTTGTCAGGCAGATTTATTGATATATTAACCAGTAGTTTGTCAAATTTAAAGTGATATTTTGGCCCAATGCGTTTTGCTTAAACTCTGTCAATTATTTGTTTTGTAAATTCACTGATCTCCTGGTGAAAATATTGTTAAGTGTGTACCAGCCCTTAAAATGTACATTATTCATTGCACTAGGGATTAAAATATTGTAGTTGTAATTAAAGGAGAACAAAAATTTAGTAAAATTTTAAAGGGGATCAAAAGTGCAAATTATAAAATGTTATATTTTGCAATAATTAGACCTACCTTCCAGTTACCTTACCGCTTTGCTCAGTGCCCTTCAAAGCTAGCTTCAATATATTTGTAATGGTGACATTTTGAGGTCCCCCTCCTAAATAGATAAGCTGCACACAGAGAAATGAGTGAAGTAGTAATAGCAGAGGAAGTTATTGTAAGATATTACATATTACAAATTAATTTTAACCCCCTTCAGTTTATTTAAAAGGGGAACTGTGATCTCCACACAGTTTGATTTTAAATGAAAGGCCAGTCTCCTCCCTTTAAAACGAATCACCATCACATCTTTTATGTGGTGTACAACCTAAGATATGAAGAAATACATGGTCAGAAAGTTAGGGGGTGGGAGGATGACAGATGACATTACAAAGGCTGCTCCTCCACCTCGCTGGTGAGCACAGTTGCTGATTACAGTGTGTGAAGGAAACCAGAAGTTCCTCCTACATGTAGAAGTAAAGATACCAGAAGAAAATCTACAGGCCCTACCCTCATCGTAGGCCCTCCCCCTCATGGGCCCCATGGCCTCTCCCCTTGCAGCTCCACATGATCCTTTCCCCACTCTCAACTTTGACCCATACCCTCTACAGGGAACTGTGTAAAAACAGCCTTTTTTAGGCAGAGGTTAATTCAGCAGTTTTAAACTTTGTCTGATTCTGCCTCTGCCTGAAAAGGCTGTGAGATATTCTGCATGTCTACCGACTGTAGCTTGGTCTTAAAAGGCCAATTTGTCAAATAAATGGCTATTTGGCCAGTATGTGATTTGTGCTTTCTACTATTTGTGCTTTCTACTCTTTTAATTTAATATTAATTAGGTATTTTTTGCAAGCAGTTTATGTGCATGCCGTTGTAGTAGGCCTACTTCTAAAATGTAAATCTTTTGTACATTAAACAATATTTTTTTTATTTGAAAAAAAATCGTGTCACTTATCTGTTGTTTCCTTTTAATTTAAATTTAGTCTGTTGAGAAAGCATATTTGCAAGGTGTTTACAAAGAATGTCCAGCTTTTGCAAAACATTTGGAACAATATATGTAACAATCAAATAGTTTTTTGGACATAATTTAACGTGGTACATTCTCGTATTTCTGGCTGACCAATTTGGCACAGCCTATAGAAGACTACTGTTTTGTATAAGCAATGGATCATGTCCTTGATCACTTGACTGATCTTTCATGTGAAAGATCAGTGTGCAATTAGTATGTACCTGGTGTAGATCTCCCCACTGCTTCCAAGTGTAGGAGATACAGGTCCCACAAGTGACAGGCTGCCAGTGAAGCCACTGTAGTCTAGTCTGGTCAGGCTAGCCTCACGCTATCCCATATAGTAATAGACTTGACTGACAGCCTCAACAGCACTGTTAAGGACACACCCCAAAAAGGAGTGGAACTTTTAGAGGCTGCTGCCTAGGAACAGATTTTTGTAATAAAAAGGCAGGGAAAGGATTGTGGGTCTGGGTACATTATTATAATTATATATATTTGCAAATGGACCTTTAAAGGAATGGAGACTTCTAAATAAGCAATGGAGGCCTACGTTACACTGATGATGGCTAAATAAAGCCTAAATTGGTCTGTAGCTGGCTCCTTAGTTTTGCATTTAGCTTGTGAAATGCTGTTTAAATTATCTTTAGGTGTAGCATTTCCTAAGGGATGCTTTTAGTAAGACTGAGTACATGAGGATGCAGGTTCATTTCCCCAGACTTCCTTTTATGTTAATATTCTGCTTCTTACATCCATGCTAGCTAAAAAATACACAGCAAAATTTGCTTTTCTTTTTTGTATGAAACGCAAAGGAATATATCATTGATAGGGAGAGGAGCATTTAAATATGTTTACACAAAACCTTCACTGAAATCCCAGTTCCGTGTCAGCAAAAGGGAGGATCTCTGCGCTATTAGAGGCTGTCAGCTTCTAGGCTGCAACTTCCTTGTTTTGATCTGTTGAGCACTGCAAAATATGTGAAGTTTACTGCGTACACTAAGCTGGGTGACACCCAGCCAAAGTGAATTTTAGGAGCTGACCACTACTATCTACAGATCACCCAGCAACCAATGAAAAGGGAGAGCTGAGACACAGCTTGTATGTTTATATGTATGTCCCCTTTAAGGATTAAGAGGTTATTCATGTTAGTGGCCGGCAGTATTAAATTATCAGACTATATGCAGTTGAAACAATTACAATTTTTTTTTTGCTAAATTGATTTTTGTACAAAAATCTTATTGTTTCTAAAAGCTCTAGTTCTTCTGAATTCAATGATATCCATATATATGTATGTTATTCACTTTTCCTGTCCTGGATGCCCCACCAAACTGAAATAGCACTTTCTAGAGTGTTAAACCAAATTTATTAGCACTTCTGAAAGTAAACATAAAATAACTGCCAAATAAAGAAAATACTGTCTGCATTGTTGTAATAAGTGGGAAAAGTTTTGATCAAAATGCAAATACCTGAACACAATGTTCATCAAATTGTTTTTTTTTGTCACTTTTTGTGTGTTTTTTCAAAAATAATAAATCAAAGATAAAATCAAAGGTGAATTTTACACACACACATAAAAAAAATCTCATAAATCAAACGGTATGCCACAGGTGTAGGTGTACTCAGAGACGTGGCCATCAATTGACGCCAAGTGGGACATATGCATAAGTGCAATTACAAGAAAAAAAAATCAAAGTGCTCTGTAACACCCCCAAAACTTGGAAATACCCCCCCCCGTATATATTTTGGGAAACTACACACATTCAGCTATTCTTTAATACATACATATATATGTGTGAGTGCAGACGTGGCCACCAACTAACTCAAATTGGATGTGTAGCTGTCGCTGTTGAAATATTAATAAAATATTTGTTTTTTTTTTATTTGTTTGTAATTATTGTAAATTATTGTAATTACAGTAATGGTGGCATTTTTCATTCATATATGAATAATTCTGGACATAGTAATTCATAGAACTCAGTGCTTTTAGGAGATTTTGTAAAAAAAGGAAATAAGGTGCACACAGATTCGTGGCCACCAACTAGCTCAAATGGGACGAATGTACAAGTGCAATTACAAGAAAAAAAGTGCTCAGTTATTTGAGCAGGCTCCAATTTTTCAAAGGAAAAAACCTTGAAACTTGGCAGTACCACCCACAAAGTATATATATTTTGAACCTAAACACCTTCAACTATGTAACTTTGCATTTTTTTCATTCATATAGGCAGAAATTCTGATTTTTTCAGGCTATACACCTCCTTACAAGACAAACAATACCAAAAACTATACATTATTGTAATCTACTTACCTTCAGTTACGTAGCATTGCCATTCTTTCACACATATATCCAAAATTTTAATTGATGCAATTCTTCGTAGACCTTCACGCTTTTAAAAGATCCGAAGAAAATTAGTTACGGTAGAAATCATTCCAAACTTTCATGATAAGTAGAAAAATCCCACTATATATCATTTTCTCACATGTCCTGAATCAAATGGTATTACACATGTGTGGGGGTATCCAGAAACACTGCCATGAAGTAACCCCCAAAGTAACCAAGGCATTAGAGAAATTACAGAGAATAGATTGAACCAACTAGTATTTCAAACAACTTTTAGTTTTTCAAACTAAACACCCGACAAATGCAGATGTACCCCCCCACAAACTATTTATTTTTAGAAACACACCTTAAGCTAAGTGGCAGAGTAATTCTTTCATACATTCAAGCAAAATTCTGCAGATTTTTGGACAAACATGCACTTTTTAGCAGATTTTCTGCAAAAAAGAGGCAATAAAGGTTCAAACTTGGAAACCTTGTCCAAACCTCCAGAACAAATAAAAATACCCACTTAATATCAATCTTCTACATGTCCTGAATAAAACGGTACCCTACTTGCATCAGTGCACACAGAAACGTGCTCAGCAAATAGCCTCCAAAGGAGCCAAAGCATAAGATTTGGGCTGTGATCATTCTTCCTCTTTCACCTGTGAGTAGTAGCTGTGCCAAGGCCGCATGGATATGCACCCGGAATGCTTCGGCCATAAAGTTTGGTACCTCAATCTCCCCCTGACTTCCCCAGCTTGTGGAGCTGCCCCTTTTCTTTCTTGTTGGCTCTAAGTGCATACTTGCATTTTTCTAGACTGAACACCCCTTTACCACTAAGTTTTAAGTGGGTTAAATCTGGCACTGCAATCTGAATGGAGATCGCAGTGCAGTACCTCCCCTAGAGTACATGGGGCTACACATGGGAAGAGTTAGGGAAGACAGTGTTGCAGAGAGGAAATCCTCTGGCGTCACCGGGGTCTCTCTTTGCGCTATCACAGAAATGAATGGGCTGGCTCCATTTTCCTATATGGTCACAGCGTTTAGGGGGTTAAATCTCTGGATCCCATCATGAGATTTAGAGAAAACGGACAGTGAATTCTGGGGAATAGGAGGGCACTTGAATAGTGCCCTCTGATCGATCCTGGCACACTTTTTGGGTGTATGATCTGTGGCACTTTAAGGGTTAATGTGTGATTGCAATCTTTTCTCTCCACAGTAGTACCCAAAATAGGGATGATATAAAATTAGTGAACAAGTTATATACTACATAGAAACATGCAGGTTTTGCTTATAGCAAAATCAACCCCCAAACTTTTTTTATTTTTATTGACAATATTTTTATAAAAATATTGTCAATAAAATGTTTCCATAAAAATAAGTGGTATTTAAAATTGCTTTTAAAACTTTCACTGTGCCATAAAAATTTGCATAACTCGGTGCAAAACGTGTCCCCATAGCAGTTTTTTGTTTTTAGAGAGAAAACTAAGCAATTTATTTTATTGCTTGTAATCCATTTTAGTGTTTAATACAATACACAGTAATGTAACATCTACTGTGTACAGAGTTAAGTCATTCTGCCATTCAGTTTTTGATAATTTATTTAATGTATCCATTGAATCCCTGTTAAAGGATTTAGTATTGATTTCATACGGTTGAAGATATCCATCAATGTATTATGATAAATTACTGGTCAATAAATAATTTCAGAGATAATCTCCCAGGATTTTTTGTATATTTTTATGAATTTTTAGAAGATACTGTAGTACAATGTTGCTATTACCTGATGCATTCTGTTGAAAATATCCATCTTTTCTATTTCTTTTACTTTCATTATGAGTTAATCATATTCTGCTTTGTAAATATTTTTAAGATTTTGTTTTAAAAGTTCATCTCCCAATAATGTCTTTGCTTCTTTGAGATAATCTGTGGTATTCATGATCACTATACCCCCACCCTTATCCGCTGGGTTTAATTATAATGCCTGCATCTTTACATAAATCTTTTAAAATATTTTGTTCTTTGTTATGATGGTTTTGTTTAAATCTTTTTTCCCCACAGTTTTCTCATGTGAAAGTTTGTTGGAAAGACTCTACATGGTTCCCTTCTGCTTGTGTGGGATTCAAATTTGATTTCCCATTTAATTATCAATGTCTATATACATCAAATTGTCCTGTAAGTGTTATGTGTCCTTCTTTGTCTTGTGTGTTTGACATGTAAAATCTCTTTAAAGCCAATTTATGGCAAAATGTATTTAGTTCAATAAATAGCTTAAAATGATCTGCTTTTGAGTCAGTTGCAAAATTTAACTCCTTTCTGTAATACGAGTTGATCTGTGCATAATTATGTACTAGTAAGACTGAAAATGCCAGTGTTTTGTTTTGTATATGTACAGTATGACAATAATGGTGAGGTGTTGGCACACGCTATTTAAAGCTTTAAATTGCCCTGGTGCTGCCGGTGCGAATCACATTGTTATATATGTTGGTAAAAATACAGTGCACTCCTAGAGACAAAAGTGCAATGTTTCGACCGTGGTTTATGACCTTTTTCAAACATCATTATAAACTGTTGGGTTTTATTTATTCTTAATTCTCTAGGTACTAGTCCAATAGAGGAGTGATAAATCATAATAAAAAAAATAAGGAAAGGTACATTTTACTTTGCACTACAGGAAGGGTATTTTGGAGGATTCTCAAAGTTCTGCAAAGTCACTAGAGCTGTTAAATGTGATTTATGTGAGTTCAAAGGAATGCACTCTTTCCTCTCTAAAGTGGTGCCCAAAACAGAGCAAACGCAATATTTGTGTACTTATCACTATTAAAAATAGGATAAAAAGACACTTACATTAATTTTTTGTGTACTGTAGTTTTTGTAACTGTGCAAAAAAGTTCTCTAGGGTTATCATTATCTAAATTCAAAATTCAATAATTTAGAAAGTCCGTTATAAAGCCACATCCAATGTCTGTGATGTTCTATAAGGCTTGCCAATGCTTTTGTGTTTGAGCACCATCTTTATAGGGCGATCATATGTTACTCTATTAAAAGTTATATATAACATAGAAACATGCTGTTTTTTGCTACAAATCCTTTATAAAAACTGTCCTGGATGGCCAAAAATATGTGCAAACACTGCAAGGACACCTGCTTGCAGTCCTGGTTATTGCTGTGGAATTTAAATACACTACATTCTCTTACCGATATATCTAGCGATATTCTCTGGGGCTATTTACTAAGAGATCTGATTGCTATCCCCTGCAATTGCTCTATTAAATCTATGACTTTACTGTTGGCTATTAGGCTGGTGGTAAAATTGTCACAAAAAAAGTTGACAGAATATTAAATTGCGTTGCGGCAACTGAATGGGTGACTGTTTTAAAACCCTTGCAGCAGCAATACATTTTTATTAGTAGCAATTTCAGCTATTCCCATGCAGCATTTAAATAGTAAAAATGTAGCCTGTTTAGTCTCAGCCTAATGCTTTGTTTACAATAGGGTACGTTTCGGTGCAATTTCATGCAGCCATATTGCCCAAAACCCATAGTCAATAGAGGTGCAGCAGTTTTGTACGTTAACACATAGCAGTGCCATTTAAAATAATGGGCTTACTATGCAAAACGCAGGAAAACATTGCACTAAATCACAAAAGCAACACATCACAGTTAGTCAGAATTGTTACGCCCCCTCCACAGCATGGCTTATTGAAGGCAGAGAGAGCCTCAAAATCAGGGGGATAAAATGTATGGGGAGGGCTGCATACTGTTTTTTAAAGCAATTTAAAAAAATGCATTGAGGCAATACAGTTATCCTTTAACATACCTTTTAAAAGAAACCATCAAAAAATCAGTTTAAGATCTATTATTTATTTAAGTCCTTGTAAGGACTTAATTTACAAGAGATTCAAACATTTACCTTTGCTTTTAATATGCAGCACCCAATAACATGTTTCCTTTTAACTGGTCCACTGCAGTTAGAAAATATTTTTAACAGACAGAATGTGAGAATTCACATTTGGACAGCATTAACCATAAGCAAAGATAAATATACAGCTGTGAATGCTGGCAAATAACTAGGGCTTTGTTTTTCATACAGCAAAATTGTATGTGATTGGTGATTGTGTATTTGTGATATTGCTACAGTGCAGTGTTTTTTTTTTGTTTAGAGCAAGGGATCTTTGAAAAAAATACTATTTATGTTCTTTAAAGCTTTTCTTTCTTTTGTTTGATTAGCTGTGTTTAAAAAGTGGTAAAATACACAAAATAAATTTCAGCTTATCTCTTTGGACCATCTGGTAACTTATCTTCAACTGAAGTCTATTGTGCCACAAGAGTTGTAGCACCAAAGAAGACAATAGCTAAGAAATAGACCGAAAAATAAAAATTCATCATCAAAAATGGTGAACACAAGAGACCATTAATACAGTAGTTAACTTTAATTTAACTAATAGTTCACAGAGTTTTAAGAACTGGTTCTTGGTTAAATTATAGGTGGTTATTTTTATTCTAACCTAGAAGATCATTCATTCTTAGGACTGATCAAAAACTTTGACCTAATCAAATGCAGAGTAGAGAGAAATTGGGTTTAACATACTGTGAACTTACACCTCCGGGTAAACACATTCTCCTCAACTCTAGTTAAAGGGTATATTTACCATTATATAAAGGAAAATCACCCCCAAAAATACAATAGTTAGAAAGCTGACAGATGTAGGGATAATCTGATGTAGCCTTTTAGAAGCCTCTCAAAACTTTCCACCTCCTCTTCAAGCTCACCAAGTTTTGTTTACATGCTCAGAGGAGGCAGCTTGGGGAATAGCATTCAGCCATTGGCTGTGGTGTCATTTGTTACATCTGCCACTGAATGTCATCCATTGATGCCAAAAATACATTATGATAACAATTTTACCTCTGCCAAGTTTAAAAATCTGTACAAAAAACATAGAAAGAAAATGCCATTGCTTGGTCTAATCCAAGCTGTGATGTTGACCAGTTGATAGAAGCAATGTGGGTTAGTCAGAGCGCTGGCAATTTCTTTTTTGTGTAAAAAAAATTTGCCAAATACTATATTGCTTCTAGCTGCCAATAAGCCTTTACACTAAGGAACTTCTCATAGCTGCATTTTAATTGGTCAGGGTTTAAAGCCCCACCTCCATTTCCCCCCCATAGGCTCTAGAATGCTAATAGGAAGAGCAGGGACTCACAGATGTAGTGTTTGTTAACTGGCTGGAGTTTAAATAGTACCTAGCTGCCTCACTAGTGCCCCTTTGCAAATGGTAAGTGCAACATAGTCTTATTACTCAGTTGTAGTTGTGCACTACAGACTTAGAAGTCCAATAGGCAGAGTTGGACTTGCATTAAATGAATGGCCTTGACATGGCATGCAAGTTTACATATTTTGGTGTGGTACTAACCCTTCGTTGTTTAAATTATTTTTAAAGGCAAGCTGTGTGCTGGCAATTTCCCCCTTTTTATGAGTAAAAAATATAGCTGTCATGTACAGTATCCATAGCCAGACCACCCTATCCAGGAACAATGAGGGAAAATAAGTTTTAATTTATCCATAAACAGCTATATTTTTGCTATACTAGTTTTGAAACTGCCTTTTTGTTCAGTGATGGATCAATATAAACAAAAACAGATGTAATTATTAAAGATAAGTAAAACTGAAAATAAATTCTCTATTTCCTTCTATATTTATTTCCCTGAAGACCCATAAAATCAGTTTAAAAGCAAGATTACAATCCCTGGCACTCAGAGCTCATTTAAAGGATATAATTTCTACTGTTTATTTTTATTCTGAAACCGAATACATTGGAAATCTTAGCTTTTGTGCCTTTTAACTAATTTTTGTACTGTCCTTGAAAGTGTCTCTTTGTGAAAATTACTATGCCGGGTTAAACAATACCCACTGTATTTTAAAATTATAGCATCTTGACATTTATAAGATATATTTGTATGTATACAAAAAGGACATCTTGCATATTATTATTATTGTAGATTTATATAGCCCCAACAACTTCCGTGGCGCTTTACAGTTGCATTAATATACATAATGAAAACATACATGTTACATACGAGGGTAGTGCAAGTTATACCAAGTGCAAATATTATAAAAAAGTGCAGGTCCAGCAGCATCTAATGTGGTAAGTTTAGTTACAGCATTACTGTGGTACAATAGGATGGAGGGCCCTGCCCTGGATATGGAAAGGGTTCAGAGAAGGGCAACTAAGTTTACAACTGGGGAGCTTGAATATGAAGACAGACTGGATAAGTTACAATACAGTGCACACTAGAGAAAAGGCGTTGCATGGGGATATGATCACTGTCTATAAATACATTAATAAGCCATTGGGCGTTGTTTACCAATAGAATATGTCCGAGAACATGCAGACATCCCTTATGGTTTAATGAAGTATTGTGGTATGAAAACTCACAGGAAATTAGGGAAAATTATAAATCCTTTTTTTCGGCACAATGTGTACTTTAAGAAGATAACCGACTTTTGGAACTTATCCTGAGATTTGACAAAATTTTGGGGTGAAAACTGTAGAAAAAAACATCAAATTTGCTAAATTTTACTTTTCTTGCCATTACACACAAAAATCTAATCTGTTTCTAAAAGCTCTGATTTTCCCAGAGTAAAAGAATACCATTTATGTATAGGTACCCCAAACTTTCTGTCCAGGAGACATCCCGAGACTAAAACAGCACTTTGAAATGTAAAAGCCCCTCTAACAGTCATTGCAGAAGATATTTCTCATATTCTCTTTTTCCTTCAAACACCAAATCATCGACAAAGACAAAGGTAAATTTCACAGAAAAATTGTGCATGCGTGTGTGTGTGTGGGGGGGGGGGGGGAGTTGAAACCCAACACAAATATGAAAGTCTACTTGCTCCTGAATAAAATGGTATGCCATGTGGGTGGGTACACACTGAGATATGGCTACCCAATAGCCCTGAAGGCTATTGCATAAAGACAATTACTTATATTTATAAGTTATTTATTATATAATAATAATTATTTTTGATAGAGTTTAAGGCAGAGGAGAAATATTCCTTATGAAAGGATTTGATGTTATATGTGTGGGTTGCAATAAACACTTTCACTTTGGAGTGCAACTACCTCTTTCTTGTATATGACCTCCCTGGGTAAAGGTTTTTGGTTGAGTCGCCATCCAATTAAGACTGATATTGCATCATTAATCTTCTATCTTTCCAGGGTTTTCCTTCTTTGACAGGGAGTCCGTACGTTAATGCTTAGCACTGAGCAGCAGGGTGTGTGACTCCTGACTCTCTTAAGAAGCAGAAGCGGAATGGAACAACTTAAAGATACCAGTCATGCGGGCGGCACTCACACTTCTCATGGCCACACATGCACAGTCGCACGTGCATCTTGCCCCGTTCAAAGAAAAAAAGACTGTTTTTTTTTTCACCACTGCCTGTCTGCCACATTTCTTCTTCTGCCTCATAGTAGAAGGGACCCTGTGTGTTATCAAGGAGAAAATTGCAGATAGCAATTTCAATCCTAAATCTCAATCTATCTATGTAGATGCATTATATGCAGAGCTACTGCCAAGAAGATGTAAACCCTTCCTACTTGAACTGTCTGTCCTCTCAAGCTGCTATTTCTGTTTACTCTGGTAGACTACAGGTACTGACATGATCCTGGGCCTGAAAGGAAGGAGAGAGGTCTATTAAATGGAGAATGCTTGTGTGGAGACCATTTCCCATTGAAATAGTTGGGGTGTTATAATTTATATAGCTACACAAGTGAAAAAATACTTCCTAATTCTTGCTTTTTACAAGCACTACTTTATTTTAAAGGGAAATACGTATAAATGAAATTTAAACATTATTAAGCAGTCTCTCTGTTTTTTATTTACTATAGAAACCAAGATTAGCAAAATGTGCTGTGTTTCTTGTTGTTTCATATAAAGGGCCCCAACTACAATTTTTGGGCATGTTAGTAAATATATCTGACCTTATAACTGGCAGAGCAAGTTATTATGTTTCATACAGTTGACTGTAACTAGTAAGGTTACCTGGGGTAGAAAATAAATGATGCTGATCAAAGAGCCAGGAAATCGTATGCATGACCTCCCATGGGATATGATAAGAGCATACATGACCTTTTTTTTCAACCAATAAGCACAAATTACGCTCAATTACATTGAAACTTTGCATCGCTATCATGTTATTGAATTTACTGAATGTATGTTGTGCATGTTTTAAGTGTTTAATGTATGGTATAATGACAACTGAAGTTGGACTTCCAAGATTATAAGACTCTTCCTATAATCTGCATTTCTTGCCAAGACCAATTGTTTTGAGATTGACTTCATAGTATCATCATATGATGTAATTTAAACCAATTTAACTGTGATAGTATTGCCAATAACGTGGTCTGTCATCAGAATGAGTCAACATTCTGTTTATTGTGTACTCCTGTGACATATACATTGGTAGGTCTTCATTACTTTGCATGTAAACAATATGAAGTCAGATCATTTAATGAGCAAACTAAATTAATGAATATTTAATCTATCACACATAGCACATTTGTGAAGCACAGTAAAAAGCAAGATGTATTCAGTTACATGAACCCAGCAAAAAAGATTAATAAAAGGTTATGTTCCCATTTCTTTTAATCGCTATTGTGTAAATTTCTATTGTGTATGCCTTAAAAATGGCCAATCCCAATGCTAACAAACCACCGCCATCAACCACAGGATCACTTATTCCAGACAGAAAGTTTCCTTTTGGTAGCTTTGGGCTTTCTATACTGAAGTCAGGGGTACCATGGGGTGTGCCCCTGGAGAAATCAAGGAAGACCAGTGATAAGTTAGCCCTCCAGTTCAGCAGATACTGTAAGTTCATCCCTCCGGTTTAGCAGCCACTGTTAGGTCAGCCCTCCAGTTCAGCAGCCATTATTAGGTCAGCCCTCCAGTTCATCATCCAGTGTTTAAGAACAATTACACTCACCTTCCCCTAGCTCGGTGATCCACAAACTGCGGCTCTCCAGATGTTTGAAAACTACAACTCCCAGCATTCCTCAACTACAGAGAGAAGCATAGGAATGCTGGGAGTTGTAGTTCTCAAACATCTGGAGAGCCGCAGTTTGCCCATCAGTGCCCTAGCTCCTCTCCCTCCACACTTGAAAAGTGCACAGGGTGAGGACCTAAACCACTAATAGGGAGATTCAATAAAAGTTCTTATGGTTTAAAATGGTGCTAATTTTGCCCCAACCAATCAGATCTTATTTAACATTTGAAAGCTAACATCTAATTTGTTTGGGCAAACTTAGCATCATTTTTAACAATAAGAACTTTTATTGGATAACCCTGTAAGTCTGTCAAGTGGCCAATGGGAAGACTTGTTCTGCGAGAAGCATGTCTCCGTATTGGCCCCACCACGGACTGTCAGTGGCAGAAAGATGGAGGAGGAGCCGATTCTAGTAAGCATTACAAACATTCTGTAAAGTAACCAGAGGTGAGTTTAGGCCCTCACCCAGGGTACTCTTCAAGTGTGGATCAGAAGTAAGGTCAGTAAATTTGTCCTTTAAGTCAGCCCTCTAATTCAGCAGTCACTCTTAGGTCAGCCCTCCAATTTTTTATCCAGTGTTAAGTTAGCCTTCCAGTTCAGCAGGCAGTATTAAGTCAACTCTCTAGTTCAGCAGCCATTATTAGGTTAAACCTCCAGTTTAACAATCACTCTTAGGTTAACCCTATGTTTCATTATCCAGTGTTGTCAGCCCTCCAGTTCAGCAGGGAATGTTAAGTTAGCCCTTCATTTCACAAGCCAGTGTTAATTCAGCCCTCAAGTACAACAGCCATTGTTAATTCAGCCCTCCAGTTCAGCAGCTAGTGTTATTTCAGCGCTTCACTTTAGCAGCCAATGTTAAGCCAGGTTTCCAATTCAGCATCACTTTTTAGTCAGCCCTCCAGTTCACCAGGTAGTGTTAGTCAGACCTCACCAACTTCCACAAGCCATGCCCACCTCCACAAGGTATTCCATTTTGTGGCAGCACAAAAAGCCACAGGAAGACTCAGGGGCGGCTTTAAATATTTGTTTCAGGTGACAAAAGCTTATAACAGTAATGCTATGTATGGTTACCCAAATGGCCGATCCCTCTACAGAGAATTCAATTTTGTCAAACAAAACTGATACAGTATTTATTGCTTTCACAAAGCAGGTATCATTTATTTGTGGGAGGTGAAATACTTGTTTTTACTTGTCCTCATTTTCATGGTTACATCCACCCACAACCTGCCATTTTTTAAGGAGCTATATGGTTGGCTCTAGTAAACTGTTTTAATTAACTCTCAATTGACCACTGTATGGAGCAATTATCTTTGATTTTGCAGATCTAATGGCTTTCCCCAGGTTCTTTTGTCTTCCTCTACATAGTAAATATTTTAGTGTAACCTGTTCTAGAATTTATTTATTGCTTATGTATTTATTACATTTCACATATACAGAGTGATCTACAAACCTAAAAAAAGTACATAACAGGTAACTTTTAATGGTGTTATTACAATTTAAAGGATTCCAAGATTTACTTCTCTTTAACATACAAGAAAATGTGCTTAAACCCCAAAACAAACTCAGACCCAAATGCTGTTGGCACCATTTTATTTTAATCTTGCAGGACCTTTAATAGCTTATTAACCACCCTGCAGTAACCCCTCTTCCTGCAGTAACCTTCCCTGCAATAACCTCTCTTCCTGCAGTAACTCTCTCCCTGCAGTAACCCCCACACACATACACACAGAGAAGCAAAAACTCTTTGCAGGTTTCTCTTTGTAACTAGGTCAGTAACTGACATTCCCTGCACTTTGCAATACCTACAAATTTGACAGTTACAGTACCTGTTGTTCAGTGCATAGGGAATGTCAGTCAACTGATGGATCCTTTGCTTTCGCGGAACAGAAAGTTGAAGGAAGGAGGAGTCTGCAGAGAGATCCGGTAACTCAGTACAGACCTGGTTTTCCTGTGCTTGCACAAGTCAGTGGGCAACCATGGGTTAAGTCCCGCCTCCTGTGCGTGTCAGGTGTAGTTAAGCTATAATTATGGGCTCCGCCCCCCCTTAGGTGTCTTTTTTTTGTTCCTGTTTTTTCTGTGCAATCACTCACCTCCATATTTGCCAATGCAACTCTCACATTGATGGAACTGGCTGCTCCTGGGACCAGCAGTTCACTGGGCACAAGCCTCACGTTTTCGCGAGGCAATCTGGCAGAGCGCACGGCAGCCTTCTTTATTTAGGAGCGGTCCGGTCTGGCTTACACCTCTGTGAGGATTTCCCTACCTGCCAGCAGCCCTGAGGCACTTACAATATCTTGTAGCAGTGAGTATAACTCCCTCAAGTCCTGCTGTTTGTTTTTATGCAGTTACTAAGGCTCCATATATTTTCTCTGTCTTAGAGCCTGATGTCTTCTAAGAGAAGATCTAGATCATCTTCCAGGGGGTGAGCAACTACATTTGAGAGTATCCTCCATGTGGCTTGGATTACCTGCTTGTAATACATATTTTTATCTGTATTACTTATCTTCTCTTTTTTCTTCAAGAGAACTTCTGACGCTCCTTCCCATAAATCTTCCAGGAGAGAATGTACTGTTTGCTGCAACCCTCCCCTGCCTGATAAAAAATTCTGTGCAGAATGTCTGGAAGCCTGCTTTCCTTCCAGAAGTCGTAAGAAGGCCATGACAAAAAATATCACTCAAGCAGTACTGGATACAGTGCTTCCATTAATCACTTCAGCCCCTGCTATACAAACAGAGCCTCAGTCTCGGGCTGCACCTGGAACCTCTAATCAAGAGACATCCGAAGGGGAATTAGAAGATGAACAGTCCACTCCCTCCAATCTTGATCATACTTCAGTAGAAAACTTAATCACCCTTATGAGAAGCACTTTACTAGTAGATCCCCCGGAACCTCCACCTGAACAGGACAGATGGTTCCAGGAAGAGTCAAATTCAAGAATTTATTTCCCAGTACATGAGAAGATTTCTAAGATTTTCTTGGATGAATGGAAAATATTAGACAGAAGATTTTCTGCACCATCACAATTCCTAAGAAATTATCCATTTGCCCCCTCTGATTCTAAGTTTTGGGATTCTGCACCCAAGGTGGATGCAGCTGTTGCTGGTATAGCAAGGAAAACATCGCTGGCCGTTGATGACGGAGTCACTCTAAAGGACCCAATGGAAAGGCGTCAGGATTCTTTATTAAAAAGATCCTATTCAGTCTTGGGAGCAGCAGCCAGACCTGCTATTGCCACTACAGGTATATCCCGAGCCAATAAGTTTTGGTTAGAGGATATAGACCAAGCCCTTCTTAATGGTACCCCCAGAGAGAAGATTAGAGAAATGCTTCAGAAAGTTATGTCTGCTAATATTTTTGTGTCTGAAGCCTCCATGGATTATATCAAACTAACTGCAAAAGCTATGGGATTGTCAGTAGCAGCAAGAAGATCTTTGTGGCTTCACCAATGGAAGGCTGATGCCTCATCTACCGTAAACATAATTTATTTAACTTACCCTTCACCGGTGAATTGCTATTTGGACCAAAGTTAAAAGACATCATCTCTGAAAATGCTGACAATAAAAAGATACTCTTGCCTCAATTTAAACCTAGACGACCTACACCCATTCTACCACAGAATAGAATGTCTTACCAGGAGGCAAGACATAAACCAGGGGGAAGACATTATCCCAAAAATTGGAAACAGAACACATCTCTCCCTTCCTTTCGTCCTAAAGGACCCAAGTTTAACAGGGATAAACAATTATGAAGGTGTCTTAGCCCACCATCTTCCTGTAGGGGGCAGGCTACAGCATTTCAAGGATGTGTGGGCAAAGACTACTACCGACCAGTGGGTCCTACAAACAATTATACAAGGATACACAGACCACCCAGAAATCACTTCTGGAAATTAAGAGAACCAAGAACCCCTCTTGCCTGCAAAGCTCTAAAACATATTCTGATAACCCTGCTTCAGAAGAGAGTGATCGAGCCAGTACCAACTTCAGAACACAGAACTGGAATATACGCACCCCTCTTCCTCCTGAGGAAAGCATCAGGCAAATTCAGACCTATATTAGATCTCAGGTTCCTCAACAGATTCATGAAATCCAAACCATTCAGGATGGAGTCCCTCAAAGTTGTCAGTCAACATCTTTGGATTTAGAGGATGCTTTTCTCCATATCCCTATCTTTCCCCAACACAGAAGATACTTCAGATTCAGCATTTTTCAGAATCATTTCCAGTATGCCACTCTACCGTTTGGAATTTCAACAGCCCCCAGGGTATTTACGAAAATACTCATCACCACAATCGAACCATTAAGAATACACGGAATGAGATGTTTTGCTTACATAGACGACATCCTGATTGCTGCCAACTCCCTACAGAAGATACAAGCCCATTTACAGACCATCTTACATACCCTGCAGAGACACGGATAGCTAATAAAATGGTCCAAGTCTCACCTAAAGGCTACCCAGAAACTGGAATATTTGGGATTCCTTATAGATACGACACAACTTCAAATAACCTTACCACAAAAGAAGATTATAGAGATACAACATCTGATCTCCAACCTCATCAAGTTCACTGCAGCCCCTGCAAACCATATCCAGAGGATCATAGGGAAACTTGTTTCTACGCAAGAAGCAGTACAGTGGGCTCTCCTACATCTGCGACCACTACAACACTGCCTATTTTCCCAGTGGAAACACGATCAGCACCCACAGGGATTAATTTTCCTCCCAGAACCCCTGAGAGAGAAGTTGAGATGGTGGTTAAACCCTCACAACTTCAAACCAAGACAGTTAACGGAACCAACTTGGGAGACCATAACTACAGATGCAAGTCAGAAGGGATGGGGAGCAACCTTAGCTCACCACACTGTTCAGGGCAGTTGGGACAAACAAACATCCAAAATGTCATCCAACTACAGAGAGATGCTTGCAGTATGGTATGCACTACAGACATTCCAAACATTTATCCAGGGATTTCCGATAAAAATTCTCTCAGACAACACCACAGTAGTCTTCTATATAAACAAACTGGGCGGAACACGCAACAGGAAGCCCTGGAACCTTATGCAAAGGATTCTTCTATGGTCAGAAACAAACTTGAAAACCATTTCGGCAGTTTACCTTCCAGGAACCTTCAATATCCAGGCAGACTATCTAAGTCGGCAAAAGATGCTGCCATGGGAATGGGAACTCCACACTTCAACTTTCCTCAAAATATGTGCCAAGTGGGGAACTCCCCAAATCGACATGATGGCCACGGTCAACAACACCAAGCTTCCTTTATTCTGCCCCACGGAAAGGGCAATAGCGATAGATGCTCTAGCTATACCATGGAATTACCAATTGATATATGTATTCCCTCCTCTCCCATTAATTCCAAGAATCCTTCAGAAAATTTCCAGGGAGCAGGTAAGAGCTATCCTGATATTATCCTATTGGCCCAGGAGACCGTGGTTTTCGACAGTTCAGAACATGACGATTGCCCCACCATACAGACTCCCTGCACGTCCCGATCTGCTCACTCAAGGTCCGTTTGTCCATCCTTACCTAATGAAGCTCAAGCTCATGGCCTGGCTCGTGAAAGGAGGAATCTCCAAGAATTAGGCATTTCAGATGAGGCAACATCAACCCTGTTAGCAGCCAGGACAAAGACTACATCCACTAAATACTATCGGATTTGGGACAAATTTGTAGAATGGTGTCAATCCAACAGTCACAATCCTGAGACAGTTACATCTCCCATGCTGATAGAATTTCTTCAGCAGGGATTTTAAAAGAATCTAAGCTTCTCCACCCTCAAGGGACAATTATCCGCAATCTCAGCCATGACTCAACATCAATGGGCGACAGAATCTTTAATCGAAAGATTCTTTCAAGGAGTCAAACACCTAAAACCACAAACCAAAAACCCATTCCACCATGGGATCTCACTTTGGTTCTGGATGTGTCACGCCTCGATCCTTTCGAACCATTACAAGATATTCCTTTTAAAGAGCTTACATTCAAAACAGTCCTACTCCTTGCTTTAGCATCAAGCAAAAGTGTCTCTGACATTAGTGCTCTTAGAATATCACCACCATATCATTTCTTCCACACTAATAAGATTGTTCTGAGACCTGACTTCAATCATCCACATCAACCAGGAGATTGTCATTCCCACACTATCACAAATAGGAGGGCAGCCAGAGGAAGAATCTATCGCCTATCTAGACCCAGAAAGATGTATCATTACATACATAGAGAGATCAAAGGCTTTCCGGAAAGACGATAATCTCTTCATCTCCTTTACTGGTTCAAAAAAGGGACTTAAAGTATCCAAGTGTACCATTGCCAAATGGATAAAGGAAGGCATCAGGCTTTGCTACAAGATAAAATCTAAAGAGGAGCCTCAGTCAGTCACTCAACCAGAGCGATCTCCACTTCTTGGGCTTTTTCTGCTGGTGCATCCCCAGAGGAGCTCTGCAGAGCTGCCACATGGTCCTCCTTGAATACCTTCTTAAAGTTCTATAAATTGGATGTATTATCAGATACATTTGCAGCAAAACTGTTTCAAGCTGCATCAAGTAAATAAATAGCATTATGACATATTGTTTCCATCCCCTCTATTATTTGCTTTTGTATATCCCATGGTTGCCCACTGACTTGTGCAAGCACAGGAAACATGAAAATCTATTTTCATACTTACCAGTGATTTTCTTTTCCTGTACTGAAGCAAGTCAGTGGGCAAGCTCCCTCCCCTCCTTAAAAAAAAAACAAAAAAAAGTCACTAAAAGACACCTAAGGGGGGGCGGAGCCCATATTTATAGCTAAACTACACCTGACATGCACAGGAGGCGGGACTTAACCCATGATTGCCCACTGACTTGCTTCAGCACAGGAAAAGAAAATCACTGGTAAGTATGAAAATAGATTTTCATGTTTCTCATTACCTTGTGGTCAAAGCCAGAATCACAACATTTAAAAAAAAACTTGCCACGAATTTCGGGATTTTCTGGCGTTTCATGGCGTGAAGTTTTCAAACATCTAAAGGGCCACAGTTTAAGAATCCATGCTCTATCTGTATAGCTCTATTTTTTCTTTCAGTGTTCTCCGGCCTGTGTATCTCTCTCTCTCTCTCTAGTCTGTAAGTGTCCACACCCAGCATGTAATACAGGTAATGATTAAAAAAACAAACAAAACCGTAACCATGTGTTGTTAAAAAAAGTTATTTTAGAGGCCATGTGAACCGAAACATCACATCTTATTCTATGTTTTCTATAGAGTATTATTGGCTGACCATGGAAATAGCCCCCCAAAACTGCAAGGGACCCCAATCTTTTATTTTTCCTTTAATAAATACAGTCCCCCCCCCCAAAATAAATAAATAATAATAATCGCTATAGATTGAGCAGGGAGGTGGGGCTATAATGGATATGCTGTGGGGCCCAGGCAAACAAATAGTAAATTGTACACACACCTGTCTTGTTTTATGGTTGTGTTGCCATATTTTTTAGACATGTAAAAGGGTGATGCAATAAATGACACTGTCACGCAAATCGGTGAAAAAAAACCATACTACCTAGTATAATATTGGGTAAGTGTGGGTTTAACACAGGCTTTGCACTGCTTCCAAAAACGTTTTGGAACCGCAGGATGCTACAAATTTAATAAACTGTAAGTTTTGTGCTACTATGTAATATTAAAAGCAGTGCTGGGGAGAGCACACTCCCATGATGCAGTAACTTCTGTAGAGCGATTGCTGCATGCCTGCATTGCAAATACTTTTTTATATGTAGGATTGTTATTCCCTATAATACATAAGTTTCAGTAAATCATACAACAATGGGCAGCATGGTGGCTCAGTGGTTAGCACTGATGCTTTGCAGCGCTGAGGTCCTAATTCAATTCCACCCTTGGACACATCTGCAAGGAGTTTGTATGTTCTCCCTGTGCTTGCGTGGGTTTCCTCCGGGCACTCCGCTTTCCCCCACAATCATAAAGACTTACTGATAGGCTGTATGTGTACATGAAGTGATTAGATTGTAATCTCTTCGAATTGAGTACATAATTGAATATAATAATTCATAATATGTTGCGCTATATAAGAAATAAAATATATACATACAATAAGACATTGTAATTACACCTGATAGTTCCCCCAAATAAGACAAAATATTAGGCTGGGCGGTCAATCTGGAATTAAAGCACTGGGGACCTAACTATTTCCTTATGGTTCAGTTGCTCTGGACACGTTGTTAGTCACACACATATACAGGGTCAACAAATATAAAGGGGCAATCCCCCCTACAATTCTAGAATTATAGTATAATTTATTTGTTCAGTTGGGCAATTCTATTTTATAGCACAAGCACATTTATTTGCTGTACTTCATGAAAGCTTCCAGACCTTGCATTATTTATATATTGGGGCTTGTTAATAAAGGTGTATTGGTGAATACAAATAAGGTGGCCCTTTCATTTGTATTGTCATCACAGACAAATAAATGCTACTAATGTTTTTACTACAGCCTCTGGACACAAGATGGCAATGATGAGTTCATATGTTTGACAGAACTTTAAAAACCTGTGTACCTGTGTGTTGATAAGATCTGACTAAAAGTGTGGAATACCAGACATTATTGGGCCAATACCAGGTGGTATCAAAAATCTTTTTTAATGAAAAATAATGAAAATTAACATATTGATCGGCGCACGTTTTACACACATTGCAGTGCGTTTGTGATCTGTGCATTAGTGCCCAACCAGAGGATATGTGATCCGCATAAAAATGTTGATTGCATCTAATGCAATGTGGCCACCCACAATGTCATGCACTTTTCACACACATGAGAAATCGCATTGGTGGGGATTGGCCCTAATACTGGCAGTATATTTCCATTGTGATAAAAGATCACTATCATAAATTTCTGATTGCAATCCTTATAAATATCATTCACCATGTATAGAGACTGATCTATTTTAGATGGATTGTCATTTTTTTGCAGCCAAAATCTGAAAATATGGTGCACACTCAGGTTTAATTGCCCATTACTGGAAATTATAATTCTTCTCAATCTGTCCCATTTCAAATCTGAAGCATTTTTTTAAAAAAAATTAAGTTTATTAATCCAATAGTATGACAGTAACATTAATGTCAATAAACATTACATTTGCTTATCACAAGATTGGCTGCATTTATCCTAAAGGTTCGTACACAAGTACAACCCACGATGTGTATGAACGGACAATAATCGGGCCCTGTATGAGCACTTTATTAGCTCCCTGGCCGAATGGCCGTTTCGGCTGATAAAATGCTCATACACGGCACATTTATCGCTTGTTCATACACATCGTGCGACGTGTATATGAATCTTTACTGTATAAAAGTATATTTATTGGCTAAAACTGGGGAACTCAGAGTCGCCAAAGATGAAATAGAGAAACAATATTTAAGAGTATCATAGTATTTGTAATTCACAACATTCATCACATATAATTTAATTTGTAACAGTGCACATATATATAAAGGATACATCTTAATCTTAATTCTACTTAAGCCTCCTGCAGTGCTTCAAATTCCCGACATAAGGGAGCCAATATATTCAAATCATGGCCCCCATATTTTGTTGAATTTATCTAGATTCCCTTTATAAGTGTGAGGTCACACTATACCAAACAACATCGGACTAAAAAGCACATGCACACAGGTTTTCCCGTGCAAAGTTGTCTGCTTGTGCTGCAATCCGATGCAATGTTGCATCGGAGTGCATGTAATTCACAAAAAATGGTGATAGCATGCCCCTGATAAGTGGATCACATGGCCTAGTGTGGCCAGAGCAATTGGCCAACAGATCGTGCATTAAAACGCTGTTGTGTGGCCTAGTCCTACGTGATTCTATTAAAGGCGATAGTGGAGGTAACCATGTACTTCCATTGATTGATAGTAGCTAAGTTGGGAGACATACAGTTTCTTTTAAAAGTGAAAGATGAGGTCTAGTCCAGTTATCTTCCATATTTAAATGGCACGTCCACCTCCAACACAAAAAAAATACTATGCTGTAGGATATCCCCCAAATCTAGACTTCGCTAGGTTGAAATGTCTCCATTCGGCTTCTAATTACATACCAGCCCTTATTCCCTCGTCTGGGCTAGTCCGTATATTTAGGAGCCGATTGGAGCCATTTTAACCTAGCGAAGTCTAGGTTTGGGGGAGACCACTCCCCTAAGACTCTCGGACTTGAGAGGAGACTTCTCCCAAGTCACGCCCACTTTCTAAGGCCACACCCTGGAACATCCCGGGAACCCCCTTAAACCCACCTCTCACCACCCTAGAACATTGGCCACACCCATTGTGACATCACGTTCCGCCCTGCATAATGTCACACCCCCGTGCCACATCCCCCTTTTCCCACCCTGCCCGGAAGCCTGAAGGGGCAGGGTGGGATATCTGGTATTTCGGCCAAGCAGGACAACCATATGGAGCAGAAGAGAAAGGTAGGGGTCATTTAACACTACACAGTGTGCTCAGCATTGGGACAAATTTCAGTTGGGGGTGAAAATGCCTTTAAACTATGTAAGCCTGTGGGATCCAGTGGTACTGGTTGCTAACCATTTGCATGTGCATTATTATCTGTTTGTGCCCTTTTTTCTGTGTCTCTATCCGTTGCGTTTAAACACGTTTTTGACAGCATTTTTCAAATTTAAGGGGGCAGGACCAAAAACATAAAAATCCTCATGTCACTTCCTGATGTCCACTCATGTGGATGCTGGATCCTATGGTAGATCCTATGGGGTTTTACTGTCTGTCCATTTTTTAAAATGGACCTGTGTTTGAAAATTGGATACAAACTGATGCAGTGTGAACGTGCATCTAGAGTGTTTGCAATCTGGTTACAGTATTCCTGGATCAATGGACATTGCCATATAAGGTGCCAAAACTTGGTTGGGAAATTATGACCCTTGGGGCATTCTGGTGAATGTCTGTGAGACATTCGGGACATGCGATAAGATGTAAGGTACACCTGATGTACAATATTAAACTGGATGAGTTTGTTATTTGCTGATCTGTTTATTTGCTGGGATTTTGAGTATGGGAGTTTGCAAGTTCCACGGTGATATCAGGAATAAACCTGGACCATTTGGAAACAATTGTTGGGGATTCTAGAGTTGAGCAAGAAGAGCATATACCGTATAAGCATACATTAGAGATACTAATTGCCTCTCACCTCTGCTTTTTATTATTTGAATTATAGGGTGCCAACATTTTTGAATATGTGAGCCACTAAATTCAGCTCATAGGCAATGTCGGAGTTGCCAGTATCCAAATAAATATAAATAAGGGATTTGTGCTCGTTCTTGTATTTATGCATAGGATAAGATCCAATTTTTTGTACTACCTGAGAGAAATATTCCTTCTCCTCAAAGAAAGGGACCGTTTAAAATTTAATGTCTGAGAATGCGGCCGAGGAGCAAGAAACCGGGTAAGTTGCTTAACTTCATTCCTGGCTTCTGAACTTTTTATTGAAGAATGGGAGGTAAGACACAGCTTCTTTACCTACCGTTCTTCAATAAAAGTGAATAGCAAAAAGTGCAAATACCAGAGCAAACAACAAAGAACAGCTGTTCTGGGCTGCATATATAGGAGTGTTAGCCATTGAATATATTTAGCACCAAAGCCATGTTTATATAAGCACTAGCAAAAGTGTGCACAGTGGAAATAATGTGTATATGTTTTGCTAGGTAATTACTTTTATTGAAAGCTCGGGGTCATGCTTTCAGTGATACCAACACAAAGTGCACAAATATGCAAGTAATTCGGAATCTGTCTGCCTCTCTCTTATGCATATAACTGTTAGGGGGAGGCTCAAATGGGATAAGTCTGAAAGTCCTAAAAAGGACCCAGGCAATCCCACTGCCTAATATGATCAAACACACACATACCCTCCCGTTTTTATTTCACCTGCCAGCAAGTCCCAGGCAATCCTGCCACAATGTGCAATTCTAACTAAGCAGCACCATAGGACAACCTGATACCCTTTACAGGATCCAGAATAACATGCCAGGAACATACTTATTAGTATTAACCACAGCAGGCTCCAGATCTACAACTATGATGGGGTTAGGATAACACAGGATAGTCATTAGCTATAAATATTAGGGAGAGGTGTTTTTAAAGGAGCTATAAACTATAAGCTCCCCACATACTATATAATTTATATAATTAAGTAGAGCTTTCTTATAACAGAAGGTACCTCACAGACTCATGTTATTATAATAGCATTGCCCTAATAATGTAACATAAAAACACATATTTCTCACTTTGAAAGAAATGGGTGGAGACATGCAAAGTATCTCATTTATTGCCTGTAGCTAAGGGTATGTGTCTAGATGTAATTCATCCTAATGGTATAGAGCAGGGGTGTTGAACCTGTGACAATTCACATGTTCCAAAACTACAAATCCGAGCATTATCTGTTTGTAGTAAGTTTTTTCTAAATGTCCATTAAGTAAGGCATGTATCGAGATGTAATACAGCCTAATGGTATAGAGCAGAGTTGTTGAACTTGGGACCTTTCAAGTGTTTGAAAGCTACAACTCCCAGCATTCTCTGTTAGCAGTTTCTTCCTCCTCTGACTTACAGACATTAAAAGCCCATGCTTTAGCGATTCCTACCAAAGGGTTTTAATATGCACATGTTTGAAAACTACAACTCCCAGCATTCTCTGTTAGCAGTAAGTTTCTTCTTTATGTCCATTGGCTAATTAATGTATTAAGATGCAATACAGTGTAATGATATAGAGCATGGGTGTGGAAATTTTCCCATGTTTAAAAACTACAACTACCACCATTCCTTGGCTGCACAGAATGCTGGAAAATTTATTTTCCATACATCCTGTACAGCCCTTTTACTGACTTACAGACATTAAAAGCCCATGCTTTAGTGATTCCTACACAAGGGTTTGAACATGCAAGTGATTTATCTGCCCTTCCCTTACTTTCATAGCAATTATACTATTGGTTTAGGCAAGGATTATTCAGGTCCCCAGGCAGTATGAGTCACACATCCAACCACTTATCTGACAGCTATAATCCATAGAATGTCAATGGAATAAACTTGCAGGTCTGAGAATAGAATCAGGCATATCACTTATTGTCCAGCAAACAGCAGCTCTCCTTTTTTTCTATTGAGAGGAGAGGGGTGAGGTGAGAGACTGTCACATGTTTTACAAAGGAAGTGACATATAAGTCTTGCAACTTCCTACTAACAGAATACTTTTTGATTCGCTAACACTGCTATCAATCTAATATTAAGCACACCATTGGATACAACACTAAAGGGGAAGTGATAAATATGTTCCTTTTTAAGCTTACATTGCCTCCACTTCCTGAGGTGAGGCTAAAAATTCCATTTTGAAGATTCCATTACAAAACAAAGAGTGGCGACTATGCAAGTACTTTTATTTATTTATATATTTTGCCTTATTTACATTTCTATATACTTTAATGTCATTACTACATATTTGTTAATATTGATATAACGATTTATTTAGTGCTTAAACAACACATAAACACTGTCCATATGTATATTATTTTTACCTACCCCCACCAACATAGTACCTCCGAAAAACCCAATGTATTCCCCCTGAATTTATAAATTTATTTATATAATATAAGGGATTACCATATATATGGCCACTATATCAACTCAAATGCTCTTCTAGCATCTAGGGAGAGCATTAGGCGAGTACCTGTGTTATCATGATCAAGTAGACAGTTAATTAGTGTTTTTCTGATATTTTTAAATGTGAACTTTTCAGGGTGTATAAATGATGTAATGACCTTTTGTAGTCTAGTAACTAATACTTTTGCCAGTATCTTATAATCCAGAGGTCTTTCCCATGGGTTTCATATAGAGGATGGTTAGAGTGGTAGAATATATTTGCTATATAAGGCTGTCTGGGCCCCTTGTTTTACCTACTGCCATATCCCTACTGGGAGAAACATGCTCATGTAAAGGGCATCTATACTGAAAAAAAAAATTCATTTTAAACTGACCATTGCTGGAAACTTTCTTTAGATATCCAATCTGAAGCACCTCACATTTCAGCTGTCAGTCAATTTTCTTATTATCATAAACTCTTCTGCTGTGAGCAGTTTTGCTGTAACTGAAATGGTAAAAGTTAATGAGTTTTGACAGTTGGTATGCTGTGTGGAGTTTTGGCAGTTGGTGTGTGGGAATTTCACTCTCCCATTGCTGCCTCTTAGTGATTACTAAGTATGTTTGCCCTCATAAAAAAAAGGCTGGTCAGATGGAAAAGGGGATGGGAGTATACTGAGCCTGAGCAAAACAAGTATTTTTTTTACAAGTACAAAACTTGCTTGCAGCGGCCGTACAGTGTGAAGTCAGGATTCTTGTTCGCTATCGCATGCCTGTACCTAGCTTTAGAGCACGGACAAACTTTTACACCTCTTGGAAGATACTGTAAGCCCATATTCTACCCAGGGTCAGGGCTTATGATGTAGCTGATAATGCTTTGTTCCGTCAGTAGGATACAAGTGGGTATGACCAAGCCAGCAGCAAGAGGGGGAGCAATGATGCTGGTAACATCACAGCATGAAGCACCTCCCTATATACTGCTGCTTGAAGTATGATCCTGGAGTAATTTTAAAAGGTGGGGTGTGCTTTTTTTTTTTAATATAATTGTATGGAGACTACAGTTACCCTTTAAGAGCCCCCATCTCTCCATACAACACCAGTTTCTGACTCTCTCAAGGCAATGTGTATGCACCATAGTTACATAGTTATGGAGGTTGAATTAAGACGTCCATCTAGCTCAACCATCACACCCTTTGAGAAACCCTAATTTAAGTGACAAAGATAAGAAAAAAACTGAAGTTGTGCCCTGTTGTTATTGGTTTATTTGGTGTTGTATTTGTTGGGAAGGTGTTCTGATGTTTTGAAAAAATAAGAAAATAATTAGTTTAGGCCTTAGTTCTTAGTGTAGCTGAATAATGGAATTTGAATGAGAAGCTGTGTACATGGATTTTGCAACTTTTTAGCAATGACAAAAAAAATCTATGGGAAGAAAACAACCAATTTTGTTATTAATCTATTATTTTTTACAAGAAAAGTTCTAACAAAAATATATATATAATTTTACGTTACATAGTCCTTTTTTGCTCTGTGTGACCTTGAGCTACACCAGGATAATGTGTGTTATGATGCTTCCTGATCATTCTGCCTAGAATTGCTGCTTGTCCAATTCACACATGCTGAGTGGGTGAGTTTGTTGTGAGATTATATCACAAGATGTTTTTACAGCACCCACAAGTAAAATGATCAGGCCACCCAGGTTTGCCCTTCTCTGTTTACTTCAGTTATGTAGAAGGATATATACCAGCCCTGCTTTGAGTGCAGAGAAATGAAATTCAAATGCAAGCTGTGTAAATGTATTCCGCCCTCCTACATCTACAGCTATACATAAAAAAATGCATGTGATATGAGGATCAAAGCATATCTGTGGGGCACTGATTACAGCACATTCACATAAGTCACGTTGGTACAGTACAGATCTTGCAAACTCCCACATGAGGCACTTTGTGGCGTGGGATGAAATGACACCTCCTTTCTGGTGTTACATTTCAAATGGATTTTTTCAATGAGCAGTGAGGTAAGGCTGGTAGAATTAAAGGAAACATTAGCAGGGGAAGTCCTGGAAGAAAATGCAGTGATAAAATAAAAAAGAATAATCATATCACACAAGGAAAGACATTTGTAGAAGATTTCAAAGGTTTTAGGACATATAAATTATTTATTTTAGAAAATGGTGAGATGTATCTGAACTGTGGGGAGCATATAGCAATTGAATACACAATATACATGAAAATGATACTGTAACAGTTGCATGTTACAATATTGGTTTTATCTTGTTAAGAAAAAATATACAAATTTTGCAAATATTTTATTAAGTTTGGTAAATGTTTCCTTAACTAACACATTAATTAACAGAAGACCAGAGTTTTTTTTATAAAGGCAGATATACATCTTGTATACACGTGTGCACTGTCATACAAAGCAGGATGGTCTGTTAACTCTATCTGGTATCAGTTTAAAGGGAAACTAAAGTCTCCAGACAACATTATCCCAATAGACACAGTACATTCACAAACATACAATAAGCTGTGTCTCACCTCTCCCTTTGCTGTGGCTGCTATGTGAGTTAGGAAATTAACCTGTGGAGTCAGATTCCATAATCTACCTTAGCTGGGTGATTCCCAGGTAAGTATACATAGTACACTACACATGTTCTGTAGTGCTTAAAAGATCAGAACAAGGAAACTGCAGCCTTGCTTACTAGAAGCTGACAGCCAATCATAAAACAGCACAGAAATCATCCCTCTCTGACACAGAACAGGAATTTCAATGCAGTTTTTGTGTAAACATGTAAATGCACCCATCCCTAATAAAGATTCCTTTGTTTTTTACACAAGCAAGAAAACTAATCTTTGTAGTGTATTTCATAAGAAACAGAATATTAACATTTCAGTAAAAAGTCTGGGGAATTGAACCTGCAACCTCATGTGTATAAACGTGCACTATCCTCATGTACTTTGTCTTGCTAAAAGCAAAGTATTTAACCACTATCCCAATAGAGCTACCATAGAGAATTTGGTACATGTAGAAACGTTATCTTTGCTGGGAACATAATGGAAACCAAAAAAAGTCTGGGGATTTGAACCAATGACCTCATGGTCTGTGTGTTTCTAAAACATGTGTTTAGACTGGTGAGCCACCACTGCATATGGAAAAAATAAAGGTACATCTAAAAGCTTTATCTTTGCTAGGAACAGAATTCAAACAAAAATGCCTATAAAATCAGCTGACTATTTTGTATTGCCCCAGGAGGGCTGTATGCAAGCCATGCTGGCTGGTAAATACACTGCAGGTTAACAAGCAGCTTTCAAAGTCTTATCAGAGGTTTCCATACTGGTGTGGAGACATCTGTATAGAAAATACTCTGCATAGAAACAGTAAATACTGGGGTCAGGGGGTGCGGCCAATAAGTGCACATGCTCACAAGGCTCTTTGAAGACTACATGGGCTATGGAGTTGTACTGGCAACAACATGAAAGCCTTCTTATTTACAGAATCTATTTCTCACATGTACTAAATGCAACTTACTAGAGAATCTTACGATGTATAGGTGTTCTGGGGAGAAAAAAAGATTTTCTATGGATGTGCTCAGGAGAGGACACCCAAAATTTGTGCACATTCAAGAAAATAAAACAAACAACAGTTGAGAGATTCCACATATAACCACAGAAGATTTAAAGTGCATGTCCACCCCTTTTGATAATTTTTAATATGTTGTAGGGCTAGTTCCCCCAGCCCCAACTGTTATATTGTATTTTCAAGAAAGTCCCCCAATTGTTACTTACCTTCCCTCTCTCCTCCGCCGCAATGCCCAGCCTTCTGCTTGCAAGGAACTGCAAGCAGGAGGCCGGACCGGCAACCGCGTCTGTGATTGGCTGAGAGGCAGCCAATCACAGACATGGCTGCCGGCAGTTCAGAACGGCGGAGGAGAGAGGGAAGGTAAGTAAAGATCGGGGGACTTTCTTACAAATATTTTATAGCGGTTGAGGCTGGGGGAACTATCCCTAATAGGAAAGGGTTTTTACGCTAGGGGGAGGGAGAGCAAAACAGGAGGGAGAGGGGGGAGGGAGTGAAGGGCTACTCTAAGCAAGCCAAAAACCTCTGAGAGAACAGCTTAGAGGCGGAAACAATTTCCCTGGTGGCCAGGCTCCTGGTGGGCAGTTTTTTTTAACTTTGGGGGGACTTTACAGGAGAACCATTTGGAGCTGGGATGTAAGGTAAGGGTTTTTATACACACTACACAGTGGGGCCAGTAGTGGGTTAAATTTTAGTTAAAAGTAGTGTTCTCCTCTGCTCTATATTCTACACGAATTGTGTAGCCCTGGAAGTAGTAGAGGATTGCATCGACCAACTTGTCTGGCTAACCAGCCAGCAGCAGTGTGCCATTGTACACCTGGAACTTTTGCTGATATACTATTTAAAAGTGTTTAACACTTTTGCGCTAGCCTGTTCATGTGTTTCAACTATCCTTTACTCTGATTTACTATCAAGAAATCAGTGCTATGTAAAAATATTACTTTTGATTGGTCCAAAAGTCCCGCTCTAGTTCTCGATGAAACAATACTGCCCTTAGTGTGTGTGGAGTCCTCTGCTCGTTGTTTTGGGGGTTTGAGGAAGCCCAAACTTTACTATATACTTTTGTGATATATTTGTAATGTCTATTATGTGTTTGTATAGCTCTTTGCCTAGATGTAGGTTTATTCCCCCTATGTGCTCAGTTGGACTGCAGTGATCCACTGGTCTCTCTTTTGTAGGGATGTGCACTTTCTGCATTATATTAAATAATATATTTTTTAAGCCTACATGGATTTAGCAATCTCCAGCTAATAGTTAGCACTGCCTCTCACCTGAAAACACCAGCACTGGAAAAGAGCTATCAATAATTCTGCAGGGGTTCTGCTGCATGCTTCTTCCCAGTGAATCATAATTCGTTTTCTCACAGATTTTTCAGGTTTATTTAGATTGTATCTTCCATTCTTGTTCAATTTGTGCTATTACTATATGGTCACAGAAAGAGTTCTAGCACTGAGATACCCCTGTCTGGTGGACCATCTCTTTCATTTTATGTTAAACAGGTGTAAGTTTGAATGACAAGTTAATCCAAAAACTAAATGCTTTAAAGGAAAACTATGGTAAAAATTATCCCAAGACTCATAAGAAGTCATAATTATAAAAGGATGTAGGTATTCCTACCTCCCTTTTTGGTTTTTGGTTGTCAAAGTCTACCTGACTTGTACCCCTGAGAGGGCATCCAGGAGTAAAGGCTTTTGTTTTTGCTTGCAAACCCAAAAGATGTCAGCTGCTGCATTTATCTATTTCGCATGGTACCCTGCCATAACAAAATAGTGTGCTATGTCAACTATGGATCAATGGTACACAGGTTCCTTATGCACACAAAACCAGGGTGGGTGCTGACCTCCAAACTACTCCCCACTTCCATGGGAGGTGAATATCAAGCAGTTCTGGAATATTGGAGTGTTTATTGAAAACCACACATCAAAATTACAACGTTTCGGGGGAACGTGCCCCCTTCTTCAGGTTCAATAAACACTTTGAATTCATCTAAGGTGTGCGACTCCAATATTCCAGAACTGCTTGCTATGTCAACTATGCACGTTTTTTGTATGTGTGCTCAATTTTCACACCACATGTGCAATCACTGCTGTTGGACCGATTTGCATGCATTTCTCTTAGTGGAAATATGAAATACATGAGAAAACATGGACAGTTGCATTTGCACTGCTCTAATATGCATTGCGATTTATGTGATTTTTTTTCAGACTAGAACAAGGATTTGAAAGCTACTATTGCTGCCATTTCCAAACATCTGGAGGTGCTATTATTGCAGCCAGGGAACATCTGGAGGATTGCAAGTTTTGACATCCCTGCACTGGAGAGCTGAATGTGAGGTAGAAAGGGAATGTTACATGGGAAATTAAATATTGTGACGTTTATGCGCCGAATCTCCAGCAGAGGGCGCCCCTCCTCCACAGTAAATGCCATGCGCACTTTCCAAGCTAAAGAAGGAAATCGTTTGGGTCAGTCCGCCCAGGAGAACTGTACAAGGATTTTCTGTGCTGTCCTAGCGGGTAAAGCAGCGTCCCGCCTCCAGCCAACCAGCCAGCCAGCCACGCTGTGTGCTGTAGTGGAGCAGGATGAAGGAGGCAAGGACAATAAAAAGAAACTAAATCACACACACACACATACACACACTGCTTCAATGGTCTGTGTGTGCAGGTCTTACCAGGATATCAGCATCCAGACATGATATTCCTGGGTTGGATTAGATGAGAGGGATTAGTCATTCTGGTCGTTGGTGAGCAGCCTGTGTGTGTGGTGTGTGTGAGGCAGAATTCATGGGAGTGATCACTCTGCTGCAGGATCTCACATCTGAGCTGGAAATCTGCATTTGGCTTTCCCCGGTGCTGCTGGGTGGCCCCCAGAGCATTTCCAGCCCAAGGATGCAGCTTGTGTGATGTTCGCACTGTTCCACTCCTGCAGTTTATTGCTTTGGAGGATTTAAGTCAATATAAACCTCATCATATCTGGAACTTGTTTCATGGATCATAAAGAACAAGGAAACCTAATGCCAGAGGCTGATTTGGGGTAACAAGTGAGTATTGTATTTGTATGTCTGTGTCTGCATGGGTCTACCTGCCATTTACACTACACATGAGAGGAACGCGTATTTACATTTATTCAGGGGCGTAACTACCAGCGGAGTGGACCATGGAACCCCAGGGGGCCCCATCTTCTTACTTTCCCTCTGACGTAGACAGGCTCCCCCAGAAAACCACTGTAGATGAATCAGGGAACCCCCCCCCCACCCAGGGAACCCCCCCCCCCCACCCAGGGAACCCCCCCCCCCTTCCACCACCATTGTTTTGCTGGTGGGGGGCAGTGATTCATAGTTACACCACTGCATTATTGCTGGTAATATCAGTTTATGTGTATGCAGTGTGTGTAGGTTTGTGATGCTGTACCATCAGGTCTTACTAATTTGCATTTTTGTCTGTTCATCAGCGCAAAGCGTACATTCACACTGCCAGTGACACGCAGAAACCCCACACATTGCTGTAAAGTGTTTGTGTTTTTTTTTGTTTCCAGGAATCAGAAGGGAATGCCCCTTTAAAAAAGCAACGAACAATGAAAACACCTTTAGGAGGGAAATTTCAATAAAACTACCAAGCTCCAGCAGGAGGAAGAGGGGGAGGAATTTGTACAGAAAAAAAAGAGAATGAAAGAGCTTGAACAGGACCTTTTTGCTTAAAAAGTGTAATAGTTTGGGAGCTGCCTCTTCTCTGAGAAAGGTATTATTATTACCTTTTTAGAACTGACATTTTTCACCAATTTTCTGCTGTGGAGAATAATGGCTAATCCCAGGAGAGGGGGTTATGATCACCGGGACATAGTGGTCAAATACATCCATTATAAGCTGTCTCAGAAGGGGTATGAATGGGAAGAGGGAAGGCATCAGGCTCCTGCTGAGCTTCCTCAAGCTTCTGCTGCTATTAATAATGATTCTGGTGATGGAGAAATGCCCACTGCTTCTGCAGATCCACGTGGACAACCTCAGGCTTCACCTGCTGCTTCCTTAGATCAGGAAAACCATAGTCCTAACCCTATCTCCTCTACAGACAGGAACCCTGCTTCTGTTAGGAGGTCTGCATCTGCTGCATCACCCACAGCTGATCTGAATGTTGTCCAAAGAAATGGCAACCAAACAGCAGATAATGGTGGTGAAGAAGAGGTCCTTTTACAGCCAGTTCCCCAAGCAGTACTACCAACTTTAGGTCGAGCCGGAGATGAGTTCTCTCGTCTGTATCAGCAAGATTTTAGGCAAATCTCAGGGCTCCTTCACTTAACCCCTTCCACAGTTAGGCTGCGCTTTGCAGCAGTGGTGGAGGAGCTCTTCCATGATGGTGTAAATTGGGGAAGAATTGTTGCATTTTTTGAGTTTGGTGGTGTCATGTGCGTGGAGAGTATTAACCGGGAAATGTCACCTCTGGTGGATTCAATTGTGGGATGGATGACAGAGTACCTGAACCGTCATTTGCAAAATTGGATCCAAGAACAGGGAGGATGGGTATGATATTTACTGTAATTTCTGTACCGCAATAGAATGTGTGTGTGCATGTATCTATGAATTCCTTGTTTTAATGTTATCTGTATTATCTTTAGAATGAGACGTATTTGGCAAACATTTATAACAATAAGTGTTATTTCAAAAGAGAATAGCAATAGTATCCCCATGCTCAAAGCTGAATGTCTGCTTGTGACAGCAGATCTTAAGAATTAGTGTGAAGCTGCTCACTTTGGCAACCTTATGACGTTCCCATCAGGTCAAAAGTGCATCTTTGCTGTAGAGAATAAGTCAAAAAAAGAGAAACCCGGTGCAAGGTAGGAGAGAAATACCTCTCTACTAGAATTAAAGGATCTAATTCCTGCTTAAAGCCGAATCAAATATTCACTTTTTTTGCTATTAAAACATATTCATACTGTGTAAAGCATTACTGGTTGTATCACATTTTTTTAAAGAAATATCCTGGCCTATGGCAAGATGTGTCTTCCCAATGGCTAGGTCTCCAGTCTAAAGCCCAGCGGTGAAGATATAGTGGTTTAGGTCCTCGCCCTGTGTATACCCTGTGTACACTAGGGGGTTGTTTGGGGGGTATAATTCCCTTGTAAGGTTTAAAAGACATCTATAAATTGCATAACCATTTTATTTAACTCTTCAAAATACCAAACTGTAAAGCTATAGGTAGAAAAAAATCTTTGTCAATTTGCAAGTATTGTACTGATGTCTGGATTTTCCAAGTGGATTTGATTGTATTTATACAATGTATGATGAAATGCAAACTACTACCACTTTCTTTGCAGTGACATGATCGAAGGGGAAGCCCTTCCCCCTATTTTTTCACAATTTATATAGTGGTTTTTTTGAAGGCTTTACTTGCTACAATTCACTTGTACCTTTGGAAACAGTCATTAATCCTTAAAGCAGGAAACATTGATTCAATCCTGTTTCTCTTGCTGTTCAATTGCACTTCCACCTTGTTCATCTGTACAAGACATTGTGAAAGTTCTTTCATAGTAAGTCTTTCATAGACACTCTCATATGGAGAAGCGGAGCTAGACTGTAATGGCGAAGGAGACATTAGGTTAGTTAAACAGTTAATATTTTGGTAATGGGGTTGGCGGGATAATTAGTGTGAGGTTAAAGTTTATTCAGGTGGTGAGCATGCCCTTTAAGTGTGTTGTAGCCTTTGTGATTGTTGAGGTGCTTGCACCCCAAAAAATACCTGCTAGCTATTTGAAAGGATTTGAAACGATATTCCTTTAAAATTGTTAATATTTTTTTTATAACACTGGAGTTTGTTCTTACGTAACCCAAGAACTGTACCGAATACAGTGTAGACTTGTACCATGTACAGATTTGTCTGTGTCCCAAATTCATTTTTCTGAAATGCTCTTAGATTATGGAGAAACAGTGTCTCTATTGAGCATAGATCGTTTACCTGCTTCTGTCAATTTGGATTAAACATTTGCAACATTTTTAAAGGCATTAGTTTTAACTGATGTAAAATTATGTATTGAAAATGTCTGCCAATAGCAGGTATATATTTGCCATAATTTAACATGGTGTTCTTTAAAATTAAAATAATTATGCTACAATTCAAAACCCCAAAAAACTCAAATATTAGCTCCCCAAACCGCATATCTGCAATACTTAAACTTTTTCTGCAATGTCGCAATTATTCCAATCTCCAGCGATGTCAGCTACAGGGGTCTTTTATGATCCTTTACATGCACAGAGGAGGCAGTTTGGGGAGTATCCATCAGTCATTGGACAGAATGTCAGCTTCTACCCAGAAGGACTAGGAAGTGGACGGCTGGTGCTGGCAGAAGTAAAATAGGAAAAATAGCTGACATTAGGGACATCACAGATGAAGGTAAGTATTGCAGATTTGAAGTTTGCCTCAAAAATATTTGAATGAAAACATTTCATACCAAGGGTAGTGAACCCTACCATGTGTTTTTCAGAATGTGGAATAAAGCACAAAGCTTTGTCCTTTCCATGTTCTTTTCAAGAAGAGATCATTTATGTTAACTTGCTGCCCTTCGTTACAGACTTAAAACAGAATGTTAGTATTATTATGACTGAAAATGGTACAGTATGATGAGAGGATTCGGTGTATGTAATTTAACTTAAATTTTACTTATATCTGTACATTAAATATTGGCATGCTAAAACTGTGTATTAGGCCCACACCATATGCAGGGAATAAACAACACTGAACTAATCACTGTGCCCAAATGTGCATCTGATCTAATCACATAAAAATATGGATGGGGTGGGGGCGTAGTAGTGGCTTTGCAAATCCAGACTTGTAAATAACCACAGCATAGTATACCAAAGTACCAGGAGCTGCTATCATTTGGCATTGCCTGAAACTAAGAGATGCATTCAGTATATTTTGGCTCCTTTCACATTTCAATTCATCACATCTTTTATATAGGGACCATCTCTGTAGGGACAACTTTGAGATGATCCCTACACTGCTTAGAGGCACTGCTGAGATGGAGCTGACACGCAGAGAAGAAAAAAGGATTAAAGGGTATGTCCACCCTTGAAAATATTTTTTTATATAACATTCCCCCTGTCCCCCCAGCCCCAACCGCTCTATTTTTTTGCCCCAAACTTTACTTACCTTCCCTCTTTCCTCCGCCGCACTGCCAGGACCTCAGCATGCGAGAAAATGCAAGCAAAGGGGCGTGACCGGCAGTCGCGTCTGTGATTGACTGAGCGGCAGCCAGTCACGTACGCGGCTGCCAGGAGTTCAGTGCGGCGGAGGAAAGAGGGAAGGTAAGTAATATTTGGGGCACTTTCTAAAATAAAAAATATAGCGGTTGGGGCTGGGGGGAGGGAATCCTAATTGGGAGGGGGAGAAGGGCTGCAGTACGCATGCCAAACTTCTCCCAGAGGCCAGATAGGAGGCAGAGTCCTGTATGGACTCTGCTATCCTCCTGGTGGGCAGTTTTTGGGACTTTGGGGGGGGGACTACAGGAGAACCAGATGGAGCTGGGATGTGAGGTAAGGATTTTATTACACTACATGATGGGGCCATTACTGGGGGGGATTATAGTTTTGGAGGTGGACATGCCCTTTAAATGTCTCAAATCTCTGGCACCTTTAGGTCTTAAAGGATGCTGTAAAACCAAGTTAAGTTTAATTGGAAGCAGCAGCTTTAAAAAATCTTTTGCAACTTTTTTTTTTAGGTCCCTCCGGAGCCTACCTTTCCTGATGTAAAGTTGCTGACATCTTGCATCTGCATTGTAGACTGTTTAGCTCTGCCCCTCCAAGACTTCCTGGATCTCCTTCTTCTTTAGTCTCAAAAGGCCCTGCCCATTTGGACCGCGCGTGTGACATCATTGTGCCATGCTTGTGTACAGCGCGGTGCAATGACTTCACGTGCGCACACGTCCGACCAAACGGACAGTGCTTTTTGAGAATAAAGAAGGAGATCCAGGAAGTCTCAGAGGGGTAGACCTAGAATTAAAAAAAAGGGCAAAACATTTTTTAAAGCTTCCAATTAAACTTAAAGGGTATCTCCACTGATAACTCACCTGGGTTGTAAGGATATGTGTAAGGTGAAAATGTACCTACAGTATCCTGTGTCTTTGAGCAGTAGTTTAGAAGAAATCCAATGAGTTTCTCCCTGAACGCTGTGGATGGTGCAGGTCCGCCCACTTTCAGTGACTGCTTGGGAAATGTCCGACACGAGTGTTCCTTTTGTGCATGCGCAGAACGTGTGAGGATCCGTCGGGACTGCTGTCTGTATGATCCGACTGGTTGGTCGATTCTACGCACACACACACTGAGTTCAAGCTACTGAGTTCACTGATTAATGGAGGAATAATCACATGACCATCACATCAGTTTGCTGACTTCACTAATTAATGGAGGAGTAATCGGGTACTACCTTTTTCTCTCTCCCACCCCCTCCCATACCAGATTGCCCCATATTCCCAGCATCCCCTATGAAATCAATCTTAGATCACTTTTTGTACCACCCCTCTCAGAGTTAGACACAAAAAAATCTTCATTAAAAACAACACAAGTTCCCCCTGCCTTTTCTACAGTAGTGTGGGAAGAGGGTTTAACTTTTCCTCCCCTGTCTCTCTCTGCATGATCAGCTGTAAAAATTAACTTAGAGAGTCAGGGAGGAAAGGATTTCTTACTGCAGCCAAGTGAGTGTGTCTGCTACCATGATTATGCACATTAAGTGACAGCACTCCCAGCACAGGGAAGACACACCCCCAGGAACCAGCACAACTTTCCCATGCTGCTGCAATCAAACAAAGGGGAATTCTGGGGAGGGTTGTACTTTAAAATAAACCAAAAAAAAAAATGAGTATAGGTAAATTGACAGGAATTGCTTTCCTGAGTAGTTTTGCAATTTACTTTCATAATTTTTCCCAATAGTTTTGAAGATATTTACATCTTTATGTGTGATCTGCTAACAGCATCACCAGATCCCCCTGCTCTGAAAACATGTGACAGTCCGTCTTCCCTGTGTCTCCTCCTCAAGTGCCCCCATGGTCCCTCCCCTTGCAGTCTCCTTGAAACCCCATGTGACCCCTCCCACTCCTCCCTTCCGTCACTGTAACTTGATCTCTTCCTGGTTTCTTCTGATTTCTCCTGCTCTGAGTATGTGCTAACCGCAGATTAGAATGAACTAGTGGCCGCAGATTCAGAACCTACCACTCCCTAACTTTCTGATCAGTGATATCTTCATATCTTGGGCTAAGCAGCATGTACAGTGGTTGATGGATCATTTTAAAGGTAGGAACCAGGCCTTTCATTTAAAGGGCAAGTCCAGCCCCAAAATGAAAACTTACATACATGTAAATCACCCCCCAAACCCTAAACGGTAATAGTTTGACATCTGAAATATATAATCCTAACCTGAAATCCTGCACAATGTCCTGTTGCCCATTTCTGCTTCCTGATTGTTAATCCTGTCTGCCTCTTCTGAGCATGCCCAGGCTCGGTACAGGTTTCTAAATTGCTCAGTTTCCACGAGGTATCCAGAAGCATAGCAGGCATACTTTAATGAATTCATAGGACAAACTGATATATCAACATATTTTAAAGAGGCCATTCTTTCTAAAAGATGTTCTTATGAGGGTGGAGTTGTCCTTTAAAATCAACTTGTTTGGAGACCACAGTTCCCCTTTAATAAAGAGTATGATCTATATTTTTTACAATAGAAATTAGGACTTTAAATTGTCTATATAATTTCTTTGGTTTGGTGATATTTGTCAAATTACTTTTTGAGATATCCCTTTAGACATATGAAGTTAATATGTCTTTTTAAGGGGAAGGCAAGAATGTTAAAGTCACTTCTTGTCTAAAGCTGTATTAATGGAAGTTACGGAAAAATAATCTATTATCTTTGTTAATCTACCTGTCAACTTGAGAAAGGGTCAGTTCATTTTTAGTTTTTCTTTTTTTTCATTTTGTGTTTTCCCCCTGGTGAAACATTAAAATGTATTAATTTGCTTATCTGGCTTTAGTGAAGAGGCTGCTTATATTTATATGGAATACTAGAATATAAAAACTCATTTGAATTGCTAAAGATAGATGGCTTACTTGTGCAGAACTGCCCATGACAAGTTTGTCAGCACAAAATGTAATTTTTGTTGCTAGCTTTTCTATTCTACTCATTTATTGGCTGAGGTGAATTTATATTGATTTAGAGTTATAAATAGGTGTGGAAGATGCTGCCAAGAACAGCCCAATTTATGAAGGAATATGATTCATTAGCCTATTTAATATTTTACTAAAGGATAACCATATTGTAATACATAAGGCTAGGGATTTAGAACCGGGAGGTGCAGTGGCATAAATCCTTATTATAATCACTCACTGATGTCACTGAGTGACTTTCAGTCTTCTACTGCTCCTCCTCCTGTCTTTCTGCTTCCCTTTATTTATATAGGAAGTCACTTTTAGTATATAAATCGTTCATTGTCGTTTTTAAAGGAATGTATAGTAAGGACCAAGCATCGTCTCTCTCCCCATCTGGTTAGTTTCACTAATTGAGTTATAACGTAGATAAGAAGGAGCGGACATATTCCTGTGAGCCATAAAGAATTAACTCATGCTTCTATATGGTCATGTAACTCCTCGGTGGTGTAATACACTGTAATATACAGTACAAAAGGCTCTGGATTTATTATAGGAAGGTACAGTACGGTGGTATAAATCCTTATTACAATCGGCTATGTCACTGAGTGACTCATTTCTTATATCCCACTGTCCCTCCCATTCCAGTGTTCATGCCTGAATAATGACTCACTGTTTTTTGCAGTGTCTAACTTCACTCACAGGTCCTGCTGGGGCTGGGGGGGAAGAAATCAAAAACGTATGTATTATAAGCACAGTGGCTCAGTGGTTACCACTGATGCCTAGCAACGCTGAAGTCCTGAGTTCGATTCCACCCTTGGACACATCTGCAAGGAGTTTGTATGTTCTCACCGTGCTTGCGTGGGTTTGCTCCAAGAACTCTGGTTTCCCCTACAATCATAAAGACATACTGATAGGATGTATGTGTCAAATAAATGTGCTTAGATTGTAAGCTCTTCGGGGCAGGGCCTGATGTGAATGTATACATGTAATTGTAAAGCACTACGGAAGCTATATGTATCCGCAATAATATTAATAGTAAGAAATAATGCGCCCCTTCACATTATAATATAGTGAATAATGTACCCCCTACTGTAAATGATAAGCATATTATAAGTCACTGAGGAGTTATATGACTATATAAAAGTACAAGGCCACTGGCCGTAACTTTATCTTCTGCTAGGAACAGAATTATAAAAATATTGGTAAAATTTGGTAATGGCCTAGGAGGCCTGAATGCAATTCACACTGGCTGGGAAATAAACTGCAGGTTAACAAGCATGTTTCAAGGTCTAGTCAGGGATTTCCATATTGATTTAGAGATATCTGTATAGAAAACACTTATATAGAGACTTGCATAGAGACAAGGAATACTTGGGTCAGGTTGTGTGACAATAGGTGCACATGCTCATTAGGCTCTTTGAAGACTACATGGGCTGTAAGTTGTACTGGCAACAGCATTGAAGCCTTCTTAGTTACTGAATCTGAAAATGATTGGAAAGACTATGACTTACAACTAACAGAAAAGTTGAAACAATATCGCAAAGAAGGTGAAAATAATAAAAGATCTAAGTTTGAGAGAGATAAACCAGACTACTAGACAGGGAGGTTATATAGATGGGTTCATCAGGATGTACCCTTTTATCCTCAAGGTCGTGGTCAACCCAGGAGAACCCTCTCTGCCCCAGATTTATCAATAAAACCTAGAACCAGGAAACCAGAGAAAAGTGACTTTTTAAACAGGGAAGCAACTACAGCGGAAGGAGGAGGGCCGGTAAACACCACTGCAAATGGAAGAAAGAAGGGAATAGACAGTCAGAACAGGATGGCGACCAGACGGAACAAATAGTGATGAATTTATCCAGGAAACCACTAACTGAGTTGGAAGAAAAAGTGTTAGCCAAAGGGTTGGGATTTTGTCCCACATCTACTCCCAATTTATTCCAATTGGATATAGACTGTTACCGTTTTTTCAGGACACTGAGACTGAAAGCATTTTTTCCCACAGGTTGCTCAAAAGATAAACCCATTACTGAATGTATTGAAACTGGTCTGAGTCCTGATAATTTTGATTTAAAGGTCAAATGTTTGTTTGTACCACCTACCACCTGTCCTCCTGTGGAGACATATATTAAAAACGTCCAGAGCGACATTAAAGGGTTAGTTGGTACCCTTGGAAATAATAAAAATAAAAACAAAATTGCTCAACGGAGGAGAGAATGGTTTTGGACAAACTGGCTTTGGATTCCAGTATAACGATCAAACCATCCAATAAGGGTGGGGCGATCGTTATACTGGACACTGACATTTATGATAATGAAATTATGGGTCAATTATCTGATACCGAGGTTTATTGCAAACTACAGGGAGACCCCTTAAAAAATATTAGTGATGAGACTGAGATATTACTGAATAAATATTTGGAAAAGGATGAGATTGCATCTAGTTTAAAGAAGGCTCTTATTGTCAGAGATCCCAGAACCCCCACTCTGTACACCTTGCCAAAGGTGCACAAAAGCTTAATGGCACCCCCGGGATGCCCAATTGTGGTGGGGATTGATTCAGTGTTCAATCCCTTGGCTGTTATGTTGGATAAGGTATTGGGAACTCTGACGCGCAAAAGACCTTCATATATTAGAGATAGTCTTGACGTCTTGGAAAAATTAAATACAGTCATTATTGGGAATTTAGAGGATATAGTACTGGTAACTTTTGATGTTGCCAGTCAATATACCTCTATCCCACATATTGACAGAATGGCTGCTGTAAAATGGTTGTTGCAAAATTGGAGGCCTTATATGATGAAAATACTTCAGACTTCTTTTTGGAGGTACTGAAGATTATTCTGACTAGGAATTACTTCTCCTTTAAGGATGCATACTATCTGCAGCTCAGGGGAACGCGATGGGGTCCAATGTCGCTCCCTCCTATGCCAACTCCTTTATTGCTTGGCTTGAGGACAGGCACGTCTATCATAGTGATCTCTACCGGGCACATTGTGTGGCCTGGTGGAGATTCATTGATGACTTGTTCACCCTCTGGGGAGGTGACGTTGGTTCCCTGTTGCGGTTCCACCTGGAGCTTATTGATATGCATCCAGCGATAAAATACTCTATCGAATATAATAATGAATTTATAAACTTTTTAGACGTAACTGTGTATAAGGAACAGGGACTCCAAACCAAATTATTTACCAAGCCAACAGACAGGAACCAACTTTTACACATTGATAGTCAACACCCAGTACATATTAAAAGGGCAATTCCGACCAGCCAGTTCACAAGAAAAGACAGGTTGGTCAGTAAAGAGCAGGTTAAGATCGAACGAATGCATATAATGGAAACTAAATTCAAGAGAAGGGTTACCCTATGGATATAATCAAGGAAGCCAGAAATAAAGTACAGACCAATGCTGATAAATGGGGTAAACGGAATGCGAAACCCAGATTGATATTTATCACCAATTTTTGAGTGGTAGGATCTCGAATATATTGAGAAAACATTGGAATATTCTAAAAAATGCCTGTCCTGAGATGTGACACTAAATTTGTGTTGTATGTGATTGTGTGTCCATGTGGCCTACTGTATGTGGGCGAGACGACACAAAAAATTAAGATGCGGATGATACAACATAGATCCTCAGTTAATACTAAACACTTACACTTACCTTTACCTAAACATTATATAGACAAAGGACACTTGGCCACTAAAATGAAGTTCAGGATACTGGAATCCATACCCTTGAATTATGTTGGGAATAGGGAACGCCGATTGAAGTATAGGGAGGTTTGGTGGATCAAATAGGTATGGTAAGTAATGATTGGGGGAGTTTCTGTAAAAACTAATATAGCGGTTAGTGCTGGGGTAGGGAGCCCTACAGTATACCAAAATTTATAAAAAGGGGTGGACATGCCTTTTAAGTAGGTTCATTGTATTTATAAATACAAACAAATCGTGTGGACTTTAATTGATTATTATTATTTTTTTGTTTTTGCGCTTGTCTTTCTTTGGTTAGATAACCATCATTGGTAGGGTAAAAGGAATATACTCGTATAACCTTGACAACTGTTATACAGTAAGTATAATGAATACTGTTGACACAGTTTTCATGTTATACATACTTGTTCCCAAGCAAAAAGGCAGGAAACAACTGAATACATAAATGCTCTAGGCATTCTATGTTTTGTACCAGAAACACAAAGCCCCAGTAATTCTGAATAGTATTGCAAGAAAGCTCTACATGCTAAATATAACAAGTATTTTAAAATGTAAGCTAAAACAAAAAGGCATTCCAGGCACCATCACTCCACACAAAAAAAGTGATGGTGCCTGGAATGCCTTTTGGTTTTTCCTTGTATATTTGAGGGAGAGGAGCGCCCCTCTGTTCTCTGGGCACATCGTCCACACACCCCTCAGCTATCCCATGGGGATGCAGGAAAGCCAGAGCCCCAATAAAAGTTTATTTTAAAATGTAATCTAGATTAAAAATTGCTTTTCATGAACTATGATTATTTGGGAAGGGAGAGGGATGATTTGAAGGTTTGTAGGTAAATTAGAACTAGGAAAAAGCTGTGGAAGGGTTTTATAGATATAGTTACATATGCAAGTATAGGAACAAAAGTGGAGATTGTTTTATTTCTTAAATGAATGATATGCATAATTTTAAAGCTAGGGGTTAAGTATGTTTAATCATAGTTTAAGACAAATATGCATGTGTATGGTACCTATAGGATAGAGCGTTGCAAAAAAGTAAAAAGAGTCCTGCCTCTTATGCACAGATCGTGCCACAGCACAGAGATCCTTCCTCTTTCAGACACAGAGCAGGGATTTTACAATGTAATGTAGAGACGAGTGAAGTCTCACACTGTTATTCCATATGCCAGCTCACCAGACCCTGTTGAGTTGGAATATGGAAGAATGAGCGCAAGTCTCAATATATTTATATAAAAGAAGAAAGTTTAGACGGGAAAAGTTATAGTAAAGAGGTTTAGACAAGAACAGATGAGTACAGATGCAAACACAAACGTAATTGTTTTAATTATATTGCAATAGACATGGGCAGCAGGGCAGTATTCCAACATAACAACCCCAAACACCCCAAAGTTCTGCTTCTGGAGTGACAAGTCCCTGTAAATGCTGTGTTTTCAAATAATTATTTTCTACAGCTCAGATTTAAAATCTGAAAAAAGTTTTGGAGCAGTGGGATCTTGCTCTATCTAAAGGTACACTTGAAAATTTAATTTTTTTACAGTAAAGATACCCTTTAAGGTGGCAGCACATTTATACTGTTTTAAAAGCTGTACACTGACTACTTTACATTGTATCAAAGTCTCATATTTCAGAATTGTCCCATGAAAAGATAAAGTATAATAAAATATTTACAAAAATGTGAGGGGTGTGCTCCCTTTTGTGAGATACTGTATATGGGCCAGTTAGGGGGAAAGTGGTGTTACTGATTACTGGATTTTACAATGTACAACAATATGTTTGCAATTTCCCCCACAATTACACATTCCTTTCTTTTAATGCAAAAGTAATGCAATTTTCTGCTTTTTAAATAGTCAGTGTGGATGGCTATGGGGATTTGAACCTGTAACCTCAGATTCTTTTTTTCCCCCCCTCCAGTAGATAACCAAACACATTTTCACTTGTTGGGAGTAAGCCAGTGAATGAGTCTGCTGATTTTAATGATTATGTCTATCTGGGCACACATGACTAATAATAGACAGTTTGTTTAGTAGAATGTATATTACGGGCTAGTAGTGATGTCCGCCCCATGGAAGGCTATGGCTGGTGCCAAATGAAAATTAGACTATAAATTAAAAAAAACAGCATGGCAAAAAGGAAAGGCGCAGCACCCATCATATTCATTTCTAATTAGGGCATACATATTTTATTTAAAAAATATGGTGACTTAATACATGTGGATGCATTTTAAAGGGTATCACAACTCATAATATTGACTTTTAGGAATCCAGTTCTATTTAAGAACGGGAGGTAAAGGAGCTGTGTAAGAAACTTACCTGCTCGTTCGCTCCCCCGGCGCTTAGTCTGACAGGTCCCGACGGACCTTGTCTTCTATGCGCTTGCGCGATCTATGCGAACGAGCGGGTAAGTTTCTTACCTTCTTTCCTGGCTCCTGTTTGTTCTATTGAAGGACGGAAGGTAAGACACAGCTCCTTTACCTCCCGTTCTTCAATAGAACTGGATTCCTAAAAGTCAATATTATGAGTGGAGATACCCTTTAACTTAATTTCTTAGACTTAAAGGGTATGTCCACTGATTTTTTTCAACTTTCTTTTATCTGGACATGCTCTTTAAGCTTTTTTTTTTTCTTACTAAATTCCGAAATTACATTTTGTGTCGCCTGTCAGTGCCATATGTTTCTTAGGAAAAACATTCATATTGTCTGCAGAACAGATGCTTTATACATTATAATGCTAGAATAAAATCACGTGTAGAAATCTAAATATCTTTTGCAATAAGGGAATTCAGAATTAAATCCCTGATATGCTTTGTTCTATGAGCTTGTGCTATCCTTGATTTATTTAGATTAGAGAAGAAAGCTAGTCCTTGATCAGCGTTATCCATACCAAATAACCTTATCCTTAATTATTTCTATATTTGATATTACAGCAGGCTTTAATCTTATGTTGTACCATATTTTGCCTTAGAAATCCAGTCTAAGCACAAATATGAATTTTCCTGTTCTGTTTTGCCAACATTATCTGCCTGACAAATAATGTTTTTCTGCCATCTCTTATCTAGAACAAGAGTTCATATGAAGCCTGCAGGGCTAGATTTACATCTTCGGTCCTATAAGCTATAAGCTATAAGATAATGTCACAGGGCATGTGTGGGTTATGGAGGGGTCCACTCTTGAATCTGTAGGAGAAGGCCTAGCTGAAAGCTGCAAGTTCTTTCTGTATGCAAGCTGGTGAACTGTGTCGAAGAACTTAATGCTTTTCAAGTAATTACACGTGATGTGTACAGATGCATACATTTTATAAATAGCATTTGGGTTAAAAAATATGTGATGAAAAAAACATCAACATAAATGCATGCAAATTTTTCATGGGTTTGATTTGAAGCAAAGATTTTCTGAGATAACTCTTTCATCCTGGTGAAATCTATCTTCCATCTTTTTATAATTTTATTGAAAGTAAAAAGTAAGGATCTTCAAGATAGGGGTTAGGGCATGATGAATGGCTTTTTCATTCTTCTGATCATAATCATGTTCCTGAAACCACTTTTTTATGATGCATGCCAGTGTTTGGATCGTATGATATTGTATGGTGTCTAGGAATGTGCATTGATTATCTTTTCTTTGTTAGTATGCATTTTTGACTCGATCAGTAGCATATGATAATACAACAGTATTTAATTGTAATTTAGCTTAAGGGGTGCTCCCACAGTCTTTCTATTGTATTGTCAACCTATAACATATACTTCTCAGACCAATACTTTTTTTTGACCATATCTCATATGTGCAAGATTTGTACAACCCAACAATATGTTTTTACTCAATGCAATAAAGCATACAATTGTGTAATTGAACCAAGGGCTCAGTGCTGCACGACAGTGGTGATAACAATGCTCCCTATTGTATACAGTGATTGTTGCCCTAGCTGTGACAGATGAAGGCCATGCTGGTAAAATACTGCTTAATTAAATCCATTTGACTATACATTCATAAACATTTGTTACCATCACATATAAATGCACATTGTTTATCACAGAAGAGGTGCCAAGAGATCATTTTTTTGTTATGAGAGGTTGAAAGAAGTAATGTAAATTGACCGTAATCTTTACAGATACATTGACTAGATAGGGAAATTGTCAGTTTAATCTTTTGTATGTAACAGAAAGGAAATTCACAGAGATCTGGGAAATTTGACATGTTTTATCTCAAGGGTTCACAAACAAGTAGTTTCTTTCATAATTTTACTGGTCAGCAAAATGTGGTCATATTCACAGCTTCAAGTCGAGTACAAGTCCTGAATTGAAAAGGGAAAGAAAAAAAAAATTATTTGCTTATTTTTCACTGAATAGATCTAGACTTGGAACTAGTTACTGTTATTCTGTCAACATCTTGAAGAGGAAGCAATTTTAAAGACTTTTGGCAAAAATAACTCAACTTTATATTAATGGGAAAAAACAGAGGGGGATTAATTTTTTTGTGCAATAAATCTGTTTTGTTTACAGCCATATTATATTAGTTTTGCAACCGGATATTTATAGTAGTTTGATTGCCCCATAGATATTTTTTGGTTAGTTTTATCTACCTACACCCTAAATGGGCTCTGATTGTTATAAAACCCAGTTAGTGAACTATACAAAAGTACATTCAGATGACCTGTAAGGCTTGTTTAAGAGTGAGAAAGAAATATATATGGCCAGTGTTTGCATGAGTAGAATCTACTAACATTTGCTTATTAATCAGATCATTGTGCTTTGGGTCTTATGACAAGTCTTCTGCTTTTTCCTTTGTATGGGCAATAAAACTTGCTAAACAATTACATTAACTGTTTAATAAGCCTATTAGTATGCAATTATTACTGTATTGGAAACGTCTGTACATAGGTCCTTATTTAGAAATACACTTTTTGTAACAAAACCTATTTATTACAATACCCTAAACCTGTAAGGCTTTTGCAACGAAACCCCTCCATACTCCCCCCTCTCATTTGCTTTACCAAGGATGAGGACCTAAAACACTCTTAGGCTTATTCAATAAGAGGCACAAAAAATTGTCCATGCTGGTAATTTGCAACAACCAATCAGATGAAACCTTTTTACTAGTCTATGACAACCTCTGATTGATTGCTGTGCATTAACAACATGGGGAACATTCTGCACCAATTATTAAATTAGAAACATCTTCAAGAACTAAACTTCAAGTCCAGTTGATCTAAATGAATACAACAGATATAAATAAGCTCTGGTTTCTCACCCTCGTATTACCTTAGATTGCTGGAAACACCTAAACTTGCGCTGCCTTGCCTAGTCCACCCAACCCCATGCTGGTGCCCGATCTAGGGGGAGACATTCTTTGCAGGAATGGGAAGGGTGGTTTGGAAGGGTTGTATTGCCCTTCCATTTTTTAATTTCATCTTTTTATTTGTAGTAATAGTGAAATGATGGAATGGCTGACACTTTTAATGACAGTTTCCAGAACATTGGAATAAGTATCTGTGTTTTACTGGCAAAGAAATCAATTTCATAGGCCAAAATGTTATGTACTGGAAATTTTAAAGGCAGGTGTTTTTTATTTTTAGACATTTTTAAAGGACTTGAGCCTGATGTTAAAATTATAATAGTGGCAGTGTCACTTTGACTTTTTTTGACTTGTCAGTGAAAACACTGATTAAAATAACATCTATATGATGCAGTGCAAACAGCTATAATTAATAAGTAACACAACTGCTAAATCTTTCCCCATGCCAATGCGAAAGTAAATATCTATCAGGGAGATTCAATAAAAGTTCTTATCGTTTAAAATGGTGCTAATTTTGCCTCAACCAATCACATCTTATTTAACATTTGTAAGCTTACATCTGATTGGTTGGAGTCAAAATTAGCACCATTTAAAACGATAAGAACTTTTATTAAATATCCCTGTATGTCTATTGCAGTCAAGGCTTACTCTAATTTTTTATTAGGCTGTGTAGTCCAAATTTCTGTGCATTTTTGTTAGTCCAGTGTTATTGTTGTATAGTAAATGAATGCAGGTTGTGAATTGTATAAACAGGTTGACTGGCGCTACACATCTCTATCTATCCATATCCACTTATTATACATTTATCCATTAAAGCCTTTACAGCTGTTATCAACTTGGCTTTGGGTTTATGGCTACAATATTATATATGTACAGTACTGGGCCACCAACAGGAAGAAAATTGTCAGGCAAATAATAAATATTTGTAATTCAAATAACCCAATGTAATGTGTACACATATTTTTTAGTTGCTTGTTACTTCTAAAGGTTTTTGTATACTATTATTTCATTTAGTATACCATTTTATTCCATCATTTGGAGGCTACCAACAATGAAGTAATTTAACTTTTATGTCATCCTGCTTTTAGATTTATAAAAAATAACCACGTTTTTTTATACCTTTCTATTTACCTCATTAGGGTTGAATAAATTCCAGAAACCAGGTAGCCAATGCTCCTAGAAACATCTGTTTAACATTTTTTTAAAATGTTTAACATTTTAAAGGGTTTTTATTAAAGGACAACTTCACTCACCAAAACCCCTCTCCACTGTTGGAAAGTACCCGGGATGAGGGCCTAAACCGTACTGTCCTCACCCCTGGGTTCACTTTTTAACTCTAGATTTACTCACCTAAATTTCCTTTGGTGCTCTGATTCTGAAGTCCTTCGGCGAATCGGCTCTGAAAGAAGCGTGTCATTTCATTGGCCAGACCGCAAACTCAGAAGTCGCAGCAGACCATCGAAGGACACTTTAGGTAAGTAAATCTAGAGTTAGAATCTGGACCCAGGGGTGAGGACGGTATAGGTCTTCACCCTGAGTACTACAAATGGCACGAGCATGGTCTAGGTGATATAATAGTCCTATAATGTTTATGGATCTGGATACCTTAAAGGGTATGTTCACCCTTAATTAACATTTTTAGTATATAATATTAAATGTGCCCCCAGCCCCAACCGCTTAATAAAAAAAAAAATATTTTACCATGCCTCGATCCTTCGTCGCACTCCCCGGCCATCTTCTTGCATGGAAATGCAAGCAGGGGGCGGGACCGGCAGTCGCATCTATGATTGGCTGCGAGGCAGCCAATCATGGACACAGCTGCCGGCTTCTCACTGCGGCAAAGGAGTGAGGCATGGTAAGTAACTATCTGGGGACTTTCTAAAAAAATGATTATAGCGGTTGGGGCTGGGGGCACATTTACTATTATATAAATAAATGGATTTACGCTAGGGGGAGGGAGACCAGAGCGGGTGGGAGAGGGAGGGGGAGAAAGGCTGCACTGCGCATGGCAAAATTCTCCCGGAGGGGAGACAGGAGGCAGAGTCTTATATGGACTCTGCTCTCCTCCTGGTGGGCAGTTTATTTGGACTTTGGGGGGGGGAATTACTGGAGAACCACTTGGAGCTGGGATGTGAGGTAAGGATTATATTGCACTACACATTGGGGCCAGTAGTGGGGGGAATTATAGGTTTGGGGGTGGACATGCCCTTTAAAAAGCTAACTTCACAAAAACCTGTCAGAACTTTGTACTACTGACTGTACAAATGTATTTTCTGACTGATCAAACTTTGATTCTTCACTCGATATTGAAGGCTTTTGGTCGATCTAATACAAAAAGAAAAAAAAAATAGATTTTAAAAGCGACCGCTTTAAAAAATCAAATTAACTGATCGATAAAGAAAAATCAACCTTTGTATTGCTCCTGTTCACATTCTCGGTGGCTGGAAAGATTATGACTAAATAAAGAGTTTTTTTTACTGGATGTTGTTTCCTGCAATGTTGTAAATATATGTGCCACACAAAATGTCTATATCAGAAACACCTTTTATAAACAGAATATTTTAATTAATGCAATAAATATTGATAATTCAATAATGAAGTTATTTCTGTGTAAAGTTAACTTTGTGAACATTGTGAATCTCAGACTTTAATCTGCCAGCACCTGGCTGACCTCATAAGACTTTCAAAATGTAATCTTTCCTTTCTTCTACATTGCTGCAAGGTTCTTAAATATCCAAGGCTGCTTTACACTTCTATTATTTCAGCTCTTTTATTGACCATTGGTCTGCAGTTTTTATGTGCCTCCATTTAGTACCCGCACAAAATTACCATATATACTTGAGTATAAACCGATGGTAGAACATGCCCACTACTGCCCTCTGATTTTGTATTGTTTTGAGGCTTTAGTTGCCCTTTAAATGGACAGCAGAATTCCCATACAGTAATAGCTATACTGGATTTGGCTACTACTGTATGGGAATTCTGCTGTCCAATAAAAGGGCAGCTAATGCCTGCAGGGATTACTGTACCTGTACTCCGCTTCCTCTGCTCTGCCGCGTGCTCTGCATCCTCTGCTAGCTGACGTCACTACTCGGTGCCTGCCTCACTTCACGGCACCAAGTAGTGACATCAGCCAGCAGAGCGAGCAGACACTGGAGCAGGTAAGCAATTGACCTAAGCATAAACAGAGGTTCGCTTTACAGGCTATTTTTTTAGCACGGCAGAACTTACCGTATATACTCAAGTATAAGCCAAGGTTTTCAGGCGTCACTTCTCTGCACCTGTCTTACTTCTGGCACCGAGTAGTGATGTCAGGTAGCATGGACATGGATCGAGTGGCTGCCAGATTGCAGAGTGAGTGAGGTGAGTGACAGCTTTTTACTTACCTACTTACAGATTTTTACCTGTCAGGAAATAATTCTGGACCTGTTTCTCCTCCACTAAACTGGGGGTGCAGGGTGCCACTGCAGATGTTTAGAAACTACACTTCCCAGCTACTAAAGCATGGCACACATCTGAAGTGCCATGAAATTATGCTTTAGTTGCCTTTTAAATGGATAGAGGAATTCCCATACAGTAATAGCCAAATCCAGTATGGCTATTAATGTATGGGACTACTGTATGGAAATTCTGCTGTTCATTTAAAGGGCAACTAAAGCCTCAAAACAATACAGAATCAGAAGGAGGATGGTATCTATTGTTGCCTTCTGATTCTGTATTGTTTTGAGGCTTTAGTTTCCCTTTAAATGGACAGCAGAATTCCCATACAGCAATAGCCATATTTAAAGGGCAACTAAAGCCTTAAAACAATACAGATTCTGAAGGCAGTAGTGGTCAAAATTTCAACCCTCGGCTTATACTCTGGTCAATCAGGTTTTCCTATTTTTGAGGTAAAAATATGTACCTTGGATGGGTTTATACTCAAGTATGTAATGATTACTCTTAACTGAATTTTGTGAGCCACAGTTAATAATAAAATGCAAACTTTTCAGTTTATAAAGGCTAGTTGACATTTTACCCCCCTAAAACTGGGTGCACACATGATCTGCAAGATCCTGTCTGTCATTTTTCAAAGACCAGGGTACACACAGCCCTGAGCGTTTTTCCTATACACAGCAAAGGGAGAACACAGCCGACTCTCCTATACTTAAGTACAGGGAGACACCTGCGGCCAAGGGAAAATTTCCATCTGTTATAAATGACCACTCGGTGCTTCAACGTTACTGTAGCAACCAGATATTTCTGCTCCGTATTTTAACTGCATTAGTATGGTAAATACTTGCTTTTGACTAGCAAATATAAGGCTAGGATGTCCCTCATCCTTCAACATATATCTTTTAAAGGGTAAATCTTCACCCTGAAAAAAACTTTTTATGTAGTATAGCCCACCCCCATCCGCCAAGTTTGCTTTGTAAAAGAAGCAGCAGAAATGTACGCACACTCCTTCGTTCCTAGGACCAGAGCTGCAGTGCAAAGCTATTACTGGGAAGTAAGTTCTGTAAATGAATTACAAATTATATTAAAGGGTAACTGTGGTCCAAAAATGACTTTAGGTAAATTGACAGGAATTGCTTTCTCAAGTATTTTTTCAATTTACTTCAATCTCTTCTTGATTTGTTCTGCTTTCTCGGCACTGACCAAGTGCCAACCGTAGATTAGAAAGAGGAACTAGTATTTTGACCGCAGATTCAGAACCTTCCACCCACTAACTTTCTGATCAGTGATTTCTTCATACCTTTGAGAATTGGTTGATGGCTCATTTTAAAGTTCGGAATCTGGCCTTTCATTTAACATCAACTTGTTTGAAGACCTCTGTTCTCCTTTAATATTAGATAAAGTTTGGCTCAGAGCACTTCTGGATTAGAAAATGTTAATAATTATGATACACACACTGGGCATTGTTGTAATTAAGCTTTGCCTGTTTATTTCAGTAAACCTTTAGTAAACTTTTATGGGTGGGGGAATTTGCATATGTAATGTGCATAGTCATCATTTAAGTTGCAAAAATGATTACAGTCCTTTTGCCTAATAAATTAGCTAAAAAACAACCATTAAACTTTAAATTACAACACTTTGTAGATTCTGGAACAAAATGTCACCATGATCTTAGGTTATTCTTTCCTTCCCCACGTCCCTTCAATTGTCTTTGATGGGCTGCCAAAGTGCATGTCCTTATTTCGCATTTCTACATATGGGTAATTTAATAACTACAGTGCTGCCTTGTTTAGGCTTAAAAAAAGAGAATGGTCACATAATTCCTGACAATTTCTATATTGCTATTTAAACACTTTCTTAAAACAAATTTAACTAGAAAGGGAAAGTTTAAGAATACACTTTGAATTTGGCTTGAAAGGTTGCATTTTGGAAGGGAATGTGTGTGTTTGTGTTGCAGATTTTAAAACTCAATAATGGCAATGATGAGGACATTGTTGTTTTTTTACTTACCCTTTAAATATGGCTGTCACATGAACGAATGGTTAGGTCAGTTGGTGTGTGCTCGTGTCAGTTTGGGGGATAAAAGACCAACTTTTTTGATGATTAGTCAAAATGTGTTTTTTTGACTATACTTACCCTTTAAATATGGTTGCCACATGAATGAATGGGTAGTGCATTTGGTTTGTTTATCTGTATCAGGTTGGAAGTTAAAAAAACAAACTTTTTTGATTATTAATCAAAATTGGTTTTTTTGACTATAATTACCCCTTAAGATTGCCACAGAAATGGAAGTTTAGGTCAGTAGTTGTGGATCAGGTTGGGGGTTTTAAAAAAAAAAAACTTTATTGATGATTAGTCAAAATAGTTTTTTGTCTATAGTTACCCTTTAAATATGGCTGCCATGGAAATGGAAGGGTAGGTCAGTAGGTGCGTGTACCTTGGTCAGTTTGAAGTTAAAACAAACTTTTTTGATGATTAATCAAAATTTTTTTTTTACTTTAGTTACCCTTTAAGTATGGTTGCAATGATAATGGAGGGGTAGGTCAGTAGTTGCGTGTACCTAATTCAGGTAGGGGGTTAAAAAAAAAAAACTTTTTTAATGATTGGTCAAAATTAGTTTTTTTGACTATATTTACCCTTTAAGTATGGCTGCCATGGAAATGGAAGGGTAGGTCAGTAGGTGTATGTACCTATGTGAGGTTGTTTTTTTTTTCATATATGATCATATAACTAACTTTTATGAGGATATATCAAAATTAGTTTTTTTGCCTTTATTTACCCTTTAAGTATGGCTGCCACAGGAATGGAAGGGTAGGTCAGTAGGTGTGTGTACCCATGTGAGGTTGGAGTTATGTGCTTTTGCATGTATGACCATATAATTAACTTATATATATATATATATATATATATATATATATATATATATATATAAACAGACAGATTCTCCGCTGCACTCCGATCCCCAACAAACAGCCTGGGTGCCGACAGTAGGAAAAGATACATTCAAAAGTAAGGACTGGGCACTCCAAGGTCTTAACGATCCATTTATTAGATAAAGCAAAGTCGGTATCAAACCAACGCGTTTCAGCCCACCATTAATGGGCCGTCCTCAGGGTTACAGATACAAACAACATGTGGTTTAAAAAGACTAAAACCCTCCCACTAACCCTCCCCCGTGCCGCCCACTACCCGCTCCCCTCCTCAGTGCATTTAACCATGGGAGTGCTGGACTCATATAGTGAAATCACATAGCTTAATCAGAAGTTCGTATGACTACCCCTTACTCCCCCCGTGCTCCCGACAAATAGAAGAAAGGCTCCCCAGATGCTCGGATAAAACACACCTAGTGGTAGCCTCAATTGTGCTACTAGGAATACCTCTTAGGTAAGGCAGCAAGCAGCTGTCGTGTAAAGTGACAGTGTGGATCTGGCTATATATAAAGTAGTACCTTAATATCAAACAGGCTGCTAGTAAAGTGACAAGTGTACTAACAATGTATAAAGTGTCATGCAGTGGCAACAAAGTGTCCAAGTGCAATAAATAAGTAAAATACATAGAATCAAAGTGAACATAGGGATAAAAGCCTCAATATAAAAAGCAAATAAATAGGAACAAAGAGAACATATTATAAGTTAAATTTTCAATAAAAACCAGATGGAGCCATATATGCCAGCGGGAGATAATTTAAAGACCCCAAGGTCCATAATACTGAAGGGAATATATTTACAAAAAACAACTAGGGGCCAATTGTTCATTAAGACCCCTAGGGGATATAGTGTCGAGTCTCCTGATCCATCTAATTTCTCGTTGTAATAACGCTTTTTTACGATCCACTCCCTCGCGTATCGGTTCATAGTCTATTGCCATCCAGCGTAAAGTGGTTATAGGGTGAGCCAACAGTTTAAAGTGGCGAGCCACTGATTGTTCGCCATATTTGTCCGGTGGGTACAGTACTGTATCCCCATCTTCTTCTTTGGACGGAGGCTCATTCCGATGACCAGTCTATGGTCTTGGCCAGGCGTTCTCGGATGCACGTGGTGGTCTTGCCCACCATAAAATGGTGGTCATGCCCAAATAATACATGGGCATGTAATTATGTATATAACATATTGGCTAAGACAGTTTAGTCGACTATTGATTTTAATTCTCCGCCCATGGTGTGGATGAGGAAAGCCAGGGCCAGTAAGAGCTCCATTACAAGCTACACAGCCATGGCATTTAAAGCACCCATTTTTGCTTTTGGGTAGCCATGTTTTACTAGTCAGAGGCGTAGTCTGTCGAAAATCTGTGCGCATCAGTATGTTGCGTAAGTTTTTCCCCCGTCTGTAAGCAAACAAGGGGACGTGTTTGTCAAAGGGCAAATTGGGATCATTGGTCAATATATCCCATCGTTTTTTAATACTATGCTTCAAGTTACCACTCATGGGGGAGTATGTGCTGATAAATGGAATGTGCCTGTTATGGGTATCAGTTGTACTCAAACTGTTTTTATGTAGGGACCAATTTGTGATGGCCCTATTCATTTGTTCTGTAACCACAACCAGGCTGTAGTTTCTCTCCAGGAACTTCGACTTAAGCTCATTGAGTTGCAATAAAGCATTATTGTAATCTGTGTTATTTCTTAATACCTGTAAACTTTTGGAGTAAATGATACCCCTTTTTTGGGGTTCTGGGTAAAAGCTTTTAGCATGCATAAGCGTATTACGGTCCGTAGGCTTTATGAACAATGTAGAATTGATGCAACCATTTTGTATATATAGTCGAAGATCCAAAAAGTCAATGGATTCTCTACTAGCTGTTATCGTCGCACTGGGGTATCAAGAGAGTTGAGTTCATCAACAAATATTTTACATTCCTCCACTCCATTATCCACAGCCATAAGTGCTTTAATTTTCATTTTGTGTAAAATTTTGTACCATGACTAGGCAGTGGTTTGGAACATTTTCGAAACTCAAACTTTAATTATCCAAAATTTTAAAACAAACCGGGTTATTCGATAAAAGTTCTTATCGTTTAAAATGGTGCTAATTTTGCCCCAACCAATCAGATGTTAGCTTTCAAATGTTAAATAACATCTGATTGGTTGGGGCAATATTAGCACCATTTTAAACGTTAAGAACTTTTATTGAATCTCCCTGAAAATTTTAAAACCCTTGAATTCAGAATTTTCTGTAACCCTCGAACATGCAAGTTAATTTTGGTAACCTTCAGTTCATTTGTAACATTTGTTGCTAAAATAGAGTGTGTGGAGTTCAGGCTCTGTACTAAATACAATGTTACAAATTACAGCAGAACAGATCTGAAACTGAAAGTAAAAGCTGACAGGGAGATGCTAGGGAGAAGAATAGGTGCCCTGGTTCAACATAGACGCCCTAGTTCTTTGCCTGGGTGGCCTATGCCTAAAAATGGCCCTGATTTCAATGAATGCATTGTTTGTATTATGAAAGTATTCTAAAATCAACTTAATTTCATTACCCACATGTTGCACATTCAAATGTCTACTGCTAGAAGGTTTGTGAAGGTTCTCATTCATACAGGTCATGGTATATCTGTTTTATTCAATTAGATCAACTCGCTTTCTCAATTCAGAATGACTTGTACAAGAATCTGTGGCAATTATGTACCCTGGAAGTGTCACGCCCTTATCACTTGGCTGTGATATGCTAATTGGGACTTTCCAGGGTACATAATTGCAAACAGATTCTTGTACAAGTCATTCTGAATTGAGAAAGCCAGTCGGATGACTAGCGAAATGTCTTCAAGAACTAAACAAGACAAAGTCCTGAACTTCAAGTTGATCTAATTGAATACAACATATACTATTGCTACAATGTTTATTTACATTATAATGTCCATATAGGTCTTCCACAGCTTCTGATAAAATAGTACCAGAACAAAATATGAAGTAACTAATGTAACAAACCATTATTTAGGTTCCCACTGGAGATTTCCTGTAGAGGAAGACACTTCATTGAATGATACTGTATGTCTGTGTTTGTATTTGTGTACATGCTTTGCATTCCAATAAAACAGCAATTCAGGGAGAAACAAAACCTTGCACATACGATTTTGGTAATGTACAGCCAAGTCACATGGATCTGACTAAATCAAGTGTGCAAACTGTTCTTTTAGGCAATGCTACCTCTGTGGATTGCTGCCATGTTGCCATGGATATGACTTTCACATCACAAGGTCATTAAATCAACTCTAATTTATTTTACAGAGGATGGTATATTAAACACACACATTACAGTGCCATACAACTTGGTTTGCCGATTCCAGAACAAATGACATTCCTTTAAAAATATAGAAATATAGTTTGCTCTGTGTTTAAATATTGGTTTAAAAAAGACCTGATTAGATGTATCTGTTGTATTCAATTAGATCAACTTAGTTCTTGAAGATGTTTCGCTAGTCATCCGACTGTCGGATGACTAGCGAAACGTCTTCAAGAACTAGACTTCAAGTCCAGTTGATCTAATTGAATTCAACAGATATACCATGACCTGGATGAATGAGAACCTTCACAAGCATCTGATTAGATGGTTTCTCAGATTCCAACTGTAACAGAAACTTATTATGACTGATGACCAGTGTTCCCTCTAAGCTATGCGCTTGTGCGCCCGCACACATTTCTGCAGGCCTGTGCACACAGGTTAAAATGGTGCGCACACAAAAATCTTCTGGAATGTAAGTGCTGTGGTATGGAGCGCACAAAATTATATTTCTGTGCACACAGCCAATTTGAGCTGTGAGGGAACATTGCTGATGACCCATAGAGGGATTGATCTCTATTTGGCAATGCTTTTGATTTTTAATACCAGTTCTCCCCTTACAAAACAACAATAAAGAGATCAGAATGCAGAATAAAAAAAGCATATAGAGTATTTTAGGTTAGAACATGACTTATTTCAGGCTTTGGCTTTTTAAAGAGAACAAACCTAAAAATAACACAGCACTTCTAGTCCTTTAATTTATTCTCTAAAGCACGTACATTCACCTTTCTACCTGGTCAGTTATAGAATTAACCACGTTCCCCCTTTTAATAAGTTACTCTATCTTGGTAACCACTGCTCTGCACCCAAGTCTCATTCTGGAGCATGCCCACTGCTGGAACAGAGCAACATCACCTGCATCATAAGCCCCATCCCCAATTTTTATCATTTTTGAAGCTAGCCACAAGCCTGAAAATATTTCTCTCTCACTAAGTTGTCCATATAGGTATAGAAAAGGACAGAATCGTTTCAGGTCTGTAACTAGCTTAAGAAAAGTTTGTTTGATTTTTTTTTTGGGGGGGGGGGGTCTTACGACACGGCTTATAACATTTAGCACTGGGAAATGGGAAATGTAAATTTACAAGCCTATTACTTAAGATCCAGAGAACTTAGAGACATCATCCTAGGCTTGTTTGAAATAAGTGACAGAGCTCTTTTTAGTAGCGGGCACTTGTATGGTGACCACAGTTACCCTTTAAGTAATACTTATCACTATCCTACCAGTATAAATAATCTGCATTCTTTAATATATTGACTCCTTGTCAATGGAAAATAGTGCTAATCATCATAAGCATGTACAGTACAGTGGCTCTATGGTCCTGCTTTCAAAAGTAACATGACATGTTTAGGCTGTAGTGTACAATAAATATTGTACAGGGTGTTATTCTCAAGCTATTTATGAACAATACACGAAGCAGGGCTCACACGTCAGGTTCCTTTGATGGTATTAGTCTGTTAACTCCCCAATTACATTTTTTCCTCTCATCTTAAAATCCTTGCAGGATTTTCAGGGGTGGGGTGGGGGGAATCCTGAATGGTTTACCACAGAACAAGCCCAGTAGGAAGTTCATGACCAAAACATCCATGTATTATATTCTATAGGGATCATATATTAATATATATCCTTGCTCTAATTATATTGACAGCCAATATAGATATACCCTTTATTTTTGTTATAAAGTATTGTCTGTGTGTACGGTTCCCACAGCATGTGTCGACAGATACCAATGTGATCTGTTGGCACACATGCTGTGGAAATCGCATGTGTATGGCCACCTTTACAGCTGGGCCAGACTAATGTGCTTTTTGCTCACGTCCGCTTTCATTTCAGTATTGCATGCGATCACCAATTTTTTTAGCAATCGCATGGGTTTCCATAACTGAAAATGGACAAATTTGTACAATGCACTGGAGTCGAGATTTTGTGTGCGATTCTGGCACGTTGCAGTGTTGCCTCAGCCTTAACGTCCCCTGTTTCTGCTCGCTAAGCTCCATCACAGTGAAGTATATACAGTAAGTACTGAATATAATCCCAGTCTCAACATTCTACTCAGGCAGCTTGCAGGGTTGATACTGATACAATTCTCTATGTTGCTGTCAATCACAGGGCAGACTGGATACATTTTTGAAACATACAAATGCTGCTTCTCACTCACAGCTCAATTAACAATGTAACATTCTATGTAACAGTCTATGGGCACCAGGAGAAGTAGAACAGCAGACTGCACTGAGCAGACAGAAAAGGGGGAATCCAGGTACCAGTAATCCCCCCCCCTAAACACACCCCTGAGTTGGTATGGTCAAGCAGTTGTTGTCGTTTTACAGAACATATTAATATTTCAGGATGCAACAATTATAGTTCAAAAGTTTCTCTTCCAATAATGCATTGTAAGTTATTTCTCAAAAGACCCAAAGTAAGGTATAGCAATGTTTTTAGACTCTCCTTGCAAAGGAGATCTATACGCCCTGCAGTCTGAGCCAAAGAAATAGTCAAAAAGAATTTTTTTTTAAAAAAAACTTATGGTTATATAATTAAGTTACTAGTAATGTATGTGTAAGAAATTACTCATCTGCAATATGCCTCTGTCCAAGGTAGTCTTTAGACAGAAAAGGGAGCATGTGCACATATTGGCCACACCCCTGACTCCAGTATTCACCGTCTCTATTCATAGAGCATTTTTCTAAACTGATGTCTCCACACCAATATGGAAGACCCTGATAAAGAAGCTGCTGTTATCTTGCAGTATTTGTGTATGTATATGTTTATTTCTATAGCGTCACTTTGGGTCACAGCGCTGCACAATATTAGAATACAAAAAGCTGTACAAGGGGTCAGTAAATGAATACATAGTATGTGAATCATGAAATATACAAGTGCTTGAAACATGTTACATGAGGAAAGAGGTGCTCAGAGAGGTTTGATTTAAACTTGTTTATTGAGGTTTCTTGATGAAGAGAGGGGTATAGAATTCCAGAGGATGGGAGTCACAAGAGAAAAAGGTTTAAGGAGAAAGGAGGCGGTGTGAGGGGGGGGGGGTCTGTATAAGAGATGGTTCCGTGGGTACGGGCAGGAACATATGCAGACACAAGAGAATATAAGAATATAAGGAGCAGCAGAGGGAATGTTAATAGAAGGATTTTGTAGATAATGCAGTTTATTTTTCTAGCAAGCATGAATTGCAGACAGCCTACCAGGAACAATGTTTAATAGTCAGCTAACTTAGCTGCTTTTTTTATTTTATTTTGTTCATATTAAAAAGAAAGATTTTCTGTGTGTTCTGGTGTTTTAGTGGACTAATGCTCTACTTTTAGAAAGACAGAATCCATGAGTTTTCAGGTTCTGATCCTTTGATTTCCTGCTGGATAGGTGGTGAGAGGAAAGGCTTTTTTATATTGTACAACAGTGTAAATAGCTCAGAGAGGCAGGATCTTTGTGCTATAACACCTGTTCCCAACAGAGGCAGGTATCTGTACTTTTACATAGTTGTCTATAAGCTTCTAGAGCTTTGGTCAATAATCAAGCTATGCGTTCTCTCTGACATCGTTCCTCGATCTGCCATGTTGCATTGACGAACGATGGCAGAGCACGTACGAGGCTTTAAACATTTATATCAACAGAGATGAATGAATTATGGAAGCTCGCCATTAGTACTCCCAGATAAAAAATAATCAACCAACAATAACAAAGGGAGAGGTGAGATTATTATGAATATACTGTTTATTGGGACAATGTTGTACGGTGACTTTATTTTCCCTTTAAGCATTGATACAGTACAATGCATCCTCCTAATAATCCCAACATTAATTTTTGGGGAAAAAAATAATTAGGTTGTCATCAGATTTTTAGTGTAATTGTTTATATCTGGGAAGTATAAACCATGTTCTAACCAATCCATTGCAAATTACATTTCTACTTGAACCATGCATCCTTGTTTATTTCTACATACATCTTCTGGGACAAGATTGAAATATCATTTTTTTAGATGTTTCATTCTTTTATTGACAAGGTAAAATGATTGATTTGGACATTGCTGCTTAACAAGTCAGTCACTAGGTAAAATCAATAATAAGGTGGCTTTATACAAATTAAGTAAATGTACAAATATTTTATAGACTTTATTTAGATTTTCACACATTAGTCTAAATATACAAAGCTGGATTTAAGGATAACTAAATGGAAAAATCCTGATTCCCCTAACTTAAAATGCGAGGCAGTATTAAAGGGCATGTCCACCCCCAAAACTATAATCCCCCCAACTACTGGCCCCACCATGTAGTGTAGTTTAATCCTTACCTCACATCCCAGCTCCATAGGGTTCTCCTGTAAACCCCCCCCAAAGTCTCAAAACTAACCACCAGGAGGATAGCAGGTCTCTGCCTGCTATCTAGCCTCCGGTAGATATTTGCCATGCGCACTGCAGCCCTTCTCCCCCCTCCCTCCCCCTCCCTCTCCCTCCCGTTCTACTATCCCTCCCCCTAGCATTAATCCCCCTTAATATTATGCTCCCCCCTGTCCCCCAGCCCCAACCGCCTGTTTTTTTTTTTTTTTCAAAAAGCTCCCCAAACTCTTACTTACCTCTCCGCTTTCCTCCGCTGCACTGAATGACCGGCAGCCGCGTCCGTGATTGGCTGCCGCTCAGCCAATCACAGACGCGACTGCCGGTCCCGCCCCTCTGCTTGCATTCTCGCAAGCAGAGGGCCGGCAGTGCGGCGGAGGATCGAGGGGAGGTAAGTAAGAGTTTGGGGAGCTTTTTGAAAAAACGAAACATGCGGTTGGGGCTGGGGGACATGGGGGAGCATAATATTAAAAAACGATTTCAGGGGTGGACATGCCCTTTAATGCTGTAACCAATCTTTGAAAGATGACAGACAAAATCTGTTAGATTCTGTCTGTCATATTCCAAAGATGTGGCTACACACAGATTCACAGTATAGGGAGATTGTACTAAACTGCCACACACCCTAAAGGTGCGATTTCTATCATAATGTGCTGAAAGATCACATTGGTATCTGTCTGCACATTGAGATGGGAACAGCACACATGGACCCGAGCAATCACCTACACACTGTATGGGGATCGGTCGGCCATGCACCCATACATGTGCCGATGGTATCTGTTCTTTTTACTTTCAAGTAAAGGGACCTGATACCGACAGACTGAAATTTTCCATCTTTCTCTAATGACCATAATGCTGACCACGGACGATCACTGACATTACAGGCCCCTACACACTGCTGATATAAGTTAAATCCTGTCGGTCCACTACGGGATTTACCTTATATCACTTATGTGTATGTCCACCTTTGTGATCCTAGTCGACAACAGCACAGGGAGCGAAATGTGACAGATGGAAACTTACGGGTCATAATGACTGTTGTCAATGCTGAAAGTTCAGTACTGACAGAATTGGCCATTTATTGCTAATGAGTGTACCCAGCTTTACCTTCATAATTTTCAGTTAAAGGACAATTATACTCACCTTCCCTCCGCTCCTCTTCTTAGTTCATTAGCTTTTACCCAGGGCGAGGACCTGAACCGCTAGGTCCTTACCCCAGTCACAAACAAAAGGGAACTTTCTCCTGCAAATCATTAAATGTGTTATACCCAATTTTGTCCTAGGTGCCCCTCAGTTCTATTTGTTGGAGAAACAGGACAGACCCTGAGGCAAAGGATGAACTTGCATAGATTCACAATCAATAACAATAAAAGGGATGTCCCTGTGGGTGCCCATTTCTGCAGATAAGGACCCAGCCTGAAGGCCCTAAAAGTCAGTGCTCATGGGAAATTTTAGATCCCAAAAAGAGAGGTTAGATTGTGAATGTAAAAAAAATTGGAACTCTGGACTGAACAAAGATCTAAACTTTATGTGCCACTATGTTTCTAATCTAAATGTCATATTGAATTAATCAGACCTAATTCCTCAAAACCACCCAAACCTATAAATATCTCAATTATACCAGACCCTGTGTGTTTGAAAGTTTGTTTAACTTTTGCTAATTCTTTTATTACCTGCTGTGATCATTGAATGTACAGTATATTTACGGTTTTATTTAGACAGCCATTGCCACTCAAGGGGCTAAAGAATAATCATCTGTGTCAGGACTCATCTGCTACTCTGTTTGTTCAGGTCCTTCAGTTCAGCCCACGAGTGCACCATCTAGAAGGATGTCTTATAAACTTCACAAATTAATTCAACTGCCACAGTGACTCCTCCACCTAGATTCAAATTACCCTGTCTTTCTCTCTTGTTCTACTCCTCTTTCTATTGGTTATATTCTTATTTCTCCTCTGACCTCTTCCTCCCTGCCTTTTATAGCTTTAGGTTCTGTCCCTAATCGCTGGTGGTTCATATTATTGCTCTCCCTGTTTCTGCTTATGGTCTCCTGCCTTGCCTTAAATTCCTCTCTAGTTACTGCTTCTTTGGCCTCCACTTCCTGCCTCTTCAGTCTGTTATTTTTGTTTGGTTCCGTATCTGCATAGTTGTGTCTGGTTTTCTTGGGTATACATGGCCTCCGCATCTATGCCTTGCACCCTTAAAACCTGGGGGTAACCGTGTCCTGCAAGACGTTTCCAGTCTCCAGACAATCGGGAGCTTGTCTATAGGCAAAGCGTGTGGTTATCGATTGGGGCATAGGCACTGAAGGTATACCTAGGGACTCCAGGCATTACAATCTGTATGTCAGAAAGTCTTTGTTCTAGTATGTATAAAATAATGTGCTTTACAAGATTCAGTATTGTATCATGCCTGAAGAAGCCACCTACCAGTAAGCTTTGAAAGCTTGCATTTTCAATCATTTTAGTTAGCCAATAAAAGGTATTATTTTATATCCAAGATGTATTAACTTTCATCAATGGCTAACACGGTAACTACTATTCCTGATTGTAGAAAATAAAACTATACAATCGAGGCAAGGAAAAGTACCTATTTTAGTGTATTCTGTACACTATATTCTGTGCGGGGCTTTTCAGCAGGGCAGAATGACTATTTTTAAAGTTTTTCCTCTAGTATAACTAAACCATGGGGACTCTTGAAACAAACGTCCTATCCAACTTAAAAAAGCTCAATAATTCTTCATTATTTTTTTTTCTCAATGTGTTTTCTGTTATAAGTATCTGGACACAAATGGGATTCTTTCACTTTCAACGTTTGCCTTTAATCTGTTCCTGGTAGTTAAGCAGTGAACCTCTTGGTGTGTCCTTAACCTCTTTGATTGTTCTGCTGAGGTTAGCTCGTTAATACTGATTCCTTTATCCATTACCATCTATGTAAGATAAGCAGCAGCCCTTTTTAAAATCCTATACTAGAGTAAATTCCTCTCGCTATAAGGTATTGGATTTTTGGAATTGCTGAAAAACATCTTTGGCAATGTAAACTATGGATATTCAAAAGATTGTTCCTATCTGTTGGTTTCCTTAATAAACTCGTATTAGATTTATTATCGGATATCCATATATTTACAATCAGATATCAATATATTTACATCCAAGAAGTGTGTAATTATTTTGGAAAACTTACTTGTAAATTTAATAAGGAAATGAGTTGTCTACTCCCATTAGGGTATCCCATTCCTGTTTTGTACCTGTCCAAATGCCAGAAATCTCCAAACTAAATTTTGCTATCATGCAGGGAATTCTTGAGGTTTATAGCACTAACTGCAGTCCCCAAATGTACTTGCCAGTCTTCGCTCCTCCGCTGCCTTCTGCTTAACTCCCTTGCCTTTTTCCGTGCTCGGAAGTCAAGCAGGAGGGGCTTGACCGGCATCCGCTCCTGTGATATTAGATTATGTGGCAGGTCTGTTTCAAGCAACACCTGTAATTGCCTTAATTCTCTTCTCCTTTGCTATAGAAGTATATAGACTTTAGATATCAATCAACCAGATCACAAAGTTTATTTTCAATATTAAAGGGCAACTGTGGTCTCAAAACAAGTTAGGGTTCAAGGAAAGCCTGCAGAATTTCCTTTAAAATAAGCCGACAATCACATCTCTGGCAGCAGCCCGTGAGAAATTACATTTAGGTAAATATTCAAATTTCCTGCTAGTTTGGAAGAATTCGAGACCACAGTTACCCTTTAAGGGGTGGTCCCTACAGTGTGGGCAATTTTGGATTTGGGTGGTGGACATGTCCTTTTAAGGGTAACTGTGGTCTCGAATTCTTCCAAACTTGTAAAAAAAAAAAAAAAAGCATTGTATAAAAAGCCTTATATCATATCTTCAAAATAAAACCTAAATCACATCTCTAGATAAAATTTGTGAGAAGTTAGTGCTGTAAAGGTTCAGCACTATTACTTCCTGCTTGAACACTTCCTGTTTTCAGACATGTGACCAGCTTGTAGCCATGTGACCAGCCTCTGTCTGCATTAATAGGCTCCCCTTTTCAACTGTCAATTTTTTTCCCAGGTACTTCCTGTTTTCCACAGCATTTAGTCTTAACTGAGCATGCTCCTCCCCCGGGGCGAAGGGGTGGGGCAGAGGTGTGGGGCAGAGGTCTAGTGATGTCACACAACCTACTGGAAGCAGGAAATTCGAACATTCACCCCAATGTAATTTCTCACAGGCTGCAGGCAGAGATGTCGCCTAATTTTAAAGGAAATACTGCAGGCTTTCATATAACCCTAACTGGTTTTGAGACCACAGTTGCCCTTTTAAGCCTAAACGCCATATAGAGGTCTTTAAAATCAGACCAGAACTTTACTCTTCCAGTAATGGAGATCAGAAGAGGTATGACCGCCAGCCATGCCTGTGTCAGCCAATAATGGATGCAGCTGCTAGTCTTCTGAAGAAGACGAAGGAACAATGGTGCATAAGTAAAGTTCCAGGCTCCAGCCCAAGGTGTGAGTATGGCGTTTATAGATAGGGGGTTGTCCCTACAGTGTGGACATTTTTTTTTTTTACATCTTAATGGTAGTGCGAGTAATCCAGAGGGAGGGGGTGGGGTTAGAGAGAGACCCACAGCGCATGCCAGAGTCCTCTTAGAGGACAAGAAGGCGGCAGAAACTTTTCAAGCAAAGACAGACTCCTTATGATAGCGGAGTCTTCATTTTACTGGACTTTCATAAGGCACTGCAGGACAACCATATGAAGCAGAGAAGCAAGGTAAGGATTTTTTAACACTACACAGTGGAGCAAATTTTAGTTTGGGGGGTGGACATGCCCTTTAAGTGTCTGCAATAGGTGTGTTGTAACAGGTAAGTATACTTCTTACTGAAGGTTGTAAATACTTATCTACTAAAATAGAGAGTGTTTTTTTAAATTGAACCTACAGTATGCCAGAGATTATTGGTACTTGATATTTATTTACATAAAAGGGTGGGTTGTCTGTCAACTCATATACTCTCTCGTAAAAAGTGTACGTTTTCACTCTTGTAATGCATGTACATTCATATTCGGCAACACAATTATTTTTAATGTGTTTCAAATTTAAATATTATGCCTCACAGAACAGCAGAGTCATTAAACAAACTATAACAAAAACAGAAATGATAAAATATCCATGTTAACATGTTTGCATAGTTTAAACAAGGCCCTTTATTTTATCATGTAACGCTTCCAAAACTTTTCTTCTTGGCAAAATGCCTCTAGATCCAGTAAATTCTTAGTTTTTTCCAGCATGAACTGCTTTTTAGTTTTGCAAGGTCTCCAAGTGATGTTGAGGTCAGGAAACTGCAATGATCAATCTAAAATAATCCCCCCCCCCCCGCAATCACTATTGCCTTTTGTTTTAGATCAGTTTCAATTTGGAAAGTCTAAGTGCACCCCTTGCCAGGTTCCTGATTGGTAATGCAAATTCTATTCATCCTGACATCAAATGCAACTACATTACCATTGTTGGTATAGCTTACTTCCCCAAAACAGATCCACCTACATGTGCATGGTGATTCCTCTCCAAACATAATAACTTTATGGTCGTGCCTCCAAAGTTCAACTTTGGTCGTCGTGCCTCAAAAGTTCAACTTTGGTCTTATCCAAAGATTCTGATACCTTTCTATTTGCTTTTTTAGGATTTTGAAAGCAGCTGTTTTGTGGTACAGGTAAAGCAATTGCTTTTTGTGGATGTGCTACTGACGTGCTACTGATCTAATAAATAATTCATACAAACAAAGAAAAAATAATCAATGTACATCACTAGGCCCCATACAATATCATACTATATGTACACTTGCATACATTATATTTAGTTTACTGTGATTACATGAATGAAAAGCCTTCAATCACATCACATCAAGGTAACCCCAGTCCTAACTTTTACCCTTTTTAACTTTTTGCTTTTTCTTTGAATTAGTCTTTCTTAAAGTGTCACTATGCTTACTAAAGCAACTTTACATTATCTGAAACTACAATTTGAGAGAAGTAAAATGGGGGTACTCACATATTTAAATGCAATTCAGCTCACCACATCTCCCACCTATAGACTTTGGTTGCCCAGATGTCTGTTCCTGGACATAAATTCAAAATAAAAGTGTGTCGTATAGAGCAACCAAAAACTCGGACAACCCCACAGGTATTGTTATAAACAATCGTGCATGCACAATAAATGCACAATTGTTTATAACAATACCTGTAGGGTTGTCTGAGTTTTTGGTTCCTCTATACTACACACTTTTATTTTGTACTCACATAATTGTCTGTGCTTACTTTGTCATTAAATTATTAATGGACAACAATATAAAAAAAAATCACCCCATTACATGTCCACACTTCCAGCAGCTGAAATCACTTTTATAGCCGTGCTGCCCTCCCTTAGATATCACACAGAAAAGATGTGCTCCTAATTACCCCAACTCTCCCTTACTCACTGCCTTCTTGTAGTGTGAAAACACTTGGGATGCATGTATTATTGTTCTTTTCAATAGTGTTTTTCAGTATCCTTCATATTTTCCAGAATTTCTCAAATTTTGCATATTCTGACAGGGTTAAGTAAACGTACATGAGCACAAGTGCATATATATACAGTGTATGTCCAATTACCCAGAAATACAGTAGAGTAGTTATACGGAAAAAAGATCATTTCACTGCCCACAGGCATCTTGAGAATGCTTCATTATTTAGAGCCTTTTGGTTGCATCTTACTAAAATAAAAACAGGAAGTAAAATAATACAGTACTGTATATACTTACGCTTCCCCCCTCCCGTTCCACTTTACCCATCTCAGTTTTTCAACCCCCTCAGGCTCACCATCTTTTACATTGCACCCCACTCCATTCTGTGTCTGCCACACCACTGTGTCTGCCACTGTTCCTCCGCTTCCTTTTACGGCCTGCACAGAGCCTGCTCAATCATGCAAGTGTACTCCTTCACCACAGTACATTTTGCTGAAGAAGTTCACTTGCACAATTATGCTGGCTGCAAAAGAAGTAGGAAGAGGAGGAGCAGTGGCAGACAGTGGTGTGGCATGCGATATAAAAAAAGGTGAGCCTGAGAGGGGTTAAAAAGGGAGGTGGGGAAAGTGAGTGGAACCAGGGGTAGAGGTGAGGGAAACTTACTATTACTTCGCGGAAAGTTAGAATCCATTAGAATCCAATGAAGGGGTGGATTATAAGTGGTATAATACATTATCATCAGGCTTGTGATAATTACATAGGTTGTAATAATTTACATCATAGTTATAAAGATTTGTTTTCTCAAATCAGAACTGATTGATCGACCTAATAGAGTGTACAAACTCGTGTTCTGTATTTTAGGCATCCTAAATATAAATCTGAACATGTCCCTGTATAATAAATGATGGAAAATAGAAAGAGTTGATGCTGTTCTGTAAACATTAAACTGCCTTTGTAGATTTCTATCTCTTTTTTTAAATATTGTTGTTATTTTAAGTGTCTTCCTCCAAAAGGGACACTCCTAAACCCTTGTTGTAAGCTTTTTCTCTGCCGCAATCTTTTTCTTATGATAAGTCTAAAAATCCTGAGCAATAAAACAATGAAAAACTTCTAACAAATGCAATGTATCCTGAACATAGAAATTGATAAAACAGAATTGCATGCAACAGCATAAAAATAATTAAGCTAGCAATTAAGCTTGCTAAATTAAAAAATTAAGTATGGATAGCTGAAGAAAGCAAAATTAACCCCAAACATTTTTAATTATCTATATACTCGAGTATAAGTCGATCTGAGTATAATCCGAGGTACCTATTTTTACCTGAAAAATTTATAAAAACTGATTGACTCGAGTATAAGCCGAGGGTAGAAATTATGACCACTACTGCCTTCTGATTCAGTATTGTTTTGTGGCTTAAGTTGCCCTTTAAATGGACAGCAGAATTCCCATACATGAATCCCATACAGTAATAGCCAAATCCAGTACCAGTAACCTCCTCCAGATGTTTGGAAACTACAAATCCCAGCATGCTTTGTTGCTGGGAGTTGCAGTTTATAAACATGTAATGTAGGTTAAGTAATCTTTTAATTAAGCTTACCATCATTTACAATTCTCCTGACCCCCATATAGTAAAGGGCCCTCTGACCCCATATAGTAAAGGGCACTCTGACCCCCATATAGTAAAGAACTCTTTGATCCCAATAGTTAAAAATGTCACCGGAGAGTTGTAGTTTCGAGCTGTCATTTGCACTGAACTAGCAGCTGTTTTTGCCCCAAACTGAGGAGACCCATCAGATTTACAGCATCCTGATGAGCAGTGACAGTGCTGAGTGAGTCCAGCAGCCAAACTACAGGAAGCAGGAAGTGTAAAGGCAGATAAGCTCCTGTAACTTTCTAGGCAGGTTAACACAGCGCCACCTACTGGTTACTATCCACAATTGCAGAGTTTGGATCTAAATTAGGACTTGACCCGAGTATAAGTCAAGGTTAGGTTTTCAGGCTAACTTTAAAGCCTGAAAAAGTCGACTTATACTCAAGTATATACGGTATAGCAAAAAGGCTGATAATGTAAGGCCAGTAAATAATCTGGCTATGGTGGTTTTAGAGGTGCCGAGAAGGCAAATGTGCTAAACTAGTTTTTTCCTCTCTATACAGCTGTGTGCATATACATTTACATTTTGATTTCTACAGTGTAAATTATACCGTATTCCAGCAGATGTTTGTGTGCATACCACCTAAATCTGTGTGTGCAAGCCTGCCAGGTGGTTGGCACAGTTTAGAGAGAACATTTAAAACAACCTACAGTAGTCCTAGTAGCAGAGAATGTACTAATGATTATAATGATATAAAAGAAGAATACTTAATCAGTGGAAATGGCAAAAAAACAATTAGTTTATATCTTAAGTTAATATCAATCAAGTTCTTGGACCCGATGAAAGAAATTCACAGGTCCTAAGAAAACTAAAGGTCTGCAGTCGTAGGGCACGAGTGAATACCAAACGGGCGTGTTATGGATGACCATCGCTTAGCAAGTGCCCATACATTAAATGATAGTCAGGTGAAACTTTTTGGAACACACTCTTAAGGGTCGGCCTCACAATCACATGTGTGTATGAACCTCAAGTTCAGTTGTATCTAGTCTAGAAATGTGTCTCTGTATTGGAGAACTTGCCCTTCGATCGTAAGAAATTCTGCCTGTGCATAGCTAGTTTTATGTATGTATATACATGTATGGATGAATGAGAACCTTCACAAATGGATTTGTACATGGATAGAAACTTGGTTTACAGATCACCTACGGAGATGATATCAAAAGAGGTTCATCTATGTGGACTAAAGTTCTAAGTGGGGTGACTCAGGGTTCTGTAATGGGGTTATTTTTATTTAATCTTTTATAAATGACTTAGAAATAAGGGATTGAGAGCAAGGTGATGACAAACTCTGTAGGGCATTTGAAACTTTAGATGTTTCTAGCTATTTCTAGGTGATGAATTTGTGGTTTCAGCAATGTTTGTGCTACCTACTTTGTGCTAGTAGATAATACTTAAATGTAAAAAACAATGATTGACAGTGATGATTAGAGCTAGCAAGATATTCATATTCAAGGTAGGAGAGTGAGAATGGTAAAAACTGCAAAACTGTCTACTGCTGGTAGATGTGCTAAAGGCATTTTCATTGGATAGTTTCAAGAGTGGGCTGGAAATGTTAAAAAACTATGGTTGGTATTGATACATTTAGTTCTTGTTGATTCAGTGATTCTTTCTGATTGCCAATAGGAGTCAGGAGGGAATCACCCCCCAGCATAATGTTTATTTGTTTTTTGTTTTGTTTGCCTTCATCTGGATCAACTGTTGGGCTGGGGAGAACATAGGGAAAGAGGTTGGGCTAGGAAGAACATAACAACAAAGACTGTTTGGATTGCAGAACAAGATCTACGAATTGTATATTGTTTTATTTTTTTTTCACCCCAAATGCAAATTTAAAGGAGAATTATAGTGCTTATTAAGTTTTTTCAAAAACAGTTAAAATTAAAACTACCTGGGGCAGGGAAGTAGGATTGGTACTTTCTGCTTCCCAATATCATTTCTATGAGAAACGGCAGCACAAAGAAAAGTGCTTCTGCTTCCTGAGTGCTTCATCGCTATCATTAATACAGGAAGGCCCAGAGCACTAAACTGGCAGATGCTGTAGTTCCTAAACAAAACAATATTGGAAGGTGGGAATAATCAGTCCTAACTCCCTGTCCCAGCTTCTTTTCATTTTTAAAAAGTTAATTTTTATAGTATATTGTCCTTTAAATAAAACCTAATTGCCCCCCAAAACCTAGACCTCACCAGGTTAAAAGTGTGCATGAGGCTTCTAAATATACTTACCCAGACTCGGTCTCTCCGCTTGCTGCTGCTGTCCCTTGCCTTTTCTTTAATGTCTCAGCCACTCACTGACGCTGTTGCCAATCCTGCTCCTTTGAAATCCTTGCACTGAAAAGGCACGGAGCAGCATCAGAAGACAGCCGAGGGAACAAGTGCTGGTAAGTATATTTAGGAGCCTCACACTTTTGAACCTAGCATAGTCTAGATTTTGGGCGATTATTAGGTTAGATTTAAATTTTTGTTTGGCAGGTGGCCGTGTCCTTTAATATTTATATTCAAAAGCTTTACACTGGGTTTTCATTAACTACAATGTAATTAAAACAATGTATTTCCATTGAGAAGTGTCCATTCCCAATGATGGGGGGAAAATCTGAGTTATGTTACAAAAGGGACATTAGGGCATGTGATTATATGAGTTTGTGTAAGTTTTTTTTTTATTTCCACTATGTTGGAATCAAGAGGTCCATATATTTGCTGCTTGAGTATTAGCCTAAGGCTACGTTCACACTATGCATTTTTTTAATGCAGCGGAACATTGCACTTGAGATGTAGTGATGTAGTGTAGTGCATTAATGCAGAGCAGCGCCCATTTAATTCAATGGCAACACACTACATTGCAGTAGTGCAATGTGAATGGCACCATTCACCAACATTGCACATGTGTTTTGGTGTGATAACATTGCATAGTGTGAACAAAGTCTAAGCAGATGACCAGAGAAGGGATGGTAATGGTGTGTCAGATACAAGTAGGCTTTCTGATTCCACGCATCTGGTGAAGATGTCCCTTTGTCGCTGTCTGGACCATTCAATACAATAATTGCGAGAATAGTAGGTACAAGTCAAGGGCATTGTAGAGTTTTAAAGTCAATAACAAAATTTAAAGGCAATAACTTTGCTGTTTCTTACCAGGATCCAGTGTTCCAGTTGGTGACTGCTCTGGGGTCTGGATTTTCAAATGATAAACTAAGATCATGCAGTGTTACAGATGAATCCATTATTGGATTGTTTTTATATCAACATGCCCTAGCATATGTTTAAAACCCTATATAGTCTGGCCATCCATTTCTCTGAAACCTGTTACACTGAACCTACAGTGCATTAACTTATCCTTATTCCAGCATTCTATTTTCTAGCACTCCTGCTTATGATTTATTACTCACTCATTCTACAGCATCCTGCACTCCTACCCTCATTAATCCTGTTTGTAGCTCTCCTAACCTTGTTTTTTTCTTCAGAATTACTTTAACTGCCCTTTTGGGCTTACCCTATTGGTCCAAGAAGACTTAAAATCCTTCTCCAGCCCACCTTGAAGCTTAAGTAACATCTGGAACTTTACTTGTTCCCATGGGTCTGGTCCCCAATTGATCAGGGCAGAGTTATTCATTTTCTGCCATTGCCATAAGATTTAAATGGATTTTTTTGTATTTAAACGCAATCTATAAGAAAATCCAACATTTTTCATAAAAGCTTATATTCCCTAGCATTTCGTTTTTGCCAGAGTTTATATTTGTAACAATGTTGCTAAGAAAAAATGCTATAACTTTGGTTATGGGAAGAAAGTGCCATGTTGAAATTAGCTAAAGGGCATGTCCACCCCCCAAACTAAAATTTAACCTACTACTGGCCCCGCATTGTAGTTTAAAAAAATCCTTACCTTACATCTCTGCTCCTTAATGGTTATCCTGCAGTGCTTGTCCAAAGTCCAGAAAACTGAAGAGTATTAGCTTACTTCCTGTCACAAAGGTTTCCGTCTCCTTCCTGTCCTCAGGGAGGACAGCGGCAAGCGCAGGGGTGCCCTTTCTCCCCCCCCTCCCTCCCACCATCCGGATCCATCATCTGCAGCCTTTGCATCTAGCCTGAAACCCTTTAGGCATATTGTAGATGCCCACTGCCCACCCTAACTGCTGAGTTATTTCTTTTAAAAAACACTACTTACAGACCTTCATTCCTGCGGCATCTGTGATTGGCTGCCTCTCAGCCAATCACAGATGCGGCTGCCAGTCCGGCCCCTGCTTGCAAGTTCCTTCAACCAGGGAGCCGTATCAGTGCGTCTTTTTTTTTTAAGAAATATCTCAGCGTTTGGGGTTGGGCGGGGGGAACCATATGGCAAAAGTTTGTTTTTAGGGTGGACATGCCCTTTAAAGTTGAGTGGAAATGTAATAATTCTGTACTTTATAAACAGTTTAGGTGAGTAGGTGCCTGGCTTAAACTGAGTTAAACACTCAGTATAACAAGTATAAAGCTAAAAAAGTACCTTTTTCATAGATCTTTAATGTTTTGTTGTATAAAATGGTGCATCAATTTAATTTGTAGTTCTTTTATGTTTCTGAAGGTCCAATTCATGGTATATATGTTGTATTCAGTTAGATCAACTGGACTTGAAGTTTAGTTCTTGAAGATGTTTTGCTATTCATCCAACTGGCTTTCTCAATTCAGAATGACTTGTACAAGAGTCTGTTGGCAATAAGTACCCTGAAAAGTCTTAATCAGCAAATAACAGTCAGGAATTAGGGACCTCCTGAATGCAAGGTGTTGATAGTATTGTAGCTAAGACGTGTTATTAAACTGCCCAAGGCATCAAAACAGCATATCGGGCAACTGGTTTTGAACCCCCTTACCCACCCATAATTAGCTTTTTTACATCTCTTTTTATACCAGTCTTTGTCCAAGATGTGACATTGTTCTTTTGTCCACATTTTACATGTTTTCTTAAGATGTGGGTACAGTGAACACACTGAGTCCTGACCTGAGGAATCGGCTATACTGAGCCACACGTTGTTGATGCTGCTATACATACATAGAGCACTCTTTACTGAACTGGATTGGATCTTCTGAATGCACCTGTTGCTGCCTTATTGTGTTGATGGGTTTTAAGCAGACCAGGTTATGTTATTGCTTAAAAGGTTTTTGAAATTTTGACATTTGGGGGGGGGGCTCTTTCTCCTGTCATGCTTCACTGGTGCTTTTGGTGTTTTTTTTTGGTGTTTTTTTTCTTTTTCCAGTTTGGATAACAAAATGTTTTAAGGATTTCTCTGAGATGTTTCATTTCCTTAGCCTAAAGCCTCGTACACACGTTGGATAATTGTTGAACGATGCAGCCGACGAACGAGCAATCACACAATATTCGTACAAAAACATAGCATCAACGATCGTCAAAGACAAACGATCAGCCTGGCGTATTTGTTATGCCGATTATCGTATATTTGTGCATGGTCAGCAAATTATCGTTAATGTTCTACGAAAAAATATATAAAAGGCGCACGTTCTGCTTTCGTAATTGCGCAATGATACAAATGTTACGTTATGTACAAACGTCTATATTTAACAACTATCGTGGTTACTATTGTTGCTAAGTGTAAATATGTCTTCAATTATGAGGATTAACGATAATGTCGTTAAACGTTTGTCAGCTGCATCATGCGAAAATGATCCAACATACCTATTCCTGTGCAAATCTAATGTCTTAGTCCACAGCATTTTTTATTTTTTTTAAAATTATGATACAAAAGTAAAGACGGAATGTTTAGGCTTTGTTAAATGTCTAAATGGGAATTTGGTTTTTGGAACATTTCCTTTTAAGTAGGCTTAGATTTATTTTTTTTAATTAATGACATTTGTGATCTCTGATATACTGGTATACGCTTGAAAACAAATCATAGCAATAAGACTTCTATCAAAATAACAAACTACTTTTTTTTTTTAGAGCCTGCAAAATTAGAAACAATGCTGTGTCTAGAGTTATGAAAATACATCCTATTTTTTCTATAAATGATGCACTCATTTCAACCATTAGCATTTGTTAAGTCACCAGTTTTCCTCATACACATTCTGTAGGGTCCCCAACCATACTGTATATGCCTCTTTAAATAGAAGAGATATGGAAGATCACATAGTCTTCACATAGAATGCAATCATAATAATTTTAAGTTACATTGAATATGTTGGTTTTTCTATTCTAGCCCCACAGCCACAGATTAGTTTAAATGCTAGTTTTAAAAAATCCAGAACATCATGTGTGGGGTCACAGAGCAAATATATTTTTAGCCAAATTTTGTTAAATTTTGCACAACCGGTCGTTTGTGCCAAATTAATGGTGTTTTAACCAATTCTCTTGGTTGGGAATATCGGGGCCGGGGATGTTCAGCTTGTGGAAGTCCTATTTATGATCAAATCTTTAGGATTAAACACATGACTGACAATATAAGGCAGAACTGTATCAAGATACACCAATCAGCCATACCATTATGACCACTGATGGGGGAGGTGAATGTCATTATTATTATTATTAACAATTTACATAGCACCAGCATCTTCCGTTCAGCTTTAAATGACATGTTTACATGCACATCAGGCCCTGCCCCGAAGAGCTTACAATCTAAGCTCATTAATTTGATGCATACAACCTATCAGTATGTTTTTATGATTGTGGGGGAAACTGGAGTGCCTGAGGAAACCCACACAATCACGGGAAGAACATCCTTGCAGATGTGTCCAAGGGTGGAATCGAACTCAGGACTGCACTGTCACAAACCCCCAGTCCCAAAACGCCCCAACCACCTATCCGTTACCGGAAAACACACTCCAAGCAACCGACAGGCGGACGGAACAGATCAGACCCGGTGGGTTTGGTGAACAAACGATATACTACACAATTAATATTACTAAATATCAATATACTCGCTGCCACCACATTCCGATTAAACAGCGGAATGACCTGTTACGTATATCTATGGGGATATCCGCCCCCCTACTTCTAACAACCTGTAAGAAAATTGGTTATTCACCCCTAATATTCTATACACAGTTATACAGTATCTCTATATACCTACACAATACTTCTCTATAGTAGCGTACGTCGAAGACACAGGTTTGTTTTGGCATATACTCAGAATAGGACAATAGCCTATAAATGATTTTATATCATTTATTAAAAGTTGTCAAAAATAGTGCATAAAAAAATATAAAGAAAATAAAATAAATCACTGAACATAAAGCGGTAGAATGGTAGAAAGAGGGTAGAAATGGATAAAAGAAGGAATACTTAAGGTTAAATGGCATCTGAATAGTCCGTGAACAGAGTCCAGAACTTGATAATCCAGTTTAAAGGAAAAGTCCAAATAATAGTCCTGCGGTAAGCCAATATGGTCTGTCCGGTTGGCTAGATGTCCTTGTAGATGTTATGACAGACTCCTTGGGATGAGACCCAATTCCATTTTTATCCTTTTTTTCAGAAAATGGGAGTGGTCTGGTCTCTAGAGGGGGTGGACTTGGTTCTGCCCCCGAAGGTTGGTTCCTATTTTTGGAGGGAAATTTTAAATATCCAATTCCCCTCCAGTCCATAATCTGTGAACCATACATGTCACATTCAAAATAATATCATGATGGTTTAAAACTCATTTTTCCCAACAGAATAAGACCAAATATGACAGATCTAATCGATTGTAGGCCTAAGAAGGATAATATCCCAAGTTTGGCTCGGGCTATGATATTGTGTCAGGTATCTATAAATGTAGAATTAATTACTGGATAAACTGGGGTTATTTATGTAAACCTGAAATAATTCTACATCCTGAATTATTAAGGAATATGAATTACCTTTCATCTGCCAGTTGGATTCTGTTCAAATCTCAACTAGCCGATTCCCTGCTGTTCTGGTGCCTGCCAGCTTGGGACAGTGTTTGTATATTCACACCTTGACCCTTTGAAGTTAGCGCTCCTGCTAGGTCAGCTAACAACACCAACTGGCCATGCCTTTGGAGAAAGGAAGCAGGGCTTACAAGTTAACATGAATTAACCCTGGGACAGGGAAACAATGTGGGAGCTACCATGCTGCTTCATCATGTCAATATGGTGAAATAAAAGAAAATTGGGGGTGCAATTTCAGATATTGTCTATGGCGTTTTACATTGCATACCTGGTCATCACATGCACTAACCACTGAGCCACCATACTCCCCATTTTATGAATATTGCTACAATGGTACCTGAGAAGAGTGTATTAGGCAGCCAGTGGCTAAGTGTTAGAAGCACAAAAAACAAGCAAACTGGTTCTGATAGGAGGACAGAAAAGTGCATTGCAGTTTGTTGTGTATTGGGCTGCACAGCTGCAAACTGGTTAGGGTACCCTTGCTGACCCGTATCCACTGACAAATTGAGATTGAATAAAGACATATGTCCAATAAGTCCAACCTTTACACCCTCCTTTTTAACCCTACCTGACAGTTGATCCAGAGGAAGGCAACATTTTTTTCTAAAACTCCAAATGGCAATTGGAAAGTATCACTTGATACGCTAATTTACAACTACATTTAGTGGAAGTGCTACTGATCTGGTCAAACATTTATGCAAACATAGAAAAGATAATCAATGCACATTCCTAGGCCCCATACAATATCATATTATCTGCACACTGGCATACTTTATGAACAAAGGGGTTTTAGTATACATTACTGTGATCACATGAATGAAAAGCCTTCCAACCACGTCAAGGTAACCCCAGTCTGGAAGGTCCTAACGTCTAACCTTTTCAATTTCTTTTACTTCAATTACGATTAGCAACCTTTGAATTTTATCATTCTCACACACTGGATCCATATAACAGGCTCTCTCCCTTCCCCCTGAGCACTTTGGCTTTTTAAAATGAGGGAAGAGGCCATCCAGTGCTTTATATTAAAGGCAAAGGACCTCCCAAAGGACCTTAGTCAAGCCTCCATGTGGTGCACCCCCAACACGCCCCTTTTATGGGAGGTCCTTTGCCTTTAATATAAAGCACTGGATGGCCTCTTCCCTGAGTCATTGTCCAGGCATGAACACTGGAATGGAGTAGTGGGATATAAGAAATATAAGAAATGAGTCACTTAGTGACATAGCGAAGTGATTTTTATAAGGATATATACCACTGCAGCTCCCATTATAAAATATCACACTTATGTATTATATATATATAATAACCAGATGGAGCGACGCTCTCACGTCTTCAGCAACAAATGCCCGGGTGCTTCCCCCTTGTAAATATATAAATAACTCGATAAATGGAGCACTCCTGGGTCTTATAACAAAACTTTTAATCCGTGACAAGCAGGTCAACTCGTTTCGTACGCAAATTCGTCCGTTCTCAAGACAATGTGTCATGTGTACAAACAAATTTAAATGTAACTAAAGCGGAAGTGCACACCCCCCTCCCTCCCATTCCCCCATATATATATTAATACCAGTAATTCTCAATATTTTTCAGTTTTAGAAACTTATCTAGCCCACTTTTAAATCTATTCGGTGAACTTGCCATTACCAAAAACCACAGTTTCACCATTCTCACTGTAAAGAACCCTTTCCTAACCTGAAGATTAAACTTTATTCCTTCTAATCCAAGGCTGGGTACACCTGGGGAAATTATTTGTCCCGACCGAGTGTGTTCACTACTAGCGGCAACAGTGATCACTAGGCCGCTAGTAAGATATTTTCGGCCGACCAATCAATACACGGCAAATATCTTACCGTGTGTACCCAGCCTTATAGGATGTCCATGAGACCTCTGAAATGACCTATTAGTGAACAATGCACCAGAGAATTTACTGTATGGCCCATTAATATATTTGTATACAGTGATCATATCCCCATGCAAACGTCACTTCTCCAACGTAAACAGCCCTAACTTGTCTAATTTGCCTGCATAGTCAAGCCCCTTCATTCCCCTTATTATTTTGGTTGCCCTTCTTTGAACTGCTTCCATTTCCAAGATGTCCCTGGATTCCAAAACTGCACCGCATATTCTAAATGATGCCTTACCAGAGCCTTGTAAAGAGGTTACAAGAAGATGTATTATGGGAAGAAAGCGAGCAAACAAAGGCAATGCAATGCTTTAATCTGTAAAACATTGGATCCTGCCATTCAGATGGATGTTATTTTGACACGTATCACCTACCTACACAATATTGCTGACAAAGTACATCCCTTCATGAAAATGGTATTCTCTGATGGCAGGAGCCACGTTCAGCAGAATAAAGCATCCTGCGATACTGCAAAAATGGTTGAAGAACGCAAGTTCTCCAGATCTCAATCCAGTTGGGTGTGTGTGGGAGGTCAGGTTGTGTCCACATTGCTACAGTTCAGGGCAGTTTTGGTGCCAAAAAGAGGATCTGAAGATTTTTCAGTATTTGTAGAACACACCAACTCCTAGAAGTATTTTAAAACCAAGCCAATAGCTCTGACAATCTAAGAAATATTTAAATACTGCCTTGCTCTTCATTAAGTTTAGTATCTGAGCCTGGAGCCAGTAACATTACTAATACAACAGATATTATAAGGGAAAATAATACATTTTTTCCCCATTAATATTAAATGTACCAGTACTTTCCTTTTAACAGGGACATTTTTTATGATTGGCAAAACACATGCTTTACAGTATGTTATCTATTGTGCTACCACTTATAAGAGAAATATATATATGTAGATGAATCATATAGACAAGATTGGTGATTAAAAGAACAGAAATTTCAGAATGCAAACTTTATTATGTAAAAATAAATTGGAATGATTTATTCCATATTAAAGTGACAAGGGCCCCTGAAAGAGAGAAACTCATTTTCTTTCAAAAGCAAAGGGAAATGGCAACACAAGTGACAGCTGAGTACACACAATAGAAATATAGGGCTGCACAAAATACATGGCCTGCACCTTACAAACAATTTGGCCAAAAAAACCTAAATGCTATGCAAATGCAGAGATGAGAACTTCTGTTGGATTTCTTAGGATTACACTAAATTTGCATACCAAATGCTCAATACAACGAAACAAAAATATAATATAGCTCAATGAAGTGCAAAATACTTTTTTACATTTTTTAACTTATCTCTTCCTGTTTAGTTATGGTCTTTACCAGGTCTATAGACTGGTTTGGAGACCTAAAAATGAGCAGTCTAGACCAGTAAATGCGGTTATCAGAACCATGGGACAGCCTGATATTTACATTGATTGAAACTTTGAAAGTTCATTTTGAGTCAATCTAATATTGGGTTGAATATGAAGGAAGGCCAATTCTAAAGTATCTTCCAACTTGAAACAGAAGAAGAACCAAATCTTTCCCGACTCCAAATAGCAATAGGTAGAATCCCTAAATCAAAATATAGAAACAAAATGTATAATAAAAGAATGTGTTTTACATATCATACCTGTAGGTCTTTTTCTAACCTACTGTATGATGCATCTTCTTTGTGCTGAGATACTGTATTTCTCTTTCGGTTACAGTAATTGCCTGACATGTTTAAAATATTTCCAGACATTCCTCATCTCACTCTGAAGAATAGAGTTATGAGTTTTTGTTCCGTAACAAAATGTAACCAACAATTGTAGTAGTGGATAGCACAAAAAGGCATTGTAGTAGAAATTAATAGACACTGTAGGTCTTTGTTTTAAACCAGCTTCTGAATACACTCAAGAATTCAGAAACAGGCACATCTTGTGCCAAAATATGCAGTGAGAATTAAAGAATGTAATTGTTATGCTTTTATTATTGGTGCAACACCTCTGAAATTATAATCTACATGGCACAAAGTAAGGCAAATCATTTAAAAAGAAAACCTCACACGCCAAGATTAATTTCTTCAAGGAAAATTCATTCAAAGTTCCTGAGACACATATGAACTTCACTTTTAATTTAAGAATTATTTTACACTTACATTAAAATTTCCAAGCCATTGTTGGAAAAAAAAACACCACCAGCACTTTTCAGGCAATAGTTTTAAAAAAATTTTTATTTACCATGTTTATCTGCATGTAGCTTACACTATACTAAAAAAATACTTTGCTCCATCTTAATCTATAATTGAATACATGTACGTAGCACTTACTCTGATTTGCATGCGTTGCTGCATGCCTTCAATCTAGCACACATTTTGTTTAGGAGCAGAATCGGATTGTGACCACTCCCACTTCCATCCGACCTGACCACAAACCAACTGTCAAGCCTGCACATAGCATACAGCATTCCAACTGTCAAAACTGTCACCCTTCCAGTTACAGTAAAACTACTCACAGAAGAATTGTTTTTGAGAGCAAGGAACTTGATTAACAGCTGAAATATAAGAAGTTTTAGATTGGATATCTAAAGAAATAGGGGGCAGATCAACAAAAAAGTGATACAATGGTGGTTGGGAAGAATTATAGTTTCCAGTTATGGTCAATTTAAAATAACATATTTTTCGGTATAGATGCCCTTTAATAAAACAGGGGTCCTGGTAGCCAGTGGTGGGCTTTGGTGGGACCTCTGACATGTAAGGATTACTAAACATTGTACTAGATCATACAGTATGTAGCACTCTAGTTTAAAGTGCCGTAATACCATTCAAAAATTAACAGATGGCTGACGAGTATTCTGGGAATGATGGCTCACATCTGCACACAAACTTTACAACAATGCAACACAAAACAAATAAATCAGATTATACACTTTTAAATCTTTTTTATTAATAGGTGGAATAATGCCATTAATCTTTATATCTCATAAATTGCACATTCTTCACATTGTGAAAAAAGAAGAGATTTATGCAGAACCATAAGTTGGATCATGTGTCTCAGGCCACTCACTGAGCACCCCAAAATATTACTATAATCTCTTAGATTGCTGTGAGTTACTTGTCCCAGGATGAGCAAAATCTTTCCACCAGCAATCTGACCCGGCCCTCTGCTTGCATGAAACTGCAAGCAGGGGGCTGGACCGGCAGCTGCGTCTGTGATTGGCTGAGAGGCAGCCAATCACGGACATGGCTTCCGGCTGCACAGAACGCCGGGGGAAAGAGGTAATGTAAGTATAGATCGGGGGAGTTTTTGAAAAAACTACTATAGCGGTTGGGGCTGGGGGAGGGAGCCCTACACTACAGAAATTAGACTAGGGGAGGGAGGGAAGGGGGGGGCTACTCTGAGCAAGCCACAAACCTCTGGGAGGATGCCTCAGAGGCAGAAACAATTTACCTCCAGCCTTACTCCTACCTGTGTTAAGTTTCTGGGACATTGGAGGGACATTCCAGGAGAACCCTTTGGAGCTGAGGGGTAAGGTAAGGATTTTTACACTCTACACAGTGGAGGAGATTATAGTTTTGGGGTTGGACATGCCGTTTAAAGGCCTTAAAGATGCTTGTGTTTCCTGGAAAAACACAAAAATTTAATTGTCGTTTTTTTTACATATATGAATATTTACACAGGATATCGAATATCCTGAGATTAAAATGGAAAATCAAATAAAATAAAAGCAGGGCTAAAAACCTCAGCTATAATTATAGTTTTATTCTTCCTGGGGTTGTCAATTAAACTAAAATAAACCTTTAATGTCATTAAAGTAATATTTTCATTAATTCTAGAAAGGAATCCAGCTCTCTGTATCACGTCTTTATAGATTTTCCTTGCATTAAATACACCCCTGCACACCTGAAGAAGATGCCACCATTACTAATGCTGAGGCCACACTACAACGCACCAAATCGCCCAAGCAATCGCGATCATTATCGCAATTTCTGTGCGTTAGCGCACGTTGTTTCACATTTGCGCTATTTTCAAAGAGAAAACAGCCGGCATTGCGTGAAAAAATGCTTGAACGCAAAACGGAAATGGACGCACAATTGCATTCGCTTCTGAAATCGCAGGAATATTCACGTTCCCGCGATTTTCATGTTAATGAAAATTGCGGGCGCAATTGCTTGCAAAAACACGCGAAAAACACGCTAGTGTGGCCTAGCCCTAAGGGATGCTCACGTGTCTTCTACCTATAAACAGATTTATAGGTAATGTACAGAGTAAATCAGAGTTCAGTACATTGCAAAGCTGTACCCTTAAATGAAACACAATTTTTCTCTTACCATTGGTAAAGCTTCCCTCTACACTTGCTGACCCTCCCTCCTCCACGGCAATCTCATTTAATCCACTGGAAGTTCACAGGAACATTTCAGAAGTTTAACCACATATATAGTCACACATTGATAGATGACTGCTGCTCAATGCCCCAAACATTCATTTGCCACAATGTTAGCTCTTTAAACATAATTACATTGTAAACATCGAAGCAGCACTCTTTAATCCAGTCCACATTCCGCTCCACGTTTTACTTGTGTAAAGTGTATTGTACAGCTAGGGGGCAGTCCTGACTGACTTGACTAGATTTGCATTGAGCAAGTCTCACAGGAGCAGTGGATTGAATGAGATTACAGTGGAGGAGGGAGGGGCAGCAAGTAAAGGAAAGCTTTGCCAATTGTTTAGGAAAAAGTAAGTGTGGGATTTAAGGGTACAGCTTTTCAATGGACTGAACTTCGATTGACCCTGTACCCTTTATTTAGCTCAGTACCATACATAGTACAGTATGAGTAGTTCAATGATTTTTTTTAACCCCAAATTCATTGCCCAATGGTCATTTTTCTTACTAAGCACAAGAAACTGGGAGGTGTTTTAGTAATATTTTTGAAATCCTTTCAAAAAGTGGGAGGTATACAGATCTTCTACTATTTCACCATAGTAGTTTAAACCATTCAATACAATCCAAAACAATTTGACATTTAAGGTGCCAAAACACCTTTACCAATTCCCAACAAATTCTGCTGAATCTGAAGGAATTTACCGAACATCGGCAAGGTGTGGGGGCCAAAAACAACAGACAACAGCACTGGCGAACGTCAGACATCCACATCACTGTTGGTCATTCTGGACGGAAAATCTTTGATGGACAGTATCTTTTCCCTCTACTATAGTATAGGGAGCCAATACGATCATCTGCGTGTGTGGGCACAACGATACCCATACTGTGTGCTCAGTAGAATGCCTTTATTGTGAAGAATAGTATGCAGTGATAGAACGGACTATAAGAAGTTTGTTACCCCCTGCATGTGCCAGATTTTGTGGCATTCATTAGCAGTGATAGTTAAACACTGTCAATGGTGCAGGGTAAAGTCAGCTTGCAGCAGAATAAGGAAGCAGAGTGCTTCTTTATTGATTTACCATATGCCAAGTTCTCTATTTGTATCCTCAGTTAAACTTTTACATTATTACTTGCATGTTTGATATATGTAAAAATAACAATGTTTTCTTTGTTCACTATGTATTCCGTTTACTTGTGAGCTAATCCAGTGGTGTTTTTTTTATCTATTCATTGATGATAGCAATAATCTTGTGTCAAGTTTAACAGGAGGTTAAATAGATAAAAACCCAACCAGACCAGAGAGAAGGGAATACTGATGTTGCTATGGCAACAGACAGCAGACTGATAATGCCATGGACAGAAATAAGTAGCTTTAGTGTTCTAGTGCGTTTAAAATCACATTAAAGATATCATGTATGTAATTAAATTACAAGTAAGCTGTGAGTTTTGTGAACATAATTCTCAAGCTTCAGACACACGTATAAATGCTTGGTCAACCCATGAGGCACAATGGTGTGCAAAACGGGGAGTTTCGGCCATGTATCATTTAATCTTTGGACACTCATTGGGGCCTCACCCGGTGGATCATTAACCAGGCCCAGCATACATGAGTGTGTTCTGAATGGCTGTTTTGGATGACTACCATTTAATGTATAGGCGCTCATTTGGGCCTTATTGATCTTACCTGGTGGATCATCAACAAGGCCCAGCATACACGAGTTCTGAATGGCTGTTTCGGACCACTACCATTTAATGTATGGGTGCTCAATCGAGCTTCATTGATAATCCGAAGTTTGGATCATCAAGGACCCCATACCTAGCAGCTGTTCTGCCTGACTGAGCTCCCATGTGCTAATTGTGTAGTCAGAACACAGGTCGGCCCCACGACCATAAAAATCAATATTTCTGTATTTTCTGGTGAAATATCATCTGTGAACGGTCAGCCGGCCAACCTAAAATATGTTCCTGTTTATACCTAGCCTAATAGGTCTTACTTATGCATGGAGCCTACTACTTGCTTTAAATGTACTTCCAAGACTTCCAGTTAAAATGGTATCAAGTTATTTATAACCTGTTATTCACATAGAATGAATGTTCATTATACTGATTAAATACAGGTTTTCAAAATAAGTGTTTGACCCTCCTTGATAATGTACCCCTAGGTCTAAGGCCTGGGCCCAACAACATTACACATTACAGTCCATTTTTTAGACTGTTTTTTGTGGATCTCGAAACACATTTGGACCACATCTGTTTTGAGATCCACAATGACATCCAAATTGTGATGTAAAACCTGGCATTTTTAGATAAATGTGATCTCCATTTTTTTGTTCCCGTTATTACTACTGTTATTTAGTTACCAAATATTTTTTGTTACTAGAAAAAGCCTCCTGCTGAACAGAGCTTCTCTTGCAAAGAATGTGGATGACCTTTTGCTTTGTGCCAGCATTGCCAGTACATTTAGGTAAATGAGGTTTGCCTCTCCCCAGTGAATGTAAGATTTAATTGGCGTAGAGAATGTAGTAAACAGCATCATGTGTTAATTTTATTGTGGGGAATTGTCATAGTATCACTGCTTCAAAACACTTTTATAAACATTCTCTGTTCTGCAGTTGATTGCAAGATTCAGCAGAGCAAATGATAAAAACATCAAATTATTTAAGACAATGTAATGAGCAGCCAGATGAAAATAAAGTAAAAGAGCAATCTAGTCTAGTTCTTTTTAATAGTATAAAGCTGGGTACACACCATACAATACATACAAAAAAATAGGCTTCTATTTTTTTGTATGTATTGAAAAAATTTGGTCACTAGTTGTACTCTGCATGGATGTATACTATCCCATTTCTATATATATTGCTTGTTACACACCATACAATAATTTAGCCCATTCGGCCGGGCTCAATTATGGCTTCTCCTCTCGGCCACAGCCGACCGTTTGATCGGACATGTCTGAAAACCACGGCCAATCCTGCATTCCTCTATGGACCGCACACTCATTTGCGGCAAAATGTCGGCCGCAGCCACTTTTGCCACGACCGACAGTCCTACCTCCTGGCGACCTGTCAGAAGTGCCAAATGGTCAATCAGGAGGAAGCTGTTTGGACCAGCCCTAAGTGGCATAGATTTGACTGTTCTCAACCTTAAAGCGCATGTCCACCCCCAAATCTAAAATTTGCCCAGTGCTGGCCCCACTGTGTAGTTTTAAAATCCTTACTTGGCATTCCTGCTCCTTCTGCAGTCCATGTCCAAAGTCCAGGAAGAGTAGGAGCTTTGTTTTAAGTTACTTCAGGGGCATCTTTCACAGGGATAGATAATGCGAAACCTAGATTTGGGGGTGGAAATTTCCTAATAATCTAAACTCGGGTGAAAATGGCAGTACATATTATTTATTATAAGGGGAAGTAAAGCCTTTAAGCATGCACTCTTTTCTTGTAATTGGGGTAAACACTTAATATGCAAGGTCCTCCTCAACACTTGATCGATCAAGACATAGACAAACTAGACATTTACCTACACCAGCTCTCCAACAACTACTCCCACAACTAAAACTATGGGAACCCTGGAGACTGACACTGACGTCAAAACAATTCAGCTTCTATGCCCACACCCAACAATCCCACTCACACATTGATATTTTACTTATATATAATTATATGCAGTAACTTATTTCCACAAGTTACATCAACACAGACCATTCAGGGGTGGGGCTTTCCCTCCTTATAGATCCCCAAACACTGACTACCCCTCAATGGCGCTTTCCTAGCTATCTCTACAATTCAGAAGATTTCCAAACTTTCCTGCACTTTAAATGGCAAAATTACACTGATGATAATATTGTTCATGCTGAAGATACTTTTTTGGCAGTGATGAGAGGACACATAATAGCATACACAGAAATATTCTAAACTTAATCTAGACCTTACCGAAGCACATCACAAATATATTCTGAATCCCACCAAAGCCAATCTTTCCCTATACAATACCACCAAAAATTTCCTATTAACCCAAGCCTGTTGGTCAGTTGACACAAGATGCAACAAAACCATAGATGGGGGAAACCAAACAGGAGCTCTACTAGCAAAAATCTCACAACCAAAAAGACTTAACCAGGAGATTTTACAAATAACCCACAAAGACACAAAACAAATCACAAACTCACAACAAGAAATTCAGGAAGAATTCCTTCACTACTACTCTACATTAAACCAGGCACACAAATCAACCCAACAACCATTCGAAAAATACCTAGAAGGGTGAAACTTGCCTAGATTAACCACAGAACAACAACAGAACAACTTAGTTAACACAGAAATAACACCCCAAGAGGTCTCAGGGGTGATCAAATCGCTACATAATAATAAATCCCCAGGCCATGATGGATTCTTAGCGGAATATTATAAAATCCTCTCCCTACATATATTACCGACCATTACCAACCTATACAATATGATCTTTATGCAAGGCATCCATATTGACTCATTTAACAACTCACAAACTATACTACTACTTAAACCTAACAAACATATACTCAATCTTATAGGCCTATATATTTACTCAATCAAGATTATAAAATCCTAACTAAAATACCTTGGCCAAATCATGCTACAATTAATAACAAACTCTTAACTAGGGTTTACTCATGGTAGAAACACCACTGAGGCTAAGAGGATAGCTCTAGCAGTAATTTCTCAACAAAATTTCAAGTCTAATTTTCAAGACCTACTTCTCAGTCTTGATGCAGATAAGACTAAGTGGGTAACCTAGAAACCAAAATAACAGAATATGCCGACGATGTTCTGTTGTACATCTCTAATCCTGAACGTTCGCTACCCACTATAATATCAGATCTTTCTATATTTGAAACACTTTCAGGATTCAAAATTAACTATTCCAAATCTGAAGCACTGGCCCTGGGAACAGATACCCCCCAAAATTGGTCACATTCATACTCTTTCAGATGGGCCAAAACCCTAAATCAGTTATCTGGAAATTACACTCCCCAGAAATATAGACCAATTATATACAACAAAAATCACCCCTTTAGTAAAAAAAAAATCTCTGCTACACTGCTAGCTTGGAAACAGTTTGCTCTTACCTTTACGGTTAGGCAAAACCTGATGAAAATGAACATCTCCCCCAAATTACTGTACTTCCTCCCAACATTACCACTATATTTAACGAGACAGGATGACAAAAGATTACACAGTAAACTCCCTAAATTCATTTGGCAAAATAAACCACCGCAAATCAACTTACATATTGTAACTAAACCAAAAAACCAAGTGGGAATTGCACTCCCCAATATCAAACACAATTGCAGCACACTTATGTATAGTAAGCTGGTTATGTGGAACCACTACTCATACTGACACTGCCTTGGAACACCAACTCAGTTCTCAATACTCTTACAACCATTTTTCATTTAAAATATTTGGATTTGCCAGAAGAGATCAGGACGAAACACTTACTATTTTCAACTTGGAAGGCCTGGAAATCAAGATCAGTACTTGGAGTCAATAGTCATAATTCCATCTGGGTACCATTTATTAAATATCCGGGTTTCCAGGAGGGGAAAGCCCACCCGATCTTCACAATTTGGTACAGGGGAGGAATACAAAAGATAGCAGATATTACAGATAAAGACATTAGAAGACCCCTCTCCTATACCCAGGTGGAATCTAAATTCCCACTCCTCAATCCTAACTTATTTCATTACCTACAAGCATGTAGCTTTGCCCAAAAAGCACTTATACCTTGAAAGAAGATTCTACTATCATCCCCTGACCCATTAACTAATAAACTCTCAACTTACCAAAGAATCCTACAGACACATGAAGGTTGAGCCTTTTCCCAACAAGAAAATTCCAAACAAGACATTCTAGAAATTGAGGAAGACACACTCTTACCGCCTTAAAATATCAATTAAAATTTCTACCTGCCACATCATATTATGAAATGTCATTACATACATACATTACAACTTTACATAGAGGCTATATCTCTCCTCACAGATTGTGCCTTATCAAAGGTCAGCCTAACACCATATGTCCCAAATCCCTGCTTATGGAGTTGCCCACAGTAATACAATACTCGTCTCAACACCTGGTAAATTACATTCTCCACACCCCACTATGGGCACACTTTGGACATGTAGTAACTATAAAGGTAACAACAGGAGCCAGGAAACTACTACTATACATCTCAGCAACAGCTAAAAAGGCTATCCTACAATTCTGGACAAACCCATCACTCCCCCCCCGTTACTCTTTAAAACAAAACTTATATTTGTATTCCACATGGACTGGGTCGAAGCCACTTTGGATAAAGAAAGGAGAGTGTTTAAACTTTCCTTATATATATATCCCTTATATAAATAAATTTATAATTTCATGGGGAATACATTGGGTTTTTCGGGGGTACTATGTTGGTGGGGGTAGGTAAAAGTAATAAACATAGGGACATTGTTTATGTGTTGTTTAAGCACTAAATAAATAGTTATATCAATATTAACAAATATGTAGTAATGACATTACAATGACGTGTGTGTTTGATCATATTATGCAGTGGGATTGCCTGGGTCCTTTTTAGGACTTTCAGACTTATCCCATTTGAGCCTCCCCCTGGATACTTGCTTTCCCTTTCCACACCCAGAGCAAGTTCAGAATGGATCCTGATACCTACTAGCTAAAGACATGTAAGTAGCCTCTCTCTGGCCCCACAGCTTAACAGCTATATGCATAAGGGAGAGGCAGATAGATCCCAAATCACTTGCATGTTTGTGCACTTTGTGTTCGTATCACTGAAAGGTAAATAAATAATTACCACTACCTAGCAAACAAAAGTATATATATATATATATATATATATATATAGAATAGCTATAGCCTGATAGCTATCCTCCCACATTCTATAAAACAAAGATTGCATGATTCTTTCGAAGCTACAATATGGTATACAGAACGCATGCTTCTCCGTGACCCACCTATTGTTTTACCTTAAAACTTACCTATTTAATACTAATACATAAGTGTACCTCTACTTTGATATAATACAACAAATTGTTGTGCTGGGCTGATCGGTTGCAGACAGATCATAGATGATCATAGGTTAGTATAAACCTGCATGATTGTGGGAGATTTGTCTTTGTTTAATATATAAAAAATGCATTCCCATAGTAGCACAAATCGGTCAATCCCCCCTTTTCTGTAACGGTGGGAACAGCATCCTCATGAATGGTTTAATTGATATAATAAAGACTACGGCGAATAATTACTCATACTCTCTTCCCCCCCTTCCCTGTCTTCTCCCTTACTTCCCCTTCCCCTTCCCTTTCTTCCCAATTATACTAGCTCTCTTCCCCACTGAGTTTGACTTGGTGTAGTCTAACTAAGCTGGTACTAATAACTTAATACCTCCATCATCATAATTGAGGCTAACGAGATTGAAGAAATCTTTTAGATTATAATATAGCATTATGCAGAATATCATCTTATAACCCCCTAAGCCCCTGCCTCCCTCCAACACTATCTCTCACCAAGATATTTGCCCCTCCAATTAAAAACTATAAGGTCTTTTGTAAGCTATACCATTCGCAATAGCTATTTAATGTCATAAACTACAAAGAATCACATGATACAATAATCTTTTGTTCAGTTTATTGATGGTTATATGCATATAATACAATGATTCTAATATTCAACTTACAAATATTGTAAATTGTACTCGTTCATGCAACTGGGAAGCTGTATCAATAAAAACAGTTTTAAAAAAATGCAAGGTCCTCACCCCTGGGAGTTATAATACTTACTTCGAGTTGCAGCTGCATGTCTAATCACAGGTGAACCAAGGGATGCACTGCCTTTGTGAGTAAATGCTTCTTGCAGAGCACATCCTCTCATAGGTTGGTCCACCTCCCAAGTAAAGGCGGCAGCTGCAGCAGCGTAAATAGTTTTTTTTTAACTATCTGCTGTATTCACAGGAACAGATAAAGGGAGGGGGCTTGCGGAAAGGCTTTACTTCCCCTTTAATATTAAACCAGCCTTAATTGATGTAGAAAATCAGATATTCTTTTGACTTGTGAAACACTGGCAATCAATAACTTAAAGGAGAACTAAACCCAATTTTTCCAGAATTCCAGAATCTGAAAACAAGTTCCCTAAAAACACCAATAAGCTATAAAATCCCACTTCAGTAAATTGTATTAAAGTAAATATAAGCCTGTTAAGAACTGGATGAAGTATCTGTGTGTATGTGCAGTGTCAGACCACACCTCCTGACCTCAGTCACATGCTTCCTTGCTTTATCTGTCCTGTAAAAGGATTGGCTAGAGATTATTAATGGGTGTGACCAACTGTAACAAGTTTCTGCCATAGCTAAGGACTGAGCATGTGCAGAACATAATGGTCGTTGACCAAACTGTCTGATACTAGAATGCTGTAAAGTAAAGCACAAACCATATGTTATTTAGGTAAATTTCTCAGCACCTGTATCAAAATGAGAGGTAAGACACAGATTATTGGTTTTATATTAAGATGTTCTGCCATCTGGTTCAGTGTTGTTCTGTGGCTTTAGTTGTCCTTTATTACATTGTTGACAAATACATGCAGCAAATATAGGTTTGAAGGAGGCTACATGGTACACCTATTGGGAGAAAAACTGTCACTGACAATAGGGGGCCTGACCTGTCTGATCGCCTTTCAGGGATATCTATAATCTATCATAAAATAGGAAACCCGCTATCAAAGATGTTATGTTTAATTGTGTTTGGCTATGTATGTTGCTATAGAAACATTTTAAACAAGTATTGAATATTGGATATTATTAGATGTATTATACATCACAACATTGACTATGGCCCGAATGAGTATTAATCCAAATCTGGGTATTGGTAGAAATCTATTTAAAGAGTTGCTGGCCTCCAGTTCAGTTTATGTCTGCATACATGGACTTTTTATTTTGTGCATATGTGTGCACATTTAGAGCTGGAAAGGACAGCCTCATTAAAATGATGTGTCCAAATCTATTTATGTGGGACAGATTTATTACCCTGAATGACTTCATATTTTTGTGTTCCTGTGCTCAGTAAAAAGCAAACTATAGTCAACAAAGGGTTAGCCCATAGCAAGAGGAAAACAGCCTAAAAATCCTAAAAATAAATGTTCCTGTTCAGCTGCAAAGATTAGCCATAAATATGGTTACCTCATTCAATCACATGCAAGATCCCTGTAGTATTTAGGAATTTTTGTCAGGGGGAAGTGTGTGTGGGTTGTAATGATCACCTTTCAGTGACTACAGTAATGCTGAGGTGAGATTAACCTTTTCAGTAGCAGCGGATTGCAGTTCAGGGGCTGAACTTTGTGCATTTTCTGGGATAGTTTGGTTTTATTTCATGCACTTTGTGGCACTGTAGATTCCCACAGCACTGCATTCCAGAAATTCTTTTTGTGGACCTCCCTCTAATCATTTGACAGCAGTCTATGAGGTTGATGCACCATGCAGCAAACGACTGAGACCAAACAGAAAGCTTATTTAACCACAGAAGAGAACTTTTAGATCTGAAAGTATCCTGGATGCTTATTTTTCTCAATTAAATAGCTGTGTAATGTCAAATTTGAGGGGTTTAATTTTCTCGAGGAATGATTTAATGCAGAACAGAGTTTAAAGCTGATTGCAGCCTTAACTGGGGCCCCGCAGAGCAGTCACCACCCACACTTGTTTGTTCAGACTCTGAGCTTTGCCATTCAGGATTTGGGCCAGAGAACAAGAAAAAAAAGAGGTGGGGGATTTCTTTTTTAAATGGCCCTGAGCAAGCTTGATGACTTTTCATTGTAATACAATGGGTTATCCAGTGTAAATCAGCTTAGCAGTTTGTGTTACAGCTTTGCGTTTTTCAAATGTATTGTTTAGCAATTGCTGTAAATTTTCATTGATCTTAGGGATGTGTTTGGTTGTATGTTCAGCATTTTCATGTCCTGTCCTGTCCATGAAATAAAAGAAAGAAATTTGTTTGCTCAAAAGACTTTCTCCTATTACTGTCATGATCGAGTACCTGACAAGCACACAAACCCATTTCTTCAAGTTGCCAGTTTCCGAGTTCAAAGAATTGTTTTGTACAAAAAGGAAAGTAGGGGTAATTTTCTTCTATTTACTTCCTTTTAGAAGCATTAGTGAATAAAAATCAATTCAGAACTGTTAAAAAACACAGGGAGGGTGGGCTTCGTCTGTTAGACTTACATATCGGACAGCTAGGGTTGCCCAAACATTTAGCTGGAAAGCTGGCCCAAAAGCTGCAAGATTAGTTAAAAAAGAAAATGATTTGGCTACCCCACATACTGTACATTAAGCAGTCTACAATTGACAAACAGACAGATACGAGGGAAACTGGAAAACACACCCATACATTACCCATACACTGAATAGTTGGGGGCCGATATATTTGTTCACAAGGGCATCTAGTCACTCCATCCAGATATACCCCCTGTGGGGGAACCCACGCTTTAAACCAGGTCTAACTGAACCTATAGAAAACCATGGCAGAAAGTAGGAATACACAGAGTGGGAGACTTATTAGAAGCTGGTCAACCAATGACCTGGAAAAACAGATATAAACTTCATCCTCAAATGTGGTTCTCACAGATTATACATTATGTACACCATAACCATGCTGCTGATGGACGTGCCCACAAATTCAAGTTATGGCAGGAATGCCAAAAGTGGTTATCCAGTCTATTACCCAGCACAATCACCCTAACTCTATGGGAGGCCCTTTTCAACCTCCTGAAAGAAGGGTTTCATAGAAATGCTCAGATACAGGTAGACGTGTGTACTGCAGTCAGATGTACTTTAAGCATGGTATTCACCATGCAATGGTTCCTCCTGACCAACCGTTCAGCTCTTCTGACCGGTTGGATAGGAGGAAGGACTGTCGATCGCGGCAATAGTGGCCATAAAAAAACATGCAATACACTGAGCTATCTGCCGATCAGGCTGAAATATTGCATGGTGTGTACAATACCCATAGCTTCCCATTGGAAGGGACTGTGTCCTTCTATGAACATCATTATTAATAATGTGTGGTGTGTGTGTGTGTGTGTGTATATATATATATATATATATATATATATATATATATATATATATATATAAAAAACAAACATTTAACAGCTATATTGCAGGATCAACTGTTAAAATGTAATGTGGTATGGCAACCTTGGACGACTGAAATGAGGATAACAGTATAGATATTTCCATATACTATCAGGGTTATTCAATAAAAGTTCTAATCATTTAAAATGGTGCTAAATTTGCTAAATTTGCCCCAACCAATCAGATGTTAGTTTTCAAATGTTAAATGATATCTGATTGGTTGGGGCAAAATTAGCGCCATTTTAAACGATAAGAACTTTCATTGAATCTTCCTGTATGTGTTTGGACAGCTTCTCTACTCTCCTCCCTGTCTCTCTTTACTTTTTTCCTCAGTTCTTAAACTAATTTACCACCTACTTATGCTTTTCTATCCCTCTTTCTACTCTATAAATATACAGGTTACAAAAAAAAATACGGTCTATAGACAAAAGCTGATACTTAAAATTGATTATGAGAGTATTTTTATTTTGTTAAAAATGAAAACTGATAAAATTATTGAACAAAAAAAAATATATATATATACAGAACAAAATCGTTTTGTTTTTTGGGGTTTTTTTGGTTCAAAAGTGCTCAGGATTTGTCTGAAACATTATGAGCAAGTTGGAATACACATAGCAAGATCATCAGCAGAGAGTGATGCACAAGTTCTCTGTTAACAGCTTCTCAATATCACGCTTGTGGGTCTGGTTAAATCCTTACAGCGGGATTATATAGTAACATAGTAATTAAGGTTGAATAAAGACATACGTCCATCAAGTCCAACCTATTCACTTTTTTTTTTTTTTTTTTTTTAACCCTACCTAACAGTTGATCCAGAGGAAGGCAAAAAACCCCAGCTAAAAAGGGGGGGAAAATTCCTTCCTGACTCCAAACGGCAATCGGAATGTATCCCTGGATCAACCAGATCTATATGCATTAATACCAGTAATTCTCAATATTCTTTAGTTTTAGAAACTTATCCAGGCCTTTTTTAAAGTTATTCAATGAACTTGCCATTACCACATCTGCTGGAAGACAGTTCCACAGTTTCACCGTTCTCACTGTAAAGAAACCTTTCCTAACTTGAAGATGATACTTCTTTTCTTCCAACCTTAAAGGATGTCCACGTGTCCTCTAATATGACCTGTTAGTGAACAATGCACCAGAGAGTTCACTGTATGGGCCATTAATATATTTGTATAAGGTTATCATGTCCCCACGCAACCACCGCTTCTCCAATGTAAACAGCCCTAACTTGTCTAATCTGCCTGCATATTCAAGCCCCTCCATTCCCCTTATTAATTTAGTTGCCCTTCTCTGAACTGCCTCAGTTTCCAAGATGTCCCTTTTGTATATGGGATTCCAAAACTGCACCGCATATTCCAAATGAGGCCTTACCAGTGCCTTGTAAAGAGGGAGAATAATATTTTTCTCTCTTGAATCTATTCCCCTTTTTATACAAGACAATATCTTGCTAGCTCTAGCTGTTGCTACCTGGCATTGTTTGCTACAGCTAAGTCTGTTATGTACCAGAACCCCCAAATCTTTTTCCATTACAGATGAACTTAACACAGAGTTATTTATGGTGTAGATGGCACAGGGATTATTAAATCCCAAATGCATCACCTTACATTTATCTACATTGAATCTCATCTGCCATTCTGCTGCCCATTTTGATAATCTATCTAGGTCTGCTTGCAGCACTTGCACATCATTAGAAGTTTCCAAAGCTCTGCATAATTTAGTGTCATCAGCAAAGACAGAGACCTTGCTCTCAATGCCCCCTTCTAAGTCATTTATAAACAGATTAAACAGAAGCGGCCCCAGTACAGAACCCTGAGGCACTCCGCTTAGAACTTTAGCCCACATAGATGTAGCTCCATTAACCACCACTCTCTGTTTGCGGTCCAATAACCAGTTCTCTATCCATGAACAAATGTTTTCTTCAAGGCCAACAGTCCTCAGTTTATACATTAGTTGCCTATGTGGCACAGTATCAAAAGCTTTTGCAAAATCCAAATATACCACATCCACTGCTGTGCCTGAGTCCAACTTCTTACTCACTTCTTCATAAAAACCAATTAAATTTGTCTGGCATGATCTATTTCTCATAAATCCATGCTGACTACTACTAATAAGATGATCTCTGGAGACAAAGTCAAGGATATGATCCCTTAACAAAGTTTCCATCACCTTCCCTACCACTGATGTTAGGCTTACAGGTCTATAGTTACCAGGCTGTGAACGACTACCTTTTTTGAATATTGGTATTACATTGGCTTTTTTTCCAATCCAGCGGCACATCCCCAGACAAAAGCGAATCTGAAAATATGAGAAACAGTGGTCTAGCTAGAACTGAACTAAGCTCTTTTAAAATCCTAGGATGCAATCCATCTGGTCCTGGCGCTTTATTGATATTAACTTTGGATAACGGAGGATATGGTACGGAAACAATTAGACAATGTGAAAACTCTTCATTTCTTCCCTGCATATTGCTACAATCCCTACCGTAAGGACAAGGATTCTCAACAGTAAAAACCGATGTAAAAAAACGGTTTAGCAGATTAGCCTTTTCGGCATCCTCTACAACCACCTCAGCTCCATTATTTAATGGTCCCACATTCTCAGTCCTCATCTTTACCATTTATAAACTTAAAAAACATTTTGGGGTTGGACTTGCTTTGTTCGGCAATCCGTATTTCATTTTCTATTTTAGCTAGTTTAATTGCTTTCTTGCACTCTTTATTACAGCTTTTGTACTCCCTGTAAGCCTGTTCTGTGCCTTCTGTTTTCAAAATTTTAAAAGCCCTTTTCTTTTTTTCCATTTCCCTTTTTACCTGAGCATTAAGCCATGCAGGACTGGACCTAATTTTTTTACACTTGTTACCTAAAGGTACCGATTTGGAAATGAAATAGTTTAATATCCCTTTAAAAGTGGTCCACATCTGCTCAGTTTCTTTACCTAGAAACAGTTCCCCCCCAGTCTATGAGCAGGAGCGATTCCTTTAAAAGCATAAAATTAGCTTTCCTAAAGTTAAAAGTTTTTGTTAACCCAGTGCACTTTAGTTTTTTGCAACCTATATTAAATGACACTATATCATGGTCACTATTCCCTAAGCTTCCCATTACCTTTATCTCCATAATGAGCTCAGGGTTATTAGATATCACCAGATCCAACAACGCATTCTGTCTAGTAGGAACTTCTACCATCTATGAAAGAAAATGCTCATATAGAAAATTTAAGAACTTTATACCTTTAGAGGTGCTGGCAGTTCCCTTACTCCAATCTATGTTAGGGTAGTTAAAATCCCCCATGACCAGAACATGCCCCATACCAGCAGCCTTCGCCAACTGCATATGGAGATTCATTTCCACCTCTTCCTCGGCATTTGGCGGCTTATAACATACTCCAACAATTAATTTACCTACCTTCTTGCTTCCTGTACACAGTTCCACCCATAATGTTTCTGCCGTATCGTTTGCTCCCCCATCTATTCCATCTTTTAAATTTGGCTTCAATTCCTGTTTAACATACATACATACTCCTCCTCCTTTCTTATTAACTCGGTCATGTCTAAATAAGGAGTATCCTTCAATATTTACTGTCCAGTCGTGTGAATCATTAAGCCATGATTCTGCTATACCAACTACATCATACCTTTCCTTTAAAGCTATTATTTCAAGTTCGCCATTTTTTCCAGCCAGACTCCTTGCATTTGTAAACATACATTTTAGATTATCAATGGATTACTTCCATACATGGTCGTACATGCCTCCTTATCCTCTATGCTCCCCCCTCCCCCTTCTCCTCCCTCCGTTGTGTTACTAGCCCCCAGATCCCTAACTTCTCTATCTAACCCGTGTAGTTAAACATTCCCTCCCCACATAACCTAGTTTAAAATCTCCTCCAACCCCCTAGCCATCTTCTCCCCCAAAACAGCTGCACCATCACCATTGAGGTGCAATCCGTCTCTACTAAAGAGCCTGTAGCCAACAGAAAAATCAGCCCAGTTCTCTAAAAACCCAAACCCCATCTCCTTACACCACCCTCTTAGCCATGCATTTATACTCCTGAGCTCCCGTTGTCTCCCTAGCGTAGCACGTGGCTGCGGTAGTATTTCTGAAATCACTACCCTGGAGGTCCTTGCTTTTAACTTGGCCCCTAATTCTCGGAAATCATTTTTAAGGACCTCACCTCCACCTCTAACTTTGTCATTGGCACCAATGTGAACCAAGACCGCCGGGTCACTCCCAGCCCCACCCAATAATCTGTCTACACGATCCACCACATGTCGAACCCTAGCACCAGGCAGACAACACACTGTTCGGCATGTAGGGTCTTGGCGACAGATTACCCTATCTACCCTTCTAATAATGGAGTCCCCTACCACTACCACCTGCCTATCCTTCCTAGCCCCCAGTTCTCCCTCCCTTGTATTGGAGATGGCCGTCCCCTGGGTGCTCAAGGGAAAGGCCCGCTCCATACATGCTGCTTCCGAGCCATCGTCATCCACATCTTTGCCTAAAATGGCAAATCTGTTGGGATCGACCAGCTGGGAAGAAGCGCCCCTATCCTTCCGTCCCCTACTTCCCCTGGTGACCCTTACAAATCTATCTTCCTTCTCCACCTTATCTGCCCCATGTCCACCCTCTAGTTTACTGGCCCCTGCCAGTACCTACATTTCCCCCAGATTTCCCAAGCCCTGCAATGCTGCAAGTTTACCCCTTAGATTCTGGACCTCAGAGTCCAAATGGGCAACCCACTCACATCTGACACATACATAGGTCCCCTGGGGCGGCTGCTCCAAGATCCCATACATGCGGCAGGATGCACATTGCACGGCCCCAAAAAAACTGTCCATACTAAACAGCAATACACACCAGAGACACAGGAACAGCAATACACAGCAGAGACACAGCAATACACAGCAGAGAAATTGCAATACACAGCAGAGAAATAGCAGTGTTGTTCTTAAACGCTTTAGTTTAGTTTTTTAACGCTCTCAATTCCCTTAAAAACAGAAAAATCCCTTTAAAACAGAAAATCACTCAAGAGCTTGATCGCTCTGTAGAAATGACTTAAATGAGGTTCAAAACCACAGAGCCAACAGCCCTCAGCCAATTTAAACCAATTAGCTACACCCCCATCCAATCAGTGAAAAGGAAAAAAAAAAAGCCTTTCCTTTGTCTCTTACCAACCCCCGCTCTACAGGTAACAGTGCTGTTTAAACACCAGTATTTGTTTCAGTAACCCAGTGCTTTGAGTTTACTCAAACAATTCCTACTACCTTATTCAAGCAGTAAGTAGTAAAACACAAAAAACACACCAGTGATTAATTACTTACACAGGCACACTCCTAGAAATAAATAGTGTTAGGTTAGTACATTTACTAGGCTGCAAACCACAGTTAATAAACGCTTTAGTTTTTTAACGCTCTCAATTCCCTTAAAAACAGAAAAGTCCCTTTAAAACAGAAAATCGCTCAAGAGCTTGATCGCTCTGTAGAAATTACTTAAATGAGGTTCAAAACCACAGAGCCAACAGCCCTCAGCCAATTTAAACCAATTAGCTACACCCCCATCCAATCAGTGAAAAGGGAAAAAAAAAAAAAAAAGCCTTTCCTTTGTAATGGCAGTCATGTTTGCGTGACTGTAATAGCAGTTATAACCTTGCATTAAAATCTCACACTATAAGATTGATATTGAGTCACTTGTGGCTGCCTTTTGTAAAACCCACACACTTGCCACTGTTTCTTTCTTAAAATGATGCTCACTTGGTAAATGGGTTAGTAGCATTTAAAGGGCATGTCCACCCCCAAATTAAAATTTATATTCTGATAGAGAATCACCCAAAACCTTAAAGAAATAGTTCACTGCAATAGTGAACTATTCCTTTACTATATTGATCGAAGACCGGGAGGTTAAGGAGCTGTGCCTTACCTCCCGTTCTTCAATCAGTTGTTGGAGAGCCAGGAATGAAGATGCCAAAAGCTTACCTTTTGCACAATCCAGCGTGGCCTCACTGAAAGGTCCCGACCGATTCCTGCTTCTGTTTTGCTATAACGCTCATGTCTGATAATGCATGCTATAGTGGAACAGAAGCAGAAAGCAGTCGGGAATTTCAGAGTGGCCACGCTGGATCGCGCAAAAGGTACATTTTCGGCATTTTCATTCCGTTTAAGATGCCATTTAAAATCTCTGGATTGTAAAATGGCTGTTGGGTATGACCCTTGAAATTTAAGAGGGATTTTTTTGTACAGGAAAACAATAGTGTTGAATACCGTATATACTCGAGTATAAACCGACCCGAGTAAAAATGATTGACTCGAGTATAAACCGAGGGTAGAAATTAATTGACAAATTCTAAATTCTCATACCTTGGCACTCTAGATGTTTGGAAACTACAACTCCCAGCTAATAAAGCATGCTGGGAGTTGTAGTTTCCAAACATCTACACACTCACCCTCCCACCTAATTCAAAGGGTACCTTCTCTCCAGTGTGCATCCAGCCTATCCAGTGTGCATCCAGCTCTCCAGTGTCCGGGATTCCTGTCTGTAAGTGCATCCAGCTCTCCAGTGTCCAGGATTCCTGTCTGTGCATGCGGCCGTGCATGCGGCGCCGGGCAGTGACGTCAGCCGGCGCGACAGTACAGGGACTCAGCGCGCGGCTGCCGAAATGGATCAGTACCGGTACCGTAATGTACAGGGATTTGCAGGACATGTACAGGGTTCAGTTTGCAGGATGGAACTTACCGTACAGGCAGGAATCCCGGACACTGGAGAGCTGGATGCACAGGTAAATGTACTGACTCGAGTATAAACCGAGTTAAAGTTTTCAGGCTGATTTTACAGCCTGAAAAACTCGGTTTATACTCGAGTATATACGGTAGTTACAAACCAAATATTATATGTATAAAACCTCAAGGAGTACAGTGCACAATGGAACAGTGACATCTCCTTTCAAATGCTCAGAGCTTATCGAGTGAAATAGGGAAACTAAAATATTCTTTTGCTAAAATTTCTGATATAATTAGGATTATTGATACCTGATGAGAAGAGAAAAATGACTGGTCTGTGGTAATAGATAGTTATGACCTTTTTAAAGGGGATTTGTAGGTAAAGCCACATCTGAAGCCTTGCACCATAGAAAATATCAAGGCTAATACAGGCAATACTGTTGAGGCCCTATGGATACGGCTTTTGGTTGGTCAGAAGATGACTAAAAATGTTAGCATTAGAGCTTGTTAACACCCACTATATGTAAGCAGTATAAGGCATGGTTCCTCTTACAAATCAAATTGTAAATGCTTCCCAATCAAAAAAAAAACATTGGTTGTTAAATATGATGATTGAAAACTTTTTGTCCCAATTGGTACATGAACCAACAGTAAAAGATGCCCTATTACATATTGTGTAGATGCACATTTGTGGAATAGTGGTCATAATACCTGTTACCTTTGAGGTAATTTTGCACAGACAACAACATAAAGTGGAAACACATTTTAAAAATGTTTAGATAAGCAAAATTTAAGAAGTTAAATGGGAACTGTGGTCTCCATACAAGTGTCCTCAACACAATGAGCATTGAAAAGAGCACTATTAAACCTTACATATAATCCTAGGATGCATCTGTTGTAAATCCAAAGTTACAGACATGAGTCATAAGTAGAGATGGCCGGTTCGCGGACCCGAACCCGGATCCGCCGCGGATTTCTCCCGTCCGCGAACGGCGGATTATTCCGGACTTTCCGGACTTCCGAACTGCGGATTTTTTTTTTTACGAAAATTTACGAAAATACGAGTATCTCCGTAATTACGAGGATCTACGATACTTTCGGGATCCGGAAAACCCGAAGATCCTCGTAATTACGAGGGTTCACGTAATTACGAGTATTCTCGTAATTACGAGAATACGCGTAAAAATGAGTAATTCGTGTAAACTTTTCAAGACGGAGCAAGCCACATGATCCAAATTAGCCAATGGCAGCTATCATAGTTACGGAAAGCCTCGTTTTTTTACGGAAATCCTCGTTTTTATACTCGTATTTTCGAAAAATACCATTTTTTTAAAGTCACGCTAGCGGACTGTACTTTTTAGGTATTGTTGGCATTTATACGTGCTTCTAAGGCCATTACCCAGGTCCCTGAGTGGTTAAGTGTACGTTACCAAGGCTATTAGACCACTTTTAATGCGGATTTTGCCGAACTTTCATTTTAATACGTTTTAACGGGTCCGCTCGCGGATTTTCGAATTTTCAGATTTTTTCGAAAATCCGCGAATCCTCGCGCGGACCGGATTTTTCGAAGTTCGGACATCTCTAGTCATAAGCTGCATCTTACGCCCCACCCACCAAAATGATAATTTATAAAGCTATTTACAAGTGTGCAGACATTGCAACCATGATTTTTTTGCCACCTTATTTTTTTAGGTTTGCGCTAGGTATGAAAAAAGTTTGGGGGTAGTGCTTATGATGCAGCTGATAATGCTCTGTCCCAGAGCATTATCATTAATGATCTGTCCTAGAATACAAATGGCATGCTTAAGCCAGTGATGAGAGCAATGATGCAGATGATGTCACAGTTCACCACCCTTTATACTGCTGTAACTTTGGATAGACTACAGGTAGAAGCATGATCCTGAAGCCATTTTAAAGGTAAGAGTGAGCTCTTTTTAACAGGGGCCACTTGTATAGAGACCACAGTTCCCCATTAAGAGAAACTATGCTGTTAATTAATACATCACAATTTATATCCCATAAGGTAAACAAAATAAGCCTATGTGGTGCTGAGATGGGTAAAGAGAGAGGTGTATTTCAGACACTTAGGTTAATGGTCAAATCCACCACCTAACAACCTTTGCTGGAAATAAGTAGATTCACTTTACCGTTTAAAAGGAATAGTTCACTGCAATAGTGAACTATCCCTTTTCTACATTAATTGAAGCCAGGGAGATTAAGGAGCATGCCCGATAATGTGCATTATAGTGTAACAGAAGCAAGAAGCAGTCGGGAACTGTCAGAGCGGCCCCGCTGGATTGCGTGAAAGGCAAGATTTTCTGAAGTTCGTTCCTGGCTATCTAAACCATTGATTGAAGAACGGGAGGTAAGGGATAGCTCCTTAAAGGGTATGTCCACCCTTAAAAACAATTTTTGATATATGATTCCCGCTGTCCCCCCAGCCCCAACCACTCTATTTTTATTCTTAGAAAGTTCTGCAAACTTAACTTACCTCCCCTCTATCCTCCACCGCGCTGCCAGCCCTCTGCTTGCGAGAAAATGCAAGCAGAGGGGCGGGACCAGCAGTCAATCACGGCAGCCAATCACGGACACGGCTGCCGGGAGTTCATTGCGGCGGGGGAAAGAGGGAAGGTAAGTAAAGTTTGGGGCACTTTCTAAGAATAAAAATAGAGTGGTTGGGGCTGGGGGGACAGGGGGAATCATATAACTAAAGGGTTTTACACTAGGTGGAGGGAATGCTGAGAGGGAGGGAAAGGGAGGGGGAGAAGGGCTGCAGTACGCATGCCAAACTGCTATCCTCCTGGTGGGCAGTTATTGGGACTTTGGTGGGGGACTACAGGAGAACCTTATGGAGCTGGGATGTGAGGTTAGGATTAAACTACACTACACAATGGGGCCAGTAGTGGGGGGGATTATAGTTTTGGGGGTGGACATGCCCTTTAACCTCCCTGGCTTCAATCAATGTAGAAAAGGGATAGTTCACTATTGCAGTGAACTATTCCTTTAAAGTAATTCTTCCCAGCACAGTCATTATTGCTTCTGCTGAAACACTTACCAAGAAGCAGTGACATCACCAAATAAACATTCCTCCACTCTCATTTGCGAGCTGGTTTTGAGCTTGTGAATGGGTGCTTATAAACTAGTGGATTTTCCACCCCCCTCCTCCAGGATGATGTGATTCTAGTCCTGATTACGTGTGGGGTCAATGCGGAAGACAGACCTTGATTGACAGGAGGGATGGAAAATGGTCTGGGAGGTAACTGAAGGAAAACCTATTTGCAAACTTTGAATCATGCGATTACAGTAAATAGGCAGAGGGGAACAAATGTGGCCCTGCCCTTTAACTGGTTCACTGGAAGCCTTTATTAAAGTATGGTAAGGAGACAAATCGAATGTATAAAAAAGCAATTAAGCAAGCATAATACTAATATGAAAAGTCTATTGCTAAGAAGAATAAATTAAATCCCAAATTATTTTTTAAAATATATTAACAGTGGATAGTAACGAAAATAATAACTAATGAGGCACCAGTAAAAATGTGTAGCCTTTACTATTGATACACTTCTAGACAGTACCGCTGCTAGGGGGAGCAGTGCCAGGGGAATTTTTAATCTGGCACTATTACAATTTACAATAGAAGTCCAGGGCAGCACGCCATGATTGGGAGCGCACTGCCATTGAGATATATTGAGCAGGGCCACTGTACCATCAGCAGGGTTTTTACCCTGCTTCATAGAAGCTGAAGCCCTGCTTCTAGCTCATTGAAAACAGAAAACTGGCTGACCTAGGTAAAATTCCAAATGTAAACAAAGATCCAGGGCCAGATGGTATTCATCCCAGGATTTTAAAGGATGTAAGCCTGGTAGTTGCCAGACCAATTGGTAAATTGGTGATGTCATGCCTATAATTCAGAATTTTAAAGGAATAGTTCACTCTCAAATTGAACTATTCCTTTAATATACTGATTGAAGATCGGGAGGTTAAGGAACAGTGATTTACCTCCCGATCTTCAATCAGTATTGCAGGGCCAGAAAATGAAGATGGGAGCTAACTCCGACCTCTTCAATCTCCTGTACAGCCATAGCACGCATTACGCGCATGCAGGCTATGGCTGTACAGGAGAGTGAATCGGTTGGAGATTCCAGCTTGGCTGCGGTGTATCTCGTAAAAGTTAGATCTTCGTTCTCGGCCCCTGCAATACTGATTGAAGATCGGGAGGTAAGGCACTGCTCCTTAACCTCCCGATCTTCAATCAGTATATTAAACAAAAAGTTCAATTCGAGAATGAACTATTCCTTTAAAGGAGGCCATACATGCTACAATATTATTGTATGATAATTCTTATTGTCCAATAATCACTTGTGGTAGCCAAAGACCAAACCCAATTGTAGCATGCTGAATTTTTTTGGCAAATTTCTACTGCATTCATTATTCATGTGCCAAAATTTTTCAATAACATTGATGAAATCTAGTAAAAATGGTCTTAACACCTTCATTCTCAACAAATAGTCTAACTGATTTTAACACCTTTCCCCCCCTAATCTTTTAATATTGGCTGCAAAGCCTTTGGTGAATACGGTTTTTGAGGCTATGCTCTATTAAGTTTAGCAACTGCGGAAGAGAGCAATTGTGGCTTTACAGAAATAGCCTTAATTGTGATTTTTTACAGACACTAGTATTTACCAGCGACCTGGATACCATAAAGGGATATGTTGTCAGACTACAAATGCCTCATCAGGCTAATCCATTAGCAGACAGGTAGTTGTTGGATAATGTCTACTCACAGGAATTAACGAAAGAAAAATATTAAATAGTTTTATTAGGAAAGACTCTTTAATGGGCCAAAACCATCCATTCATTTGTAGTAGGACAATAGCTGCTTGCAGTCTATTTTTTGTTCCTCTCTTTATTGCTTATGCACTCAATTAACTTACATAATTTTGGGTCATATTTGTACAGATCCTGAAAATGCTATAATAGTATGAAAAAAAATATATTTTGGCACGAAAGCCTATGGACCTAAAACACCCCTTTAAGAACATATAGAAAATGGTTCTGGGCGTATGGTTTTCTCTGCTTTTTAGTTACCCTGTTATGTTTACAAACAGAACACACCCTATAGACTGGGAGAAAAGCAACAGGAAACTGTCTCTTTAAATGTATATAGTCATATCCTCACAGATGATGTGTGGTTTGTCTGACTACTAAGAACTTCTTGTTTCATTTTTCTAAGAAACTTTCTTCCTTGTAAACAGAATACCAGGGGTTTGTTACTTAAGCAAAAGTGGGATTCACTGTGGTAAATCAACAAAGAAAAAAATTGCAGTTTTTTTACATAAGTGATTTCAAATGACACATCTTCAGGTAAAATCTTATGAACAATTGTTTTCTGGCTGCCGTTTTTTGTCTACATCAGTTTAGCATAGTAGTAGATGAACACAGGAAACAACTAAAAATAAATTCATTAAATGTTGCATAAAACATCTACCGTATACACCTTCTTAAATATATTTCTCTAGAGCTTACATTTAATTTTTTAAAGTAATAAAACCTCCTGACATTTTAATGTTATCTGGTCTACCACCATCCCCCAAGTGGTTCTAATCACTCTGGGGAAGATGCAATATGTTGGGCTATCCCCTAAATGAGTGCAAAATAAATGCTACCCAATTAATATTACTGTAATTAGTATTTACCTGTAAATTATTTATTTGTAAGCTGTCCTCTCCTTTGGAGACCATAATCATGCACTCTTAGTAACCCACATCAGAATGAATGTGTACAGACGAAATAATAAAATATTCAGGGGGAACACATGTTTGAAAAAAAGCATGTTGTGCTCGAAACATGTAATGTTTGCAGTAATAACTAGAAAGGCAAAGTTTAAGTATAAACTTTGGATTTGGCTTGAATCGCTACTATTTTGGACTGTGTGTCTGTGTTGCAGGTTTTAAAATTCAATAATCTTGCTATGGCACTGAAAGAGGAAACTGGTGGGGTTTTTCTTACCCTTTAGTATGGCTGCCATAGGAATAAAAGGGTAGGTCAATAAGTGTGTGTACCTGTGTTAGGTTATTGGTCAAAATTTGATTATTGGTCAAAAAAATTTTTTTTTGACTATAGTATACCCTTTAAGTATGGCTGCCACAGAAGTGGAGGGTAGGGAAGTAGGTGTGTGTACCTGTGTCAGGTTGGGGGGTAAAAAATGAACTTTTTTGATGATTGGTGAAAATTATTTTTTTACTTTAGTTACCCTTTAAGTATGGCTACCAAAGGAATAAAATGGTAGGTGTGTTTACCTGTATCAGGTTTGGGGTTAAAAAACAAACTTTTTTTGATGATTGGTCAAAACATTTTTTGACTTTAGTTACCCTTTAAGTCTGGCTGCCATGGTAATGGAAGGGTGGACCAGCAGGTGTGTGTACCTGTTTCAGGTTGGGGGATATGAACTGTTTTTTGCATTTATGACTATAAAACTAACTTTTATTGATGATAGATCAAAATGTTTTTTGACTATAGTTACCCTTTAAGTATGGTTGCCACAGGAATGGAAAGGTAGGTCAGTAGGTGTGTTTACCTGTGTCTGTGTGGGGATTGGTGGTATCTGTTTTTATCACATGACCCTAAGGGCACGGCCACACTGCGCCGCGATCCCACGTGTGCGATTCCGCTGCCTTTACGCATGTGATTTTATTTGAGATACGAAATTGCATGCGATTGCGCTTTAAAATGGTGATTGCATGCAATTGCGTATCGCAAACGCAATCGCAATCGTATGCGTTGCCGCGATCACTGTATTAAAAGAAAAAACAAATGCATGCGCAATCGCAAAAAAATCACGACATTGTGGCCTAGCCCTAAAACCTTAAAATATCTACATTTGAGGATTGTTTCCATTATAGTCTATGGGGGAAAATGTCCCGAAATTCTCTGATAATGCAGTAATGCTTTCTCTGATTCCTTAGCTAGGTAAAAGCTTCTCCTATGTGTCCCGCGTGTCTGTACCAACCTTTGTGTCTCTAGCTCAAAAACTGTGGAGGAGATACAGTCCAAAAAGTGGAAGAATAAAACGGAAGAAGGAGAATTAGAAAGAACAGTAATTTGGTTGTGAAGGTTCTCATTCATACAGGTCATGGTATATCTGTTGTATTCAATTAGATTGAATTAAAGTTTTCAAGAACTAAACTTCAAGTCCAGTTGATCTAATTGAATACAACAGATATAACTGTAATTTGAGTCTTCATACCAAACTAAAAAGTTTTAAGGGCATGTCCATCCCTTTTAACAAATTATTTTCTGTAGTGTATGGCTCCCTCCCCCAGCTCCAACCGCTCTATTATTTTGTTCAGTCCCGGCCCTCTGCTGAGAGGCAGCCAATCATGGACGCAGCTGCCGACAGTGTAGAACACCGGGGGAAAGAGGTAATGTAAGTACAGATTGGGGGAGATTTTTTACAAAATAATATAGCAGTTGGGGCTGGGGGAAGGAGCCCTACACTACAGAAAAGGGGTTTGGGGAGAGGGAGGGGGGGGGGCTTTTGTGAGCATGCCAAACTTCTCCCGGAGGAGAGAGGGGGAAGACACATTATGGGGCACGGCAGGCTCCTGGACTTTACTTTTTGGTACTTTACAGGGACATTGCAGGGCAGCCATTTGGAGCAGGGATTAAAGGTAAGGATTTTTCTACACTACACAGTGGGGCCAGTAGTGGGTTAAAATATAGTTTTGGGGGTGGACATGCCGCATAAATGTGATCCCCCTGAATACTTTATTATTAAGAGTGAATGTTGAAGGTGTGTGAAATTATCAATAGTGATTTTTTTTTCACATTGAAAGATCATCTTGGGTGATTATTTCTAGGATCAAGAAAAATTATCCAAGGCACAAAAATTTTTAATATTTACACAGGGCTCAAGGGTCAAACTCTTCATTGATTCTTCAGTTTAGGAACTGGGACCTGTATACCCAGATTTACTTTACAGTTTGCAATACCTTGAAATGCTGCCCAATATTCTGTTAGCCCTCATTCACCTCCGGTCAGCAGCTGTCAGTCATAGATATGACAGTTGACTGTTCTTACCCTAGCTGCTCCTTTGAGCATGTGCAAGTTTGTAAAAGAGCTTGGAGAAGAGGTGTAAACCTTTCAAGAGATGGGGGGAAGGAAGAAAATAAATTTTGCTGAAAAACAGGTGAGCCTCCGGAAAATCAAATCGTTTTTTAAAGGGAATGCCCACCCCCAAAACTATAATCCCCCCCACTACTGGCCCATTGTGTAGTGTAGTTTAATCCTTACCTCACATCCCAGCTCCATAAGGTTCTCCTGTAGTCCCCCCCCAAAGTCCCAAAAACTGCCCACCAGGAGGATAGCAGAGTCCATATAGGACTCTGCCTCCTACCTGGCCTCCGGGAGAAGTTTGGCATGCGTATTGCAGCCCTTCTCCCCCTCCCTCCCCCTCCCTCCCTCTTAGGATTCACTCCCTCTAGTGTAAATCCCTTTAGATATATGATTCCTCCCATCTCCCCAGCCCCAACCGCTCTATTTGTATTTTTAGAAAGTGCCCCAAACTCTACTTACCTTCCCTCTTTCCCCCGCCGCAAAGAACCGTGATTGGTAAGGTAAGTAGAGTTTGCAGTAATAACTAGTAGAGTTTGGGCACTTTCTAAGAATAAAAATAGAGCAGTTGGGGCTGGGGGGACAGGGGGAATCATATATCAAAAAATATTTTTGAGGGTGGACATACCCTTTAAGCAATTTAATCGAATTTACAGAGTCGCTCAAAATATCGATTCTGTGCATGGGGGCTTTAGAAAATGTTTTTTTAAAATCCGATTGGTCAAATTGGCAAATTAAAAGCACAGGCAAACTTTTTCACTTTTTATTTAAATTGCATAAGAGGGAAAAGCAACAGCTAGAACCAAATATTTACCTTATATGCCTCACAAGAAGATAAAAACTCATATTTTGTGTTTATTTAGGGCTAGGCCACGTTTATTCATTTGTGAAACCGCAATTGCACACAAAATGCACCAGAATCATACTTGCAATTGTGTGCGATTGTGTAATACATGAAGTGTGGCCACTGCTTTATTGCATATTTCTGGGTTCCCAATGATCTTGTGCCTGCAATACACCAGTAATGAACTGGGAAATTGGCGGAATGTTTTACTCTCTAGAGTCTTAACACCTAGGTACAATACTATAGAAACTATTTTTTATAAGTGACTTGTGCATGGGTTGCAAAGCAATGTGTGTTGCTCATTTGACCTCTTTTTTTCCTTCAGGTTTCTGGTGGTTCCCCCCACAACTCTAGAGCTTTCCAAAGCAAATAAAGGGATCGATCAGCAAATTAGCTAATGCATATATTTTGCAATCATGATTAAACTGTGAAATTTTTTAAAACCATAATATTTATACTATATTGTCAAATACTGGCCTGTTTATGTCTGGTTGATGACACCATGGGTTGTAATAACTCTGAGAATACCGGTTGTGGTATTTATATATCTGTATTCTAAGAAATCAGAAGCCGAGAGCGCTTAAATCATCTTGTATCAGAGGTTTCCTGCAAAGAAAAGATCAGAGTAAATATGTTAACACAATTTGGGCACAGGTTATATTTACTTAGGCTGTGGCCACACTAGCAAAGTGAGGAAACTCGCGTAAAACGCGCAATTGCAGTGCAGCACATTTCTCTGTGTCTGCGCTGTAATTCTCCACATATTCTGTTATCAGAGCGCATGCCAACTGCACAAATGGTGATCGCATGCACAAACAGTGTGGCCTGCAGCAAAACTTCATCAGAAGTGCGTAACAATCACCAGTGGCCTAGCCCTTGCTGTGTATTTTATCAGTGGTAAAATTTGTCTTGATCTCCTATACTAAGTAATATATTATAAGTTGTATAAGTTGTGGAAAGGTGGCATCTGTCAAAGGCCAAAACCAAATGTTCCCTTTGCACAATAAATTGGAGCACTATATATTCTTATACCTGCTATTTATACCCCCCAAGGTGAACACATTTTCCCCCTAAACTGAAGATTTTTTCACTTGGAGGAAAATGACAGAACAATTATGAACGATAAAAGACATGGCCAGCCTCTAAATAATGATGTGTCTGTGTAGGTAAAGCACCCCCACATAATCAGTTTCACTTATATTTACCTTTACCAAAGACATGACAAACACTAGGCTGGTAAAAATATTTTTACTTTCTGGCCCTCTAAAGGCACTCTAGGTACTTTAAAGAGGGGAAAGTTGGAGGGTGTATATAAAAATCTTCTATTAAAAAAAAATAAAAAATATCTGACTATGGTTAAAGGGTATGTCCACCCTTAAATCTAATTTTTAATATAGCCTTCCCCCTGGTCCCCCAGCCCCAACCGCATCATTATTATCTTTAGAAAGCTCCCCAAACTCTTACTTACCTCCCCTCTTTCCTCCGCTGCACTGAATGACTGGCAGCCGCGCCCGTGATTGGCTGCCGCTCGGCCAATCACAGACGCGACTGCCGGTCCCGCCCCTCCGCTTGCATTTTCTCGCAAGCAGAGGGCCGGGAGCGCGGCGGAGGAAAGAGGGGAGGTAAGTAAAAGTTTGGGGCACTTTCTAAAGATAATAATGATGCGGTTGGGGCTGGGGACAGGTGGGAAGGCTATATTAAAGGGGATAAATGCTAGGGGGAGGGAATCCGGAGAGGGAGGGGAGAAGGGCTGCAGTACGCATGCCAAACTTCTCCCGGAGGCCAGGTAGGAGGCAGAGTCCTATATGGACTCTGCTATCCTCCTGATGGGCAGTTTTTGGGATTTTGGGGGGGGACTACAGGAGAAGCCTATGGAGCTGGGATGTTAGGTAAGGATTAAACTACACTACATGGTGGAGCCAGTAGTTGGGGGGATTATAGCTTTGGGGGTGGACATGCCCTTTAACAGAAGCCTGAATGATAATGGTACCAGTTTATAACCTATAACTGAAAAAGTACCTTATCAACACATGCCTTTTATTCACATTAAAGGGCATGTCCAAACCCAAACTAAAATCCCAGCTCCAAAAAAAACTAATCCCAGCTCCAAATGGTTCTCCTGTAATGCCCCCCCAAAATTAAAAAAACTGCCCACCAGAAGCCTGGCCACCAGGGAATTTGTTTCCGCCATTGAGCTGTCCTTTTTTGGCTTGCTCAGAGCACTCCCTCCCTCTCCCTCCCATTTTGTTCTCCCTCCCCCTAGTGTAAAATCCCTTTCCCAGATAGTAAGTAGGGATAGTTCCCCCAGCCCCAACCACTATAAAATATTTGTAAGAAACTCCCCCGATCTTTACTTACAGTTCCGTGCTAGCAGAAGGCCGGGCATTGCGGCGGAGGAGAGAGGGAAGGTAAGTAACAATTGGGGGACTTTCTTGATAATATAGCGGTTGGGGCTAAGGGAACCAGCCCTACAACATATTAAAAATTATCAAAAGGGGTGGACATACCCTTTAATTACAATGCTTACTATGTTAGCAGTTTTGTTTGAAAGCAAATCTATTTATTGGACAGCTGGCAATGTTTTTTTTCCTAAAAATCTTTGTATTTTTTTCTGGAGCATATTTACAATAGGAAGCTACCCCCTACACCTGCCTCGGCAGAGTTTGTTTTTGTAGTGTGTGATGTCCACCCCGAAAATGAACTTTCAGGATAAAGAAACAATTGTTTCTCTTTTTTTGCAACATTTTAGTAGGATCTATGGAATTTCTTCTTGTAAAGAGTTCACAAACCAAGCAATATTTTGTCATTTGCGTACATGGTCAATTTATTTTTTTTATTGGCAATTTAAACCAACATATCTTACTTGTACACCTCTTCTCACCTTCCCTTTTTAAAATATGCTTTAAACCCTCACTTACCTCCTCCCTTCAGCACCCTTATGTTCCAAGGTGCTCATGTCAATAAGATGCACACACTGGAAATGCTTATATCTTGGTGCAACCATAGGCAAATATAAATGCCAGGAATCAGAGGGTATCTTAAAAGCCAATTTTTAAAATCAGTTTAGTTACCATTTACTATATATATCCTAAAGGGTATCTCTAGTGAAAAAAACATTTAACTTGCCCCATTGCAAGTTAAATTCATGTACTCTGTGCTGCCTTTCTCTCTGTCAGTGACTTTGTTTTTCCATGGTCTCAGATCTCTCTGCAGCACTCGGTTACCTCCTCCATGTCTCAACTCTGGCTAACCGACAAGTTTCTCGTGTGCAGTAGGAGTTAAAAGTTCAACATCCTGAAAAACACACCCACGCACAGTGGCCAATAGAAAGCAAGCTGCCCTGGAGACACAGATCTCTCCATGTCCTGCTGCAACACGATCCCTCTCTTTGTGACCTATGATAATAAGTGAAAGCTATCAAGTGCAGCCTTATCTCTGCAGTCAAAGCTACCTTTCTCCCCCTACTAATTGTCTTATCTCTATGTTTGTTACAGAGCAGGGAGGAGGGAGAGACTCGAGCAGCGAAGAGGGTCACGTCACGGGGGTTTTGATTGACAGTGCAAGTAGGAGTACAGGAATGCAATCACGTCTTCTTCTAATTTGTGTATCTCAGGACAGAGAAGGAAACTGAACAAAGTAAAGACACTCTGGGGGAGGGGTGGTGGTGTGGGGGTGTTGTAGAACACATCGAAAGAAAGGGGGAAAAGTTTATATTTCCACTATAGATGCCCTTTAATATTTGGATGTAAAAAGTCTACATATCCCTGCAAAATGGCAGTTTTTTCTTTAATTAAAAAAAAAAGAAATTAAGATAAATCCTGATTTGATGATGTGTGTGTTATTTTTGTGCCAAGGCGTTTGTCTTGCAGGGGTGCGTAGACATTTTATATCCACTGTCAACAAAACAAACTATGTTAACGTAATATATTTGCAAGAAAAATATTTTGGTACTTTCCTACATAACCAAAAAATATCTGTTACACAATAATTATTACGGTGAGTGTGCCAAGGGTGGAAATAGTTTTTAATATTAGGAGCCAGTCAATGTAGCTTGTTTTTAGGAAGCAAGTTCCATAGAAAAGTGACATTTTAATGCACATTGGCTTCTTGGCTCCTTGGATTTGTTTTTGTGCTAGTAATGATCTCCTAATTTAGGCATTTTAAGTACCTGATTAACTTACAATTACATCGCTAATTTAAAGAAAATAAACTCTATTGAAATGTCCAAGTGTAAGTTTTGTTTTTCACTTAACAACAAAATATTGATGTGGTAAAGTCAACCCTCTTGTGCTACACTTTGTTCCAGTTCCCCAACTGGAAGTACCCTGTCTGCCAGTTATGCTTTGGTTTCTTTGAGTATTCCAGGCCTCAGCTCAGATAATTTGCACTTTAAGTCCAGGGATTGTCTAATGATGAAGTGTGGGGTTGTGGTCCGGGGTATCTTTGCTGAAGGAATACACTGGGATTTGGAGCATCACACCATCTTCATGATGTTCTCAGAGATATAACCTTGTGGCTTTACCCTACATGCATGTTCATTTGGTATATGTAGTTCTTAAAACTTTTTCACCAATGCCCCATTTTAAATGATTGCTGGGGTTACTTGTATCTGGTATTATAATTAGCATATAAGTAATTTCAAAGCAAATAAAAATGCCAAATAAAATTGTATGGATTTTAGATATCTAGTGTTTCAGAGTCAAAAGTTTTGAGCTGGTGTATAATAAGAAGTGACTTCCATTATTCAACAATTCTCTTTGTATAGCTTCCTGGCAGTATAATATGGTTCAAAAAAAAGAAGAGTGAACTTCGTAGAAGGACTTAAAGGGGAAGTTCAGTGCAAATACATGTACTTTTCAGAAAAAAAGAGCAGTATTTTTATATCCCAATGACTTTAATCTGCCAATTAAGCATTTTGTCTGTGTGTAAATAAATTCAACCGAAATACTGACTTCCTGTTTGCAGGAACCCTAGTAGAGACCGTTATGGTGTTGCCCTTGACCCAGGTTGGGTTGATTCAGTTGCTCAGTAGAGATCTGAGCATCTTTGACCCATCCAACAGCCAATCAGTAGAAATAACTGTTAGGAACATTCCAAGGATGTGGTGCATCCTATTCTAGCCTCGCCGGACTCTGATGCCGCTTAGATCCACTAAGAGACCTTTTACAGTGCTGGGAGATAGAGTTGAACCACACATTTTTGTAGTAAAAATCTAACTCGGTTTATTTAGTTATTACATTGGGTTTTCACAAAGAGAAAAAGGGGGCGTGGCCAGACACAGTGTCTGCAGATGACATACTAAAACCTTGGAATATGAAGATAGAGTCAGGCTGACACATAATGTGGGAGGCAAAAGACCTTGAGCTCAGAACATTTAGAAACAAAACATCTGCAATAACACGACAATAATATAAAACAAAATGGAGTCAGAGAACAAAATGGCTGCTATTAGGCTAAGTGATAATAGAGAATATATAAAAACCTAACACTAACAATTTAACAAATATTGCTAATTTCCATTGAACTGTCCCTTTAATACAACCCATAAATGGTATTGTTTTTATTTCAAACTGCTTACTTGCCACACTACATGTTTCGAATCCTAAAGGACACTTGACAAAGAACCTTTAGGGTTCGAAACATGTAGTGTGGCAAGTTGGCACTTTGAAATAAAAACAAAACCACTACTGGGTTGTACTAAGTGAAGATCACTCTTCTTTTTTTTAACCATTTGTAATAAGAAGAGTGTATGTATGTATGTGTGTGTGTAGAGAAGCTAGCTTTTAAGTCTGCAGTCCTCTCTGTATTAGAGTGTTATGTCACTTATATCTATAGTACCATATTTTTATCTTTAGTTTTATTAATTAATTTCAAGTACACACACTAGATGAGACGTTTTTATGATGAATCACTTTATTATATTATAGTTTTAATTCAGTATCTTATACACTTGAAAATTTTAGATATTTATGTATAACCGAATTTGCACTGAAATATGCACTTGATTTGCACTTATTGTATGCACTGATGTCACTTTATGTTTTAACCAATCATTCTGCTGATTTGTAAATTGTGACTAAAACGAAGTTAAGGTTTTGGGGGGTTATCTACATTATATCAGTTTTTGGAAAGAGGGGTGGACAGTCCCTTTAATAATATGATGACACACAATATTTAGAGACATAACAGTTAAATTCTGGAACCAGAAAGAATCCAAAATATAACCCAGTAGTATAACTCTTTAAAGGGCAATTATAGTGAGAAAATTGTTTTTTTTTAATTTCTTCTAATGTATCCTATAATTCATCCCATCCACCAGGGTACCTTTAGATTCTTTAAATTCTACATAGTCCCCGAGATATAAGCCTTTGAATATGCTGTGATTTGTAGGAGCTGCTACACCTCATCTGTCACTCAAAGGCACACACCCACACAATCCAAAGCTCCCCTGCAGTACTGTCACACACTCTCTCACCCACACTATATGTACCATGTGCAACATATAGTCAAATGCTGTAGTGCTAAACACAATCAATAAACCATTAACCCAGCAATATGAGCATAACACACTATAAAACAGCCCCTCCCCCCAAAAAAAATCTTATATACATACAAAACCAGTGACTCAAATGGAACACTAATACAGTATATATAATACAGTAATACAGACTATATACCAAACAAGACACACAGTGCAATCTATGAAATATATAGACTAAAGCAACTGAAATGTAACAGGACAACAGGCAGTGTCACTGTGTTTGTGAAGGTCTCACTACAAGCTGCTGTTACACTGACTCTCTCTTCAGTGATTATGATCTCAGCTAAGCAGGGGGAGAGATATGAACTTTAGGTAAAAAGTAAATAACAATTAGCAAAGTTAGAGAACAGGCAGATTTCATTAACTTACTTGTAAAGAATCTCAGCACCACTTGTCCTCCTCTCTCCCACTCTGCCCCTCCCTTCAGCATATTGCTACTTTATTCCACACTTTGATTGCTTGCAGTCTAGCTCTGGAAGGGAGGGGTCAACAGGATGTCAGCACTTCATTTAAAGTCCTTTCAACTGACAACGCTCGGACTCTGTATACAGCCCGTCACTGCTTGAGGGGGAGTAGACAGAGAGGGGAGGGGGACTACACAGCTTGGTACAAACTTCTGCCAGTGTGAAGAAACGAAGCCACACAGAAACATGAAAGTAAGACAGCTTATACTAAGTGATCTATACATTGTATACAGACAAAGTTTTTTTTTCACTATAGTTGCCCTTTAATATTGTGAGTATCATATTATTAATAAGGGTATATATTTTACTGATCTGATTAGTTACCACTAAAACTAAGAACACCCTCCCCAAACTAACAAATCTATCGCCATGCCCTCCCCCACTATGCACTATTTGATAATAAAAACTTAAAGACACTATAATGCTCTTTTAATTAATCACCTAAAATTACTAAAAAGGGTTTATGTGGAAAACAGTTCATGCACATTTTACACTGTTTAGTTTATTACTTCTTATATGGTTATTTGTATGGTAATTATAGGAGAGGGTTGTGGTTGGGTGGCGTTGGGGGCCCCATCGAAAATTTTGCTGGGGGGCCCACTGATTTCTAGTTACGGTTGTAATTAGTAGTTTGACAGCTGCACTTGATTGTTAGAAGTGTACTACAATAACAATCAATGTATATCTAAGAAGCCTATTTTATGCTAACTAGAACTACAGGCATCTATACTAATAAAAGGCAAAGCCCTCACTCACTCACTCACTCACTCATCACTAATTCTCCAACTTGACGTGGAGGCAGACGGCTTAAATTTGGCAGGCTCATTCATTGCACCTTACTTACAAAAGTTAAGCAGGTTTCGTTTTGAAACTAATAAAAGGCAAAGCCCTCACTCACTCACTCATCACTAATTCTCCAACTTGCCGTGGAGGCAGACGGCTTAAATTTGGCAGGCTCATTCATTGCACCTTACTTACAAAAGTTAAGCAGGTTTCGTTTCGAAAAAGGCAAAGCCCTCACTCACTCACTACATAGTAACATAGTAACATAGTAATTAAGGTTGAATAAAGACATTCGTCCATCAAGTCCAACCTATTCACTTTTTTTTTTTTTTTTTTTTTAACCCTACCTAACAGTTGATCCAGAGGAAGGCAAAAAACCCCAGCTAAAAAAGGGGGGAAAAAATTCCTTCCTGACTCCAAACGGCAATCGGAAAGTATCCCTGGATCAACCAGATCTATATGCATTAATACCAGTAATTCTCAATATTTTTTAGTTTTAGAAACTTATCCAGGCCTTTTTTAAAGTTATTCAATGAACTTGCCATTACCACCTCTGCTGGAAGACAGTTCCACAGTTTCACCGTTCTCACTGTAAAGAAACCTCTCCTAACTTGAAGATGAAACTTCTTTTCTTCCAACCTTAAAGGATGTCCACGAGTCCTCTGATATGACCTATTAGTGAACAATGCACCAGAGAGTTCACTGTATGGGCCATTAATATATTTGTATAAGGTTATCATGTCCCCACGCAACCGCCGCTTCTCCAATGTAAACAGCCCTAACTTGTCTAATCTGCCTGCATATTCAAGCCCCTCCATTCCCCTTATTAATTTAGTTGCCCTTCTCTGAACTGCCTCAATTTCCAAGATGTCCCTTTTGTATATGGGATTCCAAAACTGCACCGCATATTCCAAATGTGGCCTTACCAGTGCCTTGTAAAGAGGAAGAATAATATTTTTCTCTCTTGATTCCATTCCCCTCTTTATACAAGACAATATCTTGCTAGCTCTAGCTGTTGCTACCTGGCATTGTTTGCTACAGCTAAGTCTGTTATCTACCAGAACCCCCAAATCTTTTTCCATTTCAGATGCACTTAACACAAAGTTATTTATGGTGTAGGTGGCACAGGGATTATTAAATCCCAAATGCATCACCTTACATTTATCAACATTGAATCTCATCTGCCATTCTGCTGCCCATTTTGATAATCTCACTCACTCACTCATCACTAATTCTCCAACTTGCCGTGGAGGCAGACGGCTTAAATTTGGCAGGCTCATTCATTGCACCTTACTTACAAAAGTTAAGCAGGTTTCGTTTCGAAATTCCACCTGTACAGCAATCTTGATACATTATTGCTTTCTTACGAAAAAGGTTATTTGAATACACCTCTGCTGCGAATCGCGGGTATTTTGCTAGTTTAAAATAAAACCTATATAGTAGGTATAGGTTTGTTAAATAACACCATACTATAATACCATACTATTTTTATTATGAAATACCAAACATCTTTATTGTCCTGTTTGGACCTTGAGGATTTTGTTTCTCTAAAGCATTACAGTTTTTGACTTGTATAATTAAGAGTTAAACAGTATGTCCTAAATGTCCTGTGAATAATTTCTTTCCATTGGCTAGTATCAACTGAAGCTGAAAAGTTAAGCAATAAAGGATTAATGTCACATGTTCTTAACGGTGTCTGAGCTATCAAGAGTGTCTTCAGCTGAAGCCTAAAGGCAGTGTTTGGATTTGGATCCAAGATATTTTACCATATGCAAGAACAATGAACAATATATGTGACTCCAAATATCCTAAATACTTCCAGAGTACCAGTAATGGGAGGGAGAGAGAATTGTTTTTGTTGACCTTTTACTTTGTTAAAGTGATCCTTATTTAATGGCATTGTTTCCTTCATAATCAGGCTATAAAAATAGATTATTTTTTGCCTAGATTTAAGGATTGATCCCACAGGTCATCACAGCTATTTTAAGTTTATTTCACAATGGATATTATTGTAATGCGAAATAAAATTGATAGCAAAATCTTGTTGCACAAAATAGAAACGTTACTAACATTTTTGGCCACTCTGAATATTCCTGGCATTAGAGACGGCTTTGATGGTTAGCAGCCAACCATTGTTAAATATTGCATGTAATGTTTTTAATGTTACAAACATCTTCACAGTTTATATACAGGGATTGTTATTGGGATGTTCAACCTGTGCAACCACACATATACCATCCATCAAATACAAGCATTTTAGAATCATTATTATTATTTTTTGTTTTTACATCAAAAACCCAGTCATTGGTCATAATAATGTTTATTGCACATTGGACCAGTGTTTCTTAACCTTTTTATCTGTGGGGACCCCTTAAAACAATGTTTGTGTCTTGGGGACCCCCTACATAAAATTATGATTATATATTATTTTTCTTTGTCATCAAATGATCAAAAACGTAATTTATACAAATACAATTGATAGATCTATAAATACATCTCTATTGAAAAAAATGCACTCAAATTCACATCAGGGTGGGAACACTTACATTCAAACATTAGTTTTTTTTATTTATATCTCAGACATCAACACCAAACACATAATTCATACAGAACATAAAACACAGAATGATAAATATATAGAAAAATATATCTGTTTTCGTCAAAAGGCTGGATCCATTAATTTATGGCAATCTCTTGAGGACGCCCATGCAACCTCTCAGGAACCCCTAGGGGTCCCCAGACCCCTGGTTGAGAAACACTGCATTGGACAGTGGAGAACCATTTTTAAGGTACATGCACAGAAGAGAACTGTATTGTCTTTTTGTTTTGTTTTTAAAGCATCCAGTAACCATATCCCTCCCATGATATTCCCTCCCCCTTTTTTTGTAAATAGTGTTAGCTGTAGGTATTAGTATAAGACTGTTAATAAGCCCCACAATGCTTTGCGGATTGTTATATCATCCAATATATCTTAATATCTGTGAGTTTTCTCACAATGTTTTTTGAAATCCTCAATTCTAAGCTAGATTATCCACGTATCCTTTGTGTCTAAAAAGAAGAAACCAAAAAAAAAAGATATTTTTCTAGGGTTAGTTTGGCATCTCCTGGAGCCATACATTGTGTATCCTTAATTTTTTGGTCCAGCCAAAAAAATATTCTTCTTTTAAATGTGTATTAGCCCCCCAAACCCCACTTTCACATAGTTGTCACATTTCACAGAGGCCCCAGAGCTTACTTTCCTGACCCGGTCCCTCACCGGCTATTCCACGCTCCTATTTCGAGCTCTTTGCGAACAAAAACAGGAGCAGGGTACTTCTGCGCTGACGGCCACTTCTCTTTCTGGTCAGGAGATTGGGTGTGACGTCACGTCGCGCCCTAACTGACAGCCGCAACCAGGAAGTGGAGCGGCTGTCAGCAGCAGCCACGCAGCACAAGCGGCGAAGGACTGGGTCAGGTAAGTAAGCTCTGGGGCCTCTGTGAAATGTGACAACTATGCCAAAGTGGGGTTTGGGGGGCTAATACACATTTTAAATAAGAATATTTTTTGGGCTGGACATACCCTTAAAGGGGCAGTTCAGTACTAATACATACGTCTTTCAGAAAAAAGAGCAGTATTTTTTAATCCCAATGACCTTAATCTGCCCGTTCAGCATTGTGTCTGTGTATAATAAATGCAACCAAAATACTGACTTCCTGTTTGCAGGACCCCTAGTAGAGACCGTTATGGTCTTGCCTTTGACCCAGCGCCTGGGTTGATTCAGTTGCTCAGTAGAGATCTGAGCATCTTTGACCCATCCAACAGCCAATCAATAGAAATTACTGTTAGGAATATTTCAAGGATGTGGTGCATCCTGGGAAGAAGAAGGACCGTTAGAACCTAAAATGTCAGCTCACTAATGTCAACAGCAGGGAACAGCAAAGGGTATGAAATCAACTGATTTTTCAAAATGGGAGAGAATATGTAGAATAACTAAGAAGTAATTACACAAACTAACAATTTAACAAATATTGATAATTTCTACTGAACTGCCCCTTTAAATTCTTAAAAAAAGAGCATCAGGTCTCTTTATCCTTTCAGTGTTGTGTTACCAGGAACACCAGTAGGTAAGTAGAATTGAACACCTGTGCTAACATTTGTATTAATAAATATGGGGGAAATGCTCTGTGAGATTTTAATAAACAGTATATGTGTATTTTTGACATGGATCCATTATTCCAGTTAAAGGCTTCAAGCTACAAATATTATTGGTGTTAGAAATCTTTTTCAAGTTTCAATTCTAAATTATGTAAATGATCCATATTTTCTTGGGAATTGTGTTTACAAAGATAGAAATATTAATATAAAAAAATGTGTTTTTAAGAGCTCAATACAGGGATCATTGATCATTAAAAAGAACTGTACTGCTGAAATCTGATTTACTTCCCTGTAATACAACAAATGGTAGCTTCATACATCTGTAATGTTGTAACTTAAATCTCATTTGTAACTCTCAATAATTTATAAGTGAGGTATTTTTTTCTGCTGCGGATATATTTGGTGGAAATTATCCTTCAAGCCTATATTTCTGTTTTCCAAATATAGATCCTGTGTGGCTAACACATTCACATATTCTGTGTAAGTTGTATAAACTCAGCCCCAAACTCAGCATGTGCTGCTGAATGCCCACAAGATGCCAAGGGAAAATTCTGCATTAGGACAGAAGAGGGAGAAAGGGACACTAGACTATCATGATTCTTGTAAAATACCAAAATGTTTCAGTATCTCTTTTAGAGATATACAGTAACCTAGCAATTAGTAAAGAAAAAAAGTATAAAAAAAAAGATCATTCTCTTATCCATTAATCAAATATTTTTACATTTTGATATTTGTCTTGGCAGAAATAATTTACTGAAAGTGTTTTAACAATGAATAAATTGATACTGTTACACTTATTGGCCTTTAGGCAGAGAATACATCTGTTTGACAGGAGAAGGAGATTATCGCGCAGAATTAGTTTTTTTTAGTGATTTCTTTCCCCTTAACGTACCTATCAATTAATAACAGCAGGTGTTGTCCTGTTGGATGAGAACCAATCAGATCATTGCTTGGATCTTGTTATATGCTTGAGTTGCACTAGACTTGGAAATCCCCTTAAGAATGTCTGTTCTCATTTTTCGGCAATTTGTTTAGCTGTTTTCTTTTCTGACAAATCAGCTGTATTTTTTGTTATCTTGTCATCTTGAAACTAGAAAGTAGGTAATAAAAGAAGTAATTTGCTTCAGCTGGAAAGCCCCATATGTTGTGATTCTCTGTTTATTACTTTCAGTCATATTTTTGGCTTGAAATTACTTGGATGTGGAGTAAAACCATGCTTTGAAAGATGGATGTCAGTAAGAAGCAATACTGGGGAAATGTTTCATAATGGAAGTAAACACAGTGAACCAGTTAGTAGAGGTTGTTAATATGGACAGACATTTTTATAAAATATGACTGTCATTTGCAAAACAAAGCTTAATTTACATATTTTATATCATTTTTTTAATATAATCAGGTAAGGTAAAATAAATTAAATACTGTATATACTCGAGTATAAGTCGAGGTACCTATTTTTACCTGAAAACGTTTCAAAAAATTATTGACTCGAGTAAAAGCCGAGGGTAGAAATTATGACCAATACTGCCTTCTGATTCAGTATTGTTTTGTGGCTTAAGTTGCCCTTTAAATGGACAACAGAATTCCCATACATTAATCCCATACAGTAATAGCCAAATCTAGTACCAGTAACCCCCAATTCCTTGGCACTTTAGATGTTTGGAAACTACAAACTCCTAGCATGCTTTGGTTGTTGGAGTTATAGTTTCTAAACATGTGGAGTGGCAAGGTTCAATAAACTTTTAATTAAGCTTACCATCATTTACATTTCTCCTGTCCCCCATATAGTAAAGGGCACTCTGACCACAGTAGTTAAAAATGTCACCTGAGAGTTGTAGTTTCAAGCTATCATTTGCACTGAACTAGCAGCTGTTTTTTGCCCTAAACTGAGAAGACTCATCAGATTTACAGCCTCCAGATGAGCAAGTGACAGTGCTGAGTGAGTCCAGCAGCCAGACTACAGGAAGCAGTACGGAGTGTAAAGGCAGATCAGCTCCTATAACTTTTATGCAGATGAAGGATTTTTTTAACACCTACTGGTTACTATCTGCAATTGCAGAATTTGGATCTAAATTAAGACTTGACCTGAGTATAAGCCGAGTTTAGGTTTTCAGGCAAATTTTAAAGCCTAAAAATCTCGGCTTATACGGTACATTTATTTAATCCACGTGCCATTTTGGAATTGTTTGTAGAAATCATGTAAATAATTTATTTTACAAATATACAAAGAAATATGCATTACATGAATATGCAAATATACGAACTAATACTTGAGAAACATATTGCATGAGAACAAAATAATAGAGGAGATCTGCTGTGTCTGTGTCTGGAGAGAAAACAAATATATTACATATTGTTCATCTATCTGGCAGAATTATCTGATCAAAAGCCTTTGTTGCTCTGATCAAAGATGTTGAACCACTTTTAAAGGGAGGCTTGTTATCTTCCTCTTACTTATTTCTAGAATTCATTGGTATTTTATAAAATATGGACATACAAATAGAAACCACAACAGTTCCAGACATTTTTTTTTTTAAAAAACATAGTACTGTATCTTTACTCTTTGCCACATTGCTACTGTTTAATAATACTTTTTTAAAAATTGAATAACAAGTTGTAAGCTTGTGGGGGATCAGTTAAATCTTTTGCATGCCCCTAAGGCTGGATACACACCATCCAAATTTTCAGGCCGAACGGATGCTATTACCATGTATCGGTCGGTTGGGCCGGAAAAATTGGTGTATTTGCAAGCGCCTGCTACTAATCTCGCCTGATTGTGCGCTCCCACATGGACTGCATGTGAATCGGTTGCGGCAAACTGTCGACCATAGCTACAATGATTTTTCCCGGCTGACCGCTCGCTAGTGGCAAATGGTCAGTTGGGATGAAAAATGTGATGTTTGTACCCAGCCTAAGGGTGGCCTTGGAAACAATTAGGCTGTGTTACACATGTTCCGATATTGAATGGACAGAATGGTCTGTCTGGTCAAAATATTGGCACATGTGTACTCTGCCTAACACTTCCAGCTCCTTCACTTGATTGTGTAGCATTCTGCCTAACAGTCTTCTAGATAAAGTAGCTCCAGTTTGTGGTCTTAAATATTGTGTCATAAAGTAAATATAAGAGGCATTTTTTAGACTATTCCAGTACTGTACATTTATATACTATAGCATCTAAAAAAATAACAATTTCACTGCAGAGTCATAAGCATTCTTTACAACATGTAGTTCATTTAAATAATAAATTAAGAATATTATTTTGGTTTCGATTGTAGTTTGAGGTTCCTGGAAAGACTATTACCTGCATGTTAGATTATATGAATATGTTTTGGACAAAATGAAATGTAAAAAAATAACCCATGTAAGTCTTGGGTTGAATCTGTTAAGCATAGCAACTCACTGGTATTAATCCTCATAGGCATTTAGAAATAGATTAGTAAAGATTAAATTGAAATGATGGTTTATGATAATCCTTTTATATATTAGGACTTCAGCTATCAGCTTTGAATTTACAGCAGGCTTTTTTCTTAGCTTACTGTAATGACTGGCTTTTTTAAGTTAAAGGGGAACCAAACTTTTTTCATCCTAATATGATAGCATTTTCTCCCCAAAACACTGACTCTGTGTATTTTCTATACAGATTTCTTTATGCTGTACAAGTATGAAGCCCATGATAAGACTTTGAAAGCTGCTTTACCTTTAAGTTTATTTACCAGCCAGTGTGAGTTACATACAGCTTTCCTGGGGCAATAGTCAGCTGATTTTACTAACATTTTGTTTAAATTCAGTTCCTATCAAAAGATAAAGCATCTAACTGTAAATGTTGTTTTGATTTGTTGAGCACTACAGAGCATGTGAAGTGTACTTCGTACACTGGATTATGGTAGCTGACCCTTAGTTCCCACAAGTTAGTTACATAATTCACCCAGCAGTGGCGAGAGGGAGTGGTGAGACACAGCTTGTTGTGTGTTTGTGAATGTGCTCTGTCAATTGGGACAATGTTGTCTGGAGTTTTTAGTTCCACTTTATGGAACGTCGCTTAGTGAACTCATTATTATTAATTAGGATAACGTTCTCATAGCTGAGCTATGAATGCCCAGCTGACTAATGTTTGTAGTGTGAAATCCATTAGCAGTTTCTGGATTGATTTTTTTATTTACAGTTTTACAATACAACTATTAGATCTGCTTTGTACAGGTCAATTCCAAGCATCTTAAAGGGTATGTCCACCCTAAAATCTGTAGATCTCCCCTTCCCAACCCCAAACACATGGTCTGTTTCTAAAAAAAAAAGATAGAGAAACCTTACATACCAGCCAGGGATCCCGTGGCCACAGCCGCGCCTGTGATTGAAGAGGCAGCCGAGAGATCCTGGGCTGGTATGTAAGTTTTTTTCTATATTATTGTTTTTTAACTAACCATGTGGTTTGGGTTGGGAGGGGAAGAACTAAGTTACACCTGGAGGATTAAACGGTATATCAAAAGTGCAGCTCGATTGATCTAGATGGAGGGAGGGGGGAATCTGCTCCCCTGCGCATGCCTGCAATACCTCCCAGACACGGGAGAAGAGGGAGAAACCTTTTTACAGGAAGACAGCTCCTACTCTTCACTTAGCTAGACTTTACACAGATACTGCAGGAGAACCATATAGAACATAGGTGTAAGGAAAGGATTTTTTAACACTACAAAGTGGGGTCGGTATGGGGTTAAATTTTAGTTTGGGGGGGTGGACATGCCGTTTAAAGAACATCCAGAAAGGCTGATTAATTAAGAAGAGAATCTGCAATTAATTACATTTATTTTAATGATTGAAAAAAGACTGTTTTAGAATATATACTGTCTAAAGAAGAATTAAACCTTAAAATATAGTAGACAATAAATAATTCATCCATCGTCCTGGATTTCTGCCTTAATTTGGCAATATTCAAGTGACTTTTTGTTGTAAATACACATCAGATTCTATTGTGCCATGAATTTGTATCACTTTCTAAATATTTATTGTACATTTTTCACCCCTATACTCTGTATAGGGGGCTATTGTTAACTTTGTCACAAATGGCTTAGAATATACAGAAATTTTCTGCGGCGGTAGTTTGTCGGCCATGGGGTCAGTTGCTTACGTGAAATATATAGACAATAAGCAGCAAATTGCCTATTATAATTTATGTGCATGGTTACATTTATTCTTTATTCTTTTCTAAATTACCGTACCCTAGGGCTATTTGCCATAATCTTCTGCACAGACCAGCTAGCTGCTGGACCAGTTAGTGTACTTATCATTATCAATGGGATGAACAGACATCATCTCCGCAGCCCCTCTGGCAGCTAAGAAAGTATAGAATACAGTCCTGGGGGAATTTAGAAAATAAGAGTATAAAGATCCATACACACATTAGACCATTTTGGCCATGAACATTTGTGGACATGTGTAGCCTGTATTGTAAAGTGATCTGTCCTACTGGATTACTTAACAATGATGGGTAGCAATGGGCATTGTTCGCCTACACTGGGGGAATTCTCCCGATTACTCAACCTTCCTTGCTGAGCAGCAGTGATGATTTACCTAACGTGTAGATTGCTACCTTATTTACTGATGATTTTGAAACTTAACAGTTTTGTTTTCCTTTAAGGAAATATAATTCCTAGCATTACCTGACAGGTATGTTGGGTATTGTGACACCTTCCTTTTCACTAGGTATATTGGAATGAAAAAGGCATGAAAAAGTAATGATTATTGCATAATGCCCTTTTGTTAATATGATATACTGTAAAGGACCTAAACCACTAGGTCCTCACTCCAGGGTTTACACACAATGGGTTTGTGGGGGGTGGTTATGGAAACAGGCGTGGTTAACCAATACAATAAAAGTTTAGTTTAGAGGGAAACTCCCCAAAACAGTACATCTCACCTCCCTTGCTTCTGCAATGCAGTAAAGTGAGTCATGACAAAGAGTACGGAGAGTCACGATCGTTCTCCCTATGTAAAGGATACAGAGAACCTTTGTGACTGCCATACTCCCTACAATCGCGTCTGAAACAAGGGATATTTTTCATCCGAAACGTCTGTTGCCATTGGGAATCGGGACGAGCCCTATATTCCTAATGTGTTTACCCAACTTAAGTTAAGGTGCACTCCTTAACAATTTTACATTGCCCCTTATTAGTATTAAATTGTATCTAACAAAGCCATATATATTTCACCCATTTTTTATCCTCAGGGCTAGTTGACCGTAGGCACATATTACACCCCTTTCACATCAAAAATTGCGTCCTGCCATCAAAGTTTTATGACACGTGTCTGAAAGCCAAAGAAAATTTGCATGAGTATTTATTATGCAAAAAGAGACCTCTCCTCCTCCTCAATTCAATCATTTATTTAAAGGGAATGTCCAGCCAAAAAATTTCTGTTCTTTAAAATGTGTATTAGCCACCCAAACCCACTTTTCACATTTCAAAGATGCCCCAGAGCTTACTTACCTGACCCGGTTGTCAATTACGAAATTGCTATAAAACATATGGCAAGGTTCCAAAGGCTGAAACACTTTGATCAAAATTGTCAAGTAACCTCTAAAAACAGGCCATGTATGTTAGTACAAGGAAACCCATTGAATGGGGAAACTTTCTAAATTAGTAGGCCCTCCATTAATGAAAACACATGATTGCAAGTGCTAAAGAATAATAATAAGAAAAAGGGAAAGTTGATTTCATTATCACACAATTTCTAAGCATCTCTCTTAATATTGTGGAAGGAACCTGGGGCACCCAAAGGAAACCCTTGTCATTATGGGAAGAACATACAAACTCAAAGACGTAGCCATGGGTGGGTTTAAACCCATGATTAGCACTGTAAGGAACCTGTGCTTCCATGTACTCACAGTTGTGCCTGTATTACGAATGTTGAGTTCCCTTATATGTTCCAGGAGTAAAATGAAAAAATTAAATATTTTCTGGTGGGTCATTTTACTCTAGCGCTGGAATAGAATCAAAAATCTATAAACAACTGTAGATAATGTAAGGCCAGTCCATTCATTAGAAGCATCATGTATTATATTGCTAAAGGTAAGACAAGGAAATACGAATGAAACCACAGACGTTTGTGTAGAATTGTAAAAATGGCATTTTATTTATGTTCTCTCTCTTGTCCCAAACCTAATATTGAGCCAATTGTAACCACATAATGTTATGCAACATTATTTTAGTTGTTTTCTTTGTGTCACATGAACTCTAAAATGCCCTTGCACTGTCTCATAGACTTTGAAACCTATTAAAGTGAAATAAATAGCAAAAATGTTTGAAAGGTCACTTTTGCAAAAGAAACTTTACCATTTGACACTATTTTGGCCATTAAACTCCATAGTCCAAGAAAAAAGGAACAACAATAAATAAGTGTGAATAAGAGTACATTTGGATGCTAAATACAATTGCATTACTATTGGATGACCACATCCATTTATAAATACATTTTATTAAAGAGTATGTCCACCAAACTACTTTTGAGGTTTGTTTTATTGAAGAATGGGTGGTAAAGTAGCTATGTCTTACCTCCCGTTCTTCAATAAAACCTGCAGTAGACAGGAGCGAAGGTAAGAAACCTGGCCAGTCTCACGCTCCTCCACTGATCTTCTGACAGGTCCCGACGGACTTTGTACACTATGCACTATTTTCTTAGGTGGACGTACCCTTTTAAGAAGAGAACCTAAGATCATAGATAACGAATCACTTCTTTGGGCTGGGTACACACCATGAATTATTTCTGACCAACCTACCAATATTACTGTGTATTGGTCGGTCAGCAGGAAATATTTTGTATGTTGTAGGTGCGGGAGGCCATCTTTTTCATCAGGGTTGGACGAACGGGGAATCGGGTATGTTGGTAAATAATGGACGATTGTCCCATAGGGGGCCGCAGCGAACTGATGCCCGCGGCTAATTTCGCCATGACAGACAGTGATTTGTCCTGGCCGACTGCTCGCTGGTGGTGAAAGGTCGGCTCTCTGTGACCTTGCTGTGACTGATCATGCGGTTCACAGGAGACCTGCCCGATCATCCATTTGCCCGATCTGGACTAACGGGCGACTGATATTGGTCGGTAACCAGAAGGGAGATTCAATAAAAGTTGTTAAAAATAGTGTGCTAATTTTGCCATAACCAATCAGATATTCGCTTTCAAATGGAAACTAACATCTGATTGGTTAGGGCAAAAAGTGTTAAGAGATTTGATTTACAGAACCATTACTTTAATCACACAGATAACAAATAAGTTTGTGCTAATAAGTTTCACTGAGAATACAAAGCAGGCAGGATGCATTGTGGTTAACCAAGAGGTTATAACTCAACTTCCTAAATTTGTGACAGTCTGACCAAAAGGATTCTGACAGTTAAGTCTGAATTAAATGCACAGTGAATGAAGTAAACTCCTAAGTTTATCAATGGGCATGTTTTTGGGAGTGACAAGTGTACAATACTAAACAAAATACTTTTGTAACTCTACTGTTATTGCAGAAATTATAGTGTTTGAAAGTAAAATGGGAATGATCTTAAAACTTAAGGGAGATTTACACAGAGCTGCTATTGCTCTGGGTAAACCTCCCAATCACGATTCAGTATCGGGTTCGGGATATACTCACAACGTGATATTTACTTTATCTACTAGCATAAAAATCCAGCACTAAAAGTATGCTATATTAAAATCACAAGCGCGGGTTGTGCTGGTGTCTTTTGGAGTTAAAGTTGCGCTAACCGATATTGAGTCCGTTAGCATGACTTTAACTCAATAAAACTGTCCAACAGCAAAATAAAAATGAAACCAAATACAATACTTTTCTATATAAGAAAGAACATAGAGTCAAGGAAGGAAAGCATAATTGAGCCCCTTTATAGATTTTAGAATTAATGGAGAATTTGATTTATGAAGATTGATATATCAGTGTTTTGTTTTTGCTTTTTTGAAAATAGATACTAAAATAGCAACGTAAATAGTTGTCCACTGTGAAGGCAGTAAATTTGTGAAATACTCTGCCTCATAATGTCGTAACGGCAAAAACCTTTAACACCTTTAAATAGGCTTGGATCCTTTCTTGGACAGGCTTAAAGGGAATGTCCACCCCTCTGCACACACATATGCTACAAAACCTGCTGTATCTGCTACAAAACCATAGTTTTGTTTAAAATCACCAATTCAGCTCCCAGTGAGAGATCTAATACTTACCTGCTCCTCCTCGCTCCACTGCCTCGGCTCTGCACTTCCTGATAAGGCAGTCCGTGTTGGCCGTGACAGTGACGTCACGGCCAATCACTGACTGCCATTCCCGGAGCAGTCTCCACTGCGGCTGCTCAACAACACAAAAAGAACACAGCAGCCGCAGTGGAGACAGAGTGAGAAAACCGGAAGCGGTGGTGGATCGAGGAGCTTGTAAGTATAAAATCTCAGTCTGGGAGCTGAATTGGTGATTTTAAAGGTCATGTCCACCCCCTAAACTATAATCCCCCCACTACTGGCCCCATTGTGTAGTGTAGTTTAATCCTTACCTCACATCCCAGCTCCATCTGGTTCTCCTGTAGTCCCCCCCCAAAGTCCCAAAAACTGGCCTCCGGGAGAAGTTTGGCATGCGTACTGCAGCCCTTCTCCCCCTCCCTCCCTCTCCCTCCCGATTAGGATTCCCTCCCCCTAGTGTAAAACCCTTTTGCTATAATAATCCCCCTGTACCCCCAGCCCCAGCCGCTATGTTTATTTTATTAGAAAGTGCCCCAAACATTACTTACTTTCCTCCACCGCACTAAATGACCGGCAGCCGCATCCGTGATTGGCTGCCGCTCAGCCAATCACAGAGGCGACTGCCGGTTCTGCCCCTCTGCTTGCATTTTGTCGCAAGCAGAGGGCCGGCAGCGCGGCGGAGGAAAGAGGGGAGGTAAGTAAAGTTTGGGGAACTTTCTAATAAAATAAATATAGCGGTTGGGGCTGGGGGGACAGGGGGATTGTTATAGCAAAAATTTATTTAATATGTAATAAATAATGTAATATACTTACAATTTAAGCTAACGTATATACTCGAGTATAAACCGAGATTTTCAGGCTAAAAAAATAGCCTGAAAATTGAGACTCGGTTTATACTCGAGTCAAAGACTTACCTGCAGAGAAAAGGATCCAGAGCAGGGGAACTGGAGCAGGTTGGAGAAGGCAACTGTGGGGAGTCTCACAAGGGGGGGGGGAAGTACACTAATTCCTGCAGTGGCAATTCCTTGCCACTGCAGATGTTTGGAAAGTACAACTCCCAGCAACTAAAGCATGCTGGGAGTTGTAGATTCCAAACATCTGTAGTGCCAAAGAATTAGGCTTTAGTTGCCTTTTAAATGCAACTAAATTCCCATACAGTAGTCCCATACAGTATTTGACTATTACTGTATGGGATTACTGTATAGGAATTCTGCTGTCCATTCAAAGGGCAACTAAAGCCTCAAAACAATACAGAATCAGAGGGCAGTTGTGGTGCTATTTTGTACCCTCGGTTTATACTCGAGTCAATCACTTTTACTCCTTTTTAAAGGTAAAAGTAGGTGCCTCGGTTTATACTTGGGTCGGTTTATACTCCAGTATATAAGGTATGTGCATCCATATGGTTGCATATTCAAAGGGATATGTCTGTAGGAAACTACTGCTTTTTAAGTTCTGATGCACATACTGTAGATGTAGCATTTCTTGTACCTTTTCAACATACAATAACTATTATATGTATACTGGATTCATTGATGAAAAAAAGTTTGGTATTAAAATTATATTTATATAGGTGCAGTATTATAGGGAAGAAATTTTGGATTAGCATTCACTTTTACAACACTGCAATGCATAAAGGATTTATTTTGTCAGTATTGCTATATTATGTATTAACCAAATAATACTATGAATTATTTGGCATGGTATTCTATTTGTATGCACAGTTTTCTAAATCCATATTTTTTTAGACATGTGCTTAAGACTTGTTTGAGACAAAACATCTAAATCCTCCTTTCTAATCAGCTTCCCTGACCAAGCTACACATAACTTAGTTTGGCTGGTTATGCCAAAGCCCCACTAGTAGCGCATGGAAACATGCACAATTATGCATACAGCCCAAAAATGGTGATCACATACTACACGGAAGTGCAGAACATGAAGTGGGGCCGCCACAGGCAGTCGCATAACGCAATCCAAAATGCGCTAGTGGGCTCAAGCCCTTAGAATTAGCAGGTTTCTTGTAAAAGAGGATTTTAAGTAAAAGGGTCAGTTTGATACACACAAAGAGCTTGTAGCACAGTCTGACAGCCTGAACAGTTCACAACATCATCTTATCAGAGTAACTCAGCCAGGATTGCCAGAGGTTACAACAACTAGATTGCTTGTTTAAAAAAAAAATTTTAAAATCTGTGTATAAAAACATGCACTTTCACTTCCTGTTTGCAAATCTGCTATTTAAGTGAATCAGCTGCCAGGATTTGTTTTCATTCTAAACTCAAATCTATAAGAGTTATCCCATTTAATTCCCAAAGAATGATTAAATTCAGATCATAAAAAAGTATGTCCTATGTTGACCTGTTTTCATAGCTTTAAGCTAAACAAGTAAGCTTCTTTTTTTAATATTTATTTGAAATGCTTCATTGAAAGAGTGCTTTAATCTATAAATGCATTTAGTGTTAAAATAAAACCTCTTAATAAAAGATTACAGAATAATGTTTCTTTATTTAGATGTTGATAGCAGTGATGGTTGGTAACACAGAGGCTTTGATTATCTAGGATGCTCCTGTGTGTTGTCAGACTTCAGGAATGGTTCTCTTTTGTTGTAGGGATCTGAAATCCTCAGCTGTCTAGGTGTTACTGAATAACAGATTTGGAATGGCAGTCCAACAACAGCTGGGAAACTGCTCCCTTTGCAAATCTCTTTGCCATGGAGTATGTTGGAAATTCCAATTTTTCCCTCCATAGAGTCATCTTATCCAAGAGAAGAACCTATTTCATTGGATCTTCATTTGCCTGCACATCTTTCTGGTTATTTTACTGTATAATAGAACCACCTTTTGTTCCTAATAAAGAGCCAAAATCACCCAAAGATCTTCATTGTAAATTCCTTTCAGTATGCAGATCATGGAACAATCCTTGATGACATACAATGGTCAAGCCTCCAATTACAAGGAAATAATTAAAATGCAATGATGATGGAATTTCCTGTGAATAGTAAAGTAAATGGACCTGCCTCTCATTGTTTGATTTTTCCTGCATAATTTTTTACTTGACATTTGACAAAGCTGTAACAGGCAGTGTTTTGCTAAGGTAGCTGAGAAAATGTGTTATGTCCCATGTGCTCAGGATGTTTACAGACGGTTTGCATGCTAGCTGTATATATATTCTTACTGTGGTTAAGCAGTTTTAAAGTAGAGAAATGTAACATTGTAGCAGGCTTGTTTTTCACTGTTACACAGCATTACTCATCATGTCATAAGCAAACAATACGTTCACTTTCAGTGACAGCTCACATTTATTGAACTGACAGCTTGCCCCTAGTTACCTCATTATTACTGGAACCAACTTTTACTACATAGCATCCACCACTTTCAACTCATTTCAGATGACTTAAGGGGGGAGTTACACACACAGAATATCATCAGTATTAAGGTTTATACTGTATCTGTATTGGCTTTAAAGGGGAACTACCATGGAAGAATCACCTTTAGGCATGAAGGCTAGAAATGCTGCACATAGCAATTACACAGAATTTACTGACCTATAGATTCATCGATAGTTTGATTGTGACAATATTTATACATCTGAAGTTTAACAGTTGGGGACCTCCATTTTCATCTATAGACATGCATGATAGCTTTGAATTTCCCATGATGCTTAGTTACTTAGGGATGTGAAACATTTTCAGTCCTTTACGGCTAGTTCACACAACATCTTTTTAATCAATCGGATTGCGCGTTACCACTAATGTTGGCCAATCGATCTGGCCACACTAGGGGGGCAATGCCAGTGTAAAGCCCACGCTATCCAATGCATTATCAGGTTAGTGTGGGTTATACACCATTTCCATATATGCAAAGTGTGGGGACCACACAATTGTGCGAGCTGTCAGCTGCGGCCACTATTGTCAGGACTAACTGATTTATCCCGCCCGAGCACTCGCTAGTAGCAAATGCTCAGTTGAGACAAAACATCCATTTGTGTGTACCCAGCATAATGTCTCTACTTGATGTAAATTAAAATATAAACCTTAGATACATATCCTACAACATAACCCCTAAAGGTCTATACATACATGCAATTGTGTGGTCCGACCCACGGCACACGATGGTGTACGAATGGCCTTTTCTTCTGACTGTTGGTTAATGAATGGGCGCTCGGTCGGACAAAATGGCTGTTTGGTCAGGCATCCTTGATAATCCCAGCACCCATACACTTAACGAAACTTGGCCGAACACACGTAGTTACAAAGCTTAACAGTTATAGAAACAACATAGTGCAGAGCTGCAAGCAGAGGGAAATAAAGTGAACCTGATCTAATCACAGCTCTATGCAATGCATTTCTCAGCAGTGTACCTTTTTGAGGGAATGTTGGAGGGTAGCATAACAAAATAAACGATTAGGCTTTTAATCAGGTGGTAAGGGATTGTGGGACCTGTAGTTCAGCCACTCGCAGTTCAAACATGAGCTTTTAATTACTGAAAAAATTGCTGCCATAAGATACGCAGCTTTTAGATCACTTAAGTAACAATTTTAAAATTGTCCTGGTTGGTTGAATTATACCATATTATAGACAGCAATGTATGCCTTATTGCATGATTACCTTGGTTGATGGTTGAACTTCACCACCCAGCATCCCTTAGGCTGCAGCCACACTATCAATGGACAGTAGTGCATGTGAGAAGCATGTATGGTACCCAGTGGGTACTGGAGGAGGAGCCAAGATGGCAGCCCCTTATGGGACAAATTTAAAACCATTTATCTTCACTGTCATTGGGCTGATGACACAATGAGTAGGTGGATTATGCAGTATGTACTTGTTTTTCACTTTAGTTGCCTTTTAAGTAAGTAATGTTGAAACAGAAATAAAGGTTTAGAATTAAAAAATTCAGAAAAGCATATGATTAGATTGTATACTGATACACCGATAAACCCATCTCCTTGCGTGCATCACATAACTAACCAACTAGTTGGTTAGAGATTGCAGGGTAGCACATGCAGTGTGACCACCCACATTGACATGCACTACACTGTAACTCTCACAAGCTAACGGATCGCAATCGTGAAAGAAATTAGGCTAGTGTGGCCTAGCCCTTACTCTGAAGAGTGTGCGTTGCTGGATGCATTTAATCCAGTACTTTTCTTCGTTCTGGTTCAGTATGCTTCTGATATTGCCTAGTCAGCAACCGTAAAAATGCCTCTGATATTTTGGGCTGACCATCCAACATATGGATATTTAGGTCGGTCATAACATAACTTTTTGGTTCAGCAGATAGAGTACCGTAGTGATTGAGAAAAGTTATTGTTATATGGATCTGGCTGGTAAACATTTGGGAAGTTGGGCAGGTAAAACTGCTGCTCATCTCAGCATTATGAATGATTGACTGTGTTTGATCGGACATTGATGCAAGATTGAGCCATGGTTAGCATTAGGAAAACATACAATCTAGGCATAAACTTGGACAACCTAATACAGCCAATACAGTAAATTAACAATTTCCTTCTTGTTTTACTGGTCCTGTGTACTATATTGAACTGGGGATTTCTTTTTGAAATTGGAAAAAAGATCAGGATAGTTGATCATCCAAAATATTGGCTTACGTGTTCCAAACCTTAGTTTTAGGCCTTACTGCTGCAATTTTTTTTGTTTTTTAATTCGCAATAAAATTTTGATTTTAATGTAAATTGTGGAAATTAGGACCCGCAGTGTGAATTGGATCTGTTAACCCATAATGTCCAATTATCTGTAAATAATATTACATAGATTAAAGCACAGCTTGTATATGCAGTAATTACTATGCACAAAAACAGTAATTCAAATGTAAAAAGTAAAAGCATCAATATGGATGTAAGTATATTAGTTGTAGTGGTTATGCACATGCTTCTTAATTGCAGAACAGAGCTGGAATGAATTTACATTCTTCACTGGAATCCTCACTATGCTGTGCTCAGCATATTTTTACTCCCAAGGATATCCTGTCCACTGACAGTGGAGGAAGTAATGATTCCTCCCCAGCAGCAGAACTGCTCAGGTATAGAAAGGAAGTCCTTACTTCCTCAGCCTAGCCCTGCCTAACACCCACATACAACTTTCAGAAGTACAGGAAGACCCGTTTCCCCTTTTCTTTACAATCAATGAGGACCTTAAACTCTGTAAAATGTTATCTGGATTTTAAAACTTGCAATAGCAGGAAAGATTATAATCTTTCAGTAACAGACTTCTTTCTGGCTCCTCCCACAGTCATTGTCACTGAATATTCTCCCATCTCTGATAATGGAAGGCATGTTAATGAAGCATGAAGCTTGAAAGCAGTCAGTTACTGCATAAGTATAATTTTCCTTTTAAAGTGACTGTGTGAATATGAAGTGTTAAAAAGGGTTTTTTTTTTGCTTCTTATGAAGCAAAAAGGCAGTAGTATTGTTTTTTTCTGTTTATCTGAGAACATCTGACATCTGCAAGTAAACCAGTGCAGATGTGCTTGAAACACAACTGATTAGCCTTTTAACAATGCACAGTATTTGGCCAAGAAATTTATGTGACCTGAAAAAAAATTCTCTTTGGGTTAAAATACGACCATCTTTCCATCACCTATATGTTATTAGTTTATCTTCAATTAACAAAGAGACCTGAGTGTAGAACTCAGTAGTATTAAGTTTTTGACATGTCTTTGAATGTGAAGTTGAACTGAGGTTGCTGGAAAAAATAGCCAATGGGCGAGGAGTCAAGCCGACAACAGCCACCGTTAATCCATAAAAAATCCTTTATTCATTATTTTTAAAAACTGTTCACATTGCTAAACATGTCGTACCATGATCACAGGAACGGGGAGGGGGTGTGGCCTGACGCGTTTTGCAGAACTTCTGCTTCCTCAGAGAGGTTGCTGGAAGTAAAGCTGGATATGTGCAATACCAACCTTTAACACATGACAAACTGAATCTGTAAAAGATGTGGCTACACACAGCACCAATACTATAGTACAGAGAGATGACCAAGGGGTATGTTATGTCCGAAACAACCATTTCCGATGCCAGTAGTCCAAGAAAGGCCTGATCCTGCACTGATGAGATCGGCACTTCATCACCAGTGTGTTTACTTCACCTGTTACCCAACCTCATCTCTGAATAATCAAGTTAACAGAAAGTACAAAACCATTTCTAAAGCTGGGTACACACACGAAAGATCTTAAAAAATGACTGCAATATTCTGTCTCATTTTCTAAAGATCCTGTTACTCACAGATCCGAGCATTCTCCCTGTGTTAAGCATAGGGAGAATGCTCAGGACTACAAATTTCCCTCAGCTGTGGCCAACTCCCTATACTTTAAGTACAGGGAGACGGGCGAGGAAAATTTGTGCATGTCTGAACGATCGTGAGGTTCCACCTTAAGGGGCTATCATTGTAAAAGAGTAAAGTATTCAGTCCTACCTATACCTTTTTTTCCCAATTTCAAGCCTCTCTCTGCCTTCAATAAGCCATGCAATTTGTCTGCCTCTAACTGTCACTCAAAGCTAGCAGAGAAGAGAGATGGTAACAGATATTCCCACCAGCCAATGACAAGTGCTGTGTTAATTTAGGCCCTGAGCCCTCTAGATGGGCAGGCTTTTAGCACTCATCTTTGCTGTGTGATAAGAGAATGCAGCACAGTTGTAAATGTGAATAAGCTTATGGAATTTGTGTACTGTTTTGTCATCCTTCTACATTACCTACTTGTGTGTCAGTAGCCCAGTACTGGAGAATCACGATTATCTTTTTTTTTTTGTACTTTGTTCAGTGCTGGACCAAACCCATAAGCCAGGTGACCAATATGTACAGAGATGTACACCTGGCGGCTAACTTTTAAAGAGTGCTGTTGTCCATGAAACTAAATGCTTAAAAGGCTAAATTGTCTCCCTTTATTATAGGATCGACACGTTACATCAATGACTGTAAGGTTGAAATTAGTAAAAGCAGAACTAAACATAACAGGTTTGAAAGTTACGGTACATGAATGGATTTTTGTTCTGAGTGTATTGAAGTTCCTATAAATATTAAGGAATTGCTTTTCATGTCTCCACACACAATCCTTTGATTGAAATCCTCATTTAATTGGTTTGTTGGGCAATGTTGATGCATGAAAAATATCTTCTGTTTTATAAAGGTTTTACTGGGCATTAAAATAATACTTTATATATAATTATGTGCAGTAGGCATTCTGCACAAATGTAATTGAAATCACGATTTAGTTCCATAACTTACTTAATAATAATAATTGTCCTGGTGCATAGTTGTTATTCACTGACATGGATGAGTGGCTACATAACTCTGGTAATAGTGCCACTTCATTATAAACAGTTTAAGGTCCTGGCTAAAGAGCATATATTATACCGAGTTTGAACTTCCCTATAGAAAGGACAGAATTTAAAAAAGGGAAGATAACAGCTTACTCTAAAGGTTGGGTAAGAGATATTGCTCTTTCCCTCACTTCATAGTATGATCAGATTTCCCCATGCTCTATGTAAACAAGTCATGTAAATGATCATATATACTTTTAATTAGTTCTGTAGTATTGACACCTTTGGCCCAATTGGCCACAGCGCAGGAAACAGAGGTTAAAGTTTCTCTTATCTATTTAAAGGGCATGTCCACCCCCAAAACTATAATCCCCCCAACTACTGGCCCCACCATGTAGTGTAGTTTAATCCTTACCTCACATCCCAGCTCCATAGGGTTCTCCTGTAGTCCCCCCCCAAAAGTCCCAAAATGACTACCAGGAGGCTAGCAGAGTCCATATGGACACTGCCTGCTAGCTGGCCTCAGGTAGATTTTTGCCATGCGTACTGCAGCCTTCTCCTCCCCCCCCTCTCCTCTCCTCCTCTCCCTCCCGTCCTACTATCCCTCCCCCTAGCAAAAACCCCTTCAGTAATGATTTCCCCATGTCTCCCAGCCCCAACCGCATATTTTTTTTTTAGAAAGCTCCCCAAACTCTACTTACCTCTACCTCTCTCTTTCCTCCGGCGAAGTGAGCTGCCGGCAGCCGCGTCTGTGATTGGCTGCCGCTCAGCCAATCACAGGCGCGGCTGCCGGTCCCGCCCCTCTGCTGCTTCCTTGCAAGCAGAGGGCCGGGAGCGCGGCGGAGGATCGAGGGGAGGTAAGTAGAGTTTGGGGGGCTTTCTAAAAAAAAAAAATGTAGCGGTTGGGGCTGGGAGCCCAAGGGGGATCTTATATGAAAAATAAAATTTTAGGGTGGACATAGCCTTTAATACTGGTTAGTGCAACTTTAACCCCTTACTTGCGGTGGCTGCTTGGGTATCGCAAAAGACTCCCACGCAAGGCAAACTTTTCAATAGCGGTTGTGTGGCTTTTTCTATATGACTTTTTAATGCCAGCTGATATACCCAGAATGGCTGCAGCTCTGGGTAAATCTCCCTGTTTGTGTATGGTACTTGGTCTGTTATAGACCTGATATTGTATGAGCAGGTTATCATCTGTTTTTAATTTATTCTGTAGGTATTTAAGTTTTTAGGTGAGCTCTGTTTATTCAGTCGGACAATAGATCTATATTCTTGCTGACCTAGGATTTTACAAAGCATGAGTGTTGGTGATTAATAAATGGAGTTACAGTACAAGTTTGCCTTTTTATAATTTAGTTCAGCTAATAAAAACAGTAATATTAAACATACACGTCATAATGACTGCATCTACTAGGTGCATGAAACTGGCCTTAGGGCCAGGGTGTCTGTTCCAGTAAACAAAACAAAAAATACAGAGATTGGGAGAGATGGTCCCAAGCTTCGTTCCCAAGGCCAGTTTTTTAGCTTGGCAGTTTTGCAATATTACATAGCACACTGATGACCCATAAAGGATAGGATATAGTCGGCCATAGGCCGACTGCTCTTATGATACATACTTTTCACTGTTTATTTCCCTGCACAGAAAGAAGTGTACCAAGGGTTTAGGCTTTAATCTGGTGCAGAAAACCCCACCATACATTCACTGGTTCCAGTGGGGAGAGGAGATCTGAACATTACAGGACCTGGTCAGCAGCTGCTTACCTTACTAGACAGCTCAGTTTAGCAGATCTATCATCCTCCACATGCTCTGTCATCCTCATATGCCGAATGTGCTCTGCCTTTGCCCCTCTGCTCTGCTGCATTGCTATAGGGCTTAGGGCTCATAGACACGTCTGATCGAAGCACATGATTGCTGACAAACGAGAAGCCTGTGAATATACAATTTTCTTAGAGAACAAATTTAAAGGGCAAGTCCAGCCCTTAAATGAAAACTTACATACATGTAAATCACCCCCCAAAACCATAAACTGTAATAGTTTGAAATCTGAAATATATAAGTCTAACCTGAAATCCTGCACAATATCCTGTTGCCCCTGTTTCTGCTTCCTGGTTCTTCCAGTTAGTAACTGTCAGTTATGGATTTAGACATCACAGCCAATGACTGAATGTTAATCCATTAACTGCCTCTTCTGAGCATGCCCAGGCTCAATACAAGTCACTAAATTGCTCAGTTTCCATGAGGCACCCAGAAGCATAGCAGGCATACAGTAATGAATTCAGAGGACAAATTAGGATATATCAACATATTTTAAAGAGGCCATTCTTTCTAAAAGATGTTCTTATGAGGGTGGAGTTGTCTTTCATTTTGGAGGTGGACATGCCCTTTAAGAATTCCACATATTTTTGTTTTTTATGAGCCCGTTAATACTTGGAGCTTGTTTGTTGTTTTCCTGAAGCATTCACACTGAGTTCTTTAAAGCATGTGTCCACTCACTGAAAAAAAAAAATATTATTGTACCCAACCACACTACCCTTTCTCTACCTTTTTTTATTTTATTTTTTTGGAATTCGGTTCCTTTGCTCGTTTCAGGGGATGTGTTCCTTACAGGGCTGTCCAAGCTGTTACTAAAGATGCACCACCCACTTGACCCTGTGACACTGTAAGTAAGCAAAGAATCTCCTCTCTGCTCCTGCACGATCGGTAGCAAATCAGATTGTGCAGGTAGAGACAGAGGAGAAAGATAAACGCTTTTGGCATGCTACTTTATCACAGCTGTACTACCTATTTAGTAAGGGTGTTACGTGATGCTGCTTGTTCTGTGGAAGACTTTCTGTATCCATGGAAACGTAACTCTGCAGTGCCAGTTGTCAGGCTTAGCTTACTACACTAAAAAACCTTTGACGCATGCGCGAGTGGAGAGCGCACGTTGGAATGTGAGTGAGCAGTCTGAAATAGAGGATACCTAAGGACGTACAGAAGAACACGTAATCGCAATGCCGTGCGATCTCGCATGCTGCGCTTCTGAAATTTAATCCTATCGAGGTGCATGCAATACGCACCACAAATAGTGATCGCGTTCACTCAGAAAATGCAGCGCATGTAGTGGGGACTTTCACTTATAGTTAGGTAGGTCTGCGCAAACGCTAGCTGATCACAAAGCACAATCTAAATTTTGCTGCTAAGGCCTAGCTTTAAGGGCATAGCCCCACTGCAGCGTACTTAATCGCGAGTGTTATCGCGATTCTTGTGCGTTTTGCCATTTTCCATTATGGAACCGCAGGCATTAACGTACCAAAAATGGTGAATGCTTGCGTTACCAAAATGCGAATGGACACGCAATCACATGCGCATAGAAAAGTTGCAGAGATTTTTTCGTTCCCATGATTTCCATTATAGCCAAATCGCATACGCAATCGCAAGCGCAAAACGTGTGCGCAATCGCTCAAAAAACGCAAGTCGGGCCTAGCCCTAACAGTCACAATAGCGATTGCAGGGATGTAAATTCTAGCAAATAGATGATACTATTAAACCAGGTACACAACAGAGCAATGCAGATATTACAAATGATAGTCTTTTTTGTTTATGGATATTCCCTTTTAAATACAATAGGATGCTATGACAATGGAATAAAAACACCTTAAATATGTTAAAGGGGAAGTTCAGTGCAAATACATGTACATTTCAGAAAAAAGAGCAGTATTTTTTCATTCTAATGACCTTTACCTGCCCATTCAGCATTTTATCTGTGTATAAATAAATGCAACCGAAATACTGACTTCCTGTTTGCAGGAAGTCAGTAAGAGAGCGTTGTGGTCTTGCCCTTGACCCAGCGCCTGGGTTGATTCAGTTGCTCAGTAGAAATCTGAGCATGTTTGACCCATCCTACAGCCAATCAGTAGAAATTACTGTTAAGAACATTCCATGGATGTGGTGCATCCTGGGAAGAAGAAGTACCGTTAGAGCCTGAAATGGCAGCTTACTAATGTCAACAGCAGGGAACAGCAGAGGGTATGAAATCAACTGATTTTTGAAAATGGGAGAGAATATGTAGCGTAACTAAGAAGGCATTACACAATCTAATAATTTAAAAAATATTGATCATTTCCACTGAACTGTCCCTTAAAGCACATTCTTGCAAACAGATTTAAAAAATAAAAAGTGTGTTTGGCTCTCTCACAGTATAATTGACCTTTAAAGGTCTCACGCTCCCTCTACTGGTAACCTTGCATATCCAGCATAAGCTAAATTATATAATGTATGTATGTATAATTTTAAAGCGCCACTTGGGTACGCAGCGCTGTACATTATAAAATACAGAGTAAGTGCGAACAATTATACAGATAAATAAAAATTTAAAAACAATTTCATACACAGGTTAAGAGCGCGCGCGCGCGCGCACACATATAAATTATGGATAAATTGATATAAGTGAAGCATGCCTTGACACGTTAGGAATGAGATCTCTGTCCCGTAGAGCTTACAATCTAATGAAAGAACCAACATCCGCCTCTCTGGATTCTATCCATCATAGGTCACAATTCTACAAATTCCCAAAATATTCGCTTATGTATTAACCTTCCAATATTCATTCAGTTTGATATATTCACATGAGATAGGAATCTATGTCTATAAACTAAAATAAGACATTCAATAGCAGTTAAATGATTTTAATTCATATAAAATTATAAAAATGAAATGCAGTGATTTATTGTCTATCTATACTGTAAGGGTATTTCAAGATCCTAAGCCTTTAGCGATAGATTTTGGTATTAATAATTATTACAACAAGAGTATTTTAATGATGTACTTGTACTATTGTTTGCTTTTTTATTTTTGACGAGCACTTTTTTTTTTTTTTTTTTTTTTTTAGTTGTGGTTTTAATACCCATGTCATTGGCAAATTATTTAAGCCTCTGCCTTTAGCTGAGTTCTGTATCCTACCTCCCTATCCTCTGTCCCTGAATACTCATTAGTTTAGTGCTGCCTAGCCTGGCTCAGGCAGGTGAAGAAGAGGGACAGCCTAAACCACTAGTCAAAAGTATCATTCGTTTTCGGTAATCCCCGAATGTATGGTTCTATTTTCGCTAACCCTCAAAATATTGTTTGGTAACCCTCGAATTGTCCGTAACCCTGGAATGTAGCTTACGCAAAACCCGACAATTGCCCGCTCATGTTTAAGTGTTTAAAAAAGGTGATAGTGACATGTTCCCCAGACCATTTCCCAGGTGCCACAGCCATTTACAGTAAGTTACCATTGTTAGTTTAGCTGTAAATCATCCGGACTTTTCGAACTATCACATCCCCCATTGACTTTAATGTGTCCGAATTTGAACTTTCAAACTTTTATTGAAGTTCGAAAGTTCAAAAACGGACAGAACTTTATGAAGTTCGGCCATCTCTAGTGGAACAATAAAGATGGTCGAACTTTCGAAAGTTCGGTCCGTTTTCGAACTTACAAACTATATGGAAAGTTCGAAAACGGACCCATTAAAGACAATGGGAGCCAAATAGTTTGAAAAGTAATTAATGGTAACAATGTAAATGGCTGTGGGACCTGGGAAATGGTCTGGGGAACATGTTCGAATATCCAGGACTTTAGAAAAATCTATTTTATTCTCACATGCGCTACTTTCGAGCTCTCGCATTCGAACATTCGATAATTATCCCATAAACGATATTTACTCGCGTATTGGTATAATAGACATTTTACTATGCATATTTGATAATTTGGTATTTACTCGCGTATTGGTATAATAGACATTTTGCTTGCGGGTTCAATAATTCGATATTTACTTGCATATTGGTATTATAGACATCTTAATCGCACATTTGTTTATTCGATATTTACCCGCGTATTGGTATAATAGACATTTTATTACGCATATTCGATAATTTGGTATTTACTCGCGTATTGGTATAATAGACATTTTACTTGCGGATTCGATAATTCGATATTTACTCGCGTATTTTTATAATAGACATTTTACTCGCATATTCGCGCGCCTTGAACGTTCGAACATTTGAAAATTAGCGAAAGTCCTAAAATTATCGAAAGTCAGAGAAATCCGGGTCCTGGATAGTTCGAGAAGTCTGAGTCCGTTCGAACTCGGGTTCGAGTTCTAGTGAACAGCAGGTCTAACTCTTTAGAATTACAAAATAGACTAATATTTATATTTAAGCTTTTGTTCTCCTTTAAAATGTGTACTAGGAATGATTTGTTTACGTTTATTAATTCCTGACCTCTTTTTTTTCTAGGACACCTTTGTGGAGCTGTACGGCAACAATGTCAGGCCACCATTTGACCCGAGCTGGTTATCAGTCAAGACAATATTAAGCCTTGCTGTAGTTGGAGCTTGCATCACATTAGGGGCATATTTTGGACACAAGTGAATGAGCATGAGTCACAGTGGTTGTATCCATGCTATGAAGAATTGGACACTTTATGAGTAAATCTAGAGGACCAATTGTTAAATCAGCTATAACTGCCAAAGGAGGTTTCATTTTATTTCTGTAGAAATATTTCTTTTTATCGAGGTTTATTTATTAAAGTTCTTTGCATTTCAAGCTAAGCCTCACCATCCGACAATTTACATGCAGTGTCTTTCCTTACTTGGTTCACAAATTAAATGTTACATGTGTTTTTAGACCTTTGGAAAGTTTGGTTAAGAGAGGATTACTAACACTAGCTTTGGGACAGAATTTACCCCGACTGTATATATGGAAGTTAAAATAACTAGAACAAAATACATTAATAATAATAATACACATTTAAATCTATATATAATGGCATTCTAGAAAAGAAAACTAAGATAAAACCATCATGTCCAGCATTGCTTCATATGAATGAACAATTTCCCACACAATGTGACATTATGACATCATGACACAATTTGGCATATGTATGTAATACATGTCCAGTAGCCTTACTCTACAGTGTACTACATACACATGCATTTGAAAATGCACATTTTTCAAACTTTCTTAGTATTTGCATTTACAAGTAAATTCTGTGTTTTTCAAAGAGATCTTATGTATAGACGGATCCTTTAAGTCACTTTGGTGTCCTCTGTAAGCCACAAGGGAAAGGTAAAATAAATAAAAAGCATGTGGTAGGTCACAACTTTATATATATTTTAAAAAGTCAATGTGTAATATTTAAATGAATCCAACATTTTAATATCCAGTTATTTTTGAGCTAAAAGACATATTACTTGTTTGTGTCAACTCGTTCTAAATTAATCAGGCAACAGTTATTATATCTGTAATAGCATTTTCCCTTTCTTAATTAAATTTAACTGGCACATTGATAAGTTTTATTGTTACCAATACAAGTTGAAATGTTGACATAAGTGGCCCACAGAAATTACCATTGAGTTACCTAACCAGACACTTTAAAACCTTTTTTATTACGGGAACAGCAGTTTCGGTGGTAAATTTGATCAATATTTAAAATGTTTAAAGAATTGGATTTCACTGTTACAGTGCTTGTTGGATAGTTTGATTACATGGGTATTTATTTTTGTCCGGTATACATGTATATGCAATGCAAAGACTTTCTATGTCTATCTAAATCATTGATGCCATAGTGGAATAGTATCCACTAGTATCCCCCAAAACTGTTGCTTTAATGCCAAAAGGGAAACACTGTAAAATATATAGAAAAGACTATGGGCCATATTTATAAAAGAGCGCTATTTACACTGTTTTTTTATGCCAGATTTTGCTACAAAATTGGATAGATTTATTTTGACTGCCCCTTTATAAATATGCCCCCATACATTAAGGGAATTTCCCAACTTTCTAGAAACTTACAAGGTTTCTAATATTTAGTGCAATATGAAAAGCCAACTTATACTAAATACGCAATCAACTTCAGGTGAGCTGATTGCCACCTAACGGGACCATGAAAAATTATATTCACATCATTTAAAAAATCTTATATGTGCCCAAAGCATGATGTGATTATTTCAATCATGGCTCTTCCACCTAATGTCTACCTACTACCTACAGAGGAGGATGGCTATGAGAGGAGGGAACAACCTATAATCTTGGTAAAGGCAAAAGGATTTTTAAAACTTATGAATATACAGTCTCAGGTCCCTTGTTGGCGATTCTGTTGTTTTAGTGTATGTATTGCCTTTTCTTTAACTAAAACACAAGAGGCTTGAAAAAAGGAAACATGATTCCCTTTGCCTTTTGATATTAAACTTTCCACCAAGAAGGGAAAACTTTTACTTTGATGTCTATTATTACAACATGTTTTTGTTAGACTTTAAATACAGTTGTTTTACTAAATATGGAAAATAGGTCAGTTTTCCTCCCCCAAAAAATACTTCCCCAAGTTCACGAAAATATATATGAGAATATTATACTGATATTGTATTGATTGTTGTTTGAGTTCATATTTGGAGACCCTTTTAGCACATCTAGTATAATTAGAATAATAATCCTGCAGGGTATATCTCATGCTGTGAGTGAATGACAAAAATATTGCTATATTATTTGTGTTCTTTGCACTTATTATATGTCATTCACTGAGGTGTGATGCACATGGGTGGTCCATTAAAAGCCTCATAACTGCAGTATTAACAAGTCAAAAACTTCTGCTACATTGTGGAATGTCCACGAGTTTGAAGAATTATTTAAGTTTTTAAAGGGGAAGCTCAGCACAAATACAAAAAAAACCCTGCTAAATCTATCAGCAGTTAGGAATTTTATCAGTCTGTTAATATTGTGCTATTTGCCTGCCATCCTGTTATGTCCATCTGTGGCAAATGTAAGTATACAGGGGGAGATGCAATAATTATAATTATCTTCCTGGTTCCCACATCACTATGCAACACCAACTGTATTGTGAGAGCCAGGAAGGTAAGGTGTGCTGTCTTAGTGGCTCCTTTCAGATTGTGTAAAGCCTTGCGCTACACATTGGTAATCCTTTATTCCATCAGGTGCCTGACAGTTTCCAGAAATGATACAGACCTGCCTATTAAAGCCCATGCTACACAGATATTTCATGGGGTGCTGTGGGTTTTGCAACTATTTACCCTTATCTTCATCTCCACCACAATGTTTCATTTTTGGCTTTTGTTAAATGTCCACATTTATCTCCATACCGATTTTGTCATAACGCACTATGATCTTTTCCCATCATGCAAATTTGTCAGTGGGCAAATCGTATTGCAGTTATTAATTTTATTCAAATGCTCCCTTGGGTAACCTATGTGCATCCATCATTTGCATTGGGCTATTCCTCACATCAGCACTTTGAGGGTGACAGCATTTTTGTTTGCTTTACCCTGCAGCATATATTTTTTTATTTGCAAAATTGCAAACAAATATATCTATATATATTTTTAAACTTAATTTGTATGTTAAATACAAAAGTTGTTTGCTATTGTTAACTGTTAACATATAGCCGGTTTTAATTCATGCCATGTATATAATTGTGAAATGAGTAGCCAAAAATTTCAAGAAGCAATAAGTTAGGATTTTGTAGATGCTTGTTTAGTGTACGTAATGTTAATATCCTTAAAGGGAAACTATCATGGATTAAAGAAATGATATACTACAACTTTTAAATGGTGTTGTAAATTTCCAGGTACAGAATTAATGTTATCTTGTTTACAATGTGAAGAATTATTACCGTGTAGTTAAAAAATGTCAGCAATTTCTCTCGTAGTAGCTATTCCTTTAAAAAAATGACAGTGGTGAAAACATTACTCACAGTTTAATTTCTTTAATGTGGAGGCTTTTGAAGGATCTGGAGAAGTCATTTTTCATGCTGCTTATCAAATTAATTGTAGCTGTATTAGTGCACTTGTAGCATAGAAAAAACTGAGAAAGTATAGTATGTAATACTCTTCATTTGCACTAAAAATCATTTTCTTAAAAGATTAGCTTTCAGGCTGCTACCTCCTTTTTTCAGATCTTTGCATTATCTTGCAAATAAACTGGAACAGGAACACAACACCATTTGAAGAGCGTATAATAATATTAAAGGGGAACTGTGGTCTCCAAACAAGTTGAATTTAAAAGAAATGCCAGTTTCCTACCTTTAAAACGAGCCATCAACCACCTCTCTACGTGCTCCACAGCCCAAGAAATAAAGAAATGACTGACCAGAAAGTTAATGGGTGGGAGGCTGACATGTGACATTCCTAAGGCTTCTCCTGCACAGTGCCGTCGGCGAGCACAGCCTCAGACTCCCTCAGTGTGTGAGGGAGAAAGGAAGTCCCTCCTCCTCTCTGCTGTGTGAAGGACCTGCAGCTGCAGAGAAGGTAAGGGAATCTACATCCCTTCTCTCTCACTATGTGAAAACAGCCTGTTTCCACAGAGTTTTCGGGGGGGTAGAGGGGGTGTCAGAGTGGCCCACAGCACCTGTGAGTGGGTGGGGCTTAGTCACCCACGATTGGGCAGGGCCATGGCACCCGCGAGTGGGCGGGGCCACATGGGGCTGTAAGGGAATGGGCCAAGGGGGGCCTGCAACTGGAGGGACCATGGGGTCCATGAGTGGGAGGGCTACAAAGGGGAGGAGACACAGGGCAGATTGACTGACAGGTTTCAGAGTAGGAAGCAGGAAGTGCAGGGGACCTGGTGATGCTGCTGCCATATCACACACAAAAATGTAAATATATTCAAAACTATGTAAAATAAACAATGAAAATAAATTGCAGAAACTCTCAGGAGAGCAATTCCTATCAATTTACCTAAAGTTATTTTTGGACCACAGTTCCTCTTTAACAATCGGTAAACTCTAACATATATGATCGCAGAGTCAGATTTTAACTGAAGCAAACATTCTGATTTCTGCTCCTCCTTCATAGCTGAATGCAGTCTGTATAAAGATAGCATATTATTAAGAAGCACTGGTTTTGTGGTTTAGAGCATTCTATAAACACAGATGGGCCATCACACACCTTCTGCAGCCATGACTACTTCTCCCTGGTGTTTCCTAGACCCTAGGCAGAAACATAAGGTGCCCATACACATGCAACTTTGGTCGCTAATTCAAATAGATTTCATCAGAATCTGATTGTGAAATACCCGATGCTCCAATAGACAATTTATATAACAGCATAGGGAGCTGATAATGATAGTTCCAGTCTATGGACAAAATGTATGATCGCTATTAGCTACTGTAGTAGGAAATTTTCCATTTGGACTAACAGGTTGAAATGCCGACAGACGTAGCTCCATGGCTTCACTACCTATATATACACATTGCTGATATTCAGTAATTCCTGTCAGATCTGACCGGATTTATTTAATGTTGTCCATGTGCATACCTTTAGGTTACCTTTTTTTCTTTTCTGTAAGACTATAAACAATGTTATATATCCTAATTCTTCGTTAATACATCACCAGACAGGTTAATGAAGTAAATGGTGAATTATTTCACTTCAGCCCAATCTAACCCTTCTAGGCAGAATTCATAGCCCCTTACTTCAAAATAAAAAAGCGAGAAATGTTAATCACACATTTTCTTTCTTGTGATACTATCCTTATGCTTAAAAATAAATGCTAAAACCTGGAGTAGCAATTCTATTTATCAAATCATGTCATAAATCAAGATCCTCAGCTTAGTTATTCAATCTGCTGCAGGACTGTAAATAAAAACAATAGGAATCAAAGCAACACCATTTAAATGCAATTAGCATAGCAGCTAAGTTTTCCCTAATGGATATAAGGGTACGGCCACACTGTGTGCGATTTCGTTGTGTTTGCGCATGCATTTTTTTCATTAAGTATTGGAAAACACATACGATTGCGATTTAAAATGCGGAACGCAAATTGCAAGAGCAATCGCATTACACCCAAAAACACATGTTTCTGATTCCAATGATTTGAAAAAAACGCACACGCAAACGCAGAAAAATCGCAGCAGTGTGGCCTAGCCCCAAGTGTCATAAAATAAAGAACTTCAGTTTGACTAAACCTCTTACAAATACAATATTTATATATATATATATATATATATATATATATATATATATATATATTTTTTTATGCGTGTTTTTTCCCCTTGATTTTCTTTTTTGCGTATGTTTGAAACTGCTCAATTGTGTTTCTGGGTATTTTTAACTATAGGATTATCCCAGTTCTAGAAGGCTGTTAGAATCCCTGTGCATGGTGCTGCATTGTGGAAATGCCTTGTGTTCATGTGTAGTGAACAGATTCTGGTGATGATAAAACAATTTCGATACAGTAACACAGTCAATAGTAGATTTATAAATTGCATTGATTGGGGGGGGACCTGTATCTTGTAAAACTTCTGTCCATAAACAAGCATGTAATAATGTTGTGATGGTGTCGGCAATGTAGGTGTAACAAACTAAAAATGTAACTGATCTTATTCTAGCTCGGTATTGTTTGTGTAGAAAATTGCTGCTTCCTCCTAGTGTGAATCTCGGCTATTAAGATGCTTTTTTAAATTGTATTGATATTGCATTTGTATTTAAGGGTAACATTTGTTTTTCTACATTGTAAAGGTGTATGATGTTTAAAGGCGAGAAAGAAGTAAATGTAAATAATTATTTTTAACATTTATTATTCATTCGCAAATGCAGTGTTTTAGTATTTACATTCTAGAGATCCTGTCTGAAATTGGGGCTTTAAAGTTCTATTTTTAGCAGAATGTTTACATATTTTCCCCATTGTATTGAAAGCAAAAGTTCAGTTGTGTTATTTTATTTAACATTTATTAATTTTGTTTTCAAATAAAGATCTTTGTGTGCATTTGCGAATCAATAATGTATGTTTTGTATCGTGTTTTGCTTAACTATTTCACAATAGAAGTTTCTAGAAATTTATTTGGAGTCTGCAACTAGTACATGGACATTAGATAACTTCGCTACAAAAGTAGATATGGCACCACAGGTATAGTTCTAAGGCTTGTATACTTGCGATTCCACACAGGATGCCCAACAAATGAATGGACAATTGGCGACAGTTTTGGACAATAAGCAAACCTGTGTCTGCTCGGTTGGGCATCGTTCATGATTTGCCAAGTCAGACCACCAATAAGGCTGACCGAATGGCCATGCACCTGTGATTATCACCCAAAATGCCCATTAATTGGCCACTTGATTGTTTAGCATCATGTGTGGAATTGCTCAATTGCAGAAAATGTAGGTGCCTAGCAAAGAATGCATTGTGAGTCCTTTAACTATACATGTGGGTCAGTTGTACATCCTTTTGGTGAAAATGAAAACCCAAGAACGTACAGACCTTATTTTAACTGCAGTTGGCGTAATGCAATGCTTCTATTTATAAAATATATAATATGACCGAATGTGGAAGCAGTAAATTTGCTTTCTATATAAGTATTGTTTATCTTAACTTCTTTAATAGACTGTAATATGTAGCAAAATCATTTATTTGGTGCGTTCTGCATATACATTATAAAACAATTGTCAGGATAGGTTGCACTGTTCTTTTGAGGTGCCACTTACAATGTAAGCAATGTAGTAGTTCCTCTTCATATAATTAAATGTATATACATCTATATAGTTCTGGGCACAAATTACCACTTGTTGTTAAACAAGTTAAACTCTACTTGTACATGGGCTATATTTTCCAAATAGGTCACTGGTAAATATTCTGACAAAATGTAAGGAACCCAATTTACTCATGAAAGTTCTATCCTGTGTATCTAAGGATATAAACTGTTTTACATGGAAGAGGAAATCTGATTGCTTAATTGCATTATTGAATTATCATTTATTTATCCTTGAAATATTTCAAGCTAAAAAAAGTATTATTTTGTTACATTTTATATAGCAGATTTCTAAACTGTGCTGCTAAACTACCAAAATAATCAAAGTGTATATTAATGTGTATAGGGGACAAATGAGAAAAGCTGCTTACAGTGATTCATACGATGTACACAGTGACTGCTTGGGAATATCCTGGGTCATTATATCACATAGAACAATGCAATTGTTATGTAAAACTTTAGGGGGGGAAATCTAGGATCGTAAAATCCAACCTCTCCATGGCATGCTCCATGTTTTTGTATTTTCAATCTACCATTTCTGTCCTGCACTGATCAGAATAATAATAATTAGCTGATCAGAAAGGATGTGGTCTGTGCAGAGTATGCAGATGGCCTTGATGCACCATGACTGTTACATGCCAGCAGATCACAGACCTCTTTTGCCTTATTCACATGCTCCAATGTCTATTGCCGGTGATTAGTTAATAAATGGGACTTGTCTCACTTTGTTCTTAATGACAAGTATGAATACTTAAAACGCTATTTGGTTTTCATTTAAAACATCTCACTACAAGTTATGTGCTCTCCTGTGAGAGTCCCATATTACACATATTAACATATGAACCAGGTTAGCGAGTGTGAGTGACAGGAGAATTGGCTAATCAAGTGTCCAAAATTCAAACAGTTTTATTAATATCCAAGGAGGAAAGAAAGTCATGGTCAACCCCTACAGATAAATGGGTTTTACTATTTACTTTATCATGAACAAATTGTTAATATAGTAGTGTGTATCAATAATGACATTGTGGATTAATAAATATATAAATATAGTTTACATAGAGATATAACTAACCCATGTTTCATCACAATTTTAGTAATATTTAGCAGTGCGTATTGCTGGTGCAGGGGCCGTACTTTATTGCTGTGCATGAATCCTCCTTGTTCAGAGTGACCCCACTAGCAATCATCTACTCTAGGTTGGGGAGATAATTGAGGGTTTCACCAGCTATTGGCGGCCGTAACAGGTCAAAGCTTTTCATAAGGTAAAGCGAGTAAACTGTACAGCTATGAAAAGAAAATTCAGGAATCACTTAACTGACACCCTATATTACAAGTTTAGGCTTTACAGAAATTAAGCTCAACATTTCTGAATAGGCTCAGGAGCAGACTTAACCTAATTCCACAGACAGTACTTGGTTCTTTCAGTGATTGGGCCAGCACCTGGGAAGTTTGTATCTGCATGTGGAGTGAAGCACTGGTCATTTGGTAAAGGTGCAATAGAAGCCTTTGTCTAATGCATTCACTCCTAGAAGTTGGGACTTATAGGGTCCATTTTTCTGTAACAATCTGTCAGAGCCAGTTCCAGTGCTAATCTGATATGTTTAGAAGTTCAGAGAACATTGGATTGTGGTTGCTTTAAAATTTTAAAGGAGAACTTTAGTGCATATTAAGTACAGTTTAAATGTGAAGTAACTGGTAGGGAGATAGGATTGACCATTCCTGCCTCACAATATTGTTTCTCTAAGGAGCACCAGCATAGAGAAAACTGGCTTGATCCTGGCTTCAGCACTATCTTTAATACAGGGAAGCCCATGCACTAACCTAACAGATGAAAACTGAAAGTGTTGGCACAATGCAACAAAATGATATGGGGGGGGGGGGTGTTAGGAATAATCGATCCTGAATCCCTGCCCCAGGTACGATGTGGCCTAACAACATCTCTCAGCTCTGTATGTGGATGTATTGCAGCTCCCCTGTGATTGCACTGGTAGAAGATGGAACTGCCAGTTACCCCAATGACCAGCAACTAAAATAGCACTGGATTTAACATGCACATTATTTAAATACTTTGGGGAAGGGTACTGGATTGCTGCTTTGTTTTTCCCTAAGCTTAAAGGATAAGTGCACTGTAAAAACAGGTTTACTTTAATTGTAAAAAATCTCTTTCCCCCCCCCCCCCGGTCCCTCCTGAGCCTACCTGTGTGGCTGTAAAGTTGCTGACATCTTGGATGTGAAGGTAAGGCTGGTGAGCTCCTCCCCTCGGAGAGCTGCTTGCTTCCCCTCTTCCTTTAGCCCCAAAATCTGCGATAGTGATGTCCGTGTGCGCGTGTGACAACACGGCACACAGGGACAAATGCTCGCACGGACACCACTATCGTGGATTTGGGGGCTAAAGGAAGAGGGGAAGCAAGCAGCTCTCCGAGGGGAGGAGCTCACCAGCCTTACCTTCACATCCAAGATGTCAGCAACTTTACAGCCACACAGGTAGGCTCAGGAGGGACCTAGGGGGGGGAAAGGGGGGGGAGATTTTTTAAACCTGCATCTTACAATTAAAGTAAACTTGTTTTAACAGTGCACTTATCCTTTAAGTTTTAATGTTTGGTTCTCATTTAAATGCAAGTAGCAAGCATTTATTATGGTAGACGCTTCCTTTCCCTAAAAATACAGGTAGAAATATTGTCCTCATCTGTATATTATTTCCATTTAAAAAGTGCGCCAAAACTGTATCATAAACTGTTATGTATCAACTTTTAAATGTTGGTAATGTATAATTTTAACCATATTTCTTAAATGTGTAAATGTTGCAAAAAAAGGCACCTTATTAGTAGCAATAAAGGCACTTATTCTTTGCATGCTTTTAATAGGGTACAAATCCCAACTAGTTCAATAAGGCTTAAAAACAAGTCTATTATTATGGACATATAATATAATGGACTAGAGGTGAAGGATACTCTATTTGCATTTAAGTTTTAAGCTTGAACCAACATGCTTCATATCATACTTTGGATATTTCCACACTTCATTGTAAGATGAGATAATGGCTTTCAGGTGCAGTGTTCTGCTTAATCAAAAGATAACAATGCAGTCTATAAGCCTCGTCGAGGTAGCTCATTTCATTGGCAGATCATAAACTTGTGTTTTCTGGTTCATTTCTGTGAATATATGCAGTGGGAAGGAAATCTGCTCTTTTTGTTCTGTTGTTAGACAGAGTTTGCTTCTTTGGCAAAGTAAAGACAAGGTCTGAGAGTCATAGATTGCCTCCCTCTGGCTTTAAAGAAAACCAGAATAAATATAGTTTATTCCTGTACAGATTCATGCGTCAAATGGAGCATCTTCTCCATATCCTACAGTTTTATTTTCACAATAGATTTGTTTTGTGTGTGACTTTCTAGTGTTTTAGGTTTGTTTGTTTCATTATCTAATACTTGGTACCTGCTCAGTAAAGATTTGAATGTGGACTTTCTTTTGAACTGTCAAAGGTAATGCTGTGTACCCAGCATAGAATTACTGACTTCATACTCATTCCAACCTTACCATCTGCTCACCATCTTGTCAGGCATGGAGAAACCTGACTCAGTGCCAGGGAGAGCCATATTTACCTATTTCTTAGAATATAGAATGTATACCAAATCATACAATAAAGAATTTTGAATTAAATTATGTTAAGAACACTAAGAACCCCATGATATCTGAGCAGACCCTTCCATGGTTTTCTATTCACTGTTGGCACTGACAGAGAATTCTGGGACACACATGGATTATAAATCTGGGTTATGATCACCACTGGGTTCTTGGCTTGGTATTTATCCAAATTGCTGGAAATAGTCGGTACAGGAAAATCACGTGCATTCTAAGAAACAAATCAAACACACGGCCAACAAACTATACTTTCCCTTTCAGAAACTTGTATATTTCCTTTAAATCTTTTACATTGTTCTATAACCACATTTTAACAGGCATCTAGGCCCAGTGGAGACATTACTGATGGGAACTGAATGTTTATAGTGAAAATGCATGTTCCAAAATGTAATGTTTTGCTTTAGATACTGTCATTCACTGGCAAGTGGCTAGACAAAACAAGTTTGTGTTTGGGAACTAATTTGTATGGGGAAATGTGTAACTTTAGGTTGTAGGCTGGTTGCCTAAAAATTGCTATTTTTCCATCATTTAGCTCCTTCAATATTCACATGTTGTTTTGTTTACAGTTCTGCCTTTTTACAAATCGAAACTCTGTTTTTCATATCATTTGCTTCTTCCCACTGGAATTAAGAGATTCTTTTAATGGTACTAGATTTTTATTTCTGCCTTAAAATATTTAATGAAGTTAAATGGACACTACCTATTTTCTTAAAGTTTTATTAAATTAATTCTACCGTTTCCTGAAAGTTAGGGAGCTACATTGTGCATGTAAAGTTACCCATACACATTAAACATACCCAACAAATCCTTTTGGATCCGATGGGACTTTATGAGTATCTGCAAGGTGTTGGGCCGAAAAGTCGGACAACGACGTTGATGGCATCACTGTCTGTCATTCCGGCTGGAAAATTTCTATTGGTCGATACAATCGGCTGAGTGCCGCACAGATGACCAATCCCCATACCCTGCAGCATGAAGGATATTTTTCTATAGTAATGCAGTGTAAATACCGCAGGTAAACAGAGAAATGGAGAAGCCATATTGCAGATTGAGCTTTCTCCCTTCACTCTCTCAACTGTTCCTGAGCAACACAATCCTTTTCCTTTTCACATCCAGCTTTACCTTTTTTAATAATACACCTTTTGCAGCACTGGCTGTGTGTTCATTGTCTCTTAGATTTTCTTATATCCATTTGGTGATTGAGGGTTACAGCAAGTCATTATTTAAAAACAAAAATAAAACATTAACAATGCAAACTAAACAAAGCCAGTGCCTTTTACAAGGTTGTGTGCCTTAGATTAACAGTTCCGGAAAGGAATGACTTTGTCAGATTTACAGGGGGGTAAATATGCAGGTTGAAATGTTCAGTAGGAAATGTATACTGTGTAATGGAAGTTCACTAATATACTCTATTGTTGTGTCATTTGTATTTTTGCGATTGTCCATATGTATGTTTTTTTCTTGTATCCACACAGTAGCAATGTTTGGCATGTATATCTGTAAAAAAAAACAATTCTCACTTAAAGAAATTTTGTATGTTGTATCTTTGTTTTACAGGAATGTAGATTTAATTTTTTTTATTTAGCTCACAGTAATTTTAAAATGAAGAAAAAAAACATTAAAGTTGTGTTGTTCCACCATAGTCTTTATATATTTATTTCTCTTTAAAAAAGGAAATCTCCTTTTTTCAAAGCTATAGTTATAATGGGGTTAATGTATTTTCAAGAAATACAGACATTCAGTTTAACTCATTTATCAAGCTTTAATTGGAAAATCATAGGTCTAAGCAGTACATTAATTAATACCTAATAAGGAATTTGGCAATGTCCAGGGCACAGTCTCTGCCTACTAATGCCAGCCTTTTCTTGCAACCGTAAGCAGTCCTTATTCGACATGCTCACCTTTCGACACTCCCGAGACATACTTCCAACATCAGAAGAAGTGCCTCACCCATTCTTTTTGTGAACGTCTCGCTATTGCAAAATGAATGGGCCACAGGAATGTCAGAAGTTAAGAATTGCCAAATGTCAAATCTATCTAATGTCTGAAAAGTGTATGGCTGGCATTACACTGTTCCCTCTAGGCTGTGCACTTAACTCTACAGGCCTGCACAAACAGGTTAAATTAGTTAGTACATAAAGATCAGGTGGAATAGAGGAATTGCAGTGCGTATTGTACAAAATTAAGTTTATCTCTGACAGATGCGAGATGGATGGCAATTAACCAATTCATTTCCTCTGTATTTACTCTGGAGCTGAAAGTCATGCTTTACATAGTGACTTTAAGTTACAAAGCCTGCTTTAAAGACGACAGTGGCCACATGGGTTTCGGAAAATGCAGCAGCCACAATGTGATTAAATGTTGAGAATGAGACACTAACCAGATATTTAAGGATACTTATTGCCACCCTTCTGGTAGAGTAAGCTGGCCCCTCCCTCCATGCAGTCAATCAAGACTGTGATGTGTGCGTTTCTCCTGTTGCCTCTGCTGCACATGCTCAAGCTTATAAATCTCTCATTGAGCACAGGGAGGAGGCAAATTCCTTTTGCTCTAAAGGCCACTTTCAATATATTTTTATTGCCCCTAGACTTTTGCTGAATGCTCCCTTGTTTACATCCTGTTAATTCGGTTTATGTGTCCTTGTATTGTGATGGCATTTGAAAGTATTATGCACATTAATCAATCTTTAACTGATTTATCTTCCGCCGGTTCCCTTTTTGGATATTTAGCATATTTTAGCACATTTCAAGCTTTCTAGATAATTTCATGTCTATGAGTGGCAGATAGTGATCTAAACCAACCACTGGCCTCATCACATTGGCCATAATGGAATCTCTTGCACAGCTTAATGTAGTAATGATTTACAAGATGTTCTTAACAAAGGGAGCATTCCATACAGCAAAAGATCAATGTATAAAGTTGTTTGGGGTTGTATTTATAAAGGAACCTCTAGCGCAACAGGTATCATATGATATGCCAAATAAAAAACGCTACTGTCATTTCCATTTGCAGTGTTATTTTACTGCCATGTGGTAAAATATTGCTACAACTGTCAAAGGTCCCAAAATACCACATGGTATCAGTATTGGGAATAATGACACATCACAGAATATTAGTACCATTTAGCATTTAGCATGAATCACTTTATGCTAAACATAGGCACACACTACTGCTTTAATTCATACAATAACTTGTGAATGACCCATTCTAAGAAGCAGTTTTCTTGTAAGAAATAAGCATTATTTATTTGAGCACTTTCTGCATGAATGCCATTTTAATAAACAATTTATTTCTTCCACTGGTTCTTCTCATAATCCCAGTGCGAGGAAAAGCCACTGACAGGATTCACTCTCATATCGATCATTCTTTTTGCCTGCATCGCTATCCATTCCTCGGAGAGGGTGTGAGGGACAGGACCATACACTGGGGGAAAAGAGGACAAGATTACTAGCATGAATTATATTTGTGTTTTAATGCAGTCAAGCAAATGGTATGCTTTTCAGATTGAATTGATTTATAATATAATAAACAAGTGGCATAAATATCCTGTATAGTCTATAAGGGTGAATGTGCCCTATGCAGTGCAATATAAGGATTTTAAGTCACTAAGGAAGTTCATGACCATATACAAGCACAAGGCCTAGGATGGAGTGCTTTTATACATGTATGAGTATAATGGCATAACTAGGAATCACTGGGCCCCCGGCAAAACTATGATAGGGGCCCCATCCATGCTCCACAGTGGTTCCCTTTGCGAAGGCTATATCTGTCAAAGGAAAAATAAGAATATTGGCCCCCTTGGCTCTCGGGGGGGCCCCTGTGGTTGCTCCCTGCTAGTTATGCCCCTGTATGAGAATGTCAAGATGATTTCATATTCTTATATTATAATGTAAGGGCTGCAGTATTTCTTACAATATATAAGTTAAACTTTAAGGGGTTTATTAAATTTAGGCTTTGTACTTTAAGTTATTACCCTGTCAAGGTTGCGCCTCTCTTCAGCTTTCTTTAAATAAGAAAGTTAAATAAAAGTTCCTGTAAGGTTGGAGGGAATAAAAACAGCTAAGGGGCCAATTGTGTAATCCTACAGTAATAAGCCTTCTAACGCCAATACCCATGCTATTTTTTAATATATGACTTTTTCAGGGATATTTTATAAGCAAACCAACGCTTCTTACCTTTCTGATCCCACAATCCAGTAAATCCCTTTACTGCAGATTTATTGCATTGCCGTCAAGTAAGATGCACCAGTTTGCACCTCTATTCTAAAGGTGTTGTTAACTTTTGCGCAACATAGTAGCGCAAAACATAACGTTGTCTATATTGCATAGGCTTTATGGAAATGGCGCAGGCATAGCTAAGTTAGTATAAAACCCACGCTAACCCTATAATACATTGGGTAGCGTAGATTTTTTTGGGCAAAATTTTTTTTCGGGTTGCTGTGTTTTCGCCCAGATCAGACGAAGTGGCACGTCGGTAAATCACTGCCAGCCAATCGTGCGGTCTCTTATGGACTGCACAATCAGTGTCTCCAAACTGTTGGCGGCGACTTTTTTTGCCAAGACCAACAATGATTCATCCTGGCTGACCGCAAATATGCAATACTATACCTTTACCATTCATAAATTTGCAATTTTGGCCATAAAGTAACAGCATAACTGTAAAGCACAGAAAACAATCTGTAAAATATGATTCTATAGGGTAATAAATATGACCCAATATATCTTCCCAACTCCTGCTTTGTTACCTTGTCCAAACTACATTGAAATACCCAGGGGAGTACCTGAAGAGGCCTGCACCCCCCAAAACACCCCCCCCCCATGAGATTGGAGCCCAGGACCCTGACCCCCTCCTCCCTCCGGAAGTTTGGGTCCGGTCTTTTAAACAGCTGATCAGGCATATGTTTCCTACTTGTGCGCGATCAGCTGTTCCACAAAAGCTGGTTGCTGCAGAGATTATGAATTTGTGGCGGGCCCTACAACCGTCCGGGCCCCCCCATGGTGGCAGGGGCGGTAGTTACGCCACTGGAAATACCTGTCTGTTTAGCTGGATTTCAGGGATCAAAAGAAGGGATTTCACACTGGAGGTTTGTTTTACACACAAGGGGACATATTTATTGCAAAATAACTACCACGCCATTATAAATATGGCCCAATGCATGAATTTGTTTGCAGGATTTGTTTGGTTGAATAACTAGAATGAAAAAGACACTTATTTATGGTGATTAAAGGAAAATCATGTTACTGTGTTTATCTGTTGTATTCAATTAGATCAACTGGACTTGAAATGTAGTTCTTGAAGACGTTTCGCTAGTCATCCGACTGGCTTTCTCAATTCAGAATGACTTGTACAAGAATCTGTGGCAATTATGTACCCTGGAAAATCCCAATTAGCATATCACAGCCAGGTGTTAAGGGTGTGATTGGATAGTGGCTAAGCGGTGTTATAGGAACGCCCAGTGTAAGGTGTTAAAACAGCATTGTACATGGCAGACAGTTGGTGTCGAACCCCCCCACCTCTATTTAGGCTTGGTTTCTTTATTTTCACATAAATGGCCTCCTTAACACCTCTCTTGAACCAGTCACGTTCCTTCGCCAGTATGTTAACATTACAATCTTCAAAGGTATGTCTTTTATCCTTAAGATGCAGATACACACAAAAGTTTTTTTTGTCCCAAACAAGGCCACAGTTTGAGAATCCCTGATCTAAATTAATGACTTTAACAAAGGAGGATCAATTTCTTGGAATAGCCCATCCAGAACCTAAATCTTAAGCCAACAGAAAATCTGAGGGGTGGTATGAAAAGAGCTTTGCACAGGAGAAGTCCATAGAATTTTGTTTTTGACTTCTTTGTATAGATAGAAATTTTCCAGTAAAGGTGGAATAAGCTCTGACAGGATTAATCTTGGTTTATTTTATTATTTTTATTAATAATAATAATGATAATAATAAACAAACCCCTGCCATTTTAAGGGTGTATGGACTGTTTATATCATCTGTATCCAAACATTTCTGAATATACACACAAACATCCCCACTGTGAACCACTGTGAACCTAGTTTGAAATATTTTTTTGTATTTCCCCTGAATCATACTTAATGTGGATCTGTTCCTCCATGTTTTAAGACAACGACAAATTGAAAATAAATGTGGCAATGCGAATACATTTTCCCTGAATGCAATAAAGGAAGGAGGGGGGGGGAGGGAGTTACCATACCTGAAAATCAATCTTCAGTGAATTTTTCATGACTTATAGCCCAGAAACTGCTGATTAAACATTGTATCACTGGCCTTTCTAATTAATTCCTTACCAAAGATAAAATACACTGTATCACAGGTTTGACCAAGCCTCATTGGTTTTTGTACTCCACGCACAGCCAGGTCAGGTGTTCATTTAAAGAAATCATTTAAAGTCAGTCTGGCTCTAGTATGTAAAGCTAAAAAAACAGGATGTAAGTTTATAATGCTGTAAGGCAGAGACTGTCAGCTCTGGTAAGTTTTATTTTGGTAACAAACAAACTGTGTTGTAATTAGCTGAGCTTATTATGAAATGTCCATTTGCGCAAAATAAAAAATGATCCTATTTATCCACAGAGAATAGCATGCAATAACAAAGCAAATAAAACAGGAATATGAGCAGAGAAGGGCGAACTCACGGAAATCCATTCCAGTTGCAGATCTGTGAAATCCACTTTAAAATCGAGTTCGGGTCCTTTTCTAAATATGAGTAATGTAAAGTTCATCTATGCATTCCAAGCTGTGCTCTTCACAGTGTCTTCATAACTGGCAGCTAATGACATGATGGGAAAACCTGTTCTCTGCATACTTTGCACTTACTCAGTATTGCAACCTGGGTAATACTTTTTGCTCTTTTCTCTAATTGGGTGACAGTGCCCATGTGTTATTATTGATAGAAGAATAATAAGCCTTGCAAGTGAGTATAGAAGTGACATGCCACATCTTAAATCATAGTAACTTACCATGTCTGACTTAGTCCAATATAAAACATCTATCTGGGGGTCCCCTATTTTTACACACCCTTTGCCGTTTTCTTTCGTTGCCTCAGTGGTCTAATTAACCACCTTTGCATACTTTAGAGGCCCCCCCTTTTTTTTAAGGATCATGGAACAGTCAAATCAATCATGGGTCACAATTCCCCATTATGGACAATGGATATTATTTACAAATGACTTTCCAGTGCTGTTGCATTGTAGGAGTAGATTTGCTGGCTAATTTATTCTGCCTACACTTTATAAGTCAATGAACCATTTGTTTAATTTTGCCCCAACCAATCAGATCTTATTTAACATTTGAAAGCTAACATCTGATTGGTTAGGGTAAAATTAGCACCATTTTAAACGATAAGAACTTTTATTGAATAACCCTGTATTGAATCTCCCTGATAATATATAAGTGGCCTAAATTATAATTGGAGCAGCAATGGAATATATCCTTATAAAAATCACTTAACTACGTAGTTGAGTGATTTTTATAAAAATATATACCACTGTTGCTCCCCATGCATTTGCTATCCTCCTCCCCAGCGCAATCCCGGTCAAACCCAGCAATAAAAAAAAATTGCTATAACACACAGAGACCTTTACTGTTTCTAAAATCCTTATCTTAGTCCTTCATGTAAAGTCTGTTTAAGTTCACTCACAGGGCTGTAGCAGTTTGTCTCACGGCTGACAGGATTTAACAGGTTACCGGGTGAAATGGACTTTATATGAAGGACTAAGATAAGGATTTTAGAAACAGTAAAGGTCTCTGTGTGTTACATCAATGTAAGGAAAGGCTGCCAGGAGGATTTTTAGTGAAGACATCTTGGATATAAAATAAACATGGTACATGAGGATATCTACTAACAAGTTAAAGTCTGGTATGTATTCATTAATCTGTGTTATTACATGGCTGACAGAGGTTACTGTGTATTTAGTTTAATTATTTAGTGAAGGTAGAAAGGATAGTAAGGGATTTAATAAAGGGACTAGCCAGTAAATTAATTTTTAAAAAAACTTATATATTATAAGAAATAATACGCCCCATTACAGTGTAATATAAGGTTTATAAAGTCACCTTGGAGTTCCCTGTCCTGTATAAAACCACTCGACCTTCGGTCTCGTGCTTTAATATGGTCAGGGATCTCCTCATTGACTTTAAATCCTTATATCACACTGTAAGGGGCGCATTATCCCTTATATAGTGTATCTTCCATTTGTTTTGTGCTCTTTATCCACCTGATGTTCTGCTTATGCCCCAGTACAAGTTATAGTGAAATATAGAATTATACAATCTCTAGCCCCAGTGGTAGGTTATTTTAGAGCAGCATTCCACAAATATTACACTTCAAAGGTTAGTATATATATTTGTTTAGTCTTTTGGTTGTGCTAAATGATATATAGATTAAAAATAACATTGATTAAGGAAACTGCAGCTATACAAGCAGTGAAACAAGTTAAATCCCTATTCTCTCTTGCATCAAACAGCTAGGCTTCACAGATACTGGTAGCCATGATGTATTTTGAGAGGTCTTAAAGGCACATTGCACCTTAAATGCCTATAAGGAATATCGGTTTTTATTTGTTTTTACTTTTATCCTGTACCCCATATGTTATGTGGAATAAAACATTTGACTAACACTCTGTGAGTAGATCTTCACCTTATACCAAAAACAAGTGAGTGCTTTCATATAATAAAGTAATAAAAAAAATGATGATAACTTAAATCTAATTGATCTTTTGTAGCAAACAAAGCAAATATTCATTTTGGTTGACATTGCTCTTATACTGCAGATATAATGATCAGTTTGTTAGCTGTAAGGTGTCTCCGCATACAAGCCAACATTCATAGGATAGCTGTTCCACAGGAAGGACACACAAAGATTAAGCTGGTTTTAAATGAAGTTTCTATGTTTTTGGCAGTTATAAAGGAAATTGGTTTAAGAAACAAAAGTTGTTGGCAGGCATTAAAGGAGAATTATAGTGTGTATAAACTTCTTTCAAAAACAGTTAAAATGAAAAGTACCTGAAGCGGGTAGGTAAGATTCTACCTACCAATATAATTTCTATGAGGAGTGGCAGCACGAAGGAAACTACTTCTGCCAAGATTCCTGAGTTCTTCATCACTATCTTTAATATAGCAAGGCCCAGGGCACTAACCTGTCAGATGAAAACTATGGGCTGTATCTTCTCAGTGAAACAATATTGGGAGGTAGGAATTCTCAATGCTACCTCCCTGTCCCATGTACTTTTCCCCCCTGTCCTTTAAGCTGTTTTTTCAGTGATGAAGGTAGTTTCTTGAGCAAGCCCAAGAAAAGCTTTTTTATATTGCTACTGTCAGTTTAACCAACAAAAACCTTTCTTACTTTAATAAGGACGCAGGATCCACAGATTAAGTCATTTTAAAGCACATCCCTGTGTTGGACTAAATGCACGCACAAGGCATTTTATTGAATTATTTTATATCATAAACAGATTTTTTAAATTCAAATAATTTAGTAGAATAGGTATTAACATGTATGATTATATTTGTATAAACAAAAAAATAAACATTTGGATAATGTACCCCCTACCATAAATTACAGTTACGCAGGCCGAGTGCCTTTATGAAGGTCACAGAACTCAGAGGTGTTTTCTTATATCTATATAATTTTAGTAGTATAATTATCAATTATAACCTACCCCTTTAACCTTCATTTGATTTACTGTACCTTAATTTCATTTTACTGTCATCCCCAGGGGCATGCCTACCATAAAACAGACTGAAAAGTTTACTCATGTCCCCTGAAGAGATCCAGAAAGATGGTTGTGCCGCCCACCCTTCAATCTCCCCCCCCCTCTAAGCCCCGCTTCTCTGCAGGCTCGCACGAGGGGGGTTGGGGACTGTAATGCCGTGTCTTTCATCCTGTCAGATACTTCCTGTGGGCTCCTTCCTCGTAAAAAGGGCATCTTATATATTAACCAGTCTGGCTCAAAAATCTATGTGGACATCTTATCTAAATGTCTATGTGTGCATCTTATAAACAAGTCTATGTGGGCACTCTATATACAAGTAAATGTGGGCATTTTATATAGATGTCTATGTGGGCACCTTATATACAAGTCTATGTGGGTATCTTATATACAGGTCCATGTGGGCATCTTATATACAGGTCTAAGTGGGCATCTTATATACAGGTCTATGTGGGCATCATATAGTTACCAATCTATGTGGGCATCTCATAAATTTATCAGTCTGTGTGGGCATCTTATATTTACCAGTTTGCATGCGCAACTTTTCTAATCTCTGGGATTAAGTCAAAACACTGACTGGTGAACAGTATTGTCAGCCCTCCAGTTCACCAGACACTGTAAGTTGGCCCTCTAGTTCACCAGCCAGTGTTAAGTTATTTCTCCAGTTCACCAGTCAGTATTAGTCAGCTTACCATGCCTAAATCCACAAGCAAAGTCCACTGGTTTGAAGGGCACTTCACAGAAGCAGCAAGAAGAATGAGACAAAAGTAGCGAGGGACTGGGCTTTGCAAGTATCCTTAGGTGATAACAGTAAGTATAATAAAACCTAAAATGATGTCACAATCATGTCTCCGGCTTCTTTCTGAGCTACTAGATGGGCTGGACGCCAGGTCTCCTGGCTGACAGGAGACGATCAGACGCAAGTTGCGCAGACAGGGACGTTGCATGTTAACGTGGGCACATGCTGACACACCCGGGAAAAGCCCTATAATTGCCGGGTCACATCAGTGGGTAATTGCTGTTGTACTTTTGTACTTTTTACTCAATTGCTGATCCTGGTCTCCTGTTGCTGTACCATAATTTCCTATATTACTGTTCCTGGTTTACTGTGCTGTGGCATACTCCATTGCTGCTCCTGGACTCCTGATGCCGTGCCATCACTTCATATATTAAGGTTCGTACACACGTTAGATAATTTTCGTACGATGCAGCCGACGAATGTTCAACTACAACATCGTCAATCCTCATTTTTCGAACGACTATTGTACACACAACAACGACAATAGCAACGATAGTCGTGCGGACATCATACGTTCGTTTGTGCTGTTCACGTTAGTGTCAACGTGCAACGTTAGTTTGTGTAACAACGTTCATATGACCGCGTGATTACCGAAACCAACGCATGCTCCTTTCTATACATTTTCGTAAAAAATCGGCAGAACAAATCCGCCATGGCTGTCTTCGGAAAGAAGACAGCCAGTCAACAGTCATTGGTCTTTTACGATCGTTGAAGCAATATTTTTGCACGAATGTCGTGCGACTGCTCGTTCGTCGGCTGTATCGTACGGAAATGATCTAACGTGTGTACAAACATTTACTGTTTCTGGTTTCCTGTGCTGTGCCCCGCTTCTTATCTACCATTTCTAGCCTCCAACTACTAAACTATTGTTTTCAGTCTCCTGCCATTATTCGTTTGAGTTCCTCATCAAGTGCTTCCCTTGCATCTACAGAAGGAACTCTTGCCTCACTTAGTCCTGGGTCACTTGTCACCACTATCAGAGTGTTCCCAGGCTCAGAGAAGCAAGCCACTTCTGCTCACTGAGACTCCAACCCTAAACTTGACAGTTTGTTGGTTCTGAATATGAATTTATTTTTATTTTGTGGCTGGGGGTAGTATTTCATTCTTTGATGATTTTATTTTTTTTCCTTGTAAAGTGAGCCAAGGTTTGTTATGCTCTGTAGCTTAGTGATTTTTACAGTGGTTTGCAAAAGTATTCGGCCCCCTTGAAGTTTTCCACCTTTTGTCACATTACTGCCACAAACATGAATCAATTTTATTGGAATTCCACGTGAAAGACCAATACAAAGTAGTGTACACGTGAGAAGTGGAACAAAAATAATACATGATTCCAAAATTTTTAACAAATCAATAACTGCAAAGTGGGGTGTGCGTAATTATTCAGGCCCGTTTGGTCTGAGTGCAGTCAGTTGCCCATAGACATTTCTTGATGAGTGATAATGAATAAATAGAGTGCATCTGTGTGTAATCTAATGTCAGTACAAATACAGATGCTCTGTGACGGCCTCAGTGGTTGTCTAAGAGAATCTTGGGAGCAACAACACCATGAAGTCCAAAGAACACACCAGACAGGTCAGGGATAAAGTTATTGAAAAATTTAAAGCAGGCTTAGGCTACAAAAAGATTTCCAAAGCCTTGAACATCCCATGGAGCACTGTTAAAGCGATCATTCAGAAATGGAAGAGTATGGCACAACTGTAAACCTACCAAGACAAGGCCGTCCACCTAAACTCACTAGAGATGTCCGAACTTCGAAAAATCCGGTCCGCGTGAGGATCCGCGGATTTTTGAAAAAATCCGACAATTCGAAAATCCGCGAGCGGACCCGTTAAAACGTATTAAAATGAAAGTTCAGCAAAATCCACATTAAAAGTGGCCTAAATAGCCTTGGTAACGTACACTTAATCACTCAGGGACCTGGGTAATGGCCTTAGAAACACGTATCAATGCCTATAATACCTAAAAATTACAGTCCGCTAGCGTGAATTTTGAAAAATGGTATTTTTCGAAAATACGAGGACTCCCGTAAAACCCAGGATTTTCGTAAAACCGGCGATTTATCGTAAAATACCAATCATTATCGTAAAATAACGACCGTTTTTACCGATAACGACCAGTATTTACCGATAACGACCGGTATTTAACGATTTCGCTAAATAACGATCGTTATCGGTAAATAACGGTCATTATCAGTAAATAACGGTCATTATCGGTAAAAAATGGTCATTATTTTACGATATCGATCGGTATTTTACGATAACGATACCGATCTTTTATAAATAGGGCCCATAGACACAGTTAAACACACTTTACTGACCCACCCTTTTAGTTACATGGCAGCCCTAATTGAAGGGAAAGTAAAGTCAAAAATAAAATGTTGATCAATTATTACAAATTGATTTTTACACTCCAAAATTAAAAATGTTGAGTTAGCCACAAAATCTAGATACAAGTACACACAGCTACTGATGCTCCCCTACACCCATCCAACTTTTCCCTTTCCATGGCTACAATACACACAATAAAAGTACTTAGCCAGAATAAGGTATGAAATCATTGCCATAGAAATATGATTGACTTTTAAAGCAACTATAACATATTGCCTTATTTAATCTTTATTTTCAAGCAGAATCCAAAGTATATAATTAAATATATCCTTTAGATATATCATTCATTATGTATTTTTTATTTTAATTTGCAGCTGAATCTTCCTCAGATACCCCACCACCGTCCCCGCCAGAGGAAGAATGTAAGTGCAGCCTATCGAAAAAAAAAAAAATTCTAAATTTTTAATTTGTCCAAGGCCACATTACAGCGCACACGAGCGATCCAGAAACAAGCATACAAGTGTGTGCAGTACGATTGCACAATTGTGCAAAAATTGAAGATGACATTAATTGTGCCACACTATTGTGTGCTTTTTAACATGTGTCATTGATGTGTCCAAGCCCTTTATCCAAATGTTTGCATATTTTTTGACAACTTCTCCGAGATTTGTTTTAGTAAATGTATTCGAACATTTAATGACAGTGAGAGTTAAAATAAATTTCCTTTTTTTTAGCACTACCACCAACTAGCCCTCAGGCTACGGGCAGCCCATTGCCCCCTCTGGGCTCGCCATCGCCCCCACCGGGCAGTCCACCGCCCCAAGAAGAGGAGGAACCTGGCACCAGCCAGACACGTAAGTGCATCCTAAGTAATTTTTTTATCTTTTTATTGACCTTGATTGTCAGCAAATAATTAGTGAAATTATCAGTGATAATTAAGTGAATTTTATTATTTCACTGAAAAAAATTTTGTAAAAAAAATTAAACAAATCTATCAATTTGGCTTGAGAGACAGATCACAGTTCTCCTTTCTCATTCCCATTTATTGTCCCCGACTCTGGGCTGTATCTTGTCCCTCAGTTTTTGAGCTTAAGTCACGAAATTCGGTCCAAACGTGCAGTAAAAGTGTGCGATTATCTTAAGTATCCTTTACCAACATTGTCCGACAAACACATACCCATGAACCCCACACAGCTATTCACACCTACTGGGGCAACTAAAGTGAAAATGAAATGTTGATTTTTTATAAATGGTAAATTATACCCACTAAACCTAGTGAAGTTAATGTTTTTTAAAATCTATCATTAAACCAGTTTTTCATTGCATTTTTGTGGTTCAAAAATTTTCCAAGAGATGTTCACTACGTAGCCTTTAAGGAAATCTTCTTATACATGTAATATTACTAATTTATTGGACAGTGATTGTTGAAATAAAAACTTTTTTTTTCTACAAGCAGGACCAGCCTCTCCAGGCCTTCCGACTTCTCCAGGCCCTCCACCCTCTCCAGCCCCTCCACCCTCTCCAGCCGCTCCAGCCCCTCCATCCCCTCCAGCCGCTCCAGCCCCTCCAGCCCCTCTGGAGGTCATGCTTCAAAATCGTAAGTAAATCATATGCAACGTTAATGAAATGTTATATACAAGACTATTAATATCTGTATTTTCCCAGTGTAAAATCCACGCTACATGATGCAACAATGGGTACTGTGGGTTTGACAATGCTTTTATGGGGGCTGCACCACTTCCAAAATTTTTTGTATGTAGCACACTCCTAGTGATACAAAACCAAGAATGTTCTGATACAATTTCGCAATAAACGTAATGTTTTATGCCAGCATTACCTCCTGCTGTTTATCAGTGATCCCCCATGATGCAATAATATCGCTTTAAGTGAAAGTTCAGTGAAAATACATAAACTTTTAAGAAAAAAGAGCAGTAACCTGCCAAATCAGCATTGTGTCTGTGTATAAAGAAATACAGACTTCATGTTTGCAGGACCCCTAATAGAGATCGTTATGGTCTTGCCCTTGACCCAGTCCCTGTGTTGATTCAGTTGCTCAGTAGAGATCTGAGCATGTGTGACCCATCCAACAGCCAATCAGTAGAAATCACTGTTACCATAACTAGGTATGCTTAATATAATCTAAGAATTTTAGAAATAATGATATTTTATACTGAGCTTTCCTTTTTATGACACACCGCAACATTATAGCATTGCAGTGCCATGTATGTGTTAGTAGTTATCAGGTGCAAAATTGCATCACCCACATTGTGTTTTAGGAAATTTGCTTGAACATCTTCAACACAATTCTTTCAATATCTCCCTCCACAGATTTCGAGATCATGCGACGTGAGATGCGTCGCATAGGACGAAGAGTGACCAGACTGGAGAGGAGGGAATCCCGTTCCTGTGAACCCCCAAAATAATTTTTTTTTTTTTTATTTGTATTTTTTTATTTTATATTTTTATTTGTATGTTTTTGTAAATAGTTTAAAAAAAAAAAAACAGTTAACTACCCCTCATAAAATTTTTTGGAAACAAAAGAATGTTTCTGGGCTTTATTTTTCGATATAACAGATTATTCATATAGATTCATAATCAATTTTTGTTTGAAAAATTACAATACACATATCTATTTAGCTAGCTCTATGTCTAGTAATTATAATTGTATATACCTTACCATTAATGCCATTACACACACCACATTGGCCACATTCCCCTATATAGTAGTTTGCACACAACAAGTGAAAGAAGGTGATGGGGGTACTGGGTTACATAATGTCCACTGCAGTTTGCCACCATTGTTGTGGGGCCAGGCAGGCTTGGCCCCACTGGACATACCCCTCACCTCATTGGCTTCTCTCCCTCAGAGTATGCTTCATGCAAGGGAAAGCAGGTGAAAGGGTAAGGCTTCGTAGGAACAGCACCATTGAGTTACAGCAGGCCCACTACAGTTTGCCACCATTGTTGAAGAGCCAGGCAGGCTTGGCCCCACTGGACATACCCCTCACCCCATTGGCTTCTCTCCTCAGAGTATGCTTCGTGCAAGGGAAAGCAGGTAAAAGGGTAAGGCTTCGTAGGAACAGCACCATTGAGTTACAGAAGGCCCACTGCAGTTTGCCACCACTGTTGAAGAGCCAGGCAGGCTTGGCCCCACTGGACATACCCCTCACCCCATTGGCTTCTCTCCCTCAGAGTATGCTTCGTGCAAGGGAAAGCAGGTGAAAGGGTAAGGCTTCGTAGGAACAGCACCATTGAGTTACAGCAGGCCCACTGCAGTTTGCCACCATTGTTAAGAGCCAGCAGGCTTGCCCACTGGACATACCCCTCACCCCATTGGCTTCTCTCCTCAGAGTATGCTTCGTGCAAGGGAAAGCAGGTGAAAGGGTAAGGCTTCGTAGGAACAGCACCATTGAGTTACAGCAGGCCCTACATTTTTGCCACCATGTTGAAGAGCCAGGCAGCTTGCCCCAATGGACATACCCTCACCCCATTGGCTACTCTCCCTCAGTATGCTTCGTGCAAGGGAAAGCAGTGAAAGGGAGGCTTCGTAGGAAAGCACCATTGAGTTACAGCAGGCCCACTACAGTTTGCCACCATTTTGAAGAGCCAGGCAGGCTTGGCCCCACTGGACATACCCCTCACCCCATTGGCTTCTCTCCCTCAGAGTATGCTTCTTGCAAGGGAAAGCAGTAAAGAAGGTAAGGCTTCGTAGGAACAGCACATTGAGTTTACAGAAGGCCCACCAGTTTGCCACCATTGTTGAAAGCCAGGCAGGCTTGGCCCCACTGGACATACCCCTCACCCCATTGGCTTCTCTCCCTCAGAGTATGCTTCATGCAAGGGAAAGCAGGTGAAAGGGTAAGGCTTCGTAGGAACAGCACCATTGAGTTACGCAGGCCCACTGCAGTTTGCCACCATTGTGAAGAGCCAGGCAGGCTTGCCCCACTGGACATACCCCTCACCCCTGGGCTTCTCTCCCTCAGAGTATGCTTCGTGCAAGGGAAAGCAGGTGAAAGGGTAAGGCTTCGTAGGAACACACCCATTGTTACAGCAGGCCCACTCATTTTTGCCACCATTGTTGAAGAGCCGGCAGGCTTGGCCCCATGGACATACCCCTCACCCCATTGGCTTCTCTCCCTCAGAGTATGCTTCGTGCAAGTGAAAGCAGGTGCAGGTAAGGCTTCGTAGGAACAGCTCCATTGAGTTACAGCAGGCCCATACTTTGTAATATGGAGCCAGGCAGGATTGACCCAGAGCTGAAAACATTAGCCACAGAGTAGCTGTTGCGGCTGTATGAGATGGTCAGAATAGGTGACACCACAAAGGTGCCTCATGGAGAGAGAAGGAAGGACTAGTAATGCCGTGTCTTTCATCCTGTCAGATATTCCTGTGGGCTCCTTCCTCGTTAAAAAGGGCATCTTATATATTAACCAGTCTGGCTCAAAAATCTATGGGGACATCTTATCAAATGTATTGTGTGCATCTTTAAAACAAGTCTATGTGGGCACTCTAATACAAGTAAATGTGGGCATTTTATATAGATGTCTATGTGGGCACCTTATATACAAGTCTATGTGGGTATCTTATATACAGGTCCATGTGGGCATCTATATACAGGTCTAAGTGGGCATCTTATATACAGGTCTATGGGGCATCATATTAGTTACCAATCTATGTGGGCATCTCATAAATTTATCAGTCTGTGTGGGCATTATATTTTACCAGTTTGCATGCGCAATTTTCTAATCTCTGGGATTAAGTCAAAACACTGACTGGTGAACAGTATTGTCAGCCCTCCAGTTCACCAGACACTGTAAGTTGGCCCTCTAGTTCACCAGCCAGTGTTAAGTTATTTCTCCAGTTACACCAGTCAGTATTAGTCAGCTTACCATGCCTAAAACCACAAGCAAAGTCCACTGGTTTGAAGGGCACTTCACAGAAGCAGCAAGAGAATGAGACAAAAGTAGCGAGGGACTGGGCTTTGCAAGTATCCTTAGGTGATAACAGTAAGTATAATAAAACCTAAAATGATGTCACAATCATGTCTCCGGCTTCTTTCTGAGTACTAGATGGGCTGGACGCCAGGTCTCCTGGCTGACAGGAGACGATCGACGCAAGTTGCGCAGACAGGGACGTTGCACTGTTAACGTGGGCACGGGCACATGTGACACACCCGGGAAAAGCCCTATAATTGCCGGGTCACATCAGTGGGTAATTGCTGTTGTACTTTTGTACTTTTTACTCATTGCTGATCCTGGTCTTGTTGTTGTACCATAATTTCTATATTACTGTTCCTGGTTTACTGTGCTGTGGCATACTCCATGCGCTCCTGGACTCTGATGCCGTGCCATCACTTCATATATTAAGGTTCGTACACACGTTAGATAATTTTCGTACGATGCAGCCGACGAATGTTCAACTACAACATCGTCAATCCTCATTTTTCAACGACTATTGTACACCACACAACGACAATAGCAACGATAGTCGTGCGGACATCATACGTTCGTTTGTGCTGTTCACGTTAGTGTCAACGTGCAACGTTAGTTTGTGTAACAACGTTCATATGACCGCGTGATTACCGAAACCAACGCATGCTCCTTTCTATACATTTTCGTAAAAAATCGGCAGAACAAATCCGCCATGGCTGTCTTCGGAAAGAAGACAGCCAGTCAACAGTCATTGTCTTTTACGATCGTTGAAGCAATATTTTGCACAATGTCGTGCGACTGCTCGTTCGTCGGCTGTATCGTACGGAAATGATCTAACGTGGTGTACAAACATTTACTGTTTCTGGTTTTCTGTGCTGTGCCCCGCTTCTTATCTACCATTTCTAGCCTCCACACTACTAAACTATTGTTTTCAGTCTCCTGCCATTATTCGTTTGAGTTCCTCATCAGTGCTTCCCTTGCATCTACAGAAGGAACTCTTGCCTCACTTAGTCTGGGTCATTGTCACCACTATCAGAGTGTTCCCAGGCTCAGAGAAGCAAGCCACTTCTGCTCACTGAGACTCCAACCCTAAACTTGACAGTTTGTTGGTTCTGAATATGAATTTTTTTATTTTGTGGCTGGGGGGTAGTATTTCATCTTGATGATTTTATTTTTTTTCCTTGTAAAGTGAGCCAAGGTTTGTTATGCTCTGTAGCTTAGTGATTTTTACAGTGGTTTGCAAAAGTATTCGGCCCCCTTGAAGTTTTCCACCTTTTGTCACATTACTGCCACAAACATGAATCAATTTTATTGGAATTCCACGTGAAAGACCAATACAAGTAGTGTACACGTGAGAAGTGGAAAAAAAATAATCATGATTCCAAAATTTTTAACAAATCAATAACTGCAAAGGGGGTGTGCGTAATTATTCAGGCCCGTTTGGTCTGAGTGCAGTCAGTTGCCATAGAACATTCTGATGAGTGATATGAATAAATAGAGTGCATTGTGTGTAATCTAATGTCAGTACAAATACAGATGCTCTGTGACGGCCTCAGTGGTTGTCTAAGAGAATCTTGGAGCAACAACACCATGAAGTCCAAAGAACACACCAGACAGCAGGGATAAAGTTATTGAAAAATTTAAAGCAGGCTTAGGCTACAAAAAGATTTCCAAAGCCTTGAACAATCCCATGGAGCACTGTTAAAGCGATATTCAGAAATGGAAGAGTATGGCACAACTGTAACCTACCAAGACAAGGCCGTCCACCTAAACTCACTAGAGATGTCCGAACTTCGAAAAATCCGGTCCGCGTGAGGATCCGCGGATTTTTGAAAAAATCCGACAATTCGAAAATCCGCGAGCGGACCCGTTAAAACGTTATTAAAATGAAAGTTAGCAAAATCCACATTAAAAGTGGCCTAAATAGCCTTGGTAACGTACATTAATCACTCAGGGACCTGGGTAATGGCCTTAGAAACACTATCAATGCCTATAATACCTAAAATTACAGTCCGATGCGTGAATTTTGAAAAATGGTATTTTTTCGAAAATACGAGGACTCCCGTAAAACCAGGATTTTCGTAAAACCGGCGATTTATCGTAAAATAACAATCATTATCGAAAAAACGACCGTTTTTACCGATAACGACCAGTATTTACCGATAACGACCGGTATTTAACGATTTCGCTAAATAACGATCGTTATCGGTAAATAACGGTCATTATCAGTAAAACGGTCATTATCGTAAAAAATGGTCATTATTTTACGATATCGATCGGTATTTTACGAAACGATACCGATCTTTTATAAATAGGGCCATAGACACAGTTAAACACACTTTACTGACCCACCCTTTTAGTTACATGGCAGCCCTAATTGAAGGGAAAGTAAAGTCAAAAAAAAAATGTTGATCAATTATTACAAATTGATTTTTACACTCCAAAATTAAAAATGTTGAGTTAGCCACAAAATCTAGATACAAGTACACACAGCTACGATGCTCCCCTACACCCATCCAACTTTTCCCTTTCCATGGCTACAATACACACAATAAAAGTACTTAGCCAGAATAAGGATGAAATCATTGCCATAGAAATATGATTGACTTTTAAAGCAACTATAACATATGCCTTATTTAACTTTATTTTCAAGCAGAATCCAAAGTATATAATTAAATATATCCTTTAGATATATCATTCATTATGTTTTTATTTTAATTTGCAGCTGAATCTTCCTCAGATACCCCACCACCGTCCCCGCCAGAGGAAGAATGTAAGTGCAGCTATCGAAAAAAAAAAATTCTAAATTTTTAATTTGTCCAAGCCACATTACAGCGCACACGAGCGATCCAGAAACAAGCATACAAGTGTGTGCAGTACGATTGCACAATTGTGCAAAAATTGAAGATGACATTAATTGTGCCACACTATGTGTGCTTTTTAAACATGTGTCATTGATGTGTCCAAGCCTTTATCCAAATGTTTGCATATTTTTTGACAACTTCTCCGATGTTGTTTAGTAAATGTATTCGAACATTTAATGACAGTGAGAGTTAAAAATTTCCTTTTTTTTAGCACTACCACCAACTAGCCCTCAGGCTACGGGCAGCCCATTGCCCCCTCTGGGCTCGCCATCGCCCCCACGGGCAGTCCACGCCCCCAAGAAGAGGAGGAACCTGGCACCAGCCAGACACGTAAGTGCATCCTAAGTAATTTTTTTATCTTTTTATTGACCTTGATTGTCAGCAAATAATTAGTGAAATTATCAGTGATAATTAAGTGAATTTTATTATTTCACTGAAAAAAATTTTGTAAAAAAAATTAAACAAATCTATCAATTTGGCTTGAGAGACAGATCACAGTTCTCCTTTCTCATTCCCATTTATTGTCCCCGACTCTGGGCTGTATCTTGTCCCTCAGTTTTGAGCTTAAGTCACGAAATTCGGTCCAAACGTGCAGTAAAAGTGTGCGATTATTAAGTATCCTTTACCAACATTGTCCGACAAACACATACCCATGAACCCCACACAGTATTCACACCTACTGGGGCAACTAAAGTGAAAATGAAATGTTGATTTTTTATAAATGGTAAATTATACCCACTAAACCTAGTGAAGTTAATGTTTTTTAAAATCTATCATTAAACCAGTTTTTCATTGCATTTTTGTGGTTCAAAAATTTTCCAAGAGATGTTCACTACGTAGCCTTTAAGGAAATCTTCTTATACATGTAATATTACTAATTTATTGGACAGTGATTGTTGAAATAAAAACTTTTTTTTTCTACAAGCAGGACCAGCCTCTCCAGGCCTTCCGACTTCTCCAGGCCCTCACCTCTCCAGCCCCTCCACCCTCTCCAGCCGCTCAGCCCCTCCATCCCCTCCAGCCGCTCCAGCCCCTCCAGCCCCTCTGGAGGTCATGCTTCAAAATCGTAAGTAAATCATATGCAACGTTAATGAAATGTTATATACAAGACTATTAATATCTGTATTTTCCCAGTGTAAAACCACGCTACATGATGCAACAATGGTACTGTGGGTTTGACAATGCTTTTATGGGGGCTGCACCACTTCCAAAATTTTTTGTTGTAGCACACTCCTAGTGATACAAAACCAAGAATGTTCTGATACAATTTCGCAATAAACGTAATGTTTATGCCAGCATTACCTCCTGCTGTTATCAGTGATCCCCCATGATGCAATAATATCGCTTTAAGTGAAAGTTCAGTGAAAATACATAAACTTTTAAGAAAAAGAGCAGTAACCTGCCAAATCAGCATTGTGTCTGTGTATAAAGAAAACAGACTTCATGTTTGCAGGACCCCTAATGAGATCGTTATGGTCTTGCCCTTGACCCAGTCCCGTGTTGATTCAGTTGCTCAGTAGAGATCTGAGCATGTGTGACCCATCCAACAGCCAATCAGTAGAAATCACTGTTACCATAACTAGGTATGCTTATATAATCTAAGATTTTAGAAATAATGATATTTTATACTGAGCTTTCCTTTTATGACACACCGCAACATTATAGCATTGCAGTGCCATTATGTGTTAGTAGTTATCAGGTGCAAAATTGCATCACCCACATTGTGTTTAGGAAATTTGCTTGAACATCTTCAACACAATTTTTAATATCTCCCTCCACAGATTTCGAGATCATGCGACGTGAGATGCGTCGCATAGGACGAAGAGTGACCAGACTGGAGAGGAGGGAATCCCGTTCCTGTGAACCCCCAAAATAATTTTTTTTTTTTTATTTGTATTTTTATTTTATATTTTTATTTGTATGTTTTTGTAAATAGTTTAAAAAAAAAAAAACAGTTAAACTCCCCTCATAAAATTTTTGGAAACAAAAGAATGTTTCTGGGCTTATTTTTCGATATAACAGATTATTCATATAGATTCATAATCAATTTTTGTTTGAAAAATTACAATACACATATCTATTTAGCTAGCTCTATGTCTAGTAATTATAATTGTATATACCTTACCATTAATGCCATTACACACACCACATGGCCACATTCCCCTATATAGTAGTTTGCACACAAAGTGAAAGAAGGTGATGGGGTACTGGGTTACATAATGTCCACTGCAGTTTGCCACCATTGTTGGGGGCCAGCAGTTGGCCCCACTGGACATACCCCTCACCTCATGGCTTCTCCCCTCAGAGTATGCTTCATGCAAGGGAAAGCAGGTGAAAGGGTAAGGCTTCGTAGAACAGCACCATTGAGTTACAGCAGGCCCACTACAGTTTGCACCATTGTTGAAGAGCCAGGCAGGCTTGGCCCACTGGACATACCCCCTCACCCCATTGGCTTCTCTCCTCAGAGTATGCTTTGCAAGGGAAAGCAGGTAAAGGGTAAGGCTTCGTAGGAACAGCACCATTGAGTTACAGAAGGCCCACTGCAGTTTGCCACCACTGTTGAAGAGCCAGGCAGGCTTGGCCCCACTGGACATACCCCTCACCCCATTGGCTTCTCTCCCTCAGAGTATGCTTCGTGCAAGGGAAAGCAGGTGAAAGGGTAAGGCTTCGTAGGAACAGCACCATTGAGTTACAGCAGGCCCACTGCAGTTTGCCACCATTGTTAAGAGCCAGACAGGCTTGGCCCCACTGGACATACCCCTCACCCCATTGGCTTCTCTCCTCAGAGTATGCTTCGTGCAAGGGAAAGCAGGTGAAAGGGTAAGGCTTCGTAGGAACAGCACCATTGAGTTACAGCAGGCCCACTACAGTTTGCCACCATTGTTGAAGAGCCAGGCAGGCTTGGCCCCAATGGACATACCCCTCACCCCATTGGCTACTCTCCCTCAGGTATGCTTGTGCAAGGGAAAGCAGGTGAAAGGGTAAGGCTTCGTAGGAAAGACAGCACCATTGAGGTTACAGCAGGCCCACTACAGTTTGCCACCATTCTTGAAGAGCCAGGCAGGCTTGGCCCCACTGGACATACCCTCACCCCATTGGCTTCTCTCCCTCAGAGTATGCTTCGTGCAAGGGAAAGCAGGTAAAAGGGTAAGGCTTCGTAGGAAAGCATCATTGAGTTACAGAAGGCCCACTGCAGTTTGCCACCATTGTTGAAGAGCCAGGCAGGCTTGGCCCCACTGGACATACCCCTCACCCCATTGGCTTCTCTCCCTCAGAGTATGCTTCATGCAAGGGAAAGAGGTGAAAGGGTAAGGCTTCGTAGGAACAGCACCATTGAGTTACAGCAGGCCACTGCAGTTTGCCACCATTGTTGAAGAGCCAGGCAGGCTTGCCCCAGGACTACCCCTCACCCATTGGCTTCTCTCCCTCAGAGTATGCTTCGTGCAAGGGAAAGCAGGTGAAGGGTAAGGCTTCGTAGGAACAGCACCATTGAGTTACAGCAGGCCCACTACAGTTTGCCACCATTGTCGAAGAGCCAGGCAGGCTTGGCCCCAATGGACATACCCCTCACCCCATTGGCTTCTCTCCCTCAGAGTATGCTTCGTGGCAAGTGAAAGCAGGTGAAAGGGTAAGGCTTCGTAGAACAGACACCATTGAGTTACAGCAGGCCCACACTTTGTAATATGGAGCCAGGCAGGATTGACCCAGAGCTGAAAACATTAGCCACAGAGTAGCGTTGCGCTGTATGAGATGGTCAGAATAGGTGACACCACAAGGTGCCTCATGGAGAGAGAAGGAAGTACAAAAATGGAGTACTGCTCTCGGGCCAGGCAGGATTGACCCAGAGCTGAAAACATTAGCCACAGAGTAGCTGTTGCGGCTGTATGAGATGGTCAGAATAGGTGACACCACAAAGGTGCCTCATGGAAGAGAGAGAAGGAGAACAAAAATGGAGTACTGCTCTCGGGCCAGGCAGGACTGACCCAGAGCTGAAAACATTAGCCACAGAGTAGCTGTTGTGGCTGTATGAGATGGTCAGAGTAGGTGACAACACAAAGGTGCCTCATGGAGAGAGAAGGAAGAACAAAAATGGAGTACTGCTCTCGGGCCAGGCAGGATTGACCCAGAGCTGAAAACATTAGCCACAGAGTAGCTGTTGCGGCTGTATGAGATGGTCAGAATAGGTGACACCACAAAGGTGCCTCATGGAGAGAGAAGGAAGTACAAAAATGGAGTACTGCTCTCGGGCCAGGCAGGATTGACCCAGAGCTGAAAACATTAGCCACAGAGTAGCTGTTGCGGCTTTATGAGATGGTCAGAGTAGGTGACAACACAAATGTGCCTCATGGAGAGAGAAGGAAGAACAAAAATGGAGTACTGCTCTCGGGCCAGGCAGGATTGACCCAGAGCTGAAAACATTAGCCACAGAGTAGCTGTTGCGGCTGTATGAGATGGTCAGAATAGGTGACACCACAAAGGTGCCTCATGGAGAGAGAAGGAAGAACAAAAATGGAGTACTGCTCTCGGGCCAGGCAGGATTGACCCAGAGCTGAAAACATTAGCCACAGAGTAGCTGTATGAGATGGTCAGAGTAGGTGACACCACAAAGGTGCCTCATGGAGAGAGAAGGAAGAACAAATATGGAGTACTGCTCTCGGGCCAAGTAGGATCGACCCAATCTTAGAAAAATTAGCCACAGAGTAACTGTTGTCACAGAGCATTTGTTATTTCATAACCTGAATGCAGTAGAGCAAGGTAGGACCATAAATGGCCCTGCCAATAAGAAAAATTTGCCATTTGCCAGCTAAGCTGGCATCAGCTAAGCCTCTAGGTGGAAAATGAGGCGGAAGGAGTAGTATGGGTGGCCAGGGGCAGGAGGCCTTCAGTCACGGGCATCAGCAATAGGGTTGCTGTACTGAGATGTGATCCATGCCTCATTCATCTTGATGAATGTAAGGCGGTCCAAATTCTCAGTGGAGAGACGGGTCCTCCTCTCCGTTACAACACCCCCTGGCGCACTGAAGGTCCTCTCCGAAAGAACACTGGATGACGGGCATGAAAGGACCTCAATGGCATACTGTGCCAACTTGGGCCAGATATCAAGCCTCGCCACCCAGTAGTCCAGTGGATCCTCAGTCTCTGATGTGGCTACACCGGCCCTGGATCCAATGTAGTCAGTGACCTGGCGACTGAGGTGTTGCCTGGTGGAGTTGCCAGTAGATGGGCCTGGCAACTGTGGCTGGAAGAACAGCCTGAAGTTGGCCGCGAGGCCGCCTCCAGTACTGCTGCTCCTCCTGTCAGGCACAGGGGGACGTGAGCCCTGTTGATCCCCAACATCAGGTGCTGTAGGCCTGCCAGCACCTGGGAAGGCAGAACAGAGGCAACGTAGCAGTGTTGCCTCATAGTGCTGCATTCTACCTTCCCTCTGAGATGCGGGGATAAACTCCGACACTTTACCCTTATAGCGGGGATCTATAAGGGTAGCCACCCAGTACTGCTCCTTCTCTTTGATGGCCTTAATCCTGGGGTCCTTGCGAAGGCATTGCAGCATGAAAGAGCCCATGCGCCGCAAACTGCCTGCCGCAGAGGACCCCATGTCCTCGATGTCACTGAGGACAATAGTGTCGGGCTCAACCTCTCCCCAACCATGACATGTTGTACTTGGGAGGGTTGAGATGTCCCCCTAGAGGAATGTCCCATTTCCCCTTGGTCCAGGTCACCTAAATCCCCCTCCTCATCATTTGCACCATGATGTTCGGGCTCGAAAAGCATCACGGTGTCTGCGTCCTCCTCTTCCAGTAGCTGCTGCTCGACAGTGAGTGCCCTGTCAAGTATGCCGCGCAGAGTGTGCTCAAGGAGGAACACCAGTGGGATGGTATCCGCAATGGTGGCATCATTGCGGCTTACCATCCTGGTGGCCTCCTCAAATGGCGCGAGCACACGGCAGGCATCGCTAATCAGCAGCCACTGCCTGGGTAACAGCAAACCCAGGTCCCCAGAGCCTGATCTTGCCTTGTACTCGTACAAGTAGTCTATGATGGCTCGCCTCTGCTGGAGCAGCCTCAGCAGCATCATAAGACTAGAGTTCCAGCGGGTGGGGGTGTCACAAATCAGGCGGTTCTGCGGCAGACCATTCTGCTGCTGAAACTCGGCCAGATGAGCTGTGGCCATGTATGACCACCTGAAGTGACTGGACACCCTCCTAGCCATCCTCAGTACCTCCTGGAGACCAGGGTACTTGGTGAGGAACCGCTGGACGACCAGGTTGAGAACGTGTGCCAGGCAAGGAACATGTGTGACTCTGCCCATGCGAAGGGCAGACAGGATATTGGTGGCACTGTCACACACGACCTTGCCTATTGCATAGGCTCTGGGGGGGCACGGAGCTGTCCGGGAAGAGGGCTCACCGGATGAGAAGGGGGGGTGGAGACTGGCGTATCACCAATGCGTGGTGGTACCACCATCTCCCCACTTGCGCTCCGTGCTGCGTCTCTGCCGGCTAGCAGAGTGACCCATTAGGCGGTAAATGACACATACCGCCCCTGGCCGTGCTTGCTGGACCACGCGTCCATAGTAATGTGGACACACTTGCCCACACTGTGGTCCAGCGAAGCAGATATATTGCCCTGCAGATGGTCGTGCAGGGCTGGTACTGCCTTCTGGGCAAAGTACCTATGGCCAGGGACCTGCCACTGTGGTGTGCCAATGGCCACAAACTCCCTGAACGCTGCACTGTCTACCAGGCTGAAAGGTAGCAGCTGCACCGCCAGGAGTTTGGCTAAGCTGGCAGTGAGACGCTGGGCTTGGGGGTGACTGGGGGACAGTTTCTGCCTCCGCTCCAACAACTGGGGAAGAGAGACCTGCCTTTTAGCTGACGCTCCAGCAGCAGTGTCAAGAGGCCTCTTAACACCGCATGCTGGGGCCAAAGGCTGCCTCTCCTCCCTAACTTCCACCGAGAAAGCAGCTGATGGGGCCGGAGGGGGAGGAGGAATGGTGGCTACCTGGGCACGAGGTAGGGAACGTGTGGGTGCCTGCACGTTCCCTGTCCGCTTCTCCCACCGGGCAAAGTGGTGCAGTATCATATGTCTCCTCATAGAGGAGGTGCCCAAATGTGATGTGGACTTCCCACGGCTAACACGTTGCAGGCACAACTTGCACACTGCAACCGTGCTGTTACCTGGAGCCAGTGAGAAGAACTCCCACACCGCTGAGCCACCGGCATGACTCGGAGCAGAGGTCACCTGCTGCTGTGGGGCACTGGCACCAGATCTCATTGGTGCCGTACCTCCACGTGCACCACTAGCCCCACACATAGTGTGCGAAAACAGATCCCGAGACTCCTCCTCCGGATCCCCGAAGGTATGCTTCATGTGGGCAATGAACTCCTGATAGAGCGGATCAGGTTCCATGCCCACAGTAGGAGCCTCAGGTGAGGAAGGAGCAGGCACAATATCTACAGTAGCAGCTCAGCTGCTCTGTGCCTGTGAGGAGGTGGATGAGGAAGGCTGGGTAATCCAGTCTACTACCCGCCTTCCTTGATCAGAAGGGATAGCCCTAGCACGGCTACCCCTAAACATATCGGGTACGGTAACCCGGCTGCCCTTCAGTAGGCTCTCCTCTGCCTCTCCCTCTTCCTCTCCCTCCACGTGCAGAAGCACCCCTGCTCCTGGCTCTCCCTCTTGCCCTGCCAGGCATTTCCCTCTCCCAAATATTAACAAAAAAAAAATAATATATATATATATATATATATATATATATATATATATATGTATATATACACACACACACAAACACAAAGCAACAAAACAACACAGAAGAAAACAAATAAACACAAAGCTTTTTTTTTTTACACTAAAAGCACAAATAGGACACAGACACAACTGACAGCAAACAGCAGATCAGACAGCAAAAGCTGCTGATTGCTGCTAAAGGCAGCACTGTCAGTTACACAAAACACACAGACACTGACACACAGATACAGAAAGACAAACAAAAAAACAGGACACCTAGGGCCCTATTTATAAAAAATCGTTATCGTTATCGTAAAATACCGATCGTTATCGTAAAATAACGACCGGGGTTTTACCGATAACGACCGTTATTTACCGATAACGGTCGTTATTTACCGATAACGACCGTTATTTACGTTTCGGTAAATAACGGTCGTTATCGGTAAATAATGACCGTTATCGGTAAATAACGGTCGTTATCGGTAAAACCCCGGTCGTTATTTTACGATAACGATCGGTATTTTACGATAACGATACCGATCTTTTATAAATAGGGCCCCTAGACCTCTAAAAGGTCTAACACAAAATTTGTCCAAAGGACTTATAGGGTGGTTAGTCCTTAAAAGGACTTTTGGGTCTCACAAGGGAAGTTTAGTCCTTTAAAGGACTGTTGGGTCTCAAGATGTGTGAATACAGGGGTGGTTAACAACAAGTGCTAAACCACCACACTGAAATCCACACACAGAAAGCTCAAAAAGCGCAAAAATCTCTCTCCAACTCCTACACAGTCAGGTCTCCACTAAACACCCTCCAACACACTGACAAAATGGCGCCTGTGAAGCAGCCTTTTATACCCAGGGGGATGGCAATAATCATGTTAGCTGCCATTGTCTAATTTGGGTCATGTGGCTTGCTCCGTCTTGAAAATAATCCCCAAAATGCAAAAATTCAGAGAATTTACAAGAATTTCTCGTTTTTATGGTTTGTCCGTAATCCCGAAAGATCGCAGATTCTCGTAATTACGGAGATACTCGTATATTCGAAAATTTTCGGGGGGAAAAAATCCGCGGTTCGGAAGTTCAGAAGGCGGAAAATCCGGAATAATCCGATGTTCGCGGACGGGATAAATCCGCGGCGGATCCAGGTTCGGGTCCGTGAACTGGCCATCTCTAAAACTCACAGGCTGAACAAGGAGAGTGCTAATCAGAAATGCAGTCCAGAGGCCCATGGGGACTCTGGACGAGCTGCAGAGATCTACAGCTCAGGTGGGGGAATCTATCCATAGGACAACTACTGTATATAGAGGATAATGTACCCCCTACTGTAAATTATAAGTAGGGGGTATGTTATCTTTTATTATTTACCCCTCCTCACCATTAATTTTAAGGTAATACAGCATTAAACCTACAGAAATCTGTACCCTAACTGTCCCCATGCTGCTCTTTCCTCTGGTCCTGGACTCACTGTCACTTCCCCCATACCTCCCCCACACACACTGATATAAACTGTTACTAACCTCCTAACACACACACACAGATACAAACTGTCACTAACATAGCCCCCCCCCCACACACACACACACAGACCGTTACAAACTGACACACACACACGCACACAAATTTTGTTGCTTACATTCAATGTATCCCACTTCCCGGTTTGCTTGTTTCTCGTTTCTGTCACTGTAATTCAGTTCACCTCTTTCTCGTAGTTTACCGCTTCTAAATGCAGAAAAGCAACAGCCAGCAGATGGTGCGCCACAAGCAAAGTCAATGTAATTACACATTCAAACCCACATTCAAAATATTTCTCCAAACTGACCTTGTTTTATAAATTCTTCTCACTCACCGATTTATTTGCATTATAGCAAATGTGCATTAAAGGTTAAGAGTTATTTCTGTGCATTGAATATGTATGAAGCAGCATTAAGCACCGTTCTTACATTTAATCAGTGAACCCTGCTTGGGCAGCTATAAAAATTCTGCAAACTGAGCATCAGGGAAAATCACATCAAGTGAGCTGACTGGTGGGTAAATGAATTTATATAATTCAAAGTTGTTTTTTTCTGGGTTTTTGTTTACAGATTGGGTTGCATTACATAGTAACATGTTTAGGGAGCTCAACTATCATTTTCTATCTATTTTCACTGATATACATATCTATCTTACTCATACTGACTCCTATTGTTTATTATAATGCATTTCCTATTGGCTCTATATTTTTATAATTATAGCCATTTTCTGGATTCCCCTGTAACCCTGTGGGCCACTCCGACACTGGCCATATGGTGAAACCTCTAGTCTGGCACTTAGTTTCAACTTCTCTTAAAAGGTTTAGGTAAGGTTCTAGTTGTGGGAAAGGATCCAGGTTTGTTGCTTTTTGTAATGTGCAATTGAAGGTCTCATGGGAAAAAAATGCAAAAGCCATTAGAAATAATTACTTGAACTTTTGATCACTGAGGCATCACAGCAAAAATAACACATCAACCATTAGTTCTAGTATTGCTTTGCAAGGATTACAAAAGCACTGCTAAAGATTTATAGTTTATTTAAGCCTTTCTTCTTAAAGGGTTATAAATAATGTAAGCCCTTATCTGTTTATATTTTCTACAGTGAAAGGAATATCTCACTATGTTGTGGTGTGTCTGTATACAAACCTAATTTATAATTGGAAATAACAGCATTTGGTACAATTACACAAATTGCCACACAAACAAGTATATATATAATATAGACAAATTGCAGACACGCATACACTTTTAGTTGTAATTCAACAATTACCAAATTTACATAAGAGTAGCCACAAGATCCTTCATTATATGGGCAAATGCCCAAAGGCCAGTTAGGATGCTGATCTAAAGGGCTGTCCTAAGATGTTATTTACCATATCGTAGCACAGTGTTTAATGATGGAATGCTTTGTCTAATATGATGAATAATGCCCCTTTCCACTTGGTCATGACCACAGTCATTAAGGGCTCGTTCACCCTAGGGAACGTTTTGGTACAATTTAAATGTGTGAATGGTACCATTCACACCTATGTGCTGTGATGCAGTGTGTTGTTTCTGTCGCACTGCAAAAAGCAGTTTGCTGTGTTAATGCAATACGTGGGGGAAAATTGCATTACATTGCAAGCATGATTTCCCCTGATTTGTTACCACACACGTAGTGTGTATGCATCCCAAGGCTCTATCTACTATGGGGCTTATGCAATAATAGGTGAAAACGTTTGCCTGTGCTATTAAATTTGCAGCATCCAATCAAATGTTAGTTTTTTGCTGGGTTACTGCAGTTAAATAACATCTGATTGGTTGATGCAGATTATTAACATGGGCAATTATTATAAGAAATATAAATCACAACAGTTTGTGATTTTGTTAACAATATGTCTAACAACTGTATTGAGTCCAATAAAACTATTTCAGGATGTATTGGATACAGATAGTACATAGTCCTCTGTTTTTATTTATACAGAAAAAATGTATTTTAATTTAACCAAATCGAATAAAGAAAAATAAAACCCAAACCCCTATACTTGTTCATAATAAACAAATAATTTGCATTCTATTTTTCTGTCCGTGTGTATTTATTATTTACTAACACTTGAGTTAAAGGAGAACTATAGTGCCTATAAACTTTTTCAAAAACAGTTAAAAAGAAAAGTACCTGGGGCAGAGAGGTAGGATTGGTACTTTCTACCTCCCAGTATCATTTCTATGAAGAGCGGCAACACAAAGAAAAGTGCTTCTGCCAGGCTTCCTGAGGCTTCAGCACTATCTTTAATACAGGAAAGCCCAGGACCATAACCTGGCAGATGAAAACTGTATGTGGTGTAGATCCTCAAGAAAACAATATTGGAAGGTGGGAATAATCAATCCTACCTTTGACCCAGGGATACTTTCTGTTGCCATTTGGAGTCAGGAAGGAATTTCCCCCCCTTTTTTAGCTGAGGTTTTTTGCCTTCCTCTGGATCAACTGTTAGGTAGGGTTAAAAAGGAGGTTGAAAAGGACTTGATGGACGCATGTCTTTATTAAACCTCAATTACTATGTTACTATGTTACCTCCCTCTCCCAGGTACCTTTCATTTCTAAAAAGTAAATTTTTACAGTATAGTTGTCCCTTAAACTTTTGCACCTTTAGTTTCATCAGGCACAATATGTACTTAAGCTCTCAACACGCAGTAGTCTAGGTACACAGGTATGTATTTCAATATTCAATGTTTCTGGTCTTCCTGTAAAGGTGCCAATTAACTCTGTTCTTACTGTATGGAACCAATAAACTTTGAAATCATGTATAAGTTGACTGTATTCGACTCTTATTGTATGGGGCCAATTTAATTAACTCCCAGTTAACAGGGACACATGATTCAGCTCTTACCATTATAGGCCAATTAACAGAAATCTCAGGGTACTGTATGAGGCTACTCATTTTGATCTTTAATGGAACCAATTAACTCATACTGCATGAAGGCCACTAAAATTTGCTCTTATTGTAAAGGAGCCAAAAGGATCTTTTTAGTGTATAGGGCCACTATATTCTGCTCTCACTGTAAAAGGCAGTATAATAATGGCCAGTATTGTTAACACTCGGAAGTGTTAAATAACATTTAGTAGTAGTCAGATAGTGTAAATTACCATTGCAATTGGGAAACAGCACACAGTAAGGAAAGAGTGTTGGTTCTGTGGTATTCAGTTTAAATCAACTGGACTTCTCACCAGTGGCATGGAAAAGACCCAATTTCGACACACAAGAAGAGCGACATCATATGCGCAGTGTAGTGAAGAGTGCTCTGATTTATATGTGGGGTAAAATAAGCAACAGCTGCACCAATGTATGGCCCAGCACCGAAGAGCCAATGCCTTAGGGTCAGGACTCACACCTGCATCTTAAGGAAAAAGGACATCCGTTTGAAGATTGGAATGTGAACATCTTGGCCAAGGAACAGAATTGGTTCAAAAAAGGGGTAAAGGGTACCATTTATGTCCAAATAAATAAACCAAGCCTGAATAGAAGGGTTACGGGGGTCGATACCAATTGTCTGCCATGTAAAATGCTGTTTTGACACCTTACCCTGGGCAGTTTTGATAACACCCCACAATCAACACCTTGCATTCAGAAGGTCCCTAACACCTGGCTGTCACATGCTAATTGGGACATTTTGCTTTGCTGTTTTATGCTTTTTGGTACACTTTTCAGGGTATTTATTGCCAAAAGAAAGTTATTCTGAATTGAGAAAGACAGTCGGGTTACTAGTGAAACGTCTTCAAGAACTAAGTCCACTTGATCTGAATACTACAGATGTACCATGATCTGGATAAATGAGAACCTTCAGGAGAATAGTGTTGTAGATTAATACATGTGTCTACCTGATGTATGCTAGGGTCATTGAGAAACCAATGTGTTGCAAATTGCTTACTCTACCCAAACACAAAATGGAACTACAGTATGGCTAAGATAAGGTGAAGGTCTAAAGGTCATACAACAAAATGGCATAACAGAGCACAATGGGCCCTATTTATAAAAGATTGATAACGTTATCGAAAAATTAACGATCGTTATCGTAAAATAGCGATCAATATCGTAAAATAACGATCGGTATTTTCCGATAACGATCTGTATTTTCCGATAACGATCGCTATTTTCCGATAATGATCGCTATTTTCCGATAACGATCGGTATTTTCCAATAACAATCGCTATTTTCCGATAACGATCGGTATTTTCCGATAACAATCGCTATTTTACGATAACGATCGGTATTTTTTCGATAACGATATCGATCTTTTATAAATAGGACCCAATGATGCATGATAAGAAATATCAGCAACCTGAAATACCACATCTCACTTAACTCCTCAAAAATGATGAACACTGTAAAAGGACAAGCTCTGGAATACTGTTTTCACATTCAGGAGAATATTAATTCCTGTTGTCCTGTTATAATCTGTACTGGTACAATACCTGCATTTCATATTATTAGGTATGTCTGCACCTGAACAAAATGGTAAATATTATTCCAACAATGAGTGAAATACTGTAAATATTGTTCTGTTGAAAAGGGGGTTCTCCATGTCACACAATGTACGCACATTCTTTGCATTTTATCATTCAGATATTGTTTAAAGGGCATGTCCACCCCTTTTGACATTTTTTGTCATATAGTAGGGCTAGCTCCCCCAGCTCCAACTGCTATAATATATTTTCCAGAACTCCCCCGATCTTGGAACTGCAAGCAGGGGGTGGGACCAGCAGCTGCATCCCTGATTGGCTGGGAGGCAGCCAATCATGGACGCGGCTACTGGCAGTTCAGAACGCCAGACGAGAGAGAGATGGTAAGTAGAGTTCAGGGGAGTCTCTGGAAAATATAATATAGCAGTTGGGACTGGGGGAATTAGCCTTACTATATGGCAAAGGGATTTTATGCTAGGGGGAAGGAGAGGGAGGGGGGGGATGCTCTGAGCAAGCCAAAAACCTCTGAGAGGACAGCTCAGAGGCAGAAACAATTTCCCTGGTGTCTAGGCTCCTGGTGGTCAGTTTTCTGGACTTTGGAGGGACTTTACAGGAGAACCATTTGAAGCTGGGATGTAAGGTAAGGATTTTTATGTACTACACAGTGGGGCCAGTAGTAGGGAAAATTATAGTTTTGGGGGTGGACATGCCCTTTAAACATATGTGTTTTATTAGATTGAGGCTTTTTCTTTATTTTTTTCTTTGCTTTGCAAAATGTTCAATCTTGTATTTATAAGATATGTTATACTTTACATCTACTGTATTTCAAAGTTTTAAGGAGTTTTGCCAAAAATATATTTTGTTATACTGTAATAAACAGGTAGAGGAAAATGTTTCTTGTGTTACAATGCTGGAATGTGCATAGTGAGCTCCCCTATAAAGCATTCGCTGGCATTGAAAAGGGGGAGTGGAAACTGAGAGTTTAAATTTAAGTTTTTTTCTAAAGAAAATAAAGGGAAAAATTGACCAGAATGGAAGGATCAAGGACGGGACTGAAAAACACAAACAGAGCAGAAGAAAAAATGAAGGAACAAAAGAAAACTAACAAAAAATCGACATAAAAGAAGTGATGGGAAGCAGTTGGGGTTAAGGATAGTTTCGAAGAGACAGGCTTTCCTCACAATCATGGTGACTTAACAATTCAGTGAGACCCAGGTGCAGACGTAGCAGCGAGTTTGATGAACTCACACAATTTGGTGTAAAATTACATTACTCGCATTTATGCAAACCAGAAGCTCCATGAACAGTGACAGGTGATATATACTGTTTTCAGTATAAATATAAATTCCTGCATAATGGATGGTTAAGCTGATACAAATATTTAGCACAGTCTTCCATTGGTCCCTTTTAGCAGTAGGGTATGGAAAATCAATATTTGCTGTAGTATTTGATACCATTCCAGTTCGGACAGCAGTATTAGCTAAATATCTACATTATTTCAGTAGAATTATATTTTTTGAGAAAAAAAACCTGTCAAAAACCAAGATAATATCTTTCAAGTGACAAACTAAAACAATCTTATTCTGAATGAAATCATATGTTAGAGAATGATGGTGTCTTCCCTAAAAATAGTAGCCCTGTTTAAAACAAAACATGAAAAAGACCATGTGTGGTGGTAAATGTAGGTTTACAATGGAATTGACAGCTGCTGGGGCAGTTTGGCAGTACACAAAAGTTAAGCCTGAGCAGCAGTGTACCATAAGACCCTACAGAGTTCACAAATCTGCTTGGGAGCCAATATTTTTTATGTTATCTCCACCTACTGCATTTTTTGTTACTGGTTCTTTAAATATGAAAAAGGGTTTCTTTGATGTTAAATATATAATCTCTCCTGACACCTAGTGGGCAAGAAATATAACAACTATTTAATGAAAAAGTAAAAAACATATACCTGGATAGAGTATTGGTTGGTAGTTGCTTGCAGAAAGTTGTGGTCAATAGAGCTACATCTATGTAAAGTGGAATGCCTAAGGATTGACTTAGAAGGGGGTATTGAGAGCAAGGTCTCTGTCTCTGTGTTTGCTGATGACTCTAAACTATGCAGAGCTTTGGGAACTTCAAATGATGTGCAATTGCTGCAAGCAGGCCAAGATAGATTATCAAAATGGGCAGCAGAATGGCAGATGAGATTCAATGTTGATAAATGTAAGGTCATGCATTTGGGGTTTAACAATTCTTGTACTACATACACAATAAATGACTCTGTTCTTAGTGAATCTGTTCTTTGGGGGTTCTAATACATAACAGACTTACTGTAGCAAGCAGTGGGAACTAGAAAGATATTCAGGGAGATTCAATAAAAGTTCTTATCGTTAAAAATGGTGCTGATTTTGCCCCAACCAATCAGATCTTATTTAACATTTGAAAGCTGATTGGTTGGGGCAAAATTAGCACCATTTTTAACAATAAGAACTTTTATTGAATAACCCTGATTGTCTTGTGTAAAGAGGGAAATAGATTTAAGGGAGAAATATTCTGGTATGGCCTCATCAATATAAAGTGCAGGTTTGGAATTCCATATATAAGGGACATCTTGGAAATCAAAAGAGTTCAGAGAAGGGCAACTAAAATAATTTGATCACTTTATACAAATATATTAATGGGCCATATAATAAACTCTCTGGTGCATTGATCACTAATAGATCATATCAGAGGACACGTGGACATCCCTTATGATAAGAAGAAAAGATGTTTTATCTTCAGGTTAGGAAAGGTTTCTTTGCAGTGAGAACAGTGAAACAGTGGAACTGTCTTCAATCAGATTTGGTAATTTAAAAAAATGTTGAATATTTTTTGATTGCCATTTAGCGTTAGGATCTGCACATTCATCTGCCATGATTTTCATTGGTCCAAACCTATTCTGTGACTAGCAGGTTTTTAAAACATATATAGATAGGGAGGCACACTCTTACCCGTCTAGGACTCCTTATAATTTGGAATTTGGATATATTAGCACATTTTAAACTTTTTGAAGGTGCAGACCTAGAAAAGTTTATTGAATAGACTATACTAGCCAGTTAAAGGACAACTCCACCCTAATAAGAACAACATATGTTGATATATCATAGTTTGTCCTATGAATTCATTACTGTATGCCTGCTATGCTTCTGGTTGCCTCATGGAAACTGAGCAATTTAGAAACCTGAACTGAGCATGTACTGAACCTGGGCATTGTCAGGAGAGGCAGACAGGGGATTAACATTCAGTCATTGGCTGTGATGTCAACTGTCAAATTCATAACTGACAGTTGCTAACTGGAAGAACCAGGAAGCAGAAACAGGGGCAACAGGACATTGTGCAGGATTTCAGGTGAAACTTGTATATTTCACATTTCAAACTATTACCGTTTAGGGTTTTGGGGGGTGGTTTACCTGTATGTAAGTTTTCATTTTAGGGCTGGACTTGCCCTTTAAGCAATACATATTTTGTGGCTATTGTGCTTTTAAAACATATTTATGAAAGCTTGGAAGCCCAAGTAACAAATGATCGAATTGCATATTCATTAATACTCATGGATGGAAATGTGAAATGGGAAAGTAAAAATGAAAGAATCATTACTAACCATATAATCGATGCCACAAGAGATACAGTCCACTAAAGGCCAAGAAGTACAGCGCAGCTCCCACAATGGTTTTCCACTCTGATTTGGATTTTGAATTCATCTCTGAATAGGACTGGTTAAAGCTGATATGATATACTGCAAGAGGAGACAACAAAATGACACCGATCTCAGTATTTTTTGTTGTCAGTATAACATGAACAATATATTTCCTAAAAGGTAGTTTCCCTAAAGTGTGATAGTTTGTAACACGTTTGTGATGACCCTGAGTACAAAGAGTGTAAAATAAATTGTCAAAAGATCCAAACTGCAGAATGTCCTGACAAAATAATAACATAGTCTCAAATACCACAAAGATTAAAGTTAGGCCACAGAGGTGTCTAGGACTAAAGTAAACGACAGGCCTGACAAGAACATTGTGTTAACCATACCCTGTTGGAAAATTGTACTTATCATTAACTTCACAAGTATGGATCTTGTGAAGTTTGAATGGCCTTATGTTTCTGTAAAGTATTTTGAAACTACAGTATAAGAACACATACATGCAAGCTTCTCTTCTTTGGTCAACTGATTCCAGGGCCCAGCCTCTTTCTGTTTCAAGGCCTTTTGTTTAGGATTCAGGTTAGTTACAAAGGATACATCTGGCAGTGGGTACTCACGACGGTCAGTATAAATTGGCTTTGTGAAATCAACAGCTGTGTTTGTAGTTATATCTGCAGGTAAAGAGAACCAGTAACTTTAAAAATGAATCAAACAAATATTAAAATATTTTATTTTTAATAAATATTTAAAAAAATTGTCCATTATAGAAAGATTTAGCAGGTTAATTTAATTTGAGGTTCATCAGATTGTCTAGTAGCACTTCATGGCTCATTTACAGACCCAACGGATCATCTGTGTGGAGTCATTATCTTGATATTACCATTTTAGTCAATCAAATGATGTTTTTTCTGCATTTCTAGGGTAGGTACACATTACAGGTGATATTTCACCTAGATTGATTGAAATATCCCACCGGGCAGTGGAGCTGAAATATTGACCGGTTTGCACCAAAAGATACAGTCTTAAACTACAACGTACATTTAACCACTGGGGTGCTGTACCTTTCCTAATAACCCTTACCCCAGTGTTTAATTCAATATACAATATGACACAATGGACACATGCTAGTTATAATTTAAATTGTTGAAACTAGACCCTATTATGTGTATTGGGATGCAGTGTGTTTTTTAAAAGCATGCAGTCCCTATTTTTGATCCATTTCTGTCCAGACTTCATGCTCTGAGGCGTAGGTACCAGGGATGCAGGGGATGTCACCACACCAGGGCCCTTGACCAAGAAGGGGCCCCATTTTGTGTAAGGGACAGTTCAGTGGAAATTATCAATATTTGTTAAATTGTTAGTTTGTGTAATGCTATCCTAGTTATTCTACATATTCTCTCCCATTTAGAAAAATCAGTTGATTTCATACCCTTTGCTGTTCCCTGCTGTTGACATTTCAGGTTCTAACAGCCCTTCTTCTTCCCAGAATGCACCACATCCTTGGAATGTTCCTAACAGTAATTTCTACTGATTGGCTGTTGGATGGGTCAAAGATGCTCAGATCTCTACTGAGTAACTGAATCAACCCAGGCGCTGGGTCAAGGGCAAGACCATAACGGTCTCTACTAGGGGTACTGCAAACAGGAAGTCAGTATTTCGGTTGCATTTATTTATACACAGACAAAATGCTGAATGGGCAGATTAAGGTCATTGGGATGGAGAAATACTCCTTCTTTTTCTGAGAAGCATATGTATTTGTACTCAACTTCCCCTTTAAGGTTCCAAAACTACCAGTCTGTTTGCCAGCTGTTTTACCAGTGGTCTGTGTGCCAAGCATTTAACCAGTGTCTGGCTGTGTGCAGTTCCAGTTTCCTGACCAGTTTATCAGTGTCTTCATGCCAAGCATTTAACCAGTCTTTGTGCCAAGCATTTTACCAGTCATTTTATACAAAGTATTTTACCACTCTCTGTGTGCCAAGCATTTTACTAGCATCATTTGGTAAGTTGTTTTAGAAGGTTTAAAGGACAATTATGCTTACCATTTCCCTGATCCATTCCTGCAAAGTACCTAGGGTGAGGACCTAAAACGGTAAGTCCTCACCTCTGGGTACTTTATAAAAGTCTTGTACTACTTTGCACTTTGAGTGACAGGTCTCGAGGCAGCCAATGGGAAGACGCACTCTGCAAGGAGGCGTGTCATCCCATTGGCTGCCTCCCGGACTGTCACTGACAGTGCCAGTGGGGAGGATCGGACCGGAGTGACAGGGGGAGATTACAAGTAAGTAGTACAGGACTTTTGTAAAGTACCCAGAGGTGAGGACTTAGCGTTTTAGGTCCTTACCCTAGGTACTTTGCAGGAGTGGGGGGAAAGGAATGAGGGGAAGGTGAGTATAATTGTCCTTTAAAGGACAACACACAAAATATGTTGATTTATCATAGTTTGTCCTATGAATTCATTACTGTATGTCTGCTATGCTTCTGGATGCCTCATGGAAACTGAGCAATTTAGGAGCCTGTACTGAGCCTGGGCATGCTCAGAAGAGGCAGACAGGGGAATAACATTCAGTCATTGGCTGTGATGTCAACTGTCTAATCCATAACTGACAGTTACTAACTGGAAGAACCAGGAAGCAGAAACGGGACAACAGGACATTGTGCAGGATTTCAGGTTAGACTTATATATTTTAGATTTCAAACTATTACCGTTTAGGGTTTTGGGGGGTGATTTACCTGTATGTAAGTTTTCATTTTGGCTCTGGACTTGCCCTTTAAGGATATAAGTTTAGAAATACTGTTTGAATCTGATTGAATAGTTTTACTCGGTATATGTGTAAAGTATGCTTGTCTGTTTTAAAATGAGTTTGGATGTATCTGTTGTATTCAATTAGATCAACTGGACTTGAAATGTAGTTCTTGAAGACGTTTCGCTAGTCATCCGACTGGCTTTCTCAATTCAGAGACTTGTACAAGAATCTGTGGCAATTATGTACCCTGGAAAATCCCAATTAGCATATCACAGCAGGTGTTAAGGGGTGTGATTAGATAGTGGCTAAGAGTGTTATAGAACGCCCAGAGTAAGGTGTTAAAACAGCATTGTACATGGCGACAGTTGGTGCGAACCCCCCCACCTCTATTTAGGCTTGGTTTTCTTATTTTCACATAAATGGCCTCCTACACCTCTCTTGAACCGTAACGTTCCTTCGCCGGTATGTTAACATTACAATCTTCAAAGGTATGTCCTTTATCCTTAAGATGCAGATACACTGGGAGTCCTGACCCAGAATTGGCTCTTCTGTGCTGGGCCATACTTGATGCAGTTGCTGTTGTGTCTCCCCCACATACAAATCAGAGCATTCTTCACTGCACTGCACCGCATATATGATGTCGCTTTTCTTGTGTTTTGGTATTGGGTCTTTTGGATGTACCAATTGCTGCCTCAGTGTGTTGTTCGGTTTAAAGCAGACAGGGATACGATGTTTTTTGAAAATTCTTCTTAATTTCTCGGAGACCCCTGCTACATATGGGATGACCATGTTCTTCCTCCTGTCTTGCTTTTCCCCTTCACTGTTGGTATTTGTGTTCTTTTCTTTCCTTCTACTTCTTTTGACAAAGGCCCAGTCTGGATATCCACAAGTTTTAAGGGCTCCTCTGAGATGTGTTGAGGACACCTGGGTTAAAATCCACCAGAAGGAAGTACAAGCTTTCACAGAACACATTAATGCGGTGGACCAAAACATTAAATTCACAAGGGAAGAGGTACAAAACACAAACTGGCTTTCTTGGATTGCTGGTAGAAGTTAAGGAAAATGGTAAACTGGAAGTAGAGGTTTACAGAAAACCAACACACACAGATCAGTATTTGATGTTTGACTCCCACCACCCTTTAGATCACAAACTGGGTGTCATCAAACCCTGCAACACAGAGCCGAGAACACCCCACTAGCACAGAGGCGAAGGCTAAGAAATGAAACATCTCAGAGGAGCCCTTAAAACTTGTGGATCCAGACTGGGCCTTTGTCAAAAAGTAGAAGGAAAGAAAAACACACAATACCAACAGTAAGGGGAAAGCAAAGACAGGAGGAAGAACATGGTCATCCCATATGTAGCAGGGGTCTCCGAGAAATTAAGAAGAATTTTCAAAAAACATCGTATCCCTGTCTGCTTTAAACCGAACAACACACTGAGGCAGCAATTGGTACATCCAAAAGACCCAATACCAAAACACAAGAAAAGCGACATCATATATGCGGTGCATGCAGTGAAGATGTCTCTGATTTGTATGTGGGGGAGACCAACACAACTGCATCAACGTATGGCCCAGCACAGAAGAGCCAATTCCTCGGGTCAGGACTCAGCCGTGTATCTGCATCTTAAGGATAAAGGACATACCTTTGAAGATTGTATGTTAACATACCGGCGAAGGAACGTGACGGTTCAAGAAGGTGTTAGGAGGCCATTTTAGTGAAAATAAAGAAACCAAGCCTAAATAGAGGTGGGGGGGTTCGACACCAACTGTCTGCCATGTACAGGCTGTTTTAACACCTTACTCTGGCGTTCCTAAACACCTCTTAGCCACTATCTAATCACACCCTTAACACCTGGCTGTGATTATGCTAATTGGGATTTTCCAGGGTACATAATTGCCACAGATTCTTGTACAAGTCATTCTGAATTGAGAAAGCCAGTCGGATGACTAGCGAAACGTCTTCAAAGGAACTCTACATTTCAAGTCCAGTTGATCTAATTGAATACAACAGATATACCATGACCTGGATGAATGAGAACCTTCACAAGCGAGTTTGGATGTGTTTTATGGAAATTACTATTTGGTTTGCAGTACCGATTTGTGTTTGTGGCGGTGTCAGGGGAGCCCATGCCTAAACTTTGCATCAGGGCCCATAAGTCTGTCGATACGCCACTGTTCATGTGACGAGGCCAATAGGAAGGCACGCTTGTTGCAGAGCATGCCTTCATATTGGCCTTGTCGCCGATCAGGAGGAGGGGGCGGAGCCTACCAGAACAGCGTTGCACTAAGACTCTGCTTTAAGTTACGTGAACCCAGGGGTGAGGAGGACCTTGCGGTTCAGGTCCTCACCCTGGGTAAAAGGTAATGAACAAAGAAGAGGAGTGGAGGGAAGGTGAGTATAATTGTCCTTTAATCAATAGCTAGAGATAGGAAAATAAAACCCACAGGAAAATACAGCACATTTTTTTTTTTTGCAGTTCTACGTGGCCTAAGCCCAACAGACTTCCATAGATTAGTGGTATTAATCAATTTAGTAAAGAATATGTTGCATAGGTTTAATAATAGAAGAAGCCAACATAATAATATTGCTGTTTTCTCCAGCAGTGTAGTCTAATCCCCAGAGTTTTGAGAGGATGATTCAGAGGCAGTGCTCCTGAGGTAATTAGGGGTCTGCCCGGTCTGACTTGTTCTTGTTTGAATGAGCTATAATTTGGGTGTTCACTGCTTCAGCCCTGCAATGGATTAGTATCTGCCAAAGGCTCACCCACATGTGTTGATTTAAGAAACAGGAACTCAATAAGAAATATGGCTTGATTGTGAGTAAATATTACATGAACACAGCATGTTTATAAATTACTAGTTAGAGTAATAACAAATAAGGTCAAATTGATTATAAATAGGTAAGTATTGTGTTATAACCAGATTACAGTGAACATTTTAAAATATTAACAATGTTTTTAAAATACTACAAAATAGATGTAATTCTATTTAATATATTTATATTAATACTATTTAATAATGTTAAATAAATTAATCTTGCATTGGAAAAGGCTAGATGTTATTAGTTATTTCATTAGTGTTTTTAATATAAATACCTTTTGTATATCTACTTACCATAACCTTTATCCAAAGATGCACACACAGTGGTGGAAGTTGAGAAGCATCGCAAAGGGACCAACCTTGATCCTGCAAGGGTGCGCGCTACACTTAACATCTGCAGCAAAGTAATATGAAGAATAAACACTGATCATATTATGTGGAAGAGATCATTAAAAATCAGGGACTAGATTTTTCTAGCCCTAGTTCAGTAAAAAATTGGGGGCGATGTAAGGTTCTAATGCAAAACATTGTTATTGTTATACATAACATTACCAAACTGCTTCTGTCTTTACTTACACTGCCTGATCCCTCATCAGGAGGCTCCTCTTTTTAGTCTTTTGAAGGTCTAGCAATGGAAGTCAGCAACAGCCTGTGACACTTCAGACCCAGAAGCTGTAGAAGAGACTGATTGAGCTGTGTAGGTTATGATTGAAGCAGTGTTGGGAAAGCATACCAGAATTTGTGTGTGTGTGGGAGGGGCGGTAATCTGCTTATAAACATTAGTGGTGAGGGTGGACGTGCCCTTAAAACTGTTTTTTTTGGGATGTTCAAAAAACAATGAAAATATATTAATATAACACATTTTTTACCCAAAAATTTGTTACATACCTTGCACTACCTAAACTAAAATAAAGAGAGTACTGAATTTTGCAATAGCAGTTCTCTGTACATTGCCCAGTATATTGCTAAAGTATTATTATTATTATTATTATTATTATTATTAATAATAATAATAATAATAATAATAATTAAAAAATAAAGTTATTTCAATTAGAATTATATTTTTATGATTGGGAAACTAGAGCAACAGCCTGAGAAGTTCATAACAAGACCAATGATCCACTGTTGGTAGACAACTTTGGGATTAAATTAATCCTGGTGGTAAATGCTGTTAAGGCAAGCTACTTGTCTGCCTACCTACTATAAATAAATGTGCCTTCCTATATGTATTTAATAGTACAATGAAATGAAGAAAATTCACATGAATCACAGACTGAACTAGTCTAGTGTTTAATGATCCCATTGCCAGAAGGAAGCAAAACACTGCAAATAAACTGCTATCCCTAACAGTAAATAGGGATAGATAGACTGGCCAATCATGTCAGCAAATAAACACTTGGTTGACCTTGAATTCCCACCAACCACTCAGTTTAACAAAATTCAAATAATAAGCAATAGCAGAGTAAGGAATACAAATGAAAAAATAATTTGGAAGAGGAGACTTGGATAGTAATATGTGAAAAAAAAGATTAAGAAATATAATTGTTGTGTGTGCCATAATGTCATATTTTCTAATACCTAAGTTCATTACACATATTACTTTATCCCTAAGTGTTACTCCCTCCTATCTAGTGCATGTATGCTTTAGCAAATATGACCACACAATATGCAGCCATAAAATGTTGGGAGTTGATGGGGCTTGACTATGCAGGCAGATTAGACAAGTTAAGGCTGTGTACATTGGAGAAGCGATGGGATATGATCACTTTATACAAATATATTAATGGACCATACAATAAACTCTTTGGTGCATTGTACACTAATAGGTCATATCATAGGACTGGGGGACATCCTCTAAGATTAGAAGAAAATAATTTTTTGCCATTTGGAGCCAGAAGGGAATCTGCCCGCCCTTTTTTTAGCTGTTTTTTTTTTTGCCTTCCTCTGGATCAACTGTTAGGTAGGGTTAAAAAGGATGGTGAAAAGGACTTGATGGACACATGTCTTTATTCAATGTCAATGAATATGTTACTATGTATTTGGATACAGTTCTTTAGGTCTATCAGAAATTAGGAAAAGTTTAATTATAAGACAGAATATTACTGATACAATCAGTAGACCATTCATTAATCTTGTTATGAGAGAATGTTTCCCCTTTATTCATAAGGTCTGGGGCAAACAGTTATAACAATATACCGTACAAGATAAGAAACAATATGGCTTGTAAAATGTAAAATGACTGTCTATAAATTCAGTTGCAGGAATTCTTTACAGGGTGTGTATAGTATAAAAGTTCATTTTTTTTATTAAACCTTATTTAGATACAGTTGATAATTAACCTGCAGGAGTCTGTTGCTAGGAAAGCAATGGAAACGTTTAATATGCTCCAAGAGACAAACAAATGACAGCCATGCCTGTATATGTTTTCTCCACACCTATTACCATCTCAATTTCAAAGACAGCTATAATAAAAAACAAAACAAAAAATCTAATAGTAAATTATAAAATTATAAATTATAAAATATAATTAAAAGGAATGTCCAGTGATTTTTTAACTTTTTTTCTGTTTAACTGAAGAACTGGTGGTAAATGAGCTATGTCTTGCCTCTTGTTCTTCAGTAAAACTTGCAGAAGAGGAGAAAGAACTTACCATGATCAAGCGCGCGCTGACAGACTCCGACGCCACTGACATTCTCTGATACATCCACAGTCCTTTGCATTGTGTGCACATGTGCACACAGTGCAAAGGAGCATGGGAGTGTCAGAGACTGTCAGAGAAGCCGGTGCTGGAGCGATCTGGGTAAGTTCTTCCTTCTCTCAAGCAAATTTTACTGAAGAACAAGAGGTAAGACATAGCTCATTTACCACCAGTTCTTCAGTTAAACAGAAAATAAAGAAAGTTAAAAAATCACTGCACATTCCCTTTAAATACCAAAACAGAGAATAATGTGGCCCCTATAATGTGGACCTTAAATATAAAGGTATTAGTGAAATTTCGGTTTCATGACCATTTAAAAGCATGAGGATGCAAGTCATTTAATTCTAATATACACAAAAGAGGTTTTGTATGGAACCATTATCGCTCTCTGTTGCCCCCTTTAGGCACTGAGCCAATAGTGGCTCTCCATGCATTGAGATAGATTATGAATAAAACAGCAGAGTGGCAGATGAGATTCAATGTTTATAAAGGTGATGAATTTGAGGTTCAACAATCCATGTGCCACCTACACCATAAATGGCTCTATTCTAAGTGAATCTCTGTTGGAAAAAGATTTGAGGGATCCAGAAGAAAACAGACTTAAGATGGGAACACATACTAATGATAAAAGGATGATACCATTGTCCATTTATTGTTAGAGTGTGTAGCACATCCCTGAGCACTCCTGAGGCAGACGAATGTTCACGGTCGTTTTCCCTTTAAATAAAGTATAGTGATCTGCTGTGGCTGAGGGAAATGTGCAGTCCCGAGCGTTCTCCCTGTGCTTTACATAGGAAGAACATTTAGGACTGTGTGTAGTGGATTCTTTAGAAAATGATAGACAGAATATTAAGACAAAGTTATCTGCCTCATCCCTCTGCTTAAAGGGCAACTTTGATCTCCAAACAAGTTAGGATTAAATGAAAGCCTGCAGTGTTTCCTTTATAATGAGCCGACAATCACATCTCTGTGAGAAATAATATTTGAGTGAGAAATAATATTTGATTGAATGTTCAAACTTCCTGCTTCCAGTAGCTTTAGTGACATCACCTTACCTCTGCCCACCCCTCCCCCCCGGGGGAGAAGCATGCTCAGTAAAGACTTAATTCTGAGGAAATCAGGAGGTACCTAGGCAAAAAATTGACAGTTGAGAAGAGGAACCTATTAATGCAGGCAGGGGCTGGTTAAATGACTACAAGCTGGTCACATGGCTAAAACAGGACGTGTTCAAGCAGGAAGTAATATTGCTAAACCTTTCCATTAATAACTTCTCACAAATTCTATCTAGAGATGCGATTTAGGTTTTATTATGAAGGTACCATGGAAGGCTTTTTATATAATAGTTACTAGTTTGGAAGAATTGGAGACCACAGTTACCCTTTAATGAGCTTTTGTTTTTATAAGCTTGAGCATGTGCAAAGAAGGCAGCAGGTGAAATAGCAGTCAATCATTGGCTGCAATGTCTGTTGTCACAGCCTTGATTGAATGCATATAGGAAGGGGACAGCTTACTCTGCCAGAATGGGGAAAATAATGAACTTTAAATATCTGGTTAGTAATGCAGGTGATAAAGTTCAAAATATATTCGTTGGGGTTGGGGGCAGGTAAAGGACAACTGACCAGATTTTGTTTTAATGGTGGACATTACCTTTAGAAGAGAACAAGTTTCATTTTCAAGTTAGGAAAGGTTTCTTTACAGTGAGAACAGTGAAACTGTGGAACCCATGTTTTAATTGGATATAACGAGTTTGAACGAACTTGGACTTCTCAAACTTTCGAGGATTTTCAAACTTTTAAAATTTATGGAATTTGGGGAAACAATCTAGCTACATGCCAACCCCCTGGGTATAAATGGCTGCTAGACAGGGGCCTTGTGAAGTGTTAGCCATTCGCTCACTTTCCCTTGCAAGATGCATAATCTGAGGGAGAGAAGCCAATGTCGTGAGGGGTATATCTAGCCTGCCTGTCTTCTCAACAATGGGGAAAATGCAGTGAGCCAGTGAGCCCACTCTAACTCAATAGTTTTCATGTTGTGAAGTGTTCTCTCTGGGTAAACCACCCCGAACACGATTCAATATCACGTTTGCAATTGTGAGTTAATCCTGAAAGAGATCCCATAAGAATTTTAAAAATAATGATATTTTTTACTGAACTTTTCCTTTAAAGACAGATTTTGTTTTGTTTTACATTTTTTACAATTTTTTATTTGTACCCCTTTTGTTGAGGTATGCAACAAGGAAGTGTCTTTTGTATAATAATGAGCACCCCTTTTTAAGAGAGTCAGAGGCAGATTCTATAAATATTAAATATTCTAGAAATATTGAATCAAGTGCGTGTGTGAAGGAAGTTACTATTTACCTGGTCCCAGAGCCATATACAGTAAGTTACCATTGCTATTTTAATCTTATTTGAATTCTTTTTGAATATTATTACTGTAGTAAATCTATAATTTCAGGCATTTTACAAGAACTTGATAGTCCTATGTGCCTTCATTTTCAGTGGAGCTCTCTTTGTACTGTTCCCTGTTGGCTTTGATGGACTTTAACTCCTTCTCGGAGACATGCGTAGGATTTCAAGGGGAGAGATTCCTCATAGGGTTAGCATGGATTTTTGTGAGCCCTGCAAACTACTAACATTTTATCAATTTGCAAAAATGTAGACGACCCTCAGATTGTGCAAAACACAATATTTATTACAGCAACATGTTTCAGAGATTGTGCTCCTTTATAACAGCTTGATAAAGGATCACAATCTCCGAAACATGTTGCTGTAATAAATATTGAGGGTCGTCCACATTTTTGCAAATTGATATATGATATCCACAGAGGACGAGGTGGAGTAGAAGAGACCCTTTTGGAAGAGAGATATATTTATGTGAGTAGCTACACCTGCTTTCTGTGAAACTACTAACATTTTAGACACATCCCAAGCTAAGGTATACCTTCATTATTGTTGTTTTAAAATAGTAGAGAAACGCACTCTTTCAAGTGATTAATCTTTATTATGACATGCTGAAAAACACAAGTATACCTTCATTATGTTGTAAAAGCCCCTATAATTTTTGCTGCATGAATAATGCTCCCCTTTAAAATACAAGAATATTAGAAATCATGTTGAATGACCTTATAGAAGTATGAAATATAAGGATGTAAATAGAATCTCAAAATACTGCCATATAAATATTTGTTCCTTTCTATCCTTGTACACGTACAATAGTTAGTGAGTGTAAACTAAACGGTTAGTACTGTAGGCAGCAGCTGTACTAAATAACAATAAGGACAATAAGCCTGAAAGTAAGTTTCCATTTGTGTTACCGAGTGGGCTCTGTCAAATTGTCAATGTCTATTTCAGGGACGTCAAACTTCAACTTCCAGCATTTTCTAGTGGCAGTATGCAGCTGTTGTAGTCTTAGGAGTTGTAGTTTTCAAACATCTGAAGAGCCACAAGTTCGACATGTTGCCAGGTAACTATGAACCGGAAAAAAGAGTGGATTCTGGGCACCCCTAAAACCACCCATACCCTCTCACAATGTAGTTACATTTGCAGGTTCCTCCTCAAAGAGATGATTCCTGCTCACATTGGAGGACAGACAAGACACAGGTGACACATCTGACTGAGCATCTTTAGGGTCCATGAATATACAGTCTGTGCATGGGGAACAACTAACCTGGGGGAACAAAGTGAGCATTACTGTATATGTATTACATGTAGAAAAGTTTAGGGGCATGCCATTGCACTACTGAACTGCACTAAAGAAATTCAGAAAATACTACCCAGATGACTTTTTAAAATGTATTAGCTTTTGTTATGTGTCCTCTAATATTTAGAAAAGGCTGGAGGGTTAACACATTATTTTTCTGGCTTGTTGAAATGAATCCTGCACGAAGAGCAATTTGTACTGCTAAATCGCTGTATTATACAGTGCTCTGCAGGCACTAATTGATTTACCTTGTCCAGTATAGCTGAGGATCAATAAAAGAAACAATGTGTTCCTGTTTAGACACACACATACTCGTCTCTTAAATCCAGCTATATAAATGGACAAAACAACTATGTAAACGTCTACATACACCCAACCACATAGTCATAATCTCAAAGATGGCAAACCAGGCTGCCTACTTTCTCCACTGCCACCCCCTACAAGAGGGTAAGTTTCTGGCATCTCTTATCTCCTTATGTTAGAGCATACTCTGGCCATAACCATAACCATGTTTCCTCCATAGAGGAAAGACCCCCCAGAACTTGTAATATCTCTCACAAACTTGTCACAGAATAATAACGAGATCTTGGTGCCTAACCAAAAAGATATGTACATGAAGTGCAACACCATATAACCAACCATAATTATCAAAAAAAAAGACTAAGTCTATTGGGTGTCCCCAGTCTAACTGTGCAGCAAGGAAAAAAGGGGTTCCAGGAGTGTGGTTGTGTGTTCTCGGTATAAGTCCAACCAGCAAACCGAAAAAAATACATTAAAAGATATAATGGAAGAGCCTTTCAATAGAGGTGCCAGTAGCAGCTACTTCATGTAGAACACAATTAAGCCCCCCTTTTCTATAGCACCAGGGAAGTAAACCAGCACTTCATATTACAACCAGGACCTAGTTAGTTTGTTTATTCCAATATTCTGAATATTCAATACATTTTCCAGAAGCAGAAACCATAATCAAAAGTAACAGATATTGCTCTAATGAAACATGCACTGTACAGTATATAATAAGATAAATAAGGCCCATTCGTGTGTGCTTACAGGGAGATGTAATAAAAGTTCTTATCATTAAAGGATAAGTGCACTGTAAAATCAAGTTATGTTCATTTGGAAGCTGCAGCTTTAAAAATACCGTTGCCACATTTTTTTTTACCTATGTCCCTCCAGAGTCTAGCTTTGTGCCTTGGAAGTTGCTGACATTTTGTTACTGGTTTGCTGAATGTTAAGCTCCGCCCCTCTGAGATTTCCTCTGCTTTCTCCTGCTTGAGCCTCAAACAGTAATGCTTGTGAGTTCCGTGCACTCTCCTGCTTGAGCCTCAAACAGTAATGCTTGTGAGTTCCGTGCACTCTCCTGCTTGAGCCTCAAACAGTAATGCCTGTGAGTTCCGTGCACTCTCCTGCTTGAGCCTCAAACAGAAATGCCTGTGAGTTCCATGCACACGCACGTGCACAGAACTCACAGGCATTACTGTTTGAGGCTCAAGCAGGAGAAAGCAGAGGAAATCATTCAGCAAACCAGTAACAAGATGTCAGCAACTTCCAAGGCACAAAGCTAGGCTCTGGAGGGACATAGGTAAAAAATAAATATGGCAACGGTATTTGTAAAGCTGCAGCTTCCAAATGAACATAACTTGATTTTACAGTGCACTTATCCTTTAAAAATGGTGCTAATTTAGCCCCATCCAATCAGATGTTAGCTTTCTAATGATAAATAATATCTGATTGGTTGGGGAAAAATTAGAACCATTTTTAACCATTTTATTACATCTCCCTGTTAGTGTTTTGAACAGCATAGGAGGATTTTTTAATTAGGCTTGGAGAGATTAAACCTAAACAAGCAAATCTGCAGCAAAAACAAATTAAGAACAAATCAGGTATCCCACCCATCCTGGAAGTCTTGGAGTGGTCTTCCACACTCCCGCAAGACCACCCCAAACTTCAAAAGTTTGGGGTGTTCTTAAAAAAGACTGGCAGTCTTCTCCCCTGGAACACCCCTTACCTTGATGCCACCCCCACCCCCCCCCCTGAAAGCCCCATTACACTCTTAACTCCACTCTGCCCGGAAGCCTCATATGACAGGATAGGATGTCTGACAAATAGCAGCCAAATTGGGCAGTCTTATAATGTATGACAAAAAAGAACACATTTTGAAGACTGGTGTGTGCTAGCATTCATTCCTTATATGAAACAGCACTTTCAGCAGCACCCAGCAAGTAAATCTTTATATTCTTAATAAAATGGAAGTGTGAGAACACCCATTTACAGATCTATGTGACAATAAGCGGGGTCATGTAAATGCCTGGACTACATGTGTGAGAATGGAAACTATACTGGGAATAGAAATTGGTCCAGGCTATACCTTATAAGCAGACTGTGACAACTTTTTCCGAGGAATAACCTAAAGCAAAGGTGTCTAAGGCATAGCCCATAGGACTGGCAGACTGAACAGAGTTAGGGCAGGCCAGGGGTAGAGTTACACTAAGCGTTACATCTGTGAAGTTTGATAACAAACCTTTATTGCTATCATTAAAATGAATGATTTTAGTGGCCCTTTTTACAATTGCTTTCCAGCCATGGTGTAAATTGCCACTGTGGGCATTAAAGGACAAGTCCAGTCCTTAAATGAATGATTGTATATAGGTAACACAACCAAAACAACAAAACTGCAATAGTTAGAAATCTGAAATAAATAAGAGTAACCTGGAATCCTGCGCAATGTCCTGTTGCCCCTGTTTCTGCTTCCGGGTTCTTCCAGATCGCAACTGTCAATCACGGAAATGACAGTTGACATCTCAGCCAATGACTGAATGCTATTCCCCTAACTACCTCATCTAAGCATGCTCAAGCTCATAACAAGCTCACATGAACAAATATAGCAGTTAACACATACCGTATATACTCGAGTATAAGCCGACTCGAGTATAAGCCGAGGCACCCATTTTTGCCTCAAAAATTAGAAAAGATGATTGACCCGAGTATAAGCCGAGGGTATACAGTAACCCTATACCTTTCCACTGTAGATGTTTGGAAACTACAACTCCCACATGCTTGGTTGCTGAGTTGTAGTTTCCAACCACCTATAGTAGAAAGGTATTGGGGGTTACTGTATGACATACTGTCCCCCACCCTATACCTTTCCACTGTAGATGTTTGGAAACTACAACTCCCAGCATGCTTGGTTGCTGGGAGTTGTAGTTTCCAACCACCTATAGTAAAAAGGTAATGTGGGTGTCTGCATGGCATACTGTCCCCCCAGCCCTCCCCCCATACCCCAGCCCTCCCCCCAGTCCCCCCCCAGCTCACTTACCCGTACCTGGTCTTCAGTCTTCCTCTCTCTGCAATCCAGAAGCAGCCGCAGTCCGGCCGGCAGTTCCCATTACTGCTTCGCGGCTGCACGATGACGTCATCCCGCCAGCGTGCGGGATGACGTCATCGCGCAAAAGAAACCGGACGAACTACTGGGAACTGCCGGCCGGACTCGCGGCTGCCTCTGGATTTAAGGTAAGTTCCTTCTGACTCGAGTATAAGCCGAGTCAAGGTTTTTAGGTTAATTTTTAAACCTAAAAACCTCGGCTTATACTCGAGTATATACGGTACTACCTCTTAATTTCCACAAAGCATCCAGGAGCATAGCAGGCATATGACAATGATTCCAGAGAACAAAGTAGGATATCTTAACATAATTTAAATGGGGAAATCTTTCTAAAAGATGTCATTATGAGGATGGAGTTGTACTTTAAAGGAGAAATAAACTGACATTTTTATACTCCATAATCTGAAAGCATCCCCCCCAAGAACACAAATAAACCATTAATTACTATCCCAATAAATGGCATTAAAGTAAATATAATCCCTGAAGAACTGGATAAGATAAACGTGTGCATTTGTACTATCTGGCCCACTGCCTGACTTCAGGCACATGGTCCCCTGCCTAATATGCAATGTAACAGGATTGGCTAGAGACTACTAATGCTGTAACAACAGCATGTCACGTGACTTGCTGTTTCCTGCAGTAGCTTAGAAATGGGCATAAAAAAAAAACAATGGTCAGGGACCAAAGTATGTGATACTGGAATGCTGGGAAATAAAGCACAGACCCTATTTTACAAAGGTAAATTTCCCAGCACCCACATCAAAATGAGAGGTAAAACACAGATTGCCACTTTTATTTCAAAGTTCTCTTTCTTCTGTTTCAGTGAAGTTCCGAGGCTTTAGTTGCCCTTTAAGTTGTTACTACTTGATATTTTGATACCGCCCGGTTGGGGCTGGCAAACTGGACATAGTTGGTGGCAGGACAGGTTGGGATTGGGCAGAGTTAGGGCAGACCAGGGGGCAGAGTTACACTAGTGGAAGTGCTGTTACTGCTTCCCACGGGGCAGTATTTATAGAGGTACTTTACTGGCAATATTTACTGCCCATATTCTGCACACAGAACATTAGAAGTGGTGAAGATGCAGCATTCTGGGAGAAAATGTGGAATTATGTGAAAGAAACAAAAAGGATGGTAGTAATTTTCCTGTGAATCTTTTACATTACATGTGTTTATAGAATAAAAACCACCCCATTCAGATATTTAATTATAAAAAGAAACTTCCTTCTTTTTTTTAATTTTTTTTGCATTTCTCTGAAATCCCACAACTGTGTAATGTGGGGTGGTGCAATATGCCTGTTGGCTCAATTTTAATTATACACCAAACACAACAAAGAGACAAAAAAAATATCAGGGTTTGGTTGCGAATTGAAATGTTGGTGTGCACAATGTCACGTAGTACTGTTTCCTCATTTTAACCAGGAACTATTCACAAAATACAAATTGCAACAGGTGCACAACAAAGTCATATTCAAATAAAATGTATATTTTCTTATTTAATAAATCATCCAACTCAGCACAACCGTACAAGATACAATTTATGAATGAAGAAATCTGGATGATATGAAGAAGGGATGTTAAGCTTGTGGCCTTTCAGTTTTTTGAAAACTACAACTCCCAGCATTCTGCTGAAAGTTGTAGTTTTCAAAACATCTGGGGTGGAGCAAATTTGACATCCCTGATATAGAGGAAAATAATTCCCTTAGGGCTAGGCCACACTATTGCGTTTTTCCTGCGTTTGCGCACGTTTTTACTTGCGATTGTGCATGCGACTTTGGTTAGAATGAAAATTGCGGGACCGCAAAAATTCCCGTGTTTTCCAATGCGCATGCTATTGCATATCCGTATCCGTTTTGCAATCACCATTTTTTTGTGCAAACACAAATGCGTTTCTAGAATTCAAAATAGCATGCGCAAACACTCAACAACACACGTCAACGCACCAAAATCGCAATTACACACGCGCCACGGTGCGTTGTAGTGTGGCCTCAGCCTTAGGGTACATTTTTCTACTTACGGTAATAATGAAACAATATTTGAATTTAATAACATTTCCCTGATGTTCAATACATACAATGGTAAATTAGTCCTACTTGATACAGCATGATATATACCGGTATGTATTGTTCAGTTTTACTAAATGATTTAGGTAATAGATGTGCAAAGTTCTTACCTTTGTTTGATATAAGTACGTGCTTCAGCAGGTGCAGTGAATGGTGTTTAGATGCAGACTAGCAGCCCTTATATACAGCAGCACAAACAGAAAGTAGGTGTTGTTGGCTGCTGGCCAAACCAATCTCCCTCATAAAAGGAAATGACACTTAGAAACAGTAACAATGCACAAAGGACATGCAAGCTCCCAGCTGGTCCCTACACATGATTTCTACATTACTTTTATTATTAAACCATGATGGCCTTTCATGATTTGCCAGACTACATAACATAAAGACTTCTACATAACAATCTGACACGCGAGCACCTACAAATTGTAACCTAAAACGTTGGATCATTAGGGAAATGTGTTGGGGGCAGGAGATGCTTTTCATGAGGCAAGTTGGGGCTATGTATGTGATAACACCTTGAATGCAACTGATATATTGGTCCTTAAAGTAGCTTTATTGTGTTTGCTGACATTTAATAAAACTTAGGGGCATTTTAAAAAGTAGTGAAAAAATTTACTTTCGCTTTACTTCCCAACAATAGCACTGGACTATGCTGCAACATTCTTTGCAAAGTTAAGTAAGTTAATAACGTATTTATTAGACACTTGGAAAATGTGCAATGCACAGAGATGTCCAGCACTATTAGCGCAACTGTAAAAATAAAGCTCCAACTGCAGCGTGGGAGGTGACTAGTGGATGTCTGGGGTCATGAGGAAGGGGGCCACTGGGAGGCAGTGTATGCATGGCATATGGGGACTGCTAGGTATGGAGGGGGGCATAGCCAGTGTCGGACTGGACTGTTGGGGGTCCACCAGGAAATCAGAGACCAGGGGCCCACCTGGATGAGTTTAAGGGCCCACCTTACATTTCATTTCTCTATCATCACTCATTTCCATATCCATCTTACTCCTACTGGCTCCTATTGTTTATTATAATACATTCCATTCTGTCCCTTTGGCTCTGTATTTAAATTTTAGCAGTTTTCTCTGATTTCTTGGGTGACTGGCCAGTCCGACACTAGGCACAGCACGGACGAGGAGGGTCTGGCTGGTGCCAGGCCCATGCAAGGAGACAGCTAGCAGGGTGATTCCCATACTCTACCAGGGCCCTTGGAAGGCCAGAGAATCTGGCCTATGCAATGTTACAGGTGTTCTAAGTAGTGTTGCACTGTCCCAAAGGGTTACAGGGGAATTCCCTGGTGGGCCCACAGCCCATTCACTCAAGAAAACAGAGAAAACTGCTACAGTATAAATACATAGCCAAAGGAACATTAATAAATGCAGTTTAGTAGGGAGATTCACCCAGAGCCGCAACTGCAGCAGCCACAAAGCAAACCTTAACGTTGCGCTAACTGAGCTTAAATCAGTTAGCGCAACGGTATGAAGGGGCAGGAGTGCTGCGCGCTGGCAGCGCTCCTGGGTAAATCACCCTATAGGAGTCAGTAGGAGTAAGATAGATATGGGGCCTAGTCGAGCACACGTTTCCAGGGTGCTAGTGCGTGTTGCCATACATGTTTGCTGCAATTGCGCACTGTTGTTGCAGTCTGCAAAAAATGTAGACCGCATGCACTTGCGGATCGCAGTGCAACGTAGTACAGAGAGCACCTAATGTAGCCAGAGCAATAGTACACCAGTGTGTGATTTTTAAAGCGTGATCAGATTGTGCGTTAAAACACGGCAGTGTGGCCTAGCCCTCAAAAAGTGGGAAAACACATAGAACTGCAGTTGTATGCATTCCAGTAAGTCATAAAGAACAGTCCTTGTCTGTAAACTATCAGTGTAAGGAGGGTTCTTTGTTGTGTAAAATGTCAGTCAGTGTAAGTAACAGGAGGGAGGCAGGGAGGGGGCTGCCACTGTTCAGTTGTTTTTACACTTGCATATTAGAAGCGGTAAGTAACCCTTTACTTACTTAACTGGGATTCCTATTTAAAAGATTAATATGGGTAGGGATAGGACTCAGGGCCACATCTACCATTAGGCAGAGTGAGACATTTGTCTCAGGTGGCACCCTGGCACTGAAGAAGAAAGGCGTCAGACAGGCAGTTGTAGAAAAAAATGTTCCTTGACCAGTCAAGAAAAAAAAAGAATTTCCCCTAGTAAAAGATATGATGTTGTTAAAATCCTTTAATATCGTTAGGTTAGCTTTAATAAGTTTGTTAGACTGGTTAGGTTAGTTAGACCACCTGCTGAAAGTGTCTGCTTTGACATGGTGGCAGCTTACAAACCTTTGGCTAAAATATTTTATACTACAGAAAGTATGGCATTTGTAATATAGGGCCCTATTTATAAAAGATCGGTATCGTTATCGTAAAATAACGATCGTTATCGTAAAATAACGACCAAGTTTTTACCGATAATGACTGTTATTTACCGATAACGACCGGTATTTACCAATATCGTTAAATACCGTCGTTATCGGTAAATACCGGTCGTTATTTACAGATTACGACCGTTATTTACCGATATCGGTAAATAACGGTCGTTATCGGTAAATAACGGTCGTTATCGGTAAAAACCCGGTCGTTATTTTACGATAACGATCGGTATTTTACGATAACGATACCGATCTTTTATAAATAGGGCCTATATTGTAACAGTTGAACCAACATGTAAAGCACAGGATATAAAATAAGTTAATCTGACTTGAGCAACAAAAACCTGAAAGGAGCATTATGGTAGTGGCAACATAAGCTGTTTGAGAAAGGGATGTAATATCTATTTCTAGTAATTTACATCATTGCTAATTGATTGTCTGAGGAAATGTTTAAATACCTATGTGATGGGATGTTCAAAATCATAAAACTTTAGCCATGCCCATCCACAAAGCCACACCCATTCTAATATGGCGGCGGCGAACAAAAGGCAGCAATAAAATTTAACTCAGGCAGCAAAAACCCTAGATGTGCCCCTGGTTAGGACTGTGTGTGTGTCTATGGGGCAAAAAAAAAAAAAAAATTCTCACTAATATGTATTATAAGACATATGGATAGGTTATATTTTGCCCACTATCGGGCGAAAATGCTTTCCAATGTAATATCGGATTCGCCTGGGTTTAAACAATACTTTGCGGGCCTTTGCCAGACACAGGCACCCAAAGCAAAACGCCAAACCTTTTTTAGAGTGAAAATGAACGTCTTTTAAATGCTGATGTTACCTTCGTGCTACATATCTTCCGGGTTTCTGCAATGCAGTATATTTTGCTTCTGAAAGGAAGGGGAGCAAGAAGGGTAAGTATTACATCTCCCTGATAATGTGACCCATACCACTATAACAGACATCCTACCCTGCCCTTTCAGGCTTCCGGGCAGGGTGGTAAAGGGTGCATGGCGAGGGGGCAGGACGTGGGGGGGTGGGACCTCATGTCACACAATGGTGGGGCTAGCCTTCAAGGGGTTGTAAGAGGCAGAGTTAGGGAGGAGTTTGGGGCATTCCCAGGGCATTCTGGGGGCGTGGTCCTTAAAAGAGGGCGTGACTGAGGAGGAGACCAGAGTCTTCTCTCAGTCCGGGGGGAGTCTGTGGTGGTTTTGCGAGAGTGCGGCAGACCACCCCAGAATGAGGGAGACTCCCGCACAATCCGGGAGAGGTGGGATACTTGCTATAATAAGAAAATAATGTCACCACTTAGGGGTGTCCCTAGGAATTTTGGCACCTGAAACAACTTTTGAATGCCGCCTCTAGGCTGATGTGCGTTGGTGAGCAAAGCGCACCGCCGCTGAAAAGTGGGTGTGGCTTTAAATGTGGGCGTGGCTTATTTGTGGGTGTGGCACTTTTGATAATTTCATATTTAAAAACATTTATACTGTTGTTATAACAAATAAAAACATACTTTCTCTAGATAGAAAGATGGTGGGGAAAAGATTGCCACTACTTCAATATAGACTTTCAGAAGGGCCCTAACTAAGCTAACTCTTTTAACCTAGCCTAAGCTAGCTAACAAACTAGCTAAAGCTAGACTAACCATATAAAAATTCCTTTTAACAATATCCAATTTACCGTATATACTCAAGTATAACTGACCAGAGTATTTTTACCAGAAAATACAATAAAAGTGATTGATTTGAGTATAAACTGGGGGTAAAAATATGACCACTACTGCCCTCTGATTCTGTATTGTTTTGAGGCTTAGTTGCCCTTTAAATGGACAGCAGAATTCCCATACAGTAGTCCTATACAGTAATAGCTAAATCCAGTATGGCTATTACTGTATGGGGCTACTGTATGGGAATTCTGCTGTCCATTTAAAGGGCAACTAAAGCCTCAAAACAATACAGAATCAGAAGGCAACAATAGAGACCATCCTCCTTCAGATTCTGTATTGTTTTGAGGCTTTAGTTGCCCTTTAAATGGACAGCAGATTTCCCATACAGTAGTCCCATACATTAATAGCCATACTGGATTTGGTTATTAATGTATGAGAATTCTGCTGTCCATTTGAAAGACAACTAAAGCCTTGGCACTCCAGATGTTTGTAAACTACAACTCCCAGCATGCTTTAGTAGCTGGGAGTTATAGTTTACAAACATCTGAACCCTCACCCTCCCACCCAGTTCAGTGGGTATCTTCTGTGGGCATCCTTCTGCAGTAGCTTACATGAGAAATCAGCTCGCTGGCTCCCATGCTTCCTTTACTGATGCGCTGGCTGACGTCACTACTCGGCGCCGGGCAGTGACATCAGCCGGCACGCCAGTATAGGGAGTGTGGGAGCGAACGAGTGGCTGCCGGATTTCTCAAGTAAGCTTACTGACTCGAGAATAAACCGAGGTCGGTTTTTCAGGCTGATTTTACAGCCTGAAAACCTCGGATTATACTCGTAGAACTACTGTAGTATATACAGTAGTTTATTTTTGTTGTGAAAACCTTTCAATACCATGAAACATGGTATAATCTGGTGCCGTCTTCTCTTTTCTTCAGCAAGAGGGCATCAAGCAAACATGTAGGTAGGTAGGCCCTAGCACACAAGTAGGTAGGTAAGGCCAGAGCACACAGGTAGGTAGTCAGCCCCCAAGTAGGTAGGTAGTTAGGTAGGTCCCAGCCCCCAGCCCCCAGCACACGAGTAGTTAGGTGAACCCCAGCACACAGATAGGTAGCTATCCTCCAAGTAGGTACTTTGGTAGCCAGCCCCCAGCAGACAGGGAGGCCCCAGCACACAGGTAGGTAGGTATGTAGCCAGCCCCCAAGTAGGTAGGTCCCAGACCCCAAGTAGGTAGCAAGGCTTCAGCACACAAGTAGGTAGGTATGTAGCCAGACTCCAAATAGGTAGGTCCCAAACCCTAAGTAGGTAGGTAGGCCCCAGCACACAAGTAGGTAGCCAGCCCCAAGTAGGTAGGTAGGCCCCAGCACACAAGTAGGTAGGTATGTAGCCAGCCCTCAAGTAGGTAGGCCCCAGCACACAAGTAGGTAGCTAGCTCCCAATTAGGTAGGCAGGCCACAGTCCCCAAGTAGGTAGGTAGGCACAAGCCCAAAGTAGGAAGGTAGGCCCCAGCCCACAATTAGGTAGGTTGTCTACAGCCTCAGGTAGGTAGGTAGCCATCCCCCAAGTAGGTAGGTCCCAGCCCCCAAGTAGATAGATAGACCCCAGACTTCAAGTAGGAATGTAGGCCCCTGTATACAGGTAGGTAGGCAGCCAGCCCCCAAGTAGGTAGGTAGGCCCCAGCCTCCAAGTAGGTAGGTATATAAGTAGCCAGCCTCCCCTCCCCCCAAGAAAAAAAGCACCCCCACAAATGACACTCACAGAACTGCTCCTAATAGTGGTGGTGCTGCTGCCTGTCACGCAGCCTGATCGATCCAGCAGGATTTTCTTTTGCTCCTTGGATTCAGCGGTTGCTGCTCTGCACTAAATGTACATGTAATTCTGGCCTATGGGGACTCCAACCAATCAGGGCAATGTATTGGCAGCCAAATACAGTCAAAAGGAACACTCCAGCACACCGCTGTTGGCTTGTATGCCAGACAGGTGAGTAGGTGTGATCCCCCTGGCCCTCCACTCCCAGGGACAAACGAAGTATTGAGTATTAAGAAAAGTATGGGGGAGCACACTACATAAAGGTGAATTCACATAAGTTTATTGGAACCCCACATACAACGTTTTGGGATGCCCTGTCCCTTCCTTAGGTACCTGAGAAGGGTCAGGGCGTCCCAAACGTTGTTGTTTCCAATAAACTTTTGTGAATTCACCTTTATGTAGTGTGCTCCCCCATACTTTTCTTGTGCTGACAATGCATTAGCATACATGCATGCCTGATTGGTTCCACAGCCACTCTGGTCCTGCCCCCTGCGCTCTGTATGCACATATGCACAAATGGGGGCGTTATGGAGCGGCTGAGGGATCAATCAGGCATGCATGTATGCTGATGCATTGCCGTGATTGGTTGGAGCTCCCCCAGGCCGCGGCAAGTCAGAAGTAAAGGTACATTTAGTGCAGCGCAGCTGCCGGAATCCAGGGAGAGAAAAAAAAATCATGCAGACAGCTGCCGCCTTTCTTCTTCACAGGGGTCGTGCACCATGAGCAATATTTTCTTATTGCTTCATGGCAGGAGCGGCACTGTCTGCACTGTATATTTATATTCTCAGGGAACTCCTCTGTGACTTTATATCCTTATATTACATTTTAAGGGGCGTTTTATATCTTGTTGTATTTGACTCTATTCAATCAAGAGTGAGTAAGTAACACAACCTTGGCTATTCAAATTATATTTAAAAAAATACATTGTTAGTGAAATGAGACCAAATTCAAATTAAGCTGGCAAAAATATTTTCACTTTCTCTTAAGGCTTTAGTTCAAAAGCGGACGCTAATGTTGTTGGTTTGGCCACATTAGCTGCGTTTTTGTCCAGGCACATTGTGATCTGATTTTTGGAGCGCATGCGATCACCATTTTTTTGCGGATTGCAACATAGCGCAGATCATATCGCAAGCGGGCGATAACGCGCATAATGTACAGTTCACTTTAGTGTGGCCTCACCCTTAAGGCAAATACACTTTATCCTGTTTTCATTGAATAAGGAAATACCGTAGATGTTTACGGTAATTAATAACCCACAGGCCATTAAGAGCCATTTCAGGTGCTGGGCTAAAAGCAAGGTCTATGAAACATTTATTGCAAGAGAATTGTAAAGAAATCAATCACACAGTACAAAGAAAATGCAGTCATCACTTGTCTTGTCATTAAAATTCCTTTTAATTCGTCTGTGATCAAAGCATCACAAAGACATAAGAGGGGCTACAGAAGGTAAAACTGTACTTAAGGGGCCCTAGCCCTTAATGTACTTTAATGTACTTTAGGGGCCCTAAGCATTCTAGGGGCCCAAAGAACAGGAATGCCCTGCAGCTGTTCTCAGGGGTGCTCCTAGACCTTTTGGCACCTGTGACAAAAAAATTTTAAGCCGCCTATGTATCTTTCTGCCACACGCAAACCGTGCTGCAGCCAAAAAAGTGTCCGTGGTTTGTGGTTTTTAAAAGTACGCACGATCAGGGGTGTGTGTCAGGGGACCGGCAACCAGTCTTGCTGTCATTAACTGCTGTATAAATTATGGGGGTAAGAACTGCTGATAAATTATGGGGGTAAGAACTACTGTAGGGGGCAGTAATTGCTGTATAAAGAATAGGGGGACAGTAATGGCTTTATAAAGTATAGAGGGACAGAAATTACTGTATAGAGGTCCATAAGCACTATTAAGTATAGAGGGCCAGCAACTGCTGTATAAAGTACAGGGTGACTATAATGGCTGTATAAAGAATAGGGGTCCAGTTATTTATCTAGTCTCTAGGGTCTAAGTACATCAGGGGCACCCAAAAAAAGACACAGAAATAGACATCCTAGAGATGAGAGGTAGACAGTAATACACAAATTAATGACAGAGGCACAATGTTCCATTATTCTGGTAGCAAACTGGCAATTTCATCACATGTTGCTGGCAAACTTGCAATTTAATTACATAATTACAACTACATCCTCTGTATAAATCATAATTGTCACACATTTTTATCTCCATTGCCTCAACCTCTGTTTCCATAGTACAACTACATCCTCTGTATAACTCATAATTGGTACGCATTTTTATATCCAATACTGTGTATTGTTTTTCTGAACAGTTTATGTTATTTATCCTGGAATATTTTGAATAGGGTCAAAGTTAAGGTTCGTACACACTACACACGTGTGTTCGCAGGTGCCAACCCATGATGCACGATGTGTGCGAACTGCCGTTTCGCCCGATAATCAGCCTATGTATGGCCACTTTATCGGACGAACCGGCCATTCGTTCGGAGATTGTTGCCCGACCAGCTGGGCGGATCTCCGAGCGGGTATTTACTACTGTAACATTCTACTACATGGATTCCCGGCCTGTGGTCTCTCTCTAGTCAATCTTCAACTTGGCAGCTCGGATCATCTCACTCTCCTCTAAAAGAGAGTCCACAATTCCGATACTTCAGTCCATAGGGTGGATTCCCATCAAACAAAGAATCATTTTCAATACCCTTCTTTTAACCTATAAATCCCTTCACTATACTGCACCTCCCTACTTATCTTCTCTCTTGGTCCCTTTTGTTAAAGCGGAACTGTGGTCTCCAAACAAGTTGAGTTTAAATGAAAGGCCAGTTTCCTACCTTTAAAACGAGCCATCAACCACCTCTCTAAGTGCTCCACAGCCCAAGATATAAAGAAATGACTGACCAGAAATTTAATGGGTGGGAGGCTGACATGTGACATTCCTAAGGCTTCTCCTGCACAGTGCCGGCGGCGAGCACAGCCTCAGACTCCCTCAGTGTGTGAGGGAGACAGGAAGTCCCTCCTCCTCTCTGCTGTGTGAAGGACCTGCAGCTGCAGAGAAGGTACTTCTCTCTCACTTTGTGAAAACAGCCTTTCAGGCAGAGTTCTCTCTCAGAGTTTTTTTGGGGGGGGGTGTCAGAGTGGCCCACAGCACCCGTGAGTGGGTGGGGCCACAGCACCCGTGAGGGGGCGGGGCCACATGGGTTTGTAAGGGAATGGGCCATGGGGGGCCTTCAACTGGAGGGACCATGGGGTCCATGAGTGGGAGGGACCAGGGGGGCTGCAAAGGGGAGGAGACACAGGGCAGATTGACTGACAGGTTTCAGAGCAAGAAGTGCAGGGGACCTGGTGATACTGCTGCCATATCACATACAAAAATGTAAATATCTTCAAACTATGTAAAATAAACAATGAAAATAAATTGCAAAAATTCTCAGGAGAGCAATTCCTATTAATTTACCAAAAGTCATTTTTGGACAGTTCCACTTTAATGACTGTGCCCTCAGTTCCTCACAAGGAAATCTTCTCCACAAACCCCCAAAAAACACTGCTGCCTAAACCATTCTCTCTTGCTGCTCCCTACCTTTGGAACTCTCTCGCTTCGCCTGGTGACATCCTTAATACTTTCAAATCTAGACTGTTATCCTACCTTTCGGAGCATCAGCACAACAAATGATTGTTAGCCCTTTTAAGCACTCTGTACCCAATATATATATATATATATATATATATATATATTATATTATATATATACACACACTTTCTTAACTGAAGTATGAAACCGTATTTCATTTTTATTTATCTGTGTAATTGCTTGCACTTATCCCCTTGTTTGTATACTCTTTATTTTATAATGTACAGCGCTGCATACCCAAGTGGCGCTTTATAAATAAAATTATACATACATACATTACATACTGGTAGCAAACTGGCAATTTTATTACTTACTGGTAGCAAACTGGAAATTTCATTATATACTGGTAGCAACTGGCAATTTTATTACATACTGGTAGCAAACTGGAAATTTGATTACATACTGGGAACAAACTGGCAATTTATTACTTTGCTGGTAGCAAATTAGAATAGGCATTATATACTGGTCGCAAACTGGGAATTTCATCACATACTGGTAACAGACTGGATATTTCATCACATACTACTAGCACACTGGATATTTCATTACATACTGGTAGAAAACTGGGAATTTCATCCCATACTGGTAGTAGACTGGATATTTCATTATTTACTGGTGGCAAACTAACAATTTCATTATATACTGGATGCAAACTGGCAATTTCATCACATACTGATAGCAAACTGGCAATTTTATCATATACTGATGAAAACTGGAAATTTCATTATCTACTGGTAGAACACTGGAAATTTCATCACATATTACTAGCAAACTGGGATTTTGTTTTATCATATACTGGTGGCAAACTGGCAATTTCATTACATACTGGTAGCAAACTGGGAATTTTCATCACATACCAGTAGCAAACTGGATATTTCATTATTTATTGGTGGAAAACTAGCAATTTCATCACATACTGGTAGTAGACTGGATATTTCATTATTTACTGGTGGCAAACTAGCAATTTTATTACTTACTGGTAGCAAACTAGAAATTTCATTATAAACTGGTAGCAAACAGGAAATTTCATTATATACTGGTAGCAAACTGACAATTTCATCACATACCAGTAGCAAACTGGATATTTCATTATTTATTGGTGGAAAACTAGCAATTTCATTACATACTGGAAGTAGACTGGATATTTCATTATTTACTGGTGGCAAACTAGCAATTTTATTACTTACTGGTAGCAAACTGGAAATTTTATTATATACTGGTAGCAAACTGGCAATTTCATCACATACTGGTAGCAGACTGGATATTTCATCACATACTAGTAGCAAACTGGATTTTTCTTTACATACTGGTAGAAAACTAAGAATTTCATCACATACTGGTAGTAGACTGGATATTTCATTATTTACTGGTGGCAAACTAGCAATTTCATTACATACTGGTAGCAAACTGGCAATTTATTACAAACTGGTAGCAAATTGGATATGTCATTATATACTGGTAGCAAACTGGCAATTTATTACAAACTGGTAGCAAATTGGATATGTCATTATATACTGGTTGCGAACTGTAAATTTTAGAACATACTGGTAGCAAACTGGCAATTTCATTATATACTGGATGCAAACTGGCAATTTCATCACATACTGGTAGCAAACTGGCAATTTCATCACATACTGGTAGCAAACTGGCAATGTCATCATATACTGGTGAAAACTGGAAATTTCATTATCTACTGGTAGAACACTGGAAATTTCATCACATATTACTAGCAAACTGGGATTTTGTTTTATCATATACTGGTGGCAAACTGGCAATTTCATTACATACTGGTAGCAAACTGTGAATTTTCATCACATACCAGTAGCAAACTGAATATTTCATTATTTATTGGTGGAAAACTAGCAATTTCATTAGATACTGGTAGAAAACTGGAAATTTCAGCACATACTGGTAGCAAACTGGATATTTCATCACATACTAGTAGCAAACTGGATATTTCATTACATACTGGTAGACAACTGGGAATTTCATCACATACTGGTAGTAGACTGGATATTTCATTATTTACTGGTGGCAAACTAACAATTTTATTACATACTGGTAGCAAACTGGCAATTTCAGCACACACTGTTAGCAAAACTGGCATTTTTATTACATACTGGTAGGAAACTGGACATTTTATTACATACTGATAGCAATCTAGAAACTTCATAATATACTGGTAGCAAACTGGCAAATTATTACATACTGGTAGCAAATTGGAAATGTCATTATATACTGGTAGCAAACTGTAAATTTCATACATACTGGTAGAACACTCAATTTCATTACATACTGGCTGCAAACTGGCAATTTCATCACATAATGGTAGCAAACTGGAAATTTCATTATCTACTGGTAGCAAACTGGAAATTTCATCACATATTAGTAGCAAACCGGGATTTTTTTAAAATCATATACTGGTGGAAAACTGGCAATTTCATCACATACTGGTAGCAAACTGGAAATGTTATTACATACTGGTAGCAAACTGGGAATTTCATCACATACTGGTAGCAAACTGGATATTTCATCACATACTAGTAGCAAGCTGGATATTTCATTATATACTGGTGGCAAGCTGGCAGTTAGTTTCATTTCATACTGGTAGCAAACTGGTAATTTCATCACATACTGGTAGCAAACTGGAAGTTTCATTACATACTGGTAGCAAACTGGCAATTTTATTACATACTGGCAATTTTATTACATACTGGTAGCAAACTGTAAATTTCATTTCATACTGGTAGCAAACTGGTAATTTAATCACATACTGGTAGCAAACTGTAAATTTCATTACATGCTGGTAGCAAACTGGAAGTTTCATTACATACTGGTAGCAAACTGGCAATTTTATTACATACTGGTAGCAAACTGGAAATTTCATTACATACTGGTAGCAAATTGGAAATTTCATCCCATATTAGTAGTAAACTACAAACTTTTTATCATATACTGGTCGCAAACTAGCAATTTCATTCATACTGGTAACAAACTGGCAATTTCATTACATACTGGTAGCAAACTGTGAATTTCATCACACACTAGTAGCAAACTGGATATGTCATTATATACTGGTGGCAAACTGACAATTTCAGCACATACTGGTAGAAAACAGTAAATTTCATTATATACTGGTAGCAAACTGGAAATTTCATCACACATTAGTAGCAAACTCGATATTTCATTATATACTGGTGGCAATTTCAGCACATACTGGTAGCAAGCTGGAAATTTTATCATACACTGGTAGTAAACTGGCAATTTCATCGCATATAGCAATATAGTAATAGCCCCATTAGGCTATTACCTACCCCATGTGCAGTGCAATCCACCCACTATAACAGGGCAGTCAGTGGCAGCATTTGGTAATGTGATCTCACTAGAGTAGAAAGGCACTACTTGTCATTAGGAATTCTGTGCAGAGTGTAAAAACATACTTACCAGACAATGTGCCCCAGATTAGGGACACTAATATTAGGTAGGTTGTGTTAAAACATTCAAGGTACTTTGCCAAAGATCCAGGGCACATACCCTGAATGTTTTAACATAGCGACGCCATTGGGGTCAGAAAACTATGATGGTGGCCCTGATGTTCACTTTAAATCCCTCACTGTATTATTTATAAATGACACATTGCAATGCTTATATGTATATTGGTAATCATAGTTTTTGCCATTTTCATTACAGAATGGCAAGGTTGGCTTAAAAACATAAAAAACTAAACATACTTTTCACTCCGATTGCCCAATAATACAGAGAAAATAGGTATTAATGCTCTTTTACAGTATTCTGCCACATCACAATTTAAGGTTTAGGGGCATATTTATTTTTTCAACCACGGATTATTAAATATAGGTAGTAATGCTGTTATTCAATGTATCTGTTTTTTACAATACAGTGTGCTTCAGAGTCATCAGCAAATTTATGGACAGTTTTTGCACATAGACTTTAATGTGTCACAGGCACAATCAACACTGATAAACTGCAGGGCCGTCTCTAGACTTTTTGGCACTTGAACCAAAATTCCAAATGCTGCACCCTCCTCGACACCTTCTTTAAAAAACACCGTCCAGTAACTTCATTCGCTTCCTGTTTTGGCATTCCGAGTAGTATTTTCAAAATTTTTCAAAATTTCTAGAAATTTAGAAATTCAGGTAAACATACCTTCAAATTCCAAGGCAACCCTACTTAAAAAGTCAAAAATAAAATCTTGATAAACCATTATAAATGGAAATGCACAAAAAAATCACTCTCCAACTCCTACATGGTCAGGTCTCCACTAAACTCTATCCAACACATTGACAAAATACCGCCTGTCCTGCTGCCTTTTATACCCAGGGTTTGGCACTGATAGCTGCCATTGGTGAATTTGGGACATGTGTCTGGATTGTTTTCAAAAATTCACAAACTGGAAATGTGAAAAATCTTCTAATTTTCTAAAAAATTTTGAACATGGTTCAGAAAAATCCAGAAACCGGAATTCCAGAAAATCCGCTAAATCCACAATTCGCGTTTTGGCCCATATCTAGTTTGGAGATTCACGTTTCCATACAGGCCAGGAGATGAAAGGAGTTAGAGCAGAACAGGTCATGGATAAAGGTATGTTTGTTAGCAAGGGAACGTACATTAAGAAGGCCACAGGAGAAGGGAAGAAGTGAAGCTGCTGAGTAGGGTTAGATATAATATTAGAAAGATTAGAGCCTCGAAAATAATAAATAGAATGGGGTGGGAGGCGAGGACAATGGCAATGCTATGATGACCACAAAGAAAATTTCATGCAAACTAAAAGGAATTACCACCCTGGATCATTTTCAAAACCATTATTACAGCAAATGTAAAAAAAAGAGACAGTTGTCCAAAGGCCTAGGCGCTCAAAGATTTATTCAAGTAACACAACACACTGGAACTTTTTTTAGGTATTACATTGCCATCTACTGGAGATTTTATAAATAACAGGATAACAATACTACACAGATGGGGCGATTTACCCAGTGGCGCTGGGCAATTATATGGAGCAATTACATAAAAGTCATGCTAACCGGTTTGCTACACGTTAGCGCGACTTTAACTCCATATTAGTGCCTGATGCACGGGTTACGTAAAAGACACCCGCGCATACGCTACTCACGATTCAATATTATGTTTGCGCTACTTTTAACGCCAGCTAATAGCCTGCATTAAATCATGCTGTGGGTAAATCCCTTTTGGAACTTACCTACATGGGCAAATGTGATATTGAATCACGTTCGGGAGATTTACCCAGAGCGGGTAAATTGCCCTGAGAAAGACAAAACAAGAACATTTTATGCATAAACATCACTATTTATGCTACACTCTCAATGATGCCAAGTAATATACCCTTCATAGATGGCATTTGGTTATCCAACACAGAATCATTTAAGTATAAAATATAAATAAAAAAAGAAACATCACACATCACTCTTTTGTGATCACGTAAACTTCTGCCTGATGACACCAAATACTAAAATATCATTTTAATGTGCACCTACACTCAAGCCATACATAGTTATTGTACTCAATTTTTATTTCGCATGACTGGAGGATTGTACAATCGGATTGTTGCGTCTATGGCCACCATTAACTGAACTTGCTTCTCCCCCGGGGCGGAGGGACGGGGCAGAGGTCAAGTGATGTCCCTCAACCTACTGGAAGCAGGAAGTTTGAACATTCACCCTAATATAATTTGTGATTATCGGCTTATTTTAAAGGAAATACTACAGATTTTTATTTAACCCTAACTTGTTTGGAGACTAGAGTTGCCCTTTAAGTATGATTGCCATGTAAAAAGGAAGTAGGTGCGTTTTGTGTCTGTCTAGGGTTGAAGGGTAGATTTTTGTATTTATGAAGATAAACCTAAATTATTGGAAGATCATTGAATGGTTGCCAAATTGGGTGGGGGGTGTACCTTTGTCTGTGTGGATTAAATTTATTCATTTATGACCAAATTTTTGATGATTATTTTGACTATAGTTGTTTGTTAAGTATAGTTGTCATGTTAAAAGGATGTTTGGTAAGTAGGTGTGTTCCTGTGCCTGTCAAGGGTTGGAGTGTTTTATGACAGTTAACCTAACCAATATGATGATTATGGAAAAAAGGAAATGGAGGGGTGGATATATGCGGGGAGAGAGGCATTATTGTATGTGTGTTTACATGTGTCTGTGTGGGGTTAGAGGGAATTTATTTGCATTTATGACTGTAAAACTAAAGTTACACTTTAAGTACTGTATGGCTGCCATGGAAATGGAACAGTGGGTCAGTAGGTGTGTGTACCTGTGTCAGGTTGGATGGTGCAGTATGTGTTTTTGCATTTATGACCAATAAACTGATTTGTATTTTTTTGATGGTTGATCAAAATTAGTTTTTGACTATAGTTTCCCTTTAAGTATGGCTTCCAGGGGAATGGAAGGGTAGGTCAGTAGTATGTGTCCTGCATGTCTATGCTGAATTTCATGTCTCTAGCTCAAAAACTTTGGGAGCAGATACTGTAAGTCCAATACAATTTTTAAAGATATACCTGGTTCCTTTAAGTTGTTACTAGGAAAAATATTGCACAGGTAAATAGGTTGTTACTAGGAAAAATATTGCACAGGTGAATAGGGTGCATTGTATTTCTTTTTCTTAATAATTCAGCAAAAAAATATGTTAAAGGGCATGTCCACCCCCAAAACTATAATCCCCCCCACTACTGGCCCCATTGTGTAGTGTAGTTTAATCCTTACCTCACATCCCAGCTCCATCTGATTCTCCTTTAGCCCCCCCCTAAAGTCCCAAAAACTGCCCACCAGGGGGATAGCAGAGTACATATAGGACTCTGCATCCTATCTGGCCTCCAGGAGAAGTTTGGCATGCGTACTGCAGCCCTTCTCCCCCTCCCTCTCCCTCCCTCTCCCTCCCGATTAGGATTCCCTCCCCCTAGTGTAAATCCCTTTACATATGTCATTCCCCGTTTCCCCAGCCCCAACCGCTCTATTTATTTTATTAGAAAGTGCCCCAAACTTTACCTACCTCCCCTCTTTCCTCCGCTGCAATAAACTCCCGGCAGCCGTGTCTGTGATTGGCTGCCGCTCCCGGCGGAGGAAAGAGGGAAGGTAAGTAAAGTTTGGGGCATTTTCTAATAAAATAAATAGAGCGGTTGGGGCTGGGGGGACAGGGGGAATAACATATAAAAAAATATCTTCAAGGGTGGACATACCCTTTAAATACTACAGGCAAAAATGTTTCCCTACAGGACTCTCTCCAAGGTGTGCCAAGAAGTTATGACCTTGCACAATTAATATTAACAAAGGTCAATGACCCAAAGAAAAACAAAGATAACTTTATTTAGAAACCCCTGGGGTCCATACAAACAGGTTTTTTTTATATATTACACTTTCATCTGGGAAAGGGAGAAATGGAAAGGCCAAATTTGTAAGCAGAAACTGTTCTATGTATGTTCTGTTTGTTTTATAATAAAAACATCTTTGACATCAGAATGCTAATAATGAAACTCTTCCTTATCCATCAAAGACAACTCTTACCCCCCATTCAATACCATTGTATCCTGGGATGACAATCTGTTAAGCTGGGTGCACACCATGGGATCCTTTGTTCTGATCGAGCATTTACCACTAGCGATCGATCGGCAATGAAGAAAGACTGTCGGTCACGGAAAAAGTATCCACAATTGAAAATTTGCTGTGACCCAGCGTGCGTTCCATAGAGGACCACACGATCAGGCGTGTTTTTTCAGCACGTCCGATCGCTCATTTATCGGATTCGGACGTCGGTTACTGGCCACCACAAATCCATGCAATTTTTTTCAACCTAATCAACGGATACGCTGAACTATCGGTCAACTGCCTTAGAAATGCAGCAGTTTTCATTTTATCTTCCTTCATGTTAGTGCATTGTGAAGTTTGCAATTTACATTCATATTCCAATTGTGAAAGACTGCAATGATGTAGGTTTGCGGGAGCAGGAGCTTATCATCTGTCATCCTTTATCCACAAAAGTATATACATTTTATAACTTTGCTCTTATTTGCACTCAAATATATTTGTTTGCTTAGAAATAACCTATAATCATTTGAAGTGAAGGTGAAGAGATTTGATCTTTTTAAAAGCAATATGATTGATTTCTGGCAGGAAGATCTTTATTTTTACTTTCCTGCTTTTCCAATAGTTAATTGCTAATAGCTAAAACTTACCATCAGTCCTGAAATTTGCAGGGCAGTCCCCACATTTAAATTCAGTCCCACTCTTATTGCATTGTCCCCTGATCCTCAGAAGGGGTGAGCAGTAAAATGTAAGTTAAATGTAAGTTAAATAATAATCGGTCTGCATGTGTAGACAAATGATAAAGCTCTTTTCACCGACAATTATAAGTAGTAATAAATCTGTTTTTGAGTAAAATTTCACAAAATTGCCTGTTCCTGTTTGATTAAGCAAGGATCATGTGTTGGTATGTAAAGTCGCATAAATAAGCAATGGCAGTGTATGTATTAAATAAACACTTACTTTTTAAAGTAGTGTAATAAGTGCATATGCTTAGCTAAGTCAAAGATGATAAAAGAAACCGGTCATTGCTACAGATGTTCGAAACTGTTGAGTTTCGTTTTCGAAAATCATCTACTTTCAATATTCGAAAATCATCTACTTTCAATTTTCGAAAATCATCTACTTTCAATTTTAGATTTTCAAAAATCGTCTACTTTCAATTTTCAAAAATCGTCTACTTTCGATTATTATCTACTTTCAATTTTGGATAAAAATCGAAAATTCTAAATATTCGGGTTCCGTGAAATTCGGGAGTTCCAAAAGTTTTGCCGGGACTTCGAAACCCTCAGATTCGATTCGAAACTGGGTTCTAATAGAACCCACATTACATCTCTAGTCGATGCTAGTATTAATGGTATGCCGAAAGAAAGACTGGAAAATGACCAGGTCAATTGACAAATACTGCTGGGGTTCTTTATTCCTGCATTAGAAACAAATCTATATTCACTTACCTTTTTGATTTTAACACAAACGTACTCAACAAAAAAATAATTTTGTGTCACAGCTTATTAGGGAATAGTGATCATGATATCGTGTAATTTAATATAGGTTACAAAAACAAAAGTGTACTGGGTTAACAAAAACTTTTAACTTTAGGAAAGCTAATTTTATGTTGTTAAAGGAAACACTTCTGCTCGTAGACTGGGGGGATTTGTTCCTAAGTAAAGATATTGAGTGGAAGTGGACCGCTTTAAAAGTCCACTCAAAAAAAAAAACTTAAGGTAAAAATGTAGATTACCCCCCAAAACTTGGTTTCACATTATATATAGAAAATTGGGCTGTTGTACATCTATATTAAAGTGCAACTAGAGACCAAAAATATAATACATACAAAAAACAGAATTCTAGTGCACAAACAATTCTAATTGCATATTGGCTACCTCCATAAGGTTGCTACTACAAACAGTCTGCTAAACCCTGGATAAATAAAAGCAATTAGTTCAATAAGTTGGCCAAATTATTTTAAGCCCAGTCACCACGTCAAGGTTGCTTTCTTTTACTGGGTCCTAACTAGGGATGGCCGGTTCGCGGATCCGAACCCGGATCCGCCACGGATTTATCCCGTTCGCGAACGGCGGATTTTTCCGCCTTCCGAACTTCCGATTCGCGGATTTTTCGTATTTACGAAAATTTTCGAAAGTACGAGTTTTCACGTATTTTCGAAAAATACGGGAAAACATGTATTTTCGAAAATTTTCGAAAATACAAGGGTTTCTCTTAATTCCTAACATACGTATTTTCGAAAATATTCGAAATTACGAGGATTACTTGTATTTTCGAAAATACATATTTTCCAAAATACATGAAAACTCGTAATTTCGAAAATTCCCGAAAATACGTGAAAACTCGTAATTTCGAAAATTTTCGAAAATACAAGGGTTTCTCTTAATTCCTAACATACGTATTTTCGAAAATATTCGAAATTACGAGGATTACTTGTATTTTCGAAAATACATATTTTCCAAAATACATGAAAACTCGTAATTTCGAAAATTCCCGAAAATACGTGAAAACTCGTAATTTCGAAAATTTTCGAAAATACGAAAAATCTCGTTATTTCAAGGGTATTTTTAATTTTAACGGGTCCGCTCGCGGATTTTCGAATTTTCGGATTTTTTCGAAAATTCGCGGATCCTCGAGCGGACCGGATTTTGCGAAGTTCGGACATCTCTAGTCCTAACCTACTGGTACTTGCCTTTTTGGCTACATGAGCTGACAGCTTCTCCTGTGTGGCCTGGATGCTTAAAGCTGACTCTCTAGTTTAAAGTACTTTGCTCAAACGAGCACATAACCCAACTCTGGGTGGAGTACAATTTCCCAGAAGTCTTGGTTAACCTTCAATGTAACACACAATATATAGAAAATTGGGCTGTTGTACATCCATATTAAAGTGCAACTAGAGACCAAAAATATAATACATACAAAAAACAGAATTCTAGTGCAATTCTAATTGCATATTGGCTACCTCCATAAGGTTGCTACTACAAGTACTTTGCTCATGACCCAGAGTCAAGCATCCAGGCCACACAGGAGAAGCTGTCAGCTCATGTAGCCAAAAAGGCAAGTACTAGTAGGTTAGGACCCAGTTAAATAAAGCAACTTTGATGTGGTGACTGGGCTTAAAATAATTTGGCCAATTTATTGAACTAATTGCTTTTATTTATCCAGGGTATAGCAGACTGTTTGTAGTAGCAACCTTATGGAGGTAGCCAATATGCAATTAGAATTGTTTGTGGACTAGAATTCTGTTTTTTGGTTTCACATTACTAACTTTTGTCAAAGAACTGAACTTCCTTACCTGACCCGGTTCCTACTACTATGCAGTAGTTGGAAGAAAAAGGGAAAAAAGCTGCAGCACCACAGCAAATCAAAAATAAAACACCATTTTATTAAATACCCTTTTAAAATCTCTCAGATGGATGACAGAGATTTGGAAGAGCTAGGATAAGGATCACCCTGACACGTTTATGACAGCCATAGTGTCCGTAATGCATAACTACTGCAGTAGAATGATAAAATAGGCCCTGTGGCTTTTTATACGATTATTTTCAAATCGCAATACTGAAAAAAATTCACACTTTCGGTTTTTCTTGCTTTTGCTCATGCGTTTTTCCGATCATTGAAATCGCGGCAACGCATCAAAAGCGCACGTTTTTGGGTGCGATTGCGTTTTGCGCTCCGCATTCTTAGTCACAATCGCGTGCGGTTTTCTATATCTAACGAAAAATCGCATGCGCAAATGCAATGAAATCGCATGCGCAAATGCAATGAAATCGCATGCGATTCTGTGTGTGATTGTATTTGTGTGTGATTGCAGTGTGGCAGTGCCCATATGGTGAAATAAACTGGATGCACCCCTTACAATAATGTGTCTGTATTTCTGCTAATACAGAGCAGTTCCCTACCCTCCTACATTCCCTACCCTCCTACATTTAAATAAGCAAATTGTTGAGATACAGAGCCTCCCCTGCATCTCTGCACCATGTTATTTTGTAAGTATACCTTTTAATAATTGAGGGCATCATAGTCTATATTTGGATGTCATGCTAATCTATAGGACCTAAACCTTTCAAAATTGAATGCTGAAGTTAACATAACAATAAAGGGTTTTAATCCTAATCCATTCCATTTATTTTAATTTTTGTCTTTCCAGGAAGACTGCTAAAAGCTCTTCTGATCCACCTGTTGAGATAGAGGTATGGTACACTGTCCCTGCAAACCTTTGTTAAAGGCTGTATAATAGGAGGTGCTTTGCTGTTTATTTGTTATGGTAACTAGATTGAGATCAGCCTCCTTTTCAGCAGAAATACCTGTCTCACCTGTTACCTTGAAACTACTTACTTGAAGTTTCAGCTCAGTCAGGATGACAAGAAGGAAGCCCAAGTGTTTAAAGTGAAAACAATAATAAAGGTGAGTGGGATTATTTTATATAACTCAGTAAGTAGAGCAAAATTTTACTGGAAGTAACACAAGAAACTGATTTACTACTTTACTGATTGCATTGTGTTTGAGACCTTAACCAATTTTTCATCTGAGTGCAGAAATATATATATATATAGTAAACTGTGTGCATATAAAATGGTATATAGTGTGCTAAATACTGTGATGCCTCTATTCTGCTAGATTTGTGTGTGCAGGTACTCAAGCAAACAGCTTGGGCATCTTAATAACAAGTAAAATATGCATTTTTATAGAATTTTGGAATGCCACAGTTTAACACAATTGGGGAGATCCTTTGAAAGACAAAATCGGGGCTCTCTGTGAATTACTTTTGCATTAGGATCTATAACTTGACTGCTGTTAAAATTCTAATACAGATCCACCAAAATCCCAATTAAATTGATTGCAGCAGATGAGTTCATTACGTTAAAATGCACACAGTCGCCGTCTTTCTTTTCATAAACCCCCACTATTCCTTAGTAAATGGGTAAGTCTGACTAAAAGACTAAACAGTGCTGGGGCTGTCCGTAAATCTCTCAAAATATTCAGTGTACCTTTTCCAGAATGAAACATATAGCATATCTATGATATAGTACATGTTAAAGGAGAACTATACTGTAGTTCTAATTGAAAAAAACACCCCCTCCCCTACTAGTATTCAGTTTTAAGAACTAAGCCATTAGGTCCCCACCTCTGGGTTCGCACTAGCAGTTTAGGTCCTCACCCGGGGCCATATTTATAAAGCCATTTTTATTTTTTTTTGCTTTTTAGCGATACTGCGGGTTAGTTAATTTACGATTGCAATGGTTCGTTAATTAATTTACTACCGCAATGGTATTCTATGGGGATCGTAAATCTACGATTTTGTTATCGTAGATTTACGATCGGTATCGTAAATTTACAACCGGTATCGTAAATTTACCATTGTTAAATCGATCGGTATCGTAAATTTACGATACCTATCGGTAAAGACGCGATACCGCGACTTTATAAATATGGCTCGCTATGTAGTATTACTGGGGATCTTTCACACTACAGCCATTTTTAAGTGGTTTGAGGAACACTGGGTTAGGCAGCTAGATGTATTTCTTTTTATAAAAATTTTCAAAAGGCAATTGGTTACGTAGTTTTGTGTTAGCCATGGGGTTTTTAAGATGTGCTGCTGTATTCTGTTTATACAGAACCCTATCTGATTACACTCCCTCATTCAGGTTTGGTTCAGTTTTGATAAAACCATTGGTTCCGTTGTGTAAGATATTGGCTAGATTTGCTAATCGTTTGAAAATGTATCATCATGCGTATCTGTCCTATTTAATTTGTAACTCTATTAAACAAGGCCAGCAAGTCTAACCGGTTTGAACATTGCATTTTAAAGCACAACTAAGACTAAGGCCATACTTCGCTAGATGGCAACGCGTGGGGAAAGTATGCACATGTTATCATCCGTTTGCGGTGTGAGCCAATGTTGCACAATCGGAGCACATGCAATTTGCAAATTATCGTGATTACATGAGCTCTGAAAATGGATTGCAGTGCATGCGATCTGGCCACCCACATTAGATTGCGGCCTTATCTTTCCATTTGTTTTTGGTTAACATGGAAATTGCGGGAACGCAAAAATTCCCACAATTTCGTTTGTGTTTTGCGTGCACCATTTTTAACGCAAATGCATGCATTTTTATAATACTAAATTACAAAAACGCATGCGCAAACACGGCACAACATGCAACAATAATGCGATAATACAATAACGCTCGCGATTGCATGATTTAGTGCGTTGTAGTGGGGCCTCAGCCTTACTGAGTTTTTTTGTATAACATTTATAGCAGAATCCAGATGTTTAGCAACAAAAAAATGCTTCATGTAGTGTGGTTCGTGTGGGGTGCAGTAGAGTATGTTACCAAAAACAATGCACACATTCGTATCCAGAAATGCATGTGTCTCCTTTGTCTAGATGGAAAAATGTTGAACAAGATATTGATGTGTCTTTATTCAACCTCATATACTATGTATAGATACAAATGCAAAGTGCAAATAGACGAGTAAAAACGCCCTGTAAATGTTTGTGTTTAATCTAGCCAGTAGCGTAAATGTATGTAGCTTAAAAGTAAACTTTATTTGGATTGTGTAAAGTATTATGTTAGCCTACTGACAAAGCAAGCTGGCATGTGCCTGCGAAATGATATTGAATACACAGCAAAAGAAGTAAAGATGATATTTCCATGGTTATTGAATTTTCTTAAGCATTGTCCTTTTATAACAGGGTTTATTGTTTAGATATGTGTTGTGGAAATACTGGTTAGGTTGTAGACCTTGTATTAGGTTTTTCTGGAGTGTTGCTACTCTTCCTATAATGAGGGGTCTGTGGCTAGCAACAACTAATAACCGAGAAGGAAATCTTCTAAGTGCTAGAAAATGAAATAAAATGTCGCACTTTACTGCAAATGTGAAAAAAAACAACGTTAGTACATTTCAAACCAAACCATTTTGTGAAAATGTTCGGGTGCCTTAAACAGTACACAGCTTGGCACTTTCATAACCAGTCTGGTACCCTAACATATTCTTACCCTTTAGGCATGGCCAGCTAATTACGCTATCCTTTCTACTTAAAGGGGAACTGTAGTCCAAAAATGACTTTAGGTAAATTGATAGGAATGGCTCCCCTGAGAATTTTTGCAATTTATTTCCATTGTTTATTTTGCATAGTTTTGAAGATATTTACATTTTTGTGTGTGATATGGCAGCAGCATCACCAGGTCCTCTGCACTTCTTGCTTCCTGCTCTGAAACTGTCAGTCAATCTGTCCTGTGTCCCCTCCTCCCCTTTGCAGACCCCCTGGTCCCTCCCACTCATGGACCCCATGGTCCCTCCAGTTGCAGGCCCACCATGACACATTATCCTACAGCCCCATGTGGCCCCGCTCACTTGCGGGTGTCTAAGCCCCGCCCACTCACAGGTTCCATAGGTTACTCAGACTCCCCCCCCCCCCCCTACCTTCTCTGTCAGGATTTCACACAGCAGAGAGGAGGAGGGACTTCCTGTCTCCCTCATACACTGAGGCTGTGCTCGCCGGCGGCACTGTGAAGGAGAAGCCTCAGGAATGTCACAAGTCAGCCTCCCACCCATTAACTTTCTGGTCAGTCATTTCTTTATAACTTGGGCTGTGGAGCCCGTAGAGAGGTGGTTGATGGCTCGTTTTAAAGGTAGGAAACTTGCCTTAACTTGTTTGGAGACCACAGTTCGATTTAAGTGACTTTAAGGCTACGTTCACACTATGCCCGCTAGCCATTTTGACCCACATTTCATGCCGCCCTTCCCTCTATCATTTTGTCTGTGGCTCTCTTTGTAGTTGATGGAAATGGAAGCTCTCTGTATAGTGGCTCACATTTATAAATTGAGAAGATATTACACTCTATTATAATCTGACACTTACAACATAAAAGAAATGAGTATAATTGCAGTGACTGGTATGATTAAAATGTGCAAGATATGTAATAAAAAACCCTAGGAGATATAAATATGCATTATATATTAATACAGATATATGCACTATAACATTACGAACTGCACATTAATCTATAATGGACTATTTTTGGGGGAGCTGTTGAAAGGCTAAAAATGACACCTGCATATATAGCAAAAGAAGGTACAACTCTTTAGTTCTAGTTTGAGTGTTTTAACTTGCATTCCTTTTGAAGTAAGACAGAAATAAACAGAAAGTAAATATTAGACCAAGTAATGGAAAAGAAGAAACAAAATGTACAAGCCTAAGGTTATTTACATGTGTGCACTAAACTAAATATCATGCTATGGTATTTACCATTATCCGGTAGTGTAACAGTTAAAGGTTCTAGGGTTATAAACACACCTAGTTATAAACGAATAGAGTTCTTATAGAGTTTCTAATACTGTGAGCTGGAAGATATAGAGGTGTAAATGTTGGCACTAAATATATTTATGCTAGCTTAACTTACATTTGCCATGTATTAAAGGAGAACTAAAGACATTTTTTTAATCTTAATGTGAAAACTTTATTCCCCAGAACACCTATACATTGTAAGATTCTTCTCTATTAAGTTGCATTTAGTGAGAAATAGTTTCTGTAAATAATAAGGCTTCCATGTTGTTGACAGTACAACCCACAGCCAATGTAGTCTTTTAAGAGTCATGGCCCCTTGACCGCAGTATTCGCTGTCTCTGTATGCAGAGTTTTTAGCTTCTGTTTCTAGCAAAATATTAAAGTGCACTGTAAAAGTGCACTCTGCTTTCTCCTGCTTGAGCCTCAAACAGTAATGCTTGTGAGTTCCGTGCACAGAAACTCACAGGCATTACTGTGCATGGAACTTGCAGGCATTACTGTTTGAGGCGCAAGCAGGAGAGTGCACGGAACTCACAGGCATTACTGTTTTGAGGCTCAAGCAGGAGAGTGCACGGAACTCACAGGCATTACTGTTTGAGGCTCAAGCAGGAGAAAACAGAGGAAATCTCAGAGGGGTGGAGCTTAAAGGGCATGTCCACCCCCAAAACTATAATTCCCCCCCACCACTGGCCCCACTCTGTAGTAAATAAAATTCCTTACCTCACATCCCAGCTCCAAATGGTTCTCCAGTAATCCCCCCCCCCCAAAGTCCCCAAAAATATAGGACTCTGCCTCCTGTCTCCCCTCCAGGAGAAGTTTGGCATGCGCACTGCAGCCATTCTCCCTTTCCCTTCCATTTTGGACTCCCACCTCCTAGCTACAAACCCATTTTATATAGTGTAGGGCTTAGTCCCCCAGCCCCAACTGCTATATTTTTAATGTAAGCAGAGGGCCGGGTATTGCGGCGGAGGAAAGAGGGAAGGTAAGTAATGTTTTAGGAAGTTTCCTACATTACAAAATATAGCGGTTGGGGCTGGGGGACTAAGCCCTACACTATATAAAAATTTAAAAGAAGGGTGGACATAACCTTTAACATTCAGAAAACCGGTGCGTGGTCTACTAAGCCATGAGGTAGGCCGTGGGTGCTAACAGCTCCACTCTAACAAGATCCTTATTGTATCCTGGGGGGCCTAATAACTACCCAAACTTTACCCAAATATCCTGGGGGGACACTTAGTCACTAGGTGAACATATGGCACCTCCAAAAAAAGCAGCCGAGGCAACATCACGGCTGGATAAATACCACTGGCAGGAGAGGGAGGAAACAACACAGGCCTCGCAAACTCAGGAGACCGGAATCTCCACTATGGACTCTTCACAGATAAGGTGCTCGAGGCGATATCGCAGTGCCAGACCACGCTGACCTGAAAAATTGATGAAGTCAAAATTGACACATCCTTACTCCGCCAAGACCTCCAGGCGTTGCCCGCCCGCGTAACGGAGGCTGAGACACGTATAAGTGGCGTAGAGGATACGTTGGTGCCATTACAGCAAACGACCCAAAGCAACAAAACGCTTATTCAAACACTGCAGCAAAGGCAGGACGATTTGGAAAAACGTTCCCGTAGGAACAATTTACGCTTTGTAGGCCTCTCTGAAAGAGCAGAGGGGACAGACCCAGAACGCTTCCTGGAAACACTGCTAACCAATACCTTGGGCCGAGAATCTTTTTCTCCAATGTTCGCAGTGGAAAGAGTGCACCATCTGACCCCCACCCCCGGGAGCACCCCTGCGTACCTTTATAGCGAAACTCTTAAACTACAAAGACAGAGATGCAATACTACGCCGCACCCATGAAATGGGGAAGATCACATACCAAAACGCCTCCATATCTGTATACCCAGATTTCTCCACGGAGCTGCAAAGGCAGCGCGCAAAGTTTGTGGATGTTAAACTGCGCTCACTTGAGCTCAAGTACGCCATGCTCTATCCTACACGCCTTAGGGTACAAGATGATAACCGCACCCAATTCTTTACCTCACCTGAGGAAGCAATGTCCTGGCTGGATCAAAGAAACGGAGGCCCACCCTAACTCCCTATTCTGACTCCCAGGCAAAATCGACTCAAGATGGACCCTAGCCCATGCAGGTTTTGAATACCAAGTTTAGAAATGCATACTAAGTTGTTAACAATGTCAATTGTGCTATGTTTACTATTTGATAGTGTAATGCGATGATTGCCGCTGGCAAATTCATTTTTATATCCTTGCATCCCCTCTCCTGCCCCCTAAATGTGATATTGATCCACTGGGATAAACCAGGCTAAATTTTCCCTTGCATAATACAGGAAATGTATCCTATTATATCTGGGCCAGTTTCCTGATGGGAAACACCCTTCTTCTCCATTTTCCCGCCTTTCTATACTGCTTCATACTTTTTTCCCACTTTCTACACTCTATCCCTATATACCCAGTCACAAAATTGATGTTGTATTCGGCTGCTGCTGATGCTATAACCGCTGCTGAACACTTTTGCAATGTTTAAAATAAAACCCTCGCCCAGGTTTGATCAATTTCAGTAACCCAACATCCCCCTTATGTGACGAGAGAGGTTGAAGGGGTGTTAAATCTACCAAACTAGGATTCCTACTTATTTTTCATCTATACATCTTTACTATTCTCTTTATATCCTCCTACACTTGTACTATCCGTTTACATCCCCAACTACCATATCCTACATCTCGGGATGACAGTCTAGATTTCACATAAATTCAATAGATGTAACCAATGGGTTGTCCCCCCTATTGGCCATAACTCACAATACAGCCCCACAATAATAGAGCAGAGCTGTGAGATGCCCATACAGGCATTTCCCCAGGTGGGCACTGTCCCACGCCCGCCCACAAGCCAGAATCTAGCTCGTCCCCATAGTAAAACACAATCCAACTACCACAATTGTGCTTTCACAATGTTCAATGTGTAAAACCCGGATTTGTTATTGTATTAAAAGTTTTATTTGGTGCCAACACAAATATTTGATTTATTATGTGTAACTAAACTAAAGCGTAATGCTAAATGGCTGGTGTGTCGCTGTTATAAATATATGTTGGGTGTGTGGGGGAGGGGGGACAGGGCCCAATATCCGGTGCAGCTTTACCCGTCCTAGTTTTATAAACAATGCCTCTTAAATTGATAATTTGGAATGTCCGAGGGCTCCAGAATAAAACTAAACGTGTCTCTGTCCTAATACATATACGTAATCAGTCCCCAGATGTCGTTGTATTGGTGGAAACTCGCCTTGCAACACACCAGCAACACCTAATGAATAAACAATGGGTGGGGTGGGCCTATCACTCCACCATCACCTCCTCTTCTAGAGGGGTGTCCCTTCTAATATCACGCACAGCACAATTTGAACCTCTGGCGGTACATGTGTATGCTAAGATGTTTTCCCGTCCGATACTACTAATGGCTGCCTATGCCCCCCCACCCTTCTCTATGTCTGCTCTTCATAAAGGTTTTCAGTTCCAGGCGGAGCATCCGGTGGTTCCCGCTATTTGGTTAGGAGATTTCAACTGTGTACTGGATTGCGCAAAAGACCGCACATATCCCCCAGGGAGAAACCCCCCACCTACCCCCATTACCAGATTCGGTAGAATGCTGTTGACAATAAACATGACAGACGCTTGGAGACACAAACACCCAAACAGGGTTGCATACTCCTGTTTCTCACCTACACATAATACTTACCCCGAGTAATATCAGACCACTCATTATGCTGGATAACACTGAATTGGACATCACACCCTCCATCCATGCCCTGGAAACTTAATCCTTTCTGGTTAAGGTTATTCCCAGAGGGGTCCCCTCTCTCAGAGGTATGGGAAATGTTTTTCAAAAATAACACCGGCACAGCCAGCCCCATGTCTGTATGGGACTCGTTCAAGATATACCCATGCACATGTTTTGCCCAGGAGATAAACAAAAAAGACTCTCCTCTGCGGAGGAGAGTGCTGCGACATTAGATCTAGAGAGAGCAGAGACCAACTACACTGCTAGCCCCTCAGATACTACACTAGAGACCCTCAAACAGCAAACCAGATCAACCAACTTTATACTACAGGGCAAGGCCAATAAAAAAATGTTTTTTTCAAACACAATCGTATTTTGAGTATGGAGACAGATGTGGGAAACTGCTAGCATACATGGCAAATCATGAACACAGACCCCCTACAGTAATAACATTAGCCTCCCAGACTGGACAAATGATCACAGATCCCCTTAAAGTCACTGCACGGTTTGTCTTCTTTTTCAAAGACCAATACTCCTCTAAACTTACTGATACATCGCCAGACCCGCTGACAAACATACAAAATATCCCACTCCCACAATTATCCTCAGAACAACAAAATATATTAGAAGAACCTCTGACCCTAACTGAAATACAAGGGGCTCTGTCACAACTGTGCGCAGGAAAGGCACCTGGAATGGACGGTCTCCCCAGAGAATTTTACACAACATATCAAGACAACCTACTACCACAATTACATATGCTATACCAAGAAATGTATGACACATTTATTTTGCCTCCAAGTATGAGGGAGGCCCTTATTATCTTAATTCCCAAGCAGGGTAAAGACCCTCACTATCCAGAATCATACCACCCTATCTCGCTCGTACAGGTGGACATGAACATTCTAGCCAAAACCCTAGCATTACGTCTCAATAAAGTAATCACGATACTGATCAACCCTGATCAGGTGGGTTTTATACCGGGTAAAAATACCACAATGAACCCCCAGTAGATTGGAACATGCAAATGAGGTCTAGGGTGGTGTCCAGTTTGGACACGGTGAAAAAGCGTTCGATTCGGTTGAATGGACCTTCCTTTGGCAGGTCCTCAAGGGCTTTGGCTTTGGCCTAAATACATTCGGTGGCTACAGTTACTATACGCCAACCCAATTGCTCGTGTGTCAGTGAATCAAATATACCTTTCCCCCTCTCCAGAGGCACTCGCCAGGGCTGCCCCCTTTCTCCCCCTTCTCTATGCTGCATTAGCTATCGAGCCCCTGGCTGTCCACCTGCGCAACCACCCTACCCTTTGTGGCTTGGAGGTAAATGGACTCAATGAAGTGATAGGATTGTATGCAGATGACCTTCTCCTATATCTACCAGACCAGGGACAGCCTCTGGAACTGGCTCTGCAGATAATTAATGAATATGGTACATATTCAGGCACGGTAATTAACTGGTCCAAATCTCAAATTCTTCCAATAGACAGATAACACTAATATACATCTCCCTTTAACTCGCTCCAATATAATCAACTCCCCCCAAGAATACACCCTATTAAATGTTCTCACAACCATCAAATCAAAAATTCAAACATGGTCCAAACTACCTTTGAGTGTAATGGGAGGAATTAGTCTGATTAAGATGATTCTCCTCCCCAAGATACTCTATATACTGTGGCACTCTGCTACGTATATACCTTTTGAAATATTTTAAAATATTAGATCGTATTCTCAGCTCTTTTGTCTGGGACGGAGATCCCAAAATCTCCTGGGCAACACTTAAGAGGCCCCTGGATGCTGGAGGCCTGGCTGTGCCGGACTTACAGCTTTATTATTTTGCTTTTACAACTCTCCCATATTTTCCATTGGAATCATACCGAATCTGATAGATTCCTGGCCCTATCTCAAATTCCAGATGCTGTGATATTTAAAAATCCCTTAAATCTAATATTCAGAGGCACTCCAAATACCCATGTTACCCTATATCACTACTCAAGTGCTAAAAACATGGGATAGGGCCCTTGATAGAATTGGGATCCCAGCGGCTCCGCTCTGGAACAACAGAACTCTCCCGGAATTCCACAAACTTCCCCATTATAGTCTCTGGTACAAATATGGTGTCTCTACACTTGGACATTTGCTAAGTAAGAACTGTCTAAAACCATTTGCACAAATGCAACAAGAATTTCAATTACCTAATCATATGGTGTTCCAATATCTCCAACTCAAAACACGCATTTATGGCTCAATTTCCTGGTCCAACAATCCAATATACAACCAACTGCAAACAACCTCATCATCAAAACTAATATCTTATATTTATCAACAACTGCCCCCCCCAGGAGCACAGACATTCATGTCCCATAAAAAAGCTACCTGGGAGTCAGATGTGGGCCTCCTGGAGGAGGACGAATGGGACGAGGCTTTGACAGCTCACAGGGTCACCTCCTTGAAAGCCTCAGACAAACTCACTCAATTAGTCACACTCCATAGAGCCTATCTTACGCCTATACGCTTCGCCAGATACAAAACTGGATACAATCCTCTTTTGCCAAGCGGCACCGGGCACTTTCTATCATCTTATCTGGTCATGCCCAGTTTTACAAGGCTTCTGGAAACAGATCACTAAGTTTCTACACAATGAAATGGGAGCACCGGTGGGCCTGGATCCTACAATTTGTATACTTGGAATAACTGAGCATATGTCCTTGGACAAATTTACCAGGATATTTTTGGCAGAGATTCTTTTTAGAGCAAAAAAGCTATTGGCACGCACATGGATACAGGCATTGCCCCCCACATTGATTCAATGGAAACAGGCGCTCAATGCAACTCTGGATTTTTAAGAGGGTGATATATGAAAACAAGGGTTGCCCTTCAAAATTTAACAATTTGGGACAGATGGACACAATTAGCAATAACATGTGACTCATGACAGGACTTTAATATAATATCTCCTTTCATTCTTTCTGGAGGGGAAAATATTCCTACCATGTTTATTGTGCACTGAACTAATACTGTAACCACATCATAGACTTGAAAATATTGCAGGTAACAATGTAAAATGTGAATAATGGTCTTTAAAAAAAAAAAAGAAAACATCGCCGAGTAGTGATGTCACTAGTCGGCGCTGGGCAGTAAGTTAGACAGCCGCCGAGTATGCAGATCAGCAGTGCAGAGTGCCAGCCAGTAAATTACCGGTACCTTACATACAGAGCAAGCAGCAGCTGCCAGATTGGGGGGGGATTTACAATACTTTACCGTGACCCGAGTATAAGCAGAGGTTGGGTTTTCAGGCTATTTTTTTGAAAACCTTGGCTTATACTCAAGTATATACGGTAATAGGCTTAACAAGAACATTTCTTTCTTTAGAGTTTACTAGATTTTTGGAGCAGCTGGAAACTATGCAAACAGATTCGGAAGTGTTGAGGCAGGATGATATTTAGGTGTGCTCTAACAGTACATACCCAAGTGTGCCAGAGTTTGAGAAATATTTTGTTAGTAGATGTCTTTGCAAATATATATATAAAATGCTTTTATGAATGAATGTTGAAAGATATAAAATGTAAATGTATTTTCAGAGTTAATTAGTATTGAATATATCAAGTAGTAACATATCCAACGGAATTGTCCTATAGTTATAGATTAGATTTAGGCATGAATATTTTTTGATAAACTTTTCTCTTTTTCTTTAGCAGTTAGTAGTCCCACAGCCTTGTAACTGCTGTTCTGCAAATCCTGTAAGCAGACGTAGAGTCCATATGCCAAGATAAAAACAATGTCTCAGTCAAAATTAAAATATCAAAACACACATAGCTTTCATCATGAACAGCCGAGGAGGGAACGGCTTGATTACCAAAAACCACTATCCAGAGACCAAGGCGGATCATCAAGTGACAGAAGATCCCATGCTTCAAATGGAAGGTACAGCGCAGACTTTAAGTAAAGGTCCACTGATTGTAAAGAGCAATGGGTAAATCTCGGTCAAATTCACAAAAACTTTTTTAAAAAGTTATGTGGCATTGCAGTTATAAAACATAATTCTGAGCCTTTACCCAGTGCCACAATCGCTCTGATCTAGATGATTCAATGTTGCATTTTCATTAAAGATAAAATCCCCCCATAGTTATTTAAAAACTGCCCTATAAGAACTAATTGGTAATTTAAGGAAACATTTTAATTCTTCAATTTTCCTGATTTAACATTGCATTACTTATCCTTAATCGCATTGACATATCAAACTCCCAATGATTTGTTAACATTTGATGACAATTAATAATAATTGGGTCAGATATTTTGTTTGTCTATTAAAAATGTTCCTTATTTTATATTGCCCATTATATCATTACCTATTGACTTGAACTGTGTTTTATTCTTTCCCCCTTTGTGCAGGTCTCTCCCACAGAACAAGCCTTCTCAGTCTCAAACACCTCAGTCAAAATTACCGGAACAATTTTCAGACTACCGTAAGGGTCTGGAAATTAATGAAATTATTTCTTCTTCAGAAACATGCTCACACGTCTTCTCTGCAAGAGGTATTTAATTGCATTAAAACCCAAACAAATAACGTTTTTTGTTTGTCATGCCTATTTAGAGATTAAAATGTAATGTACTAATAAATGCCACTTTTTTCAGTTTCATTTAAGAATGAAACTAGCAGGAGACTGGAGCGAAAGCTACATTAAGGACCCTTTAAGGTTATTTCTATATTTTAAATGAACAAACAATTTGCAGTGTGGGTTCCACTATCTGGGCTCCACTGCCCGTGGTACAATCTGCTGAGTTTCCTAGTCTGCTTGCTGCTCCTGGATCCCTGGCTCTCAAGCTAAGGGCCAGAATAGTGTTAATCAGCTATTAGCTGATATATAGATATTCCTTTATCTATATGCTTGAATATTAATGTTGGCTAACAAGTACAAATGTGCAACCTTCAACCAGCAGCCAATCATCAGATGTATTGAACAGCAGACCAATCAGCAGTTAACTTAAAGGGAATGTTCAGTGGAAAATATCAATATTTTAAAAAGTATTAGTTTATATTATACATACCAAGTTATTCTAGATATTCTCTCCAATCAGTTAGTTTTATACCGTTGCTATTCCCTGCTGTTGACATTAGTGAGCTGACATTTCAGGTTCTAACGGTCCTTCTTCTTCCCAGGTTGCACCATTCCTTGGAATGTTCTAACAGTAATTTCTACTGATTGGCTGTTGGATGGGTCAAAGATGCTCAGATCTCTACTGAGCAACTGAATCAACCCAGGCGCTGGGTCAAGGGCAAAACCATAACGGTCTCTACTAGGGGTCCTGCAAACAGGAAGTCAGTATTTCAGAAGCATTTATTTATACACAGACAAAATGCTGAATTGACAGGTTAAGGTCACTGGGATGGAAAAATATTGCTCCTTTTTCTTAAAAGCATATGTATTTGCACTGAACTTACCCTTTAAACTGGCTTGGCTGGGCTAGTTGCTTTTCGACAGGCAATCCTAGGTATTTTACCCCTAAAGCCATCTTGTGGTAAAAGTGCTAACTGCATATTCTCAACAGCGTCCTTAGAACATTTTACATAGTATATAAAACTTGGAGAGGTGGTATCTGGATGATACAATTTTGTATTATTTATTAATTTGTAGGCACTACTCTCAACCTTAACATAGTATTAATTATTTAAAAGGTATTAATGACCCCTGGATTGCCATCACAGGGACATTGAAGCAGCGTGTATTACCTTTAAGTGATCACGCGATGCATCTGCATTGCGGGATCGCAAGGTAAGAGGCACGCTTTTGCAATATTGGATTTCCCAGTTCATTTCTTTGTAAATAGGAGGATTTGCATGCAAATAAAGTGTGACTTTAAACTGTTGGTGAAGCCCAAGGTTTGAACAGGTGATTCGCTTCCAGCCAATTCCCAGACTAGCAGACTAATACGGCATACCTGCCAATGCACAAGTATTTACTTTTGTTTGTTCATTTTAATACACCTGTGATGACTATGGATGCACTTTTATAATATCTAAACATATGTTTGTAACTTTCTCCTCTCTTACCTCCTCCCTATCACTATTTGAGCACTGTCTCTGTGGAGCTAAAACCCATATGCTACAGATAAAGAAGAATGATCGGGATTCTATATTAGATAAGGGAATGGGAATATCTAGTTTATGATTTGTTTAGAAGACTGTGTTTGCTTGTAGAGGACATGCCTACTCTGGGATACCACTTCAGGAAAGTTTAAAAAGAAAAAAAAATGAATAAAGGTAATTGGATATAGTCAATGAGAACCTGATTGATATATATTTCATGGAACAAAGGGAATCTACTGTGTAATGAACCTTTTTAAAAGAGAATTAAAATCTCATTTTAGGTCAATCTAATTTAATACTCCTTGTTAACTTTGTACACAGGGGTGTTCCTAGGGATTTTGACACCTAAAACATTTACTTTTAAATGCCGCCTATCGGCAGATAGGGGCAGCATGTGAAGTGGGCATAGCTTCATCAGGGAACATAGGCGTGGTTTGTGGGGGTGGGTGTCATGGGCTGACACTGACTGGTGAACTGGAGGGCTGACAACACTGATTGGTGGACTGGTGCTGAAATGCAGTATTTCAGGAAGGAGGATTTTTTTTAAACTGCTGTCTTTTTAGTGTTCCACGGGGGTGCGCCCTGAGCAAATGTTTGTTCATGGTAGGGGCACCCCTGTTTGTACACTACTTAAGTGCAAGGTGATTCCATTCAAGCCAACCTCTGTGGTTACGTTATTGTTGTACCAGTACAGTTTGTACTTATGGGTCTCTTGAATCCACATGTTTTGAAAAATTATATTCGTATGTGGCATGAAACTACTTTATTAATATTTAGAAATGTTTGTCATCATCGCACCAATATTACTATGTGTAACAAAGAATTGTTTTTTTTAGGAAAAAACATAAAGCTTTGTGTAGTAGTGTTAGTTATATTTGTCTTGGTCCCCAAAAATATGTAGAAAATATCATTTAATGAGTTATTTGAGATACTTTCATTATGGATTAGGGTAGTTGAAAGTAGTAAAAATGGTGACTATTTTAAAGGGCACGTTCACCCCAAAAATGAAAAATGATATACAGGTAAATCACCCCTAAAACCACAATAGTTAAAAAATTGACAGGTGTAAGACTAATCTGTCATGCAGCAAAACATTCATTCTAAAGGATTTTGCCTCCTCTCCAAGTATGTACATGCTCGAGGGAGGAACTAGGGGAATAGCATTTAGTCATTCGCTGTGAAATCCATGACTGACAGCTGCCAACCAAAAGGACCAAGAAGCAGAAAGGGGGGGCAATAATACATCAAGCAGAATTTCAAGCTATGTTTCATTTGAGGGGAGGACATGTCACAGCTTGTGCCACCCACATTGGCATGCACTGTGCTTTGTTTCTCACATGCTAAAGGATTGCAAACACAATCGTCAGCGTGTCAGAATCTGCACTGGTGTGGCCTAGCCTTTGCTGAATTTTCCTAGAATTTGCAGTCCTGTGGAAATGCCAAATTCAGTTATTGCTGCAAGAAGAATCATTGTAAACTGAATTTTTATTATTATTATGGATTTATATAGCGCCAACATCTTCCGTGGTGCTTTAAAATTACATAGTAATACAGGCTATACAAAGTCATACATCTTACATACACAGGTAATACATAATATAAGTACACAGAGTGATGGCTTTCTTACAGCAATAGCGTGATACAATAGGAGAGAGGATGCTGCCCAAAGAGCTTACAGTGTATAGGATATGGGGGTGAGACATAAGGTTGCCAGAATCAGTAGGCTGTAAATAGATTGGCAGTGGAGTGTGAAAGGTGGGTTGGATCATATTGGGTAGTAAAAGGGGTAATGTCTAGACCAGGTTATATGCTTGCCTGAAGAGGTGGGTTTTAAGGTTATGTTTGAAGATATTAAAGGACAGACAGAGGAAGGGATTTCCAGGGCAGAGGGGCAGCACAAGCAAAGTCCTGAGTGCGGGCATGGGAAGAGGTGATAAGGGTGGATGAGAGGAGGGTATAATTTAGTGGATGTTGCGTCTAGGACAGTGTCGGTGGATCGGCTCTGAGATATATGATGGGGCTGCATTGGATAGTGCTTTATAGGATAGGGTAAGCAGCTTGAACTGGATCCTTTGCATGATGGGCAACCAGTGGAGGGACTGGCAGAGAGGAGAGGCATTAGAGAAGTGAGAAGAGAAATGAATGAACTGGGCAGCAGAGTTGAGGATGGATTGAAGCGGTGCCAGGCGGTTGTTTGGTAAACCACACAGGAGTGTGTTGCAGTAGTTGTGCCGGGATATGATTAGGGCATGGACTAGGATTTTTGTAGCTTCATTGGAGAGGAAGGGTCAAATGAGGGAGATGTTTTTGAGTTGGCAAGCGAATCGACATGGGGTTTGAAGGAAAGATCTGAATCTAGCATTATTCCCAGGCAGCAGACCTGAGAAGATGAGGATAAAGGTGTGTTGTTAATATTAATTGTAAGACTAGGGAGGGGAACAGATCATGAGGGTGGGAGAAGGTCAGTCTGTTGAGTTTGAGGAAGCAGGAGGACATGAAGGCAGTCAGGGACCAGGGATGTCAGTGAAGGGAGATCTAGGGCAGAGATGCAAATTTGGGTATCGTCCGCATACAGGTGATACTGGAATCCAAATGAACTAATGAGTTGTCCAAGGCCATAGATGTAGATGGAGAAAAGAAGTACCGAGCCTTGCGGGACCCCCACAGGGAGAAAGCGAGGGGTGGAGCTAATTTCAGAGTGGAAAGCACTAAAGGTCCTACCAGAGAGATAGGAGGATAGCCAGTGTCCTGGATACCCAAGGAGGCCAGGATCTGAAGAAGTAGAGGGTGATAAACAGTATCAAAAGCAGAGGACAGATCAAAAAGAATGAGCAAAGAGTAGTGACCTTTAGTAGATCATTGGTCACTTTAGTAAGGGCAGTTTCCGTGGAGTGGTTAGGGTGAAAAGCCTGACTGGAAGTGGTCAAAGAGAGAGTTAGCAGACAGGTGGCTGACCAATTTAGCATAGATATGCCTTTCCAATAGTTTGGAAGCAAATGGTAGAAGGGAGAAAGGTGGGTAGCTGAAAGGAGCAGACAAGTCGAGGGAGGGTTTTTTTAAGTATAGGGGATTCCACAGCATGTTTAAATGAAGAGGGGAAAAATACCAGTGGAGAGGGACAAAATAAAAAGAGAGGCTAGGGCTGGTATGAATGAAGAGGAGAAAGGGGGAATAAGATGAGATGGTATGAGGTCAAGGGGGCTGGTGGTGTTGAGACGTGTCCTGGATAGGAGAGATAAGAGTCCATGTTCTGTAATAGTGGTAGAAGCTCGTTAGGGTACAATTAAAGGGATTAACCAATGAACAGAGGTTAGCTGTAGGGAGGAGCTACATTTTGGATGTTTTCGTTTCGAATACTTTAAAGAGCTGTTTGGGGTTATGGGATTGTGTGAATATGAGTGAAGAGAAATAGTTTTGTTTGGCTAAGGATAAAGCACCTCCGATCTGATAAAGGGCACTTTTAAAGAAAATCTCTATTTTTGTTACTCTTGCGCCTGCGTTGTTCGGCTATACGGGATTGCATTGGAAACCGTGGTATGGCAGTGGACGGCTGCAAGATCGGGATCAGAGAAGGAGGGCATGGATATAAGTTGTTGGAAAGGACCAGAGAGCGAATGGGGGTTGAGATTACACAGGTCTCTGCATTTGTACGCTTGTTTGTTAGGGGTTATGGCTGAGACAGACACAAGATTAAATTTGAGAAGATGATGATCGGATAGAGGAAAGGGAGAGTTGGATAAATTAGATACGGAGCAGAGGCGGGTGAAGACCAGTTCCCATGTGTGTCCATTACAATAAGTCTGAGCAGAGAAGCGTTAAGGCCAAGAGGGGATATTGAAGTGGGACAACCAAGCAGGGAAGTGGTCAAAGAAAGAGGAATTTGGAAATAACTGCATACAAGTCTAACATAGGCTGGTTTAAAGAAAGGCTTTCATCAGAATGCAATTGGAAGGTTCACTCTAATTTCAAAACCATTGTTCGTTATTCCTCTCAAATAGAAAATCTTCATGCCATTAATTTAGCTCAAGCCCATTACAAAAGCCCTATCTAATCATTCTCGGCAGCTGGTGATACACAGCTGGCAGCACAGCACTATGGGTGAAAAAAAGCTTGCCCATTTCATGCAGACTCCTGGTTTTTGGTGTGTTTCTCCTTTATTTAGGCCTGAGCCAAAGGAATAAACAAACCTTAGAACTTAGAAATTCTATGTATTATAATGTATGTGTGCTATGTTTTCACGTTTAAATAAAAATGTTGGCTTACATACCCCCAAACGCCCTGGTTTGCCCAGGACAGACTTGGAATATAGGGTCTTTCCCAGTATCATGGAACCACAAGCTTTTATCTCATGGGATTTTGACCAGGACATGGATAGGCATGGTGGGACAGTTCAGGGGCAGAGTTTGAATAGATTTCCTGGTTCCATTGTTGAAAGGTATGCACAGTATATAATGTGCACAACTTATAAATATAAATATTTCTTTTATAGAAGCGCTTTGGTTATGAACATTGCAAACTATTAGGTGCTTTGGAATTTGTACTTTAAAGGAACACTAAATCCATAAATATTTTTACCATCCGTTTCTATTATTCACAGGGAGGTGAGAACGCTTATTCCCACCTCCCTGTGAATAATAAGACGCTCGGGGGACCTGGAACTTACCTTACCACACTCCACTCGCAAGCCGATACTGCACAGAACAGCTGTTCTGTCCCGATCACGCGGCCTATCTTTTGTATTGGCGCGCATGCGCCTAAGATAGGGCGCACGGTCGGGACAGATCGACTGTCAGTGAAGGAGTGACTTGCAGTGGAGCGGTGGTAAGGTAAGTTCCAGGTCCCCTGGGCGTCCTATTATTCACAGGGAGGTGAGAATAAGCGTTCTCACCTCCTTGTGAATAATAGAAACGGATGTCAAATAGTTATATTTATGGATTATGGGGAGTTTAGTGTCCCTTTTTAAAAAAAAAAAAAACACTTTGTGTTTTATGAAGCTAATTACTTTGCATTCCAACAACTTTTTAATGTTCTCTCTATAGTCCAGGTGTGCCAAAATTACATTGGGCTCAGAGCTCACATAGCAGGGCACATAGCCTGCCCACCCTGATGGTTCCATTGTCCACAATTTTCAATGCTTAGTGCTGCAGACCCGATAGCCTAGGCAGGTAGTAAAAAAACTGGGAAGATTTGTAATGCTGGCTATACACTATCAAGACATTAGATTATAGATGAGACTTTTGTTCATCAAATCTATCTAATGTCTTTAAGACGCCAATTTCACTGGGTCAATCGCAAAAACGATTGTGCCAGGCAGTTCTTTGGAATTCAATGGAATGTAGTGGGAGCATCAGAAGGTATATAGTATATAGTGTATGGGCAACTTTAGGGTCTTACTTTTCCAGATAAAAGTAATTATAAACTACAGATAGTCTGGATATCTTCCTAACATATTAAAGGATAACATGTAATGCCTTTTGTATGTACCTTCAAATCAGCACATTGCACACGTGGTCGAAGCAGACGTTCGTTTCAGGCAGTTTGCCTGCTCGTGTGTTGGCCCTTTTCCCTCTAATTGGATGTGTTTACGGAAATTTACATCTATGAGTCTTGTTCTCCTTGCTCTCAGGCAACCAATAGTAAAGAAGAAAACAACATAGAGGGTCGCACTCCAAACAATAGTATATTTATTAGTGACCACACATCATATCACAACATTTCAGGGGGAATTAACGTGCCCCCTTCCTAAGGTGAGGAGTGCAACCCTCTACATTGTTTTCTGCTGTTGTATCTTATCCACCAAGGGTTGGATTTTTGAGGAGTAAGCACCCATACTTGGAAAGAGTGCAGAGGACTGTATACCTTTTTGGATTGCATCAACCAATAAGAAAGCGTGCTGAGCAAAAAGCCCCAATTAATTTCACCTTTTAAAATGGTTTCCTCCACCACCACCCCATTTTAGAAACAATCCCCCTCACCCAAAGTAAACAAGTGATTAACATGAAGAATGTATAATAGATACTACTGAAACCTGTATGTTTGTTAGTAAATCAAATAATTGGCTTCATTTGTTTATTTTATTTAATATATTCAAGAAGACTTGGGTTCAGCAGTGTTGTTTGCCTTATTCCCTAATTTATAATCTTGGGTGTGTATATAAGTATGCATTCATTTTCACCCACTATCAGCAGTGTCTGGAAGATAGTATAGTATAGTATAGTATAGTATTTGAGGTTGAATAAAGACATACGTCCATCCAGTCCAACCCATCTAGCAATATCCTCATTTCCTGCCTAACTGTTGATCCAGAGGAAGGCAAAAAACCCCCACCAAATTTATGAAGGGGGAAAAAATTCCTTCCTGACTCCAAGTGGCAATCGGAAATTTCCCTGGATCAACTCTACTTTATGTATCAATACCAGTAACTTGCAACATTCCTTGTTTGCAGAAACTCATCCAGCTTTTTTTTTTAAACTGACCAATGAACCTGCCATTACAACGTCCACTGGAACGTCCATAGCCTTACCGTTTTCACAGTGAAAAACCCTTTCCGAGCTTGAAGCCTAAACCTTTTTTCTTCAAGTCTTAAGGGATGTCCTCGTGTCCTTTGACATGTTCTATTGGTAAACAATGCCCCAGATAGTTTATTGTATGGCCCGTTAATGTATTTATACACAGTAATCATATCCCCACGCAAGTGCCTTTTCTCCAGCGTACATAATTGTAACTTTTCCAGTCTCTCTTCATATTCAAGCTCCCCCAATCCCCTTATTAATTTAGTTGCCCTTCTCTGAACCCTTTCCATTTCAAAGATGTCCTTTTTGTACACAGGATTCCAAAATTGCACTGCATATTCCAAATGAGGCCTTACCAATGCTTTGTAAAGAGGGAGAATTACATTTTCCTCCCTTGAATCCATACCTCGCTTTATACAAGATAATACCATGCTGGCTCTGGCTGTTGCCGCCTGGCACTGCTTGCTACCTTTAAGTTTGTTATCCACCAAAACTCCAAGATCCCTTTCCAACAGGGATTCACTTAACACAGAGCCATTTATAGTATAAGTAGCACAAGTATTTTTAAGTCCAAAATGCATCACCTTACATTTATCAACATTGAATTTCATCTGCCACTTAGCAGCCCAATGTGCTAATCTATCTAGATCCCCTTGCAACGATTGCACATCCTCTGAAGTTTTTAATGGTCGACAAAGTTTTGTGTCGTCAGCAAACACAGAAACCTTGCTGACAATACCCAAATCATTAATAAATAGATTAAATAGAAGCGGCCAGAACACAGAACCCTGTGGCACCCCACTTAACACTTTAGTCCATAATGATGAAGCCCCATTAACAACTACTCTCTGCATCCTATTCTTTAACCAATTTTCTATCCATGTACAAATGTGACTCCCCAGACCAACAGACCTTAGCTTATTCATTAGTCGCCTATGGGGGACTGTATCAAAAGCCTTTGCAAAATCCAAGTAAACTACATCTACTGCTATACCAGAGTCTAAATTTCTACTTACTTCCTCATAAAAGCCAAGCAAGTTAGTTTGACAAGATCTATTCCTCCTAAATCCATGCTGGTTACTACTTATAATGTCAGTCCTTGAAACATACTCTAGAACATGTTCCCTTATTAAACTTTCCAGGATCTTCCCCACCACTGAAGTTAAACTTACAGGCCTGTAATTACCCGGCTGTGAACGACTACCCTTTTTGAATATTGGAATAACATCAGCCTTTTTCCAATCCAGAGGCACACCACCGGACATGAGGGAATCAGCAAAAATAAGAAACAATGGCCTAGATAAAACTGAACTTGGCTCCTTAAGTACCCGAGGATGTATTTTATCCGGTCCAGGAGATTTACTAATATTAACCTTATTTAGTACTTTCTGTACCATATCCTCGGTTAACCAAAGTGAACTTGAATCTTGTATACCTTTATTGCTACTATACTCTATGATATCTGTACTTGGATCTTCTATAGTGTATACAGAGGAAAAAAAATTATTCAAGACATTTGCTTTATCGCCATCCTCCGTAACTAACTTATCCCCATTAATTAATGGTACCACATTCTCAGTCCTCATCTTCTTACTATTAATATACTTAAAAAAATGTTTAGGCTTAGTGATGCTTTCTTCAGCTATCCTAACTTCATTATTAATTTTAGCTAGTTTGATTGCTTTCTTACACTCCTTGTTACAATTTTTATACTCCCTAAAGGCCCTTTCCGTTCCCTCGGCCTTAAAGGTTTTAAATGCCTTTTTCTTCCTTACCATTTGCCTCTTTACATCAGAATTCAGCCACATGGGCTCGGATTTATTTTTTTTACATTTATTTCCCAAGGGTATAAATTTAGATGTGAACTGGCTTAAAATCCCCTTGAACACAGTCCACTTCTGTTCAGTACCTTTACCTGATAATACATTATCCCAGTTGACATTCTGAAGAGCTGCTTTTAACCTGGGAAAATTTGCTTTCCTGAAATTAAATGTCTTTGTTAACCCAGCGCACTTTTCCTTTCGATAACAAAGTCCAAATGCCACTATTTCATGGTCACTATTCCCTAAGCCTCCAGTTACCTTTATATCTATAATGCGCTCCACAATGTTAGATATTACCAGATCCAACAGAGCTCCTTTTCTAGTAGGAACCTCAACCACCTGTGAGCGAAAATTATCCTGCAGAAAATTCAGGAACTCATCGCCTTTTTCTGTGATGGCAGTTCCACCACACCAATCAATGTCAGGGTAATTGAAGTCCCCCATAATGAGCACACTCCCCAAACTTGCAGCCCTTGCCAACTGCATATGAAGTTGACTCACCTCCTCTCTGCTAGCATTTGGCGGCTTATAGCAGACACCAACAATGACATTACCCCCTTTCCTGTTGCCTAATTCCACCCATATTGCCTCCACTTTATCATCCATATCACCAGCTATCTCTTCTTTTAAATTTGGCTTCAATTCTTTAACATATACACATACTCCTCCCCCTTTCCTTTTTTTTCTTTCCTGCCTAAACAAGGCATATCCTTCTATATTTACAGCCCAGTCGTGAGAACTGTTCAACCAGGTTTCTGCTATACCTATTACATCATACTTTTCATTCAATGCCATCATTTCCAATTCACCCATTTTGTCAGCCAGGCTTCTCGCATTTGCAAACATACATTTTAGATTATGATCTTGTAATTTATTCGTACACTTTGATACACATTCCTCCCTATCCCCTATGCTAGCCCCACCCCCCTTTCCACCCACCACTGGCCTATCTACACCCTGCTTTCCTCCTGGACAATCTATCCCAGTGAGACTGCTAATACCCTCCCCCCCCAAACCTAGTTTAAAATCTCCTCCAACCCTCTAGCCATCTTCTCCCCTAAAACAGCTGCACCACCATCAGTGAGGTGCAACCCATCCCTACGTAAATATGTTAATGAGATGTATAGTGTCGGTCTGTGAAAGCTCTTTAATATGTAAATTGATCTATCCAGTGCCAGCTGCATTACAAGTGGGCAGTGACTAAGGGAGGGGGGGGCAGTTAGGAGCAGTTACTAAACATTGAAAATTCACTAACAAAGCAGGCACAGACACACATGTAAGTAACATCATTTTACTACCCTAACATTGTACTTTCAGATTATGCAAAGTTGTTTAGTCCATAAAATTTCCATGGATTTATTAGTATCGCAATGTGCACTATTTCAAAATGTGTATCTGTGTTTTTTAAATCTTTATTACAACATTTATTTTAAATAGCCATGTTGCCAGTAAATAAATAAATAAATAATAAAAAAGTTATAAACTTATTTTTATTGTTCTTGACATTTTGCAGGAATTCTACAACTTTTGGAAACCATCGCTGGTGTACTGGTCTTGATCTGTGTAATTGCATCTTATGCAGTAATAACCGGATATACTTCTGCAGCTGGATTTGGTTCATTCAGCATTAACTCTGCATACAGCCCCTTTGAAGGCAATGAGCTTAAGCAAGTGCGGGATGCGGACATGCATTACAGTCAGTTAAGAGTGCCTGCGGTCTATGGCGGAGTGCCTTTCACTCTGTTGGTTTGTGTGCTTACAGTTTTCTTCCTTATCTTAGGTACCAAACCCTTAAGAAGTCTAAATATCCGAATCCTTATTGCAGAGGCTGTTTTTGATATATTGGCATGTATAGCATATATTGCTGCCATTGGACTTTACATAAACTTTATCAAGCAAGTAAACTCTACTGAAATCTGTAAAACTAGACAAAGGCTCTATGCAGGCCGTGGTTACACATGGATGAACTGTGAAGTGCAGGGAGGGGATGCAGCAGTGGCACTATTTGGTCTAATTGCTGCCTGTTTATATATTCCAAGTGCCATTTTCTGTGTTTTTTATATTAAAAAAATTAAAAAAGTAAAAAGTATATATTCCACAGATGACTACAAATCAGTCCCCAATAAAGAAAGTGATGCCAAAAGTAACTCGGAATGGGCACAGTTTCAGGCAACTACTTTCGTGTAGAAGCTGGAGTTATTGAAAGAAGCTGGCCCTATTTTTTATTATTTCAGTTTAAAATAATCTTGAACTAGTTTTTAACAACGAAAGGTTGTGTCTCCTTTTTAAACAAACTTAATGCAAAATGGAACTTCCAGCAATTCTACAAAGTGCAGGAGTACTTGAACAGTAATAGCCCTGCCCAGCTGTACAGAAGTAGGCAGCTTCTCTGAGGAAACTCAACACTGGCACATGCTTTTCACTATTAGAAAATGGAGGTTCTAGGTGATAATGGATTTTGTAACAATAATATATGTATAAAGTAATAAAGTTTTAATATTTTGTAGAGATTCCGATATGAAAAATCTGTTTTTACCATCAGTGGTCTAAAGATCCCAGATATGGAATCTGCGTACCAGGTCTCAGACTCTGCAGCATCAACATCCTATCATACACCCTGGGATCAAAAATGGGCTTTAAAGGGGAAGTTCATTGCAAATACATGTACTTTTCAGAAAAAAAGAGCAGTATTTTTTCATCCTAATGACCTTAATCTGTCAATTCAGCATTTTGTCTGTGTATAAATAAATGCAGCCGAAATACTGACTTCCTGTTTGCAGGACCCCTAGTAGAGACCATTTTGGTCTTGCCCTTGACCCAGCGCAGGGCTGTTTTTAGGCATAGGCCACCTAAGATTAGAACTAGGGCGCATATGTTGATCCAGGGCACCTATTCTTCTCCCTATAATCTCCCTGTCAGCTTTCACTTGCTGTGTTAGATCTGCTCTCCTTGTTCAGCTGTAACCTGCAACATTGTATCTAGTACAGAGCCTGAACTCCACACTCTACATAGCAACGAATGTTGCAATTTGCAAATGAAATGAAGGTGAAGGAAGGAGGGGAAGGATGAGCTCAGCTAATAGTACTGAGGATAGCAGTTCTAAAATGCCAGGTAAAAGTGGCCCCTGTGACTAGCAGCCATGAGATCCCTATCCCTGCCTCTTCCTTCCATCCAACTCTTCAATTAGAACTTAGAGTAGGTGAGGAGTGAACAATTCAATGGAGGAGACATTGGAAGCAGGTACATACTGTGTATCATGTCAATGCTGGCAGCTGAAAGGATTAAAGGTAATAATCTGCTGGTACTGAAAGTGTTAATAAGAAAGTGTTGGCATTGAATGGTTCATGGTAATACTCTTCTGCCACTGAATTGTTAAAGGTAATACTATAGGGAAGTCTGCTGGCACTGAAGGGTTAATATCAATTCTGTGGAAAGGTGCTGGCACTGAAAGTATTAATAGTAAAGTCTGCTGGCACTAAATGGTTAATGGTAATGTTCTGCTAGCACTGAAATTATTAATGCCCATATACTTGGAAAAGCACTGAAAGAGTTAAACATCTCAGATCTCCTTTCCCTGTTCTGTCCTATTTGGCTGGAAATAATTTCTGGGGAGAACACTGGTGCCACATACCGCACATCCACTGAAACCTATCCTGTCCTTCCAATCAGTATTTCATTTGTGGCCAGTGTTGCTGCATTCATACAAAAGTATGTAGACACGCCCGCTTCACCTGGTACAGCGTGTGCCTCTTACCAACTAGTAAAGCGGTTCCACTATAAAGAACAGGCACAGTACACGGTGTCAGAAGCAGAAGGAAGAACCCCAGCTGTAGTTTGACAGGCCAAGTTTTTTTTTTTTTGGGGGGGTGCACGTAGTTGGGAGGGCGCCTAGGGCACTAAAATGACTAGAAACGGCCCTGCCAGGGGTTAAACCCACCCGGCTCACCCTTTTACTCATGTGAGCTGATGCTTATTGCTAATAGATTTACTTGCCTTATGTGAAGCTTTATTGTCTGTAGCATTATACCTCAGCGCTGGGGCCGGGTCGGGTGAGTCTACCCTACCCACCACACTGTTCATGTGAGTTACTGTTATATGGATACTTCTTGCCATTTTGTTTTTTTGTATCCACACCTCTACAGCTACATTTTACTTAATATGTGTAATTTTCCCATAGCAATATTGTCACTAACTTACTGAGAGTTATATTGATCCCACTCCTCTCTGTCATCATTGGGTTTTTCTATCTGTAATTATTCTTTTCAGGGAGCATGCCAAACTTCTATGAAATTATCTAAACAATTGTCCAATACCACACATCTAAATATATAAAGAACAATACTGCGCATAAAAATGTATTATATTGCATCTATTGTTACCGCCTCCTGTCGTGGATCCATTGGTTCTACAATCTACAATGTTTTCCTGTCTGCAACGTTTTTTCTTTAGGGTGCGTGTCCCTATATCACTTTCTGCAGGAAGATAACAAAAGCTGATAACTTACAGTATATTCACAAAAAGCAAGCAATAGTAATTGATCATTCAAACCTTTAGGTTTTACAGTATCTAATTTTTTATTCCAATGGTACTCCAAAGGTACCTTTGAAATAGTCTCTTGTTGAGGTTACCACCCTTAGTTGATAGTTTCACCTTCTCCAATTCCATCCATTCATGTTGTGCTTGATTATGTCCAGCTTCAGAGAAATGTCTGGACACAGATGTGTCCGTATATGTAGTAGGTGCAAAGTTCCTAATATACCCCTGGTGTTACTTTATGCATTCTTTTACTGGATGGGAAGTTTAACCCAAATATCCTTTGCCACGGGGGAATTTCATAAAATACACAACAAAGATAATGTCTCAAATACATTTTATTTCCATCAGCTGGGTGATTAATGTAGTTATTGTTAGCCAAAAGAACTTACAGAGGATATACCTTTGTCCCTTATTTCTTTTGTTTTGCAGGTAAGATGTTCTTGTCTTGGCAACATCTCAATTCTTCTTCACGTTTGTTTGATTCAATTTGGATTATATCCCTGACTTATAAATTTATTTTCTCTGGAAAATTTGGCAGCATCCTTGTAAGCTTCCTATGTAGAAAAATCTTTTTCAAAAATCTCATAAACTGTCCCTAAAAGGATGTTGTTTCTGTCTGTGGACTTGTTATCCAGTTGTGTATGTATCATATGGTCATGAATGGATCTATCCATATCTATCCTTGTGATCTCATAGGTGAATCTCATAGTATGTTTCTAGTTTGCCTCACCATAATTTTAAATGTAGATTCCTCAACCTTCTTTCCTTAACTTTCCACAAGATCATTACATCACCCACATAGTAAGTTATGTTTAAACTCACTGTTCACAAAAAGCTCTTGTTTGAGTTTTTTATACAAAGATATTAGCAAAAGCTGGGGCCATACCTGAACTTATTGAAGTGACCTAAAGCTGCATACAATAATTTTTATCAAATGTCTATGCTACACAGTATTACATCTCCAAAGAAAAGCACATAATATAAAATCCTGCGCTATAAAATACATACAAGGTGAATAAGTAAAGCAAAAGCTAATGGGAAATATCTACACAATTTCTTAATATCACAATAAAAAATAAAAATACAGACCTAAAACATCATCTATTCATACAACTAACTCTATGAACTATATTGAGCTCAATATGGGAACTAGTAATGACCTAAATGGTCATCTTGTCATAAATAGAAGGTAAGGATAAATGGCATATATGCAGCACTGATGCAGCACTATTATCAATACTAGTCGATACAATTATATGAATGTTCATGTCTGTATTCCTTATATAGGTAAAAGCAGGTCGCCAATAGTAGCTGGTTGTTACAAACAAATGTAACTGCTAATATTATCCCAGCTCAATCCCATCATCAGGGATTCATCAGGATCACGTGTTAAAACGGCCTTATGTGGCCTAGCCCTTAGACTAAATTACAATAATATTTTGTGAAAGTGCTGCTCATCTGGTTAATAATTTATACAAATATAGAAAGGATAATCAATGCACATTCCTAGGCCCCATACAATATCATATTATCTGCACACTGGCATACTTTAAATATACATTATTGTGATCACATATACGAAAAGCCTTCCAACCACGTCTAGGTAACCCCAGTCTGGAAGGTCCTAACTTTTAACTTTTGCAAACTTTTAGCATTTCTCATACTCTCGAGATAGCAGGCTCTCTCACACACACACACACCCTCCCGCCTACTGGCTTTTTATAGTGAGGGAAGAGGCAGTCAATACAATGCTTTATAATAAAGTATAGGACCTCCAGTTAACTCTTTAAGTGCCAGCAGAATTCACCAATTTGCGTGCCATAAATGCCAGAAGAATTTTCAGGATTTTAGAGGCATTTGGTTCAGTCAAAGCTTACAGTAGGAAACCTTGCAGTAAATAGAGAATATTATAGATGGTTTTTTTTGCCACAAAGTCTACAGAATTTTGTAACTTTTCTGGAGATTTTACTGGATTTATGGATAAAATATGTAAACAAAAATGCAAAACTTGCAAATTTTCATGGATTTTTCCCATTTTTATTTATAGTTATCTTAAGGCTACACACAAATATCTTACAGTTTCTAAAAGCTCTAAACAACGATACCAGATATATGTAGGTACCCCATTTTCCTGTACAGGAGACCACCCAAACTAAAACAGCACTTTCAAGAATATTACACCAAATTGAAATCTATAACCACTACTGACAGTTAACATAGAATATCTACCAAATTAACTAAAATATACTCACAGGTGAGGATTTTATGAGTGAGGTAAGTTTGGATCATAATGCAAATACCCAGGCACAGCTCTTCATCTAATTGTAAGCTATTCTCACATTTTCTTTTTTTCCCCTCAACTGTAAAATCAGAAACAAAGTCAAATGCTAATTTCAGCTAAAAACTGTAGAGAAAAGTTCAAAAGCATCTCAAATATGAAAGCCTATCCCCTTTTTCCACAAAAAACCCCTATATATTCGTCCTCACGTGCGCACAGTGTGCGAAGGTAAGTGTCTCCTCCCCTCCTGTAAAATTTACTGAAGAACGGGAGGTAAGAGAGTGCATTTACCTCCTGTTCTTCAGTAAATCAGTTAGAAACAAACTAAAATCTTTGCTGGACATACCCTTTAAGTCTTGGAGTCCTTTCTGTTTTGATAATTGCCTTCCTACTTCCAATCATTGTTCCTCTTTAGCTGTAAAAATAAATCCGTGGAAAATCTCCCTTAAAGTTAGGGATCCTATGATTGTCCCATCGATCTTATCCGTGGTACTATGCCACCTCGGGGACGCACATACCCATTGTCCCCCTCTGAAACTCAAGCCATGAAAGAGTACATCAAAGAACATTTTTCTTGGGGATTCATTCAACCTTCCACCTCCCCTGCTGGAGCAGGGTTTTTTTTTGTTAAAAAAAAGGACGGAGGTCTACGTCCCTGCATCGATTACAGGGGTCTAAATAAGATCACTATTAAGAATCGATATCCTCTTCCTCTTATCTCAGAACTGTTTGACCAGATCAAAAGGGGCAAAGATATTCACAAAACTAGATCTTCGTGGACATACAACCTAATCCATATACGCAAAGGTGATGAGTAGAAAACGGCTTTTAACACCCGGGGCGGTCACTACGAGTATCTAGTAATGCCCTTTGGCCTTTGTAATGCTCCAGCGGTGTTCCAAAAGTTTGTGAATGACATTTTCCAAGACCTGTTAGGAATCTCAGTATCGAATTTCCTCTGGTCCTGCACGGCAGTATGAATCAATGGGTGACGTCATCTTACAGGCCACTCGCCAAGCTAATAAATTGCTCCACAACCCTCCTACCATTGTCTTCTTTCCCCCTGTCCTCGGTCAGGCCAGCTGCTCACTCTCCCTCCACTAGAGGGTTAAGCTCTCTCCTCCTCCATGCTGTACCTCACGCTCGCACCTCCAGCGGGAAGTCTCGTGAGAGCGTGTGACATCATCACACTCGTCGCAGCTTCTGGGTTTTTGAGTTTAAAAGATGGCGGCTAAGCATTTTTGCCTGCCTAATGCATGCAATAGCGTTCCTGGCAAAAGGAGACTTCTATTCAAGCCTGAAATCGGCATTTTGTTGCTGTGCAAGCCTGCTCTGTCTTGCCTACACTGTGAGTACTTTTCGGCATTGGTGCCAGATATTTAGATTGCTTACTTTGTAACTCGATCTATATCCTGAACAAAATTTAATATTTCACTTATTAGTGCTTGCTTCCATGAGTTCTCACGGAAGACACAGATCCTCTTCAAAAGGGTGAGCAGTATTTAAAGAGAGAGCACATAATTGTGTCAGATCAATTATACTTACCTTTTACTAATTTTCTGTACAGATCACCCAGAAGAGAAAGTGATGATGACCATAACTTTTACGCAAATTTGTGAAGCGTTCCATATAAAAACTGGGGAACAAGATACTCTTTCCATGGCTCTCTCTCTCCCGGAGGCTTGCAGAGAGGACATGACAAAGTTAAAAAAATTCATTGCACTTCCAGCATCAACTGCCTGAATGTGTCCGCATATCCTGGGCAAATTAATTGCAACATTGGATTTGGTCAAATGGCCCATGGTTCACATTCGCCCACTACAGATATCTTTTTTGGATCAGTTCTCTCCGGAGAGAAAGTGCTTTTGAGCCTATGGAAACCTGCTCAATAAAACACTTAACATCCAAAACTCTATTTTTGGTGGCCATAATCTCTGCCAAAAGAGTGGCAGAATTATGAGCTCTTAGGACATCGGAACCTTTTACAGTATTTCTTCAGGACAGAGTAATACTTAGACCGGACTTCACCTTTCTTCCCAAAGTTGTGTCCAACTATCACATTAATCAAGATATTATTTTACCAATGCTAAATATCTCATCTGAGGAACATGATCTGCCCTTTCCACATTCCCTGGATGTTGGAAAAATCTTAAAAGTTTATATTGACAGAACTAAGAATTTTCGCAAAACGGATGCACTCTTTATTCTCTTCTCAGGCAACCGATCGGGATTACAACCAGCAAGATCTACTCATGGCTGAAACAATGCATAAGGGAGGCATATGTGGGCAGGACAGAGCAATTACCTGATAAGGTCACGGCTCATTCCACCAGATCGGTTGCAGCCTCGTGGGCATTCTGTGCCAGAGCTTTGCCTGAGGAAATATGCAAGGCGGCAACATGGTCATCCTTATCTACTTTTATTAGGCACTACAAAATTGATATTGCCTATTCTGAGCAAGCTGTTTTTGGCTCAAAGATTTTGTCTGCTGCTGTTCAAGAGTAAATTAATTTTTCTTCAGCATATATTGGTCTCCTGCCCATTTCTTTAAGCTTTTCAAATCCCATTAAATCATACTGCCGTGCAGGACCAGGGAAAAGCGAAAATTCTCTTTCAATTCTTACCGGAATTTTCTTTTCCTGGTCCGTAGCACGGCAGTATTGGCCCGTTGGGTCCTGTGGCCCCCCGTAAGGGGGGGGGTACTGTCAAGAACTTACCTGCCGCTCCGGTCCCGCGCCGCACTGCACTTCCGGGTGTCCCAACAGCACCATTGTTCCAGCATACAACCTTCAGTTCCCAGCAGCCTCTGTATCCTGCACCTTCCGGACTGTCAGCCTCCTCCTAAAAGCGTACTGTGAGTACCCGGCCGTCCGGCCATTTATTACAGTTCTCAATTATCCTTTCTTGGCTACATCGTGTCTGCACAAGGTTTCCGGGTTGATCCTGTTAAAGTTTCGGCCATTCAAGATTGGTCTCTTCCTATGGGAACCAAAGCCATTCAAAGATTCATTGGCTTTGACAACTATTACAGACAATTCATTAAAGGGTTCTCTTCTATAATTTCTCCAATTCTAGCCCTTATGAAAAAAGGTTGTAGGCCTAATTTGTGGACTTCTGCAGCCCTTGAAGCCTTCAAACGACTTAAGGAAGCTTTTGCCGGCGCACCAGTTTTAGTTCATCCGGATCCTAGTCTTCCCTTTTTCATCGAAGTTGACTTCTCTGACTTGGGTGCAGGAGCCGTCCTTTCCCAAAGACAAGGCATTAAAGGGAAACTCCATCCCTGTGCTTACTTTTCTAAGAAGTTCCTACCCAACGAACTGAACTACGATGTCGGTAATTGGGAACTTCTTGCCATCAAGATGCCCCTCGAGGAGTGGCGTTATTTATTAGAAGGCACCTCTTTACCTATCACCACTTTTACCGATCATAAGAATCTTTGTTCAATTTTGTTATCACTTGCTATCACAACCTGGCTCCAAAAACAAGAAAGCAGTGCCTCAGTATCCTGCATACAACTCCCATCAGCCTCATCTGCTCCATAGTCCAAACCTACAGACTTGTTTCCTCCTGAAAGCATACTTGTGAATACCCCGGCCATCCTGACAAATTTTTTACACTTTGGATTTGAACAGTCTGTGCTTTTTCACACTAAACCCCCCTCTCACTCAGAAAACCATCAACAAACTATACATTTTTGGAATCTACATACCTTTAGCTGTACAACAGTGCCATTTTTTGTTCTACATGCAAACTTGTAGGCGCAGTTCATTGTAGTATTTTGCACTTTTTGCAGACAAAACCCCCACTTGCATCGCTACATGGAGCACCAGGAAAATATTTTTCAAATCTTCCTACCTTGCTGGATATCTTCTGTGTCGTTGCCAATTAGCATTACAGAGAAAATACTGATAGCTTTAGTGCCTGCACTGGAAGTTGAGCTTTTGAGTTGAAAAATGTTTCGTAGCATCAGATTGAAATATGAATAATAAAATTCACTTTCTATTTCATCATTTGCCACATGCGCCCCTGAACCTACAAGGCTCACTTAGCTCTGTCCCAGCACAAGACTAACAGAGTTTTTCAATAAAAATATCTTATCGTTTAGAATGGTGCTAATTTTGCCCCAACCAATCAGATCCTATTTAACATTTGAAAGCTAACATCTGATTATTTGGGGCAAAATTAGCACCATTTTAAACAATAAGAACTTTTATTGAATAACCCTGTAAGTGCTTTCAGTTTGGAGTTTAGTTATTACGTCTCCAGCGTTTTTTTGGCACAGCTTGAAAGATAAAGCAAATGTAAGTATAATACATATAACCCTTTATACATTTACTGTACATACACCATAACGCATCACCCTGTGTATTTTACAGAAACCTCAAAAAATCCTTGGGAAAACATAAAACATAGCATTATAGAACACTAAAACACATTCAGGGAGATTCAATAAAAGTTCTTATCATTTAAAATTGTGCTAATTTTGTCCCAACCAATCAGAACTTATTTAACATTTGAAAGCTAACATCTGATTGGTTGTGGCAAAACTAGCACCATTTTAAACGATAGAACTTTTATTGAATAACCCTGATTGTATCTTATGTGCCTTTTACCTAACCTGTCCCAACTCCAAACTATTTCATCGCTTCTTAGAGTAAATTTCTCTCCATGCTTTAAAGGAGAACTAAACTTCAGTTTTTCAGATCCTAATGTGAAAGTTTTTCTCCCCAGAACACCTACACGTTGAAAGATTCTTCTCTAGTTATTTGCATTTAGTAGATATGAGTAATAGATTCTGTAACAAAGGAGGCTTCCATCTTGTTGCCAGTACAACTCATAGCCCATGTTGGCTTCAAAGAGCCACGCCCCCTGACCCCAGCATTCACTGTCTCTATGTGCAGAGTTTCTAGCATCTCTTTCTAGTGAAAGATAAAGCCTCTAAATGTACCTGGATTCACAGCTGATTTGCTGGTGGCACACCATGTAACTGCTGTGTGTTTAGAAACAATCAGACCAAGAAGTCGCAAGTTCAAATCCCCTAGTTTACTTCTGAAACAATATAACATGGTCTACTGCCTGAGTTTAGTGCTTTTTTTGTTTGTTTGTTTCCATGTTTCTAGAAAAATATGAAGTTTCTACATATGTACAATCTTTATATATAGCAGCTCTGTTATTTATTTAACAACCAGTGTGAATTGCTGACAGTCTTCCAGTAGCAATACAAAACGTGTACTGATTTTACTGACATTTACTTCTATTGATGAGAGTTCACCTGTGGCGTGCTCTGCTAAAGTGCTGGGTTAGGAAAAAAAATCAGACTATTGGGACACAGGTTCGATTCTCCATGTTCCCTTTTTTTGTTTTTATTATGTGTCTAGCAAAAGATAAAGACTCTACATGTACAAGTCCATTACTTATTAGCCCTTGTGGCCTAGTTGTAGAAAGCTTTCTTTTTAGAAAGACACAGAATAGAAGGTTGCTGGTTCGATTCCCCATACTTACTTTTATTTTTTGCTGAAATGTTAAATGTTCTGTTTTTTTTCATCCATGCTATCAAAGACATACACTGCAAAGATTACTTTTCTTTTTTGCATGTAAAGCATAGGAATTTATCATTGTTAGGGACAGGAGCATTTCTAATGTGTTTACACAAAAACTGCACTGGTATCTGTGTTCTGTGTCAGAGGGAGGGAACTCTGAGCTGTAACATGATTGGCTGTCAGCTTCCAGGAAGCAAGACTGCAGTTTCCTGTGAAGTGTCCGGCGGACACTTAGATGGGTGTTCCCAGATAAGGTGAATTATGGGAGCTGACCCTTAGTACACACAGGTTATTTTCATAAATCACCCAGCATCCACAGCAAAGGGAGACATGAGACACAGCTTGTTGTTCGTTTGTGAATGTGCTCTCTCTATTGGGACAATGTTGTCTTGGGACTTTAGTTCTCCTTTAATGTCTTATCCAGTAAAGTCTTGGGCAACCCTTTTTGGTAACGATTTATGGTACCACAGGCTGGGGTGTCCAAAGAATAAAGGCATCTAAACAAGTGAATACTTGTATAAAAGTTATCCACATATTAGTGGTAACTTTGGCCCAGCAATGGAGAAATGAGCTCCCAAACTATCTTGCCACTGACCCTTAAAATCCAGTGGACAACCAGGGGGGGTCTAAACTTGAGTCCTTGCCCTCATATATCATAAACTTACTAGTGTACCCAGTACTACTTTCACAGAGCTTATATAATTTGATCCCATAGCGAAAATGCTTACTTGGCATGTACTGACGGAATATTAGGTGCCCTTTGAAAAGCATAAGGGACTCATCAATACAGGGAAGGGGTGTTCATCTCTGCAAAACGATTAGACAGGCTTTCAATAAGGGGCCTCAATTTATGAAGCCTGTCATGAAGGGGTGCACCAGGGGGTACAGTTGTGGTGTTATCATTAAAATGCAAAGTCCGCAATAACATTTGGTAGTGATTTCTATGCATTACAGCTGTAAAAGGGGGGATGGAAATTACAGTAGTGGTATCCCGATAGGCTTGCAATGAATTGGCCTTTATGGGACCCATAGCAATGTGAGGGCAAATTATTTTTAATTTCAACTATTGTAGAATGCAGCGGTGTAACTACTGCCCCCTCCACAGGGCACGAAAGACCATTACGGCCGATAAAGTGCCTACACACGGGCCGATTATCGGCCGAAATGTTCGTTTGTACACATTGCGCATTGCGGGTCGGGACATGTGTACGAGCCTTAAGAATTATGCTGAGGGTGAAGCTCTGAAAGTGAAAGTAGAGTTCTTCTGGCTGTCACCTTCTCTCTTGTGTGTCCTGAGTTGATTCCTGGGACATACTGACTCCATCAGTCATGTGTTCTCACTCCCCCTGTCACCTGCCTGCCTGCTGCTTCTGCTTAGTGTGCATTGTGTACATCCAGTCCAGTGTCTGCCAGGTAACTAACAAAACAATCACTATTCACCCCCTTATATGCCCTATAGCCCTTGCACTTATATTCTTACATTTTTAAGCAGATGACTCTGAGGGGATGAGGAGGGCTGAAAGTGAGAGCCCACAGCTCAGCTACAGTGAATACTGACCTGAATAAACACAAAATAAAATATTATACATCCCAGGACCCCAGGTGGCACTTGGAGAGGGTTGACATGAAATTATATATATTCAGTAAAATAATTTGGCTAGATACTGAAAGTTGCAGTTCAGCTGTGCTGCTGGCCAGGTGGTGATTGGTTTATATATAATATTACTAAATATAGTACCTTAAGGCTAAAAACAGGCTTTATGCACCAGTGCTCTGCCCCTAGCTGAACTGCAACTCAGTATTCTATCTCCCTCTCGTTAGTGGGTAAGCATAGTCAGGTAACTGTCTATCAATAGATCAGACCGATAGACAGACAGACCAATAGAGAGAGAGAGAGAGAGAGAGAGAGATAGATAGATAGATAGATAGATAGACAGGCCAACATATGATAGATAGATAGATGGATGGATGGATGGATGGATGGATGGATAGATAGAGAAACTTTGTTGGTCTATCATCTGTTTAAGTATTAATTATCTGTCTATCTAATCTTTCTGTATCCATATAACCCATATGCAGTATATTTTTTTTTCTTCAATTTTATGTGTTGTGTTTTAAACATATTTGATTATTCAGTTAGTCCTAATGAATTGAATATGGTTTCCTTTGTTAAAGGACAATTATACTCGTCTCCTCTTCGTTTCAATGGACTCGGCAGTCAGTAGTACCAAGGGTGAGGACCAAAACTGCCTGGTCCTCACTACTGGCTTAGTCTGCTATCTTCTGTAATACCTAAAAGTTTAAAATTTTACTACTCCTCTGATTTGATAATAAAAATTTCTATACACTATAATGCTCCTTTAATTTATCACCTAAAATACTTAAGGTGGTTTATGTGGAAAACAGTTCATGCACATTTTATACTGTTCAGTTTATTACTCATATGGTTATTTGTATGGTAATTATAGCCAAGGTAATTGTGCCAGTGAAAGGAGGAAGTTGTGGTCAATTGGCTGGGGGACCCACTAGTGGGGAGAGCCCCACGCAGGCTCTCCTCCAACTGCAGCACCAGCAACACTTCATCTACCTCCATAGGACCAAAATCACTAGTGAAAATGCTAGGACCAGCATCATCACCAGTGGTTACCACTACGGTCTAAGGCTGTAACAATGATCCACAGGGTAAATACTCCGAATCAGAAACATCACTTTCCTCTGAGCTGGACAGCATACAGTACCCTAGCATACTCAGCTACAGAAAACCTCCTCCTAGCCATTGTATCAAAATATATTGTAACAAATTTTGCCTATGCAAAATACCTGAAGTTTACCCCTTTAGGCAAAGAAGATCTGAGGTTAATCCCTTCAGGCAAACAAGGCAAAGTTAACCAAGTAACTATTTTTTAACTTTTGAACCTACACTTTCTAGAAAGCACCAGAACACTACACTAGTCACTACAAAACTAAACCCAATAAACCAACAATACACAAAACCTAAAATTCTTAAATAAAATACAGATGAAAATGGCAAAATAACTTTACTACACAGCAAGACTGGGGGTCAGAATTACAGATCCATTAGCCTTGTTATGTAATAAAGAAAACAAGGGTAACTCAAGCAAAAAACTTTGTAAAACATAAACTGCAGGAATTTAGCACAAAATTGGCAAAATAACTTTACTACACAGCAAGACTTAAGGCTAGAATTACACATCCACTAGTCCTGTAATGTAATAAAAAAATTAAGGGTAACTGAACCAAGAAACAGACACTGCAGAAAGTAAAACACAAACATGCACAAAACGACTTTACTACATGGCAAGATTGGGGGTCAGAATCACAAATCCACTAGTCTTGATGTGTAATAAAGAAATCAAGAGCAAATGAATGGGAAAAAAAAATAAAATAGAACAGAGTGCAATTCAAAACAAAAAAAACTCTGACGCAAGAAAATGCACAAAAATGGCAAAATACCTTTACTGCACAGGAAGACTGGGGGTCAAAATGACAGATCCACTAGCCTTGATGTGTAATAAAGATGTTTTTACTAAATTCAATAAAACACTGGTAATCAATAAGAGGGGGTGGGGGTTGGGGAGAGTGAAGTGGGTCTAAAGGGATATAAGAGGGTTAAACACAAAAAAATACTCAAAAAACTATAAATAAAAATTATACAAATATTATAAATAAACACCAAAATAAATGAAACAGCAAAAAAATAAATAATGATTTTGGGTCAAAACTATCAAAATGAATAAAAAATAGAAAATTAAAAAAAGTGTTGATTTTTTTGTGTACCGGTATTTGTGTGTGTTAGAGTGTAAATATATGCAACATATGAAATCAACGATTTTCTGAAACAATTTAATACCCTTACACAATTTCTCAAACAATAAAATCCCTAACAAACAACAAAGCACCAGGCGCTGACGGATATACCAATGAAAACATCCTCACACCATACCTAAAAAGATTATTCAACATAGCGGTGGAGGAAGACCACCATAGTCCCAATACCAAAAACCAACAAAAAAAAAAACAAATATTAAAAAAATTACAGACCCATCTCCCTATTAAATACCGATCTTAAAATAATTTCTAAAATCCTGGCCTATAGAATCCAATCTTTCTTACCTCAACTTATTTCAGATGTTTCATTCCACAATGTCAACCAGGGGATAACACCAGACTGTTCATTGACTTAATAAACTGGTCTGAAAAGAAAAATATAACAACATTAATTCTTACATTAGACGCCGAAAAGGCGTTCGATAGAGTCAATTAGGCATACCTAAATGCTGTACTTGAGAAATTTAACTTAAAAGGATGGATTAAAAAAGCCATTATGACACTATATCACAACCCTACAGCAAAAGGTTTTATTTCTAATATGATATCCAATAAATTTAGCACTTCCAATGGCACACGCCAGGGCTGTCCCCTATCGCTCCTAATATTTGATCTTACCATAGAACCTCTTGCTAATTATATTAGAAACAACTACAAAATAAAAGGAATCAAAATAGGCAATCAGGAACACAAAATAGGCTTATATGCAGACGATATCATACTTGCAATAACTGACCCCCTAATTTCCTTAGTACACCTTCAAAAAACATTTACAGAATTTGGTAGCATATCATACTACAAAATAAATGAAGACAAATCATTTATTCTACCTATCAACATATCTATGACCCTTCAGATCTACTTAAGAGCAAAGTATAAATACAAATGGGCACCAGACGCAATTCCTTATTTAGGAATAGATCTCACCCCAAAAGTAGAAAACCTCTTCAAAATAAACTATGAACCCCTAATCCCCGAAATAACCAGAGAACTCAACTCCTGGACAATAAAATATATACACTCTTGAAAATACTCCTCCTATCTAAACTGTTATATAAATTCAGAACACTACCTATCCCAATACCAGACTCATATTTTAACAAAATCCAAGCGGAAATAAACAAATTTCTCTGGATTAAAGGGAAACCAAGGATCAAAACACAAACTCTAGCCAGAACTAAAACAGCAGGCAGAGTAGCACATCCAATTTTCAAAGATTACTACCTAATCCTAGACCAAACTAAGCACTGGCTATCTAATAAAATTAACAAAAAATGGGTGGATATAGAATTCTTCATGAACAACAAAATAAATCTTAAAACCAACCTAGATATCCTGACCCTTCAAATTAAGACCACAAACACAAATACAGAATATATAAAAATTCAAACTACAAATGAAATTTGGAAACAGATCACCAAAACACCTATTGTACAAAAGCATTTATTCCTTTCATCTCAATATCATCCCTAACACAAACCATCCCTAACTTAGATATTAAACAGTGGGAATTATCAGGACTCACATACTTCTCAGATCTATACATAGGAAACAAAGTCACCACATTCCTCTCATTAATGAATAATTTCAAACTCCCAATCCACCACTTGATTTATTTTTACCAAATAAGAAGTTTTCTATCCAAACTACCTTTTCCAGACAATCCAACAATGAACAACTTAATTGAAATGTGTCTAGACGTCACTACCAATACAAAAACCATATCCAAACTATACACAGCTTTACATAATAAAAAAGAAATAGATAAACTGCAATGTATGTCCAAATGGGAACAGGATCTAAATATAGAGATTTCTAATGAACCATGGGAAAGTGCATTTACGCTGACCTTTAAATTATCCAAATGTATTACCCATTGGGAGAGCAACAAGAAACTCCTCTTTAGATACTACCGATACCCAGAATTACTACACAGATGGTTCCCGAACTCTTCCCCCCTATGCTGGAGAGAGTGTCACAATAAAGCCTCACTAATTCAGACCAACACCCTTAGCCTTACTCAGTATTGACCTCACAATATACCCCATTATACCCATTATACCCCAAACTATAATATATCATACCTTAACTATAACAAAAAAAACTGATCACTAAGTATTGGATGAAAAATTACCCCATTACTAAGGGAAATACAAAAGATATTAACAAACAACATGCAATATGAGAAGGCCTTTATGATCTCCCAAGGCAAATTCTATAGATTTTATAAAACTTGGGAGTTATGGTATGTGGATACCGAACTTCATGCATGCTCTCCTCAAAGTAAAATTCTTTACCTATCTTTTTCTTCCTTTTGTGTTCCTCTCCTCTTCTCCTCCCTTTCCTTTCTTCTTCCTTTCTTTCTCTTCTTGGACTGTCCTTAACTTCTCCAGGAAGACCACTGTAAAATTCAAAGAAATGTTGACTATCATTGTATTTTTGCACCTTTGATAAAATGTTAATATAATATTTTCCAAAAGAAAAAAAATGTGTTTGTAAGTGTGTTTAGTATGTGCTAAAGTGTGTAGATGTGTGCAATACCAACAACAGCCCCCCCAAAAAAAACAGTTAAAAACGAAAAATATGTGTGTAGTGTGTGTATATACTATACCAGTCTTGTAGACAGGAGATCCATCAAGAATCCAGCAGACCAACAGCAGGAGGGTTCCAGTGATGTAATCCAACGTCACAGGAGCAAAAAAAATGCAGCAGGTGCGGTATTTATACCCTGATCATCAGCAGTGTCTCTGTCCATGTGACTGCTGATGTCAGTGTCTTCCTATTGGCTCCTGGATGATGGTGGACCAGCACAGGGTAAGAGACCCGACTCTGCTTGTTGACTAGGAGCTTTGGTACGCTCTAACTGCCACCAGTCTGCTCCTGATTCCGGAAGTGCTGCAGAGAGTATATATACTATCTGTGGCACTTAGAGCCTCTTTTATACAGAACATGTATATATATGATCTGTGGCACTTAAAGGGTTAAAGGGCTGTGTTGGGGTGCTACTACCACATGGACAATTGACCATGCTTCCTAATAAATACATACAGTAGAAGGACTGTGAGAGCACTCCTTAGGATAAATTACAATAACATTTTGTGGAAGTGCTACAATCATTTATACAAACATAGATAATATAATCAATGCACATTCTAAGGCCCAATACAATATCCTTTTACCTGCAAACTTGCATACACTATATAATCAAAGGGGTTTTAGTATACAGTACATAACTGTGATCACATGAATGAAAAGCCTTCCAACCACCTTAAGGTTACCCCAGTCTGGAAGGTCCTAACTTTTAATCTTTTTTACTTTAAAGGGTCACAATACTTACTCAAACAACTTTACATTTTCCGCAACTACAATTTGAGAGAAGTAAAATGGTGGTATTCACATATTTATCTGTGCTTGCTTTGTCATTAAATTATAATTATTAATGTTTATTGAGTGCTCCTAATTGCCATTGCTGGTGACAAGCCAATGATCATACTCTGCAAGGAGCACATCTTCCTAATGGCCCCATGACGAACATGGAAGAAGAACTGGAGCAGCGATGGAAACTTTAGGTAAGTAAAGCTGCTTAACTAGAGGTTCATACACACGTGCAATTGTGGGGGACAACTCACAATGCATGATGTGTATGAACGCCTGTTTTGCCCAACATTTATTTAGAGTATGGGTACTTTGTCGGGTGAAACAGGCATTTGGCTGATGAAGTGCCCATATATGGAACAATTGTCAACCAAACTGCCATTTGTTCAGTGTGTACACATACTTGGGCGTTGTAAGTGTGTCTGAGGCTTAAAGGGACAGTTCAGTGGAAATTATCAATATTTGTTAAAGGAATAGTTCACTGCAATAGTGAACTGTTCCTTTTCTACATTGATTGAAGCCAGGGAGGTTAAGGAGCTATCCCTTACCTCCCATTCTTCAATCAATGTTTGGATAGCCAGGAATGAACTTCTGAAAATCTTACCTTTCACGCGATCCAGCGGGGCTGCTCTGAAGTTCCCGACCGCTTCCTGTCTCTGTTCTGCTATAGTGCGCATTATCGGGCATATGCGTTATAGCGTAACAAAAGCAGGAAGCAGTCAGGAACTGTCAGAATGGCCCCGCTGGATCGCGTCAAAGGTAAGATTTTCAGAAGTTCATTCCTGGCTATCCAAACTTTGATTGAAGAACGGGAGGTAAGGCATAGCTCCTTAACCTCCCTGGCTTCAATCAATGTAGAAAAGGAATAGTTCACTATTGCAGTGAACTATTCCTTTAAATTGTTAGTTTGTGTAATGCCTTCCTAGTTATTCTACATATTCTCTCCCATTTTGAAAAATCAGTTGAATTTATACCCTTTGCTGTTCCCTGCTGTTGACATTAGTGAGCTGACATTTCAGGTTCTAATGGTCCTTCTTTTTCCCAGAATGCACCACTTACTTGGAATGTTCCTAACAGTAATTTCTACTGATTGGCTGTTGGATGGGTCAAAGATGCTCAGATCTCTACTGAGCAACTGAATCAACCCAGGCGCTGGGTCAGGGGCAAAACCATAATGGTCTCTACTGGGGGTCCTGCAAACAGGAAGTCAGTTTTTCGGTTGCATTTATTTATATACAGACACAATGCTGAATTGGCAGATTAAAGTAATTGGGTGGAGAAATACTGCTCTTTTTTCTGAAAGCATATGTATTTGTACTGAACTTCCCCTTTAAATGCCAACACAAGGACCATGGAAACTGAGCAGTTTCACCCAATGAACACAAGCATAAAACCTATTTATATAACATGGTGCTTTAGTTCCCCCAATAAAACATATTTCAGAGAAATATTGTAGAAGATACAGCTGATTAGACATTTATTTTAAACTTTAACCCTGTTATTTAGACTAGAGCCTGAAATACTTCTGAACAGGCAAAGCCCCACCCAGGAATTTGAAAGCGCTGGAGGGGAAAATAAACTACATTTCCCGTGATGCGCTTCAACTATAGACCCCGCCCCTGCCTCTAAGTTGACAGCGTTATGAACCAGTTCAGCATTCTTGAGTTTGGTGACTGATTACCGCTGCCCCTCCTATTTCTAAAGACTCTCATTAATATTACTATATAGAGTTGTCCCGCGATAACAAGTAGGAGCTCCTCCCACATCACATGTTCCTTAGCGATATCTTTTAGCAGGGGGTTTCTTGGGAACAGCTAGTTAATATTCATGCGGGTATGACATGTTTCCTGACGCCTGTTCTCCCCTCCTACCTAATTAATATTGAGTAGCGCGGGCGGCTTGCCCATCCCACAAAGTGTATGGAGCGGCGGGGGCTGTGTGAATGTGTGAAGTAGCCCATCCTCATCTTCCTCTTCATGATGGCGCAGGGTAGAGTCCCAGTCTATTAGGCTCGTTACTAATGAAATGCTTGGGCTTTCCCTGTTTCCTTGTGGGCCGCCAAGGTTCGCGTCCGTGCATTGGGTCGTAGTTATCTATGGAACAGGGGGCGGTCGAGGAAACTGCGGCTGGGCCGGGAGACGAGGTGAAGAAGCGCCCGCCGGTTACTGCTGGAAACTCATCCCCTGCAGCTTTACTGCTGCCCCCGGCCAGTAATGGCAGCGCCAGTGCTAACTCTGCACTCTTGCTAAGGAGGCGGCGGCGACGACTTAAAAGGAACGTGTCGGCCATCCCTACCCCTTCCCCCTTGTCCTCTTGTCCGCCTGGGCCCTGTTCCCGTAGCTTGGAAAGAAGGACACCCCTGGCACCCAGGAGCAAACAGTGGGTACCGCTGCAACCGCAGGATAAGCAATATGTCCGCTCTGAGTTAAGGAGAGGCTGTATCCATGTGTACGAGCGACACACCTCCCCTTGCCTGCGGCCGCTGCTCTGCACGTCGGACACCTCGGCTAGTCAAGTGGTGCATCGTTTGTTCCGGCAAGGGGGGAGCTATACCTCTGGGATATTGAGAATAACAGACCCGGAGACTAGCGAGCAGCAGGACATAGTGGCTGGGGGGAATGTCCTCAGTGATCGCTTGAACCCCACGGAAGAGACAGTGAGTCACCCGGCCTCGGATTCTGACAGCTTAAGCCCAACGGTGTGTCAGGGACTGGAGCTGTTTCACTGTGGGGCAGTCTCCTCATCGTCCTCTTCTGTGGAAGAACTAGCCGGGGAAGGGATGCCCACTACAACTCGAGCTGTCACTGTACCCGCCCGTCCATTCCTGGAGCCATCCCAGTGCCCGGGATACTTGTACGTACAGGTGCATGGGGAGATCTGTCGCAGGCTGGAACCATACGAAAAGCCGCTGCAAATCCAAAACGACTACCTCTTTCAGCTGGGCTTCAGGGACCTGTGCAGGGTGCAAGAGGAGGGTATGGAACCCGAGATCGGCTCCCTTGTCCGGTTCTATACAGGTGAGTCACCATGACCAAATGTACATTTTAAACAATACCCACTGGAGAAGTCAGTAGTGCACATCTCTATCTAAAATGTAGAAACTGCATCCCCCCCTCAAAGACCAATTTCTGGTGCAAGTGGAAAGGAATGTGGCTGGACTATTCAGAATAATATAAAGAAAAATGAAACGACACTCGGGTTCCAGTAAAGTTAACTGATTGTCACACCATATGTGTCAAATATCTGCAACATTTTAAGGGTAAGAGATTTTTATTAGAGTTTGTTGTCTGAGGAAGAGGGCTATATCCCCCAAAATGTTGCAAATATTTGATAAAATGGTGTAACAATAAATGGAATTACCTGGAACCCGAGTTATATCTAAAATATATGTACATCACCTAATCTAGATGATCTAACACTGGTCATTTCAAGTTTAGGGAATAGTAATTTAAAGAGGACACAAGTTGGAGATTCCTGCAGAAGAGCAAATGTTGGCATGATCATTAGCCATTAGTAGCTACAGACTTTTTTCTTATCTTGGGTAAAAGATTTGGTGCCAGTGGCCTCAATATCATAATTTTTCCATTTACCATATTAAGAAATGAATTACTCCCACGGAAGAGCAGCAGGTCAGGTAAACATAGTCCTATATCAGTGGACGATTCAGTTGCTTGAGACATTTCAGATCAATAGTTAACAAGCACATATTTTTTTATAGATACTTATTGGAGTTTCTTTCCACTTTTTAAAAATGTTTTTTTTTTTTTTTTTTTTACGGTATACATACCTGGTTATTAATATGGATGAATTTAATAACTATTGACTTATAGAGTTGTTTTTATTTGTTTAGAATGTTTAATGTGGTACATTAATTAGTGTTACATTTGGGAGCTGGTCTTCTACCAGATAGCAATACTGTAGTGATTATGATCTTTTGAATTGAAAATTTTATATTAAGGGAGTATGTTATATAAATGGGCAACAGCTACTACTACTGTTGAGCAAAAAAATATATTTTGTAACACTGTTTTTAAAAATGTACATGTATCTAATAATTATTTTAGCTAAATCATAAATTATCACTCATGCTACATTAGTTTTAACTTTATGAAAACTTTGTTATACTGTTAGCTAGGTACATATTCAACCAATATTTCTCATTTGCTCATCCCAAAATACTGGCAGTAGTTTTTCAGCTGCTGCTGAATTGGACTTCAGGATGATCGAACATGTCAATAAATCAGCCTATTGTGTGGCCAAATTGTTGACTTTGGCGAACGGGCCATAACAACAGACAGTGTAAATCTAGCCTATATCAGGATTATAGTTATGTTCCACAACTCAAATATGCAATTTAAACAAAGTCTTTAAGAATTTAAGTACTTTAAGCTGGCCATACACATGGGTTCCCACAGCATGTGTGCCGACTGATCACATTGGTATTTTTTTATTGTACTTTAGCACAAAAGTACCATACTCTTAAAATAAAAAGAATGGTGTTTGTTCTGTATATGGCCCTGCAGTGTTTGGCCTTACAAGTTGTTTACATATAGAGTTGATGGATTGAAGTCTTGGTAAATAGCTTACATTTACCAAATTTGTGAATGAAACAGACAAAGACCCTTTATCTTTCAAAAACAATACTTTTATCTTTTCAATTTAAATTTGTTATGCTTTGTCTTTAAAGGGACTGTTCACCCCTCTTTTGAAAAATTAATATATGGTAGATTAGCCCCCAAAACCTAAAATCTGTAATTCTGCTCCCACACGGAGCTATTATACTTACATGCTCCTCCTCGCTCCACCGCCGGGGCTCTGCACTTCAGGGTAAGGCAGTCAGTGTCGGCCGTGACTGTGACCTCACGGCCAATCACTGACTGCCATTCCCAGAGCAGTCTCCACTGCGGCTGCTTGGGAACAGAAAAAGAACAGAGCAGCCACAGTGGAGACTGGGAGAAGAACCCGGAAGCGGCAGTGGAGCGAGGAGCTTGTAAGTATAATATCTCTGTGTGGGAGCCGAATTACAGATTTAGACTTAAACGATCTCGAGGTTTTGGGGGATAATCTACCATATATTAATTTTTCAAAAGAGGGGTGGACAGTCCCTTTAAAGCTGGGTATGCACGATGAGATATTTCGGTCCGATCAACCGATCGGCCGAAAAGACAATCGGACATGGTGGAAAACCTCGTCTGATCGTACGGTCTTCTATGGACCGCACGGTCGGACGCGGCTGCTGTTGCTGCGACTGACAGTCCTTCCTTCTGGCCGATTGGTTGAAAGTATCGAACGGTTGGTCAGGAGGAAAAATCGCTAGGTGTGTACCTAGTTTTAAAGACAACTTAAGTTTTTACTTTACCTGTTCTGTATGTATCCAGGCCTCCTGGATTCCTGAACTTGGTGACAATTTAAAAATAATCCATTTCTGCAAATCCATTTGGACCAACTCCCATCTTCTGAATTTGATTGTTTGTGTTTCCCTGAAGCTGGAGATTCAGGCTATTACCATTGTATGGGGAGGCAGCAAAAAACAATAGGGTTTATGATAATCAATGAGAATATATAAAAGTACAGGCTAGTACAAGCACAATACCACACATGACACCCGCCAAAACTTACCAGGGTGATGCACCAACAGGTGCACCACTCCTAGTTTGTCACGCTAACCAATGTTATATCAGTTAGCGTGACTTAAACCCTCTCATTGCGGCGGCTGCGTTGGCTAATGTCAGGGTGGATTTGATTTATATCAAACTGATTTAAATCACTAGTCAGTAAGGCTTGATTTCATAGCTATCTACAGTTTTAAAGGATAAGTGCACTGTAAAATCAAGTAATGTTCATTTGGAAGCTGCAGCTTTAAAAATACTGTTGCCATATTTATTTTTTACCTATGTCCCTCCAGAGCCTACCTTTGTGCCTGGAAAGTTGCTGACATCTTGTTACTGGTTTGCTGAATGTTAATCTCCACCCTATAAGATTTCCTCTGCTTTCTCCTGCTTGAGCCTCAAACAAGTAATGCCTGTGGGTTCCGTGCATGTACACAGAACTCACAGGCATTACTGTTTGAGGCTCAAGCAGGAGAGTGCGCGTAACTCACAGGCATTACTGTTTGAGTCTCAAGCAGGAGAAAGCAGTGGAAATCTCAGGGGCAGAGCTTAACATTCAGCAAACCAGTTACAAGATGTCAGCAACTTTCAAGGCACAAAGGTAGGCTCTGGAGGGTCATAGGTTAAAATAAAAAATATGGCAACAGTATTTTTAAAGCTGCAGCTTCCAAATTAACATTAGTTGATTTTACAGTGCACTTATCCTTTAAGAACTGCAAAAGTAAACCAAGCATCTGTGATAATATTGCGTAGGCAGAGAAACTGCCCAATAATCTTAGAAAAACCTCTGGAAGAGCATGATGTGAATGGATAAATGGAATTTATTTACCAAAAAAATTAAATATACCGTATATACTTGAGTACTTATACTCGGGTCAATCACTTACTGCAATCCGGCTGCTGCTCGCTCCGCAATCCGCATCCACTGCTCTGCCTGATGTCACTACTCGGTGGCGGTCTCACTTCCTAGTGCCGAGTAGTGACCTAGCCTGCCCTGGGGGTGTTTGCCACTGCAGATGTTTGGAAACTACAACTCCCAGCAACTAAAGCATGCTGGGAGTTGTCGTTTCCAAACATCTGGAGTGCCAAGGAATTGGGGATTACTGTCTGTTTAAAGCTTTAGTTTTCCTTAAATGAACAGCAGAATTCCTATACAGTAGTCCCATACAGTAAAAGCCATACTGGATTTGGCTATTACTGTATGGGAATTCTGCTGTCCATTTAATGGGAAACTTAAGCCTCAAAACAATACTGAATCAGAAGGCAGTAATCATCATTTCTACCCTCGGCTTATACACGAGTCAAGCAGTTTTTACTCCTTTTTCAGTTAAAAATTGGTATCTCGGCTTATACTCGGGTCGACTTATATTCGAGTATATACAGTATACAGCCTTATTCTACATAATTAATAAAACAAATCTTTATTTCATGATGGAATAACCTTTGGATGGTAATATATTTTCCTCAAAAAGCACTTTATATCTATATAAAATATCCCTACTGACCCAAAATACCACCCATGGGCCTCTAATGTCCCCATGTTCTACCTACCCATGGTCCTCGGCTCATTTTAAATCTTTATCTGGAACTATTTCCTTGTTGATCTGTAACAGATAGGTAAGCAATAGTTATCTGTATGGTTTTAAAACTACAACTCCCATAATTCACTCTTTAACCAAGTAATGCTGGTAGTTATAGTTTTCTAACATCTGGAGATCTACTAGTAACCTATCCATGAATTTATAACTATGTCCTGCAGAATGTACGTTTCAATCTCCACCCACTGTCTAAACTTACATTAAGAGAGGTAGTAAAAGTTACAATGAGCAGGTACCATAAATGAGGATTATGGTTAGGGAGCAGGTGGTGCTGCAGTGAAATATCTACACATTTATATGGGCGTAGATATTTATGCTTTGTTTTGAAAACTACAACTCCCAGCATTCCCTGTCTGCACTCTTCTGTTGTACAATGCTTTGGAATTTTAAAAGGACATGTCCACCCCCAAACTATAATTTAACCCACTAATGGCCTCTGTATAGTTTAAAAAAATCCTTACCTTATATCTCAGCTCCTCTACAGTGCTTGTCAAAAAGTAGTAGGTGTCTTCCTGTCTAAAAGGTTTTTATGCCTCCTCCTTGTCCTCTGAGATGACCGTGGGACAAGGTAGCCCATCCATATCCATCCACCTAGTGTAAAAAGGTTTTTCTGTAGTGCAGGGCATCCTTGCCCACCCCCAACAGCTGTGTCATTTTGTTAAAAAAATTTTTAGAACGCTACTTACAGCCCTTAGTTCTGCGGCACTTGCCATTGACGGCTGCCTCTCAGCTAATCAGAGATGCGGCTGCTGGTCTGGCCCCTGCTTGCAAGTTCTGGCAAGCAGAAAGCCGGATCAGTGCTCCGGAGGATCGAGGGGCTGTAAGTAACGTTTTTATTTTTTTTTTTTAAAGTGCATGTCTAGTGTAAAAATAACTTTAGCAAGGAATGATCAACCCCCCAAACCTAGGTTTCGCATTAATAAGATTTTCCTAAGATGCCCCTGTAGTTCCTTACCTGACCGGGTCCCTAGCCGCTTCTCATCTGCTCTGTGGCTGACAGCCTCTCCACTTCCTGGTTGTGGCTGTCTGTAAAGGACGCATCGTGAAGTCACACCCAATCGACTGACAGCTGCAACCAGGAAGTGTCGCGGCTGTCAGCGCAGAAACCCTCTGCTCCTGTTTTTATTTGAAACGAGAGCAGGGGGCGGCGCCCAGGCGGCGAGGGACCCGGTCAGGTAAGTGAATTCTGGAGCATCTTAGGAATATTTTATTAATGCGAAACCTAAGTTTGGGGGGGTGTTGATCTTTATTCCTAGATAAAGTTATTTTTACACTGGACTTGCCCTTTAACATTGCGACACTGCGGTTGGGCACGGGTGCCCTACGTTATATAAAAAGTCTTTTTTATTAGGACATGCCCTTTAAATGTGGACTGCCTGGAGGGCACATTACCTGCTGTAGTTATAACTGAACCTCATAAAGTGGTGGATTGTTATTATCAGAATCATCCTTATCCCATAGATCAGTGTTTCTCAACCTATTTATTTGTGAGGACCCCTTAAACCAATTTTTGCATCTCTGGGAACCTCTACATAAAATGATTGTATATTCTTTTTCTTACCCAGTCAACAAATCATCAAAATACATTATTTATACAAATATGAATGATAGATCTATAAATATATCTCAGTGCAGGGAGGGAACCCTTACATATTATTTATTTTTATCGCTCAGTCATCAATACACCAAACACATAATTCTTACAAAAAATGTATAAATATATTGAAAAATGTGTTTTTATCGAAATAGTGGATCCATACAGTTTCATACAATCTCTTGAGGACCTCTTAAGGACCCCTGGTTGAGGAACACTGCCATAGATCATTATGGTCAGGTTTTTCACATTTTTTTTTTGCTTACAAAGACCAATGAAATCAAATGTTATCTGTTTCCATGCAGACATGCTCTGGATTGCTCATGCAAAGGTGCAGGTTCACATAAAACTTTACTTTGTTGTATGGGAGATTGTTACTTTGCTGACCCTGACCCTGTCCTGTTGCCCCTGTTCCCGGTTCTTCCAGTTACCAATTGTCGGTTATGCATTTGACATCACAGCCAATAACTGAATGCTAATCCCCTAGCTGTCTGTTCTGAGCATGCTCAGGCTTGGTACAGGTCACTAAATTGCTGAGTTTACATGAGGCATTCAGAAGCATAGCAGGCATACAGTAATGAATTCAGAGGACAAAGTAGGATATGTCGAGGCCTTTCTTTCTAAAAAGATATTATGAGGGTGGAGTTGTCCCTTAATGGTGCGTAGCCTTGTTATTCTGACCCTATTAAATGAATTGATAGTGATTTTTTTTTTTGTGTGTGTATCTTATTTTTTATTTCAATATCTTAAGCAGGGATCCTCAAATGGTGCCTCCAGATGTTTGAAAAGTAGGAGTTGTAGTTTTCAAACATCTGGAGGCACACAGTTTGAGAATCCCGGATGTAAAGGCAAATTAAAGGGTATGTCAATCCTTGCCACCCAAGTCTATACTTTACCTTCCCCACCCCCCAAACTCTGAAGGACCTCGGGGAGGTAAGTATAAGGATCTCAAGTTGGGGGTGGTGGTGTGTATTTTGAGATGGTAAGTATGGATTTTAGTGGTGGGGTGGTCATGCCCTTTTAAACTCTAATTTTTGTTTAGGTGTTTCCCATTGCAATGGGCACAAACTTCTATATTTTTTTTTGATCTCTGTAAGTCAGTACATTGTAATTCTTAATACATTGCAATAACTTCCTTTGGTATTTTTTTTCTTACTGTTTATTCCTAGCAGTATGTGGACAATGCCAACATCCTCATTTTCCTCTTGATAAAAATTGGTAAAAAAATATAGATCAATGTACTACTTTGCACCATTGGAAAAGATTGATGTGGTGTAGATCACACAATTTTGCAAACAAGTGGAAATTTTTCATTTGATTTGATCAGTAGACTGCTGTAAATCGATAAGCAGTCTATGGGTTGGTAAATGGGAAACAATCTTTGACTAATATGATTAAATGGGGGACTTGATGGGATTGACAGAAAATTGTTTTTTGAGAAAAACCATAAATCGCTTTAAGGACTATTCCTCCTTCATAAAATATGCTTATATATCCTACTTTGTCCTCTGAATACATTACTGTATGCCTGCTATGCTTCTCGATGCTTCATGGAAACTCAGCAATTTAGTGACCTGTACTGAGCCTGAGCATGCTCAGAGGAGGCAGCTAGGGGATTAGAATTCAGTCATTGGCTGTGATGTTAACTGTCAATCCAAAACTGACTGGAAGAACCAGAAAGCAGAAACCGGGGCAATAGGACATTGTGCAGAATTTCAGGTTAGACTTATTTCAGATATGTCAGATTTTAAGCTTATTACAGTTTAGGGTTTTGGGGTTGATTTATCTGTATAAAAGTTTTCATTTGCATTAAACAGTCTTGTTCAATTAAAAACATTACAAAAGGAACTTAACAATTGTTTTTGTTCATCAATTGTTTTTTGTATTAGTGTAATAGACAATGCAGTGAAGTAGTAGTAGTAACTAATATATTGGTTTGTGTTTCTTGTATATAATGTAGTATTTCACTGTTTTTTTGCTGCCTGGTAGCACATTTATTTTAATTGAACTGAAATGTAGAAAGTAAAACAAAAAATAAAGGTAAAATCATTATGTAGCAGAATATATTATCAATTAGCCTTTATGCCATTACCTTTTCCATTCTTTCTCTTGTAAATGTAGCCTCTGTACTGTAATATAGCCTTTCCTAAACTGCAAAATTGTCATCTGGTTTGTTCATTTTTTAAAAATTCAGGTTTATGTTTTGGTTCAGCTATTCTTTGAACCATGTAAATACAGGAATGACTGTACTTGTGCTTTTGTGTGACCTGCATTTGAAGCAAACTTTTAAAATAGAACTAAATTCTCCAATGTCACTAAACTTTTTTGTAATTGCTTGTGAGCATTTATATTTATCCATTTTAGCTTTTAAAATGAGATGACCATGTATCTCCCTTTTGTATGCACCTTAATCATTGCAAAATTTAGGTACCTTGCTTGATGTTTATTGATCTATCTATTGATCGTGTTGGCTTATATATATTGGATATATAGGTTATTGATAGTGTTGGCTATTCCTGCCAAGAGACACCCAACTCAACAGGTAATAGTTTCAAAGCTATCTCTTCCCTGAAATGACCAATGCAAGTTTTGTACATCAGTTTGTAGAAGTATAAAATTTGCTACACCAAATGCCTGGTACACACAGAAAATTTGCCTAATTAAGACTCTCTTTCTGAATTTTTTACTGATTGTCGTAATCGAATGATTTATTTTGCTGTAAATCTGTCATTGCCCAGCCATCTTAAAGGACATCTCCACCCCCAAAACTAAAATTTAACCCCATACTAGTCCTTACATTAAATATCTCTCCATGTGTTTCTCCTGCAGTGCTTGTTCAAGTCCGGAAAGTGAAGAGAAGAGGTGCCAGTGAGTCATCCGGTCCCGCAATTTCCTTTACCTTGTAAGGGCTAGGCCACACTGCTGCGCTTGGTTTGCGCTGCGTTTTTTTTCACATCATTCAAAATGCAGCAACGCACCGAAAACGCGCGTTTTCGGGTGCGTTGTGAAGAAAAACGATCAAGGATGGGTGGAGGAGTGTTTTCTTGCATGCTAGTTAGTGACAGTTAGTGACAGACAGAATTGTTATGCCCCCTTCACAGCACGGCTATTTGAAGGCAGAGAGGCTCGAAATAAGGAAAAAAAATGTATGGGTAGGGCTTGCATACCTTTACTCTTTTTAAAGTAATTTAAAAAAAAAATGCATTGAGGCAATCGTTATCCTTTAATTTACATCTCTGCTTCTTATGGTTGTCCTGAATTGCCTGTTCAAAGTTGAAAAAACTAAAGAGTAGGAGGTTTCAGCAAGTCATCTGGTCTCTGCTTCTTCCTTAACCTCAGTAAGGGCTGTGACATATGCAGGGGAGGCCCCCCCCCCCACTCTCCCTCCCTCCTTCCGGATCCCTTCTGTCTGCTGCATCCTCTAGCTACAAATTATTTTTACTGTGTGCAGCCCACCCCATCCCACTCCTGTCCACCAATTTACTTTTGCAAAGAAAGTGCAAGAAAAACACTTGCAGACCGTGGGTGGCAGCCGCTTCTGTGATTAGATGCTAGCTAGTCAATCACCGACGTGGCTGCCAGTCCCTCTGTAGCCGAAGGAACGAAAGTCTGTAAATATCTTTCTGGGGCTTTCTTTGCAAAAGTAAGTCTGTAGTTGGGGGTGGGATGGGGTGCCCTACACAATGTTAAGTTTATTTTAGTGTTAGAGATACCTTTTAACCAAAATGACTGGGCTGAAATATTGACCAGAATCTTTGGGGAATCAAAGTTTTCCATGCAAATATCTATATATATATAAAAACCTGACATCTATTGATATAAATAAAATAGTATGTACTTTAGTATAGCTCCTTACTGCGTTTTTTTTTTTTTACACAAATATATTTTTTCATTTTGAATTTCCTGTTTTTTGACCTTGTTGATGACTTTGGTCTGACTTATTACTTGGCTCTGTAAACATAAAGTTAATAAGTTATCTTACTCTGTTAGACCTCTGAGTGTGCAAAAATTTCTATATTATAGCTCTTTGCTAGCTGACGAAACCTACAGTATATAAAAGAAAATCACATTTTGCTTTCTTAAAAGTGGTAAGGGAGAGCATGCACATTTAAAGGATAAGTATACTATGAAATGAAGTTAGGGTCAAATGAAAGCCGCAGCTTTATAAAAAAAAAAAAAATTGGCATATGTTTGCCCCCAAAGCCCCTCCAGAGCCTACCTTTGCAGAGTTTAAGTTGCTGACATCTTGTTTGTCAGTATGTGATTGCTTAGATCCACCCCTCCAAGATGTTCACCTAGATCTTGATTGGCTAGCCTCATTAGGTAATGTACGATCGCTCTGTGCGTCCGCACGGTCACGGCGCACGCAACGCCAGTGTGACTGCGCGCGCACGTTCGTGCACTCATGGACGTCTCGTGCGCTGTGACGTCATGTGCGCGGCAAAAGCGCACGCACGGATCGCACAGCGACCGTGCATTACCTAATGAGGCTAGCCAATCAAGATCTAGGTGAACATCTCGGAGGGGCGGATCTAAGTAATCACATACTGACAAACAAGATGTCAGCAACTTAAACTCTGCAAAGGTTGGCTCTGGAGGGGCTTTGGGGGGAACCAAATATGGCAATTTTTTTTTAAACTGCAGCTAACCTTTTTTTTTATAGTATATCTATCCTTAACTTTTAGCAGCCCATCAAAGAGCTGTGAATTTATTATTTTGTATCTTTAAAAAATTTTTTTAAAAAACTTACAGCTCGCATGTTAAAGGACAACAATACCCAAAAAAACATCTCCCCCTACTTCTACATTACACTTCCAGCAGCTGAAATCGCTTACTCTCATTTACAACCGTGCTGCCTTCCCTTAGATATCACACAGCAAAATGAGTGCTAAAAGCCCGCCTCCTAGATGGCCCAGGGCCATGATTAACATATCACTTGTCATGGCTGGTGGGAATGTCTGTTACCTCTCTCCTCCTCCTGTCAAACAAACTTGAACTGTTCGGTTTGCTAGGATACAGCCTACATAATCAAGCTGATCAAGCATGGGTGGAGGAGTGTTTTTCTCACTGCTAGTTTTGAGTGACAGTTACAGGCAGACAAAATTGTTACGCCCTCTTCATGTGGCTAATTGAAGACAGAGAGCTCGAAATCAGGAAAAAAACACATGGGCAGGCTGCATACCTTTTACTCTTTTGAAAGCGTTTTTTAAAAAAAAAATGCATTGAGGCAATACAGTTATCTTTTAACTTAAGATGGCAATTTCATATTTATCCTGTGCACTTTATGTTCCAGCGTCCAATTGAAACTTTATGCTCATTGATACTGTAAAATTAAAACAATGCATGCTTAGTTTAGCTAAGCAGCCAGTGATTAGGATTTGCCAGTTTTGCAATATTGAAGTCTTCAAAGATGTCTTAAACTGTGGGTTAGGTTAATTATACACTATTTGCTATTTTTACATTGTGTGTATTCCTGGAAAAGTTTGATCAGATTACAATGTTTTAGTGTCTAGTAATTCTTGGGGTTATAAAATTATTGATCCTTTTGATTAAAGCCAAACCTCTTTACTACGATCTCACAAAATTCTAAAAGTAATAGGATTTGTTAGTCTCTTGCTATCTACCAGTGATGTGAAAAACTATTTGGTAGAACCATGAACCATGAATCTACTGTCTACCAAAAATCCTGAAGGAGAATGTCCGCCCATCTGTTCGTCAACTCAAGCTGATCTTGGGTGCTGCAGCAGGACAATGACCCAAAACAACCCAGCAAATCCACCTCTGAATGGCTGAAGAAAAAAAACAAATGAAGACTTTGGAGTGGCCTATTCAAAGTCCTGACCTGAATCCTATTGAGATGTTGTGTGCAGACCTTAAAAAGGCGGTTCATACTAGAAAACCCTCAAATAAAGCTGAATTACAACATCTGCAAAGATGAGTGGGCCAAAATTCCCCCAGAGCGCTGTAAAAACTCGTTCAAGTTATCGCAACGCTTGATTGCAGTTATGCTGCTAAGGTGGCCCAACCAGTTATTAGGTTCAGGGGGCAATTTCTTTTCACACAGGGCCGTGTAGTTTTTGGAGTTTTTTTTCTCACTAATAATAAAAAACATCATTTAAAACTGCATTTTGTGTTCATTATGTTATCTTTGACTAAAAGTTAACGGTTTTTGATGAGCAAAAACATTTAAGTGTGACAACATGCAAAAGAATAAGAAATCAGGAAGGGGGCAAATAGTTTTTCACATCACTGTATATTCTTTGCTCTTAATACTTCTAGACATCTACTCAAGCATTGTTTTTGCTCTTGTGTAACTTTGTTTTAATTCGCAGAAATTATATTGAAGATTAAAGGACATAGACTCATTATAACTGCTAGTGTACTGTCCACACATCTTAACCTCCGTCACATGCTTCTTTTGCTGTACAGGTCTGTAACAGGATTGGCTAAAGACTACTAGTGGGTGTGACCTGCTGTAACACGGAAATAAAGCACAAATCCTATATTAGTAGCTGTGGACACTAACAGCATAAAAAAAACTCTTAAGGGCATGTCCACCCCCAAACCATAATTTAAACCACTACTGGCCCCCTATGTAGTGTGTAAAAATCCTTACCTCCCATCCCAGCTCTATATTGTTTTCCTGTAGTTCCCCCCCCCCCAAAGTCCCAAACACTGTCCAGCAGAGGATACGAAGTTCATATAGGACTGTGCCTCCTGTCTCCCCTCCCGCAGAAGTTTGGCATGCACACTGCAACATTCTCCGCCTCCCTCTCCCTCCTGATTTTGTCTCCCTGCCCCTACCATAAAACCCTTTTTATATGTACTGCTCCTTCCCCCACCCCAACCGCATAACTAATTCACAGAAAGTGCCCCGATCTTTGCTTACCATGTCTCACTCCTTCGCCGGTCTGAACTCCCGGGATGGTAAGTAACTATTGGGGCACTTTCTGTGAATATTAGTTATGCGGTTGGGGCTGGGAAGGAGCATTACATAATATAAAAAGTTTATTACAAGGGTGAACATGCCATTTAAAGGGATTTTCTCCCCACAAGTAGTATATACATTCTGGTACACATTAGTTCATATCTAAATTAGATTCAACCTTTTAGAAGGAAACCGGCTAAACCTAGGTTTGACTTCAGCCCTCTTGGTTGTAACGTTCCGAACTTAAAGGGCATGTCCACCCCCAAAACTATAATCCCCCCAACTACTGCCCCCACCATGTAGTGAGTTTAATCCTTACCTCACATCCCAACTCCATCTGGTTCTCCTGTAGTCCCCACCCCCCCCCAAAGTTCCAAAAACTGACCACTAGGAGGCTAGCAGGTCCATATAGGACACTGCCTGCTACCTGGCCTCCCGAGATTCCTGCCATGCGTGCTGCAGCCCTTCTCCCCCCTCCTCTCCTCCGTCTGCTATCCCCTGCATATCTCATGCGTTAATCCCTCTGCTATCCCTTCCCCCATGTCCCCAGCCCCAACTGCATACTTTTATTTTTAGAAAGCTCCCCAATGTTTTACTTACCTCTCCGCTTTCCTACGCAGAAGTGCTGCCGGCAGCCGCGTCCGTGATTGGCTGCCGCTCAGCCAATCACGGCGCGGCTGCCAGTCCCGCCCTCTGGCTTGCATTCCTCGCAAGCAGAGGGCCGGGAGCGGCAGCGAAGGAAAGAGGGAGGTAGTAGAGTTTGGGGGGGCTTTCTGAAATTAAAAATTACGCGGTTGGGGCTGGGCGACCAGGGGGAACAACATATTAAATATTAAATTTTAGGGTGGACATAGCCTTTAAAGACCCAGAAAGATTCCCTTTGAATTAACGGTATCATTGTTGTATACCTCCCTTGCATAGGGCTGGCAGATCACCAACATAATTTTCTATACAGAAGTGCTGACTCACTTGTTAGTGCTGGAGAGTAAATATCACACTCCAAATAAATGAGGTTACCCCCCCCCCCCCCCCCCGAAACTCCATATAGCACTTGCTGCTAATCAAGTAATAAAATAATCGCAATCTCATATAGCAAACACAGGCAAAAGCTCTTGTGTAATTTAGGCTGGACAATTTACACTTAAGTCTCCTCAATATGAGTCGATAAAGTTTGGAAACGGTTTGTTTGACACTTGAAACAGGCATACCATGGCACAAGCTTGATGCCCTCAATTGCCCACCAAATTAATTTTATTGACCAAATGGAATCAGGTGTTTCGGATGGTCTATTTAATTTGTGTTGTATTGAGGGGGAGGAAATTATGTTTCTATTTAAACTTTGTTACATTTTGTGTATCCTATGTATCCAAAGTGTTTCTCTGCATTGTACTAATGGAAATCACATTGTATATCTAGTGAGTAATGTACAGTGTTTTTTACAATCACTATGAGATTGTGATTTTATTACTGATTATGGCTGCGAGTCAATAAATTCCAAAGTACACAAACATCCTCCCCTTCTTTTTTTTTTCTTCAACAAAAAGAAAATCTTATTTATTAAACTGCCAGAGCTGCTTACCTTGGCAAAGAAAGGCAATTTTACTTTTACTATAATAAAAAATCACAGGATGATTGCTATTGGCTGTTTGAAGGCACATATCTCTACAGGCATGCTTTATTTTCACTTTAGTGTACCTTTAAGACAAAATATTGACCAATAATTAACATATGGACAACTGCCCAAAATCTAGGAGCTAAATTGGTCAACAATTTTATGCTGCCTATACATGGAGTTCTAACTTTAAAACATCTGGAAAACCCTCTGTCCCAATCATTTTGCATCCGACAATAAAGGGCATGTCCACCCTGCAAGAAAACATTTTACTATGATAGGGCACCCTATCCCAACTGCTAGGATTGTTTGTTAAAATTGTGAGTTCTGCACAGTTTTTGTTTTTTTTTTTTTTACAAACAGACTTAGCAGTTTGGGTTGGGATAGATGCCCTACCATATGTATAGAGGGTTTAGAGGTAGGGCACATGGCAGCAAAGAGAGCTCTTAAGGGAGGGGGAGAAAGGGCTCTCCTGCACATGCCACTGTCCTCTCAGAGGACAGGAAGGCGGCGGAACCTTTCACACATGAAGACAGTTCCTACTCTTCCTGGTCTTTGGACAAGCACTGCAGAAGAACCATTTGGAGCACGGATGTAAGGTAAGGATTTTTTTTTAACATTACAGGGGCCAGTATGGGGTTAAATTTTAGTTTTGTGGTGGACATGCCCTTTAGACTGAATGTCAATTGCAAACAATAGTCCGGCCATGAAATGTTGTGGGAATATTGTTATGGCCTGCTGCAGCCAACGTAAAGATCAATTCGTCCTTGTTAGATGGAACATTGTTAGTGTATGGCTGCCTTTAGCTATCCATCTTAAAGGGCAACAAAATTCTCCACATTCTCATTACTCCAATAGCAGTGTCTCTCCTCCCATTTTCTGTGTTTATTGATAAATGTATCCAATTAATATATGGCTACTGTGGCTTACATCCAATAAATCCTTTCTCTTTGGTGCTTCCACTGTGTGAAGTTGCTGTTTTCAACACATGCTCTTATCTCTCTGCACAGCAAATTAGTGAATCTGTGCATGTATTTCATCCTGGATGCGACACCCATCCTATTACACACAACTGCCTCTCCCTCTCTGATACAACTGAGCTTTTCATACAGCGTGTTAATTCTAATCTGTGTACATTCCTTTGTATTTCATCAAACTGCTATGCTTTCAAAATTAACCTTTGCATTTTATTTCCCAGCCATCTTGAGAATTTAACCTGTAACCTCAGATTATTATGTGAGCTGTAAGATAACCCACTAACCTTTTGGCAGATTAAGCTAGCTCCTCCCTCCATGCAGTCAATTAAGGCTTTCACAATACATCACCAATGGCTGACTGCTATTCTCCTTAAATGGTATCTCCACTGCTAAACACTTCCGTTTTATTGAAAATGGTAAGTAAAGGAGCTGTGTCTTACCTCCCATTCTTCAATAAAACGTTCAGGAGCCGGGAACAAAGTTGCAGAACTTACCTTGTCTCTCGCTGCGTCCTCTGAAAAAATTTATTTTAGCAGTGGAGATACCCTCTGCACATGCTTAAGCTTATTAAAAACTCATTGAGCATAAGCAGGAGGCAGATACTTGTTTGCCACAACGGAAGGGAATTCTAGTTAAAAATGCATGTAATAAACAATAAAAATAGCAGTTAGTTTTGCGGGCAGATAACTGACAAGTTTGCCTTTTTTTTTTAAACGGCCTTTAGGGTTAGGCCCCACTAATGCTTTGCCGTGTTCTCAATGTGCATGACATTTTATTTATGTATTCAATTTATGTAAATTGCATAAGTAGATCCCACTGAGTGCGATCTGTTGTGATTTTAGACCGCATGCACTCACCATGTATTATGTATTAGATACGTTTTTTCCTAATGATAACTTCCCGCGGCACTTGAAGCCCTTCCCGGTAATGTCTTCTAGGGTAGTTTCGGCCGAAAACCAGCCTCCTAGGCCCCGCCGCGAGTGTTGGGAGGCTCCGCGGGACTTGAACCTTTCCCGGTAGTTTCGTCTTCCAGGGGGTGTTTGCGGTTGTTCGCGGCCGAAAACAGCCTCCTGGCCCCGCCGCAAGTGTTGGGAGGCTCGGCAGGGGCTTCCCCGGCACTTGGAGCCCCAGACCTGGTGCTGTCAAGTTGTATACATACAATACTGTACACACATTAGCTCCCCTCCTCCAGCTAATCCCCAGGGCTCGAAACAGGAACAGGCAGAGTCTCGATACCTAGCAACAGCAGGGATCGCCCACCATTTCTATAGGCAACCTGATTCCGACCAATGTGGAAGGGGTTTGTTAGATGCTGTAGTTTACACACATGCGGCAGTAAGGAGGAACCTGGTGCTTGTTTAATATGGGGTATTCCTATTGGCTGCTAGAATACAGTCGGCCACTATTACAGTAATGGGACATTTAATAATAATTGTACTAACCTGGAAGCTGATCATTGTGAGCACTGCTGCTAACAGGACAGGAGACAGAGCGGACGGAGCGCGAGAGGGAGCGGGACGGAGCGCGAGAGGGAGCGGGACAGAGCGATTATTTTGAACATATTAATAAACTAATTGTTATACCTTTTTAAATGTTATACCTTTTACATTACAATATACACTTTGGACTATGTAGTGGGGGGTAGGCTAAAATATATTATACATAGTTAGTCTAAAAACTCAATGCAATCTCCACAAAATGGAAAATTGGGGGGGAAGGGGGAGGGGCTTAGTATTATTTTCGTGTGATTTTATAGTATTTGATGCAATAAGTTATGTTCTAGAATTCAGATTTTAGGGGACATTATATTTCCCTAATAATGCCAGTTTTGAGTGTTCTCTCGAGTGCAGATAGTCAGTGGGTTTGCTTAGGGTTAGGACTATACCTAACCTACCAATGTTTGGCTGTATTATTTTTTATACCCAGAGCACTGTCACTTAATATGTGATGGGCATAGAGGTGTAAATAGCTAAAAAAACATTTTTTGCAGTACTAAAAATATAAAAATGGTAAAGGCAAGTCATTTTTTTTCAATTGTGTCCTTTAATACAGGATTAGTCCGGGACTAACCTGGCAAATGAAAACTGTATGTGCTGTAGCTCCTAAAAAAAACATATTGTGAGGTAGGAATAATCAATCCTTGCCCCGTGTACTTTCCATTTTTTTTGAAAAAATTAAATTTTTAGATTATAGATATCCTTTAATAGAAGTCTATGAAAACACATTAAATGTAGACACCAGCGTATAGAAGCAGATAAATCAACATGACATGCGATTTCTGTTTTAATCATTTTCCCCTGCGAAACGCAAACTTTGTGTTAAAGCGGCTACAAGCAGGTGGCAAAAGTGCACAGATATGCACTGCACTGCAGTGGGGCCTCTGCCTTAACCATTGCAAAAAAGGGGGGAAACTTGGCTAGGAGCAAGTATTTTAACATGATCAATTTGACTGGAAATACATATTTTCATTTACACTCTACTCTGTGGCTACATTGACTGACAATAAGATATTCCTTAAACACTGCAATTGTATAAAGCATCAGGTTTATGCCATTTGGGGCTTTGTCAGGGCCTGCTTTGACTTTCCCTCTCAACGAGTTAATGCCTGTCATCATACCTCCTCCCACTTTGGAGTGCGCCGTCTTCTCCAGCGGCATGCAGACAGTGGGAGGAGATTGATGCCGTGGAGCTCTCGCTTTTGCGTCCATGACCTATGATTTACAGGTTTTTTTAGTATATAATAATCTCCTATTCCCCCTCCCTTTAGTTGCAGACAATTGCTCCTTAGCTTTTAAAAAGTTACCTTTTTTTTTGTAGTTTGTAATTTTTGCATACAGTAGGCTTGGGTAAACACGGGCAAATGTTATGGGATGACCAAACGATATGTCTGTGTTTTCATGTCTGGCCTTCTTTTGCCACAACCTACATTTTTTCCCCGTTCGCTCTTTAGTGGCAACGAGCCTCAGCTTTGATGAAGAATTTTATTGTGTTCCCTGCCTAAAGGAACACTAAACTTAAAGTAGTATTTGGCATCCGTTTCTATTATTCACGGAAGGTGAGAACCTTATTCCCATCTCTCTTTGATTATTAGTTTGCTCAGGCTACTGGAACTTCCCTTACCACGCTCCTCTCGCAAGCCGCTCCTTCACTGACAATGCTCTGTCCCGACCGCGCGCCCTTACAAATGATAGGGCGCACGATCAGTTCAGAACATTATGCTATTTCCTTCCCTCATTTTTGCAACATCTGACAACTGCCTCAGTTAATCATTTTGCAATTGACTTGTTTTCTACATGCTAAAGCAAGGAATGTTGTGGGGATATATTCGATCCAACAATCAAACATAGATAAATGAGACTTCGAGAGGGGGAAGTGAGTGAAAGAGAAGGGAGAGAAAGGATGAATGATAGAGACAGAAAAGTGTGGTTCTTTTATAATGTATTTACATGCGTATATAATCTAAATTTTTAAGTGACTAGCGGAGAATAGGATTGGAGGGGTAGCTGGCAAGCAGATGGAAGCTGGAGGGCCGGAAAGCAGACTGGCAGCTTCTAGGCACCAATACGAGCAAGCAGACTGACTGACCACCACAATGGGCAGCCATTTCCTTCACCTCCACTACATTTGCGAGTACCGAATATTTTTTATTCGCCAATTTTTCCTCTGCCACTTTTCACTTCTGACACGTTAACGGCACCACCTGTAAGATAATAAATAATCCAGATATCGCACAACCATACTAATGTGTAGCATTAGAGGGGATATCACGCCCATGAAATCCTTGTGGTGCTGTGAGGGTAAATATAATATACATCAAAAAGCCAAGTACACCCAGGATTACATAGCCATTCACTGGGCACTTCCGTAAAATACCCTCACCATGGCACAGTATATTGGACACTACTCCTCTCCTCCTTTAAAAGTTCACCTGATTTATTTTAAGAGGTTTAAAAGCAACTGCTGAGTATGCTTTGTTCTTTAAATTGGGGAAACCTTGCACAAACAAATCCAGACAGAACTACTGTCTGCATCGCCGCTGTTGGACTGATGAAAATTTCCTTTGGTTAGTATTACCTTCCTTTACTTAAAGGTAGAAGGAGCTATATGTTAGGGCCCACGTATTGGCATTTTGCAGACTGATTCTCATACCATTTATGGGTTGATTTTGGGGGTGACATGCCTTTTAATTAGCCGTTATTGACTCCACAGCACTGGTCCTATATGTCTTTATCTGCTAGTAGCTTTTTTTAAAGGGCATTTTCATCCCCAGCAGTAGAAACTATACTTGCCTTCCCAGAGATTTATTGTTTTTGTTTTATTTGATACCTCCCTGCTGTCCGTGAAGCTCCATTTATTTTCTCCCAGTCCTTGCCTCCTCTGTAAATTAACTGCTGCAACCTTGAAGAGAGTCTGCATTCTAAGGGAGATCCCAGCTTAACCATGAAGAGAGAGTTAAGTAAATGGAGTTTTAGGGGCCGCAGGGAGGTAAGTACATAAAAGATCTGTGGGCTTGGGGAGTGGAGAAGGTAAGTATATACCTTACTGCTGATGGGGTAGGGACATGCCTTTAAGGAATGTATTTTGCAATTTTTTGTTCAGGCTTCTTTATATGCCACTACTGGTTTCTAATCAGGGTGGATTTGATTTAAATCTTTAAATCACTAGTCAGTAGGGCTTGATTTAAATCATAGTATTTTAGATAAAGACTAATTCTTGCTGGTATAACTTTAGTATGCAAGTAGATTGATTTGATTTGAAGATTTTTAGAATACTGTAATAACGACTTAAAATAGATTTACTCAACTGAAACAATAACATTACAGCATATGTTATTTGCTAAAACAAAGCAATTCACTGAACTTCTTGAAATTAGCACTGAAGGGGTTGATTCTGTATTCATAGGTTTATAGAACAATAGGATTAAGGTCTTTTTCTCAACTCTGTTCATGTTATAAACATTTTTGCTGTAAAAAAGAGGCATGTGATCTTTGCTGAGCCAAATTCGTGTTTTGAGAACTGCAAAAGTAACCGAGCATCTGTGATATCGTAGGCAGAGAAACTGACCAATAATCGTAAAAACCTCTGGAAGAGCACGACAATGTGAATAGATTAATGGAATTTATTTGCCAAAATAATTAAACATATACATCCTTTTTCAACATAATTAAAAACAACTCTTATTTCATGAAGGAATAACCTTTGGATGGTAATATATTTTCCTCAAAAAGCATTTTAATTAAAAAAAAAACAGATTTAAATTTAAAAAAATCTGATTTAAATCCAAAAAACCCAGATTTTTTTTATTTTTAAATCGATTTTTTATACCACCCTGTTTCTAATACACTCTAAGTGGATTTTATATGATCCAAGGAGTTTTTTGTGATGACACCTGTTAATCAGAATTTCCACAGATAAGCTCTAGACATTCCTAATTAAAATACCTTTTATCATCTTTCATTTGTACCAAGGCAGTACTTACACACAAAGCAAATGCAGTCTTACATTATTCCTCAATTTACAGTAGCTTTATATTTATTTTTTTTTATCTTTGCTGAATGAAGCTTTGAAGAAAAAAAAAAAGGGGAGAAAAATAAAAATCTGTCTTTAGCACAAGTCTGGGTTCTTTTGCTAACATGCTAATCTATTTTGACAACTAGTATTGAAATTCAGAAAGCTGTTTAAAGGATGCTTGAGTAAGTCTGGTAAGCAGAAACAACTCTTTGTACTGCCATTCCAGTGTCCTCATTGTCAATGAACAAGTGGCAGGACTGTGGCCTGGGAAAAGTTGGGGGTGGGGGGATAGTTTTGATTTTGTATAGAGGGGAAATTGAGCATTTAAATGTGGGAGTGTTAAAAGGCTTGTTTACTGATCACGTAAATGGCTTGATGTTCTTTATAAAAAGGAATGTGCCCATTGCCTAGTTTTGATACTAGTCTTCAACAGTGTGAGACTCACATTTTTTACTAAATGTTTGAAGAGTGCATATCCCACTGTCTTAAACTTTTTCCCCAGTAACACTTTTTTGTTGTTTTTTGGGGGGGTGGTTCTTTCTATTTTTATTTATGTGGTTGTTTCTGAATAGTGCAATTTGGGGAAAGTATAATTGTGCTGCAAAAGGTAGCCTTATAAGAATCACGTTTTTTGCTGGGAGTTGTTGGTAAAATTCAGGTTCCAGGACAGCGACAAACTGTCGGCGCATCAATGTTGATGTCTAGACAAATCTATTGTGGTTGATTGCTCATGGCAGTTGGCTTGTAAATAATTGATTGAATGGCATTTGACTCAAGCCTCATAAGTAAGTAAATTGCTTTGCTTGAGCCAATGCAATAAACCATTTTTGTTAATTGCTTCATAAAAAAAATGACCATTGGTTCTTGTATCTTGATTGTAAGATCATGAAATAGATATGTTTTAAATAGATGATCAACACATTATGGGGAAAACTTCTTTCTGATTAAAAGGAAAAAAAAAGTGATCAGCTGCCAGCTGTTTCTAAAGTAAAATTAAGATCACCTCCCCAACTGTTATATGCCTTTAATATTGCCCACCCCGGAATGGGAAATTTAAGTAACACCTTCCCCCCCCCCAGGTAAAAATGGTATATGGTTGCTGAAACAAAGTCCCAATGCACATGAACCTGGTAGGGTGCGGACATCTCAGGACCCACCCCCTAAAGCCATAGGCATATACGAACAAGCTAAGTCATCGCACTCAAACTTGAATGTATTAATAGTGATCCACAAAATCACTCTTACTCAGTATTTTTAAGCATTTACCTGGATGCGTTCTCCTATTTTTGTTGTGCATTTTATCTTTCAAAAAACAAACAGCGGTAGTTTCTCTGAAAGGACTCAACTTTCTGGAACATATAATGTCCGTAAGGAAAATGCAATTGCCTGTAAACAGGTGGACAAGACGACAAGTTATTCTTTGTGGGACCTGTCTGATTGTATCATCAGTGAAAGAAAGCTTGACTGGGAAGATGCACTTCTCCCTTTATAGGAGAGAAGTATGCGTGCCCTCAACTAATTTTACATTTTTTTTTTTTTTTTGCTTTAGAAAATGTAGATACAAGACATTGGGTCTGAGTGAGGAGGGGGCAAGTGGGTCTGTAATGTGCCGGGGGCTGTAAGGGGAGGAGCCATTGGGGGCCTGCAAGGGGAGGGCCCGGGGCTTGCAGGGGAGGAGATGACACAGGACAGAGTGACTGTCTCATGGTTTTTCAGAGCAGGAAGTGCAGTGGATCTGGTGATGCTGCTCCCATATCACACACGCAAATAAATATCTTCTAAACTATGCAAAAACAATGAAAGTAAATTCCAAAAACTCAGGAAAGCAATTCCTATGAATTTACCTAAAGTCATTTTTGCACCACAGTTCTCCTATTAATTCTATAGAAATTCAACTTGAAAGTATTGTGGTTACCTTCCCCAAAGTGGGGAATTGCCGGTACAGAATTTTACTGCTGATTTGCTTAAAGAGGAACTGTGGTCTTCAATAAAAACCCTGAATACCATGATTGAAAGGGCTTTTGCGCACCTTGCAAACAACCCTAGAATGATGTCTCTAGCTGCTGTGTTCCAAACTTTTACTTAACTGTTTGAGTTGTCTGTCCTCCCATGCTATCATGAGCTGTGTCATAATTCCCACCCCCCAGAAATCCATTTTTTAGAAAACTAGTCAGGCCTGCAGTAACGTCCTGTTTTGACACCTTACTCTGGCGGTTCCTATAACACCTCTTAGCCACTATCCAATCACGCCTTAACACACTTGGCTGTGATATGCTAATTGGGATTTTCCAGGGTACATAATTGCCACAATTCTTGTACAGTCATTCTGAATTGAGAAAGCCATTCGGATGACTAGCAAAACGTCTTCAAGAACTAAACTTCAAGTCCGTTGATCTTATTGAAAACAACCGATTTAACATGTGTGTTTAGCGCAATTGCATTGTTTCTCACTCCCCCCGAAAAACAGTTCAATGTGGCCATCCACATTGAAATACTCTGGCATGTGATACAAAAAAAAGATGGAAGTGTGAACTATGCCAGTGTGGTCTTAATACTTCTGATAAACATGATACAATACATATCTTTCTAAGATAAGCTTACTAAGCTCAGACATACTCTGGTACACAAAGAATTTCCTAATCTGCTTCTGTCTCTGTGTATAAATTTACATAACTGGAGTACATTAAATCACTACATTGTTGTAAACAGTAGATTACAAACTTTAAATTGAATAGATTTTTTTTTTAATATGGATGTGTCCTTTAGAGGACTGTGTTTTCCAAGCTCTTGCACCGCACAGTCTGAGATTCATCCAATCCGCAAAAGCACTATTTTCTCATTGGTTATGCCCGTGCAGAAGGGGGATGGAGCAACGACACTACAGTCATTTAATGAGCTTGAACTGTGAAGGCTGGTATACATAATCGGATTAACTTGTGTGGTCCTGATCAATATTTTCCATCTTTTTATGAAACTAAATTTAAGTGACCTGGTCCAGGAATTGATCTATGTTGGGCTTTTATATTGCCTCTTCTTGTTTGTTTTTTTTTTTGTGGGTTCTCTTTTTGGGTTTTTTTTGTCTTCTTTTTTTTTTTTTTTTTTTTTTTGGAGATTTTTTCTCCTGGGGGGGTTTGGGTTTTATAGTTGCTTTTTTCTATTTTTCTGTTTTCTGTTTTCTTTTTTTGTTTTTTTTTTTTTTTTTTTTTTTTTGTTTTTTTTAGGGATTTTTTTTTTTTGTTTTTTTTTTTTTTTTTTTTTTTTTTTTTTTTTTTTTTTTTTCTTTTTTTTTTGGTGTTTCTGTTTTGTTGGGTTTTTTTTTTTTCTTTTTTTCTTCTTTTTTGGATTGGGGGTTTTTTGGTTTTTTTTGTTTTTGTTTTCTTTGTGGGTTTTTTTTTTTTGTTTTTTTTTTTTTTTTTTTTGGTTCTTTTTTTTTTTTTTTTTTTTTTTTTTTTTTTTTTTTTTTTTTTTTTTTTTTTTTAGGACTTTTTCCCTTTTCCGTTTTGACTATTTTTGGATTTTTTTTTTTTTTTTTTTTTTTTTGTCTGGGTAGAATTTTTTCTTTTTGGCTTTTTTTTTTTTTTTTTTTTTTTTCTTACATCAAATTTTTCTTTTTTTTTGGTTTTTTTTTTTTTCTTCTTCTTCTTTTTCTTATTTTGGGGTTCTTTTAAAATTTTTTTGTTCCTTTTTTCCTTTTTTTTTTTTTTTTTTTGATTTTTTCTTTTTCTTTTATTGTAGGGGGTTTTTTTTGTTATTCTTCTTTCTTTCCTCCTCCCCTCCTTCCCCCCCTTTCTTTTTTTTTTCTTCTTTTCTTTCTTCTTTTTAAAACCTTTTTTTTCTGATCTTAATTGTGGTGGAGGTTAAAAACACCGCACTGCCTTGCCTTCACTCATCTGGCCCCAGAGTCAAACGTACTTCGTGTGTTTTTACTCATTTACAGATTACTTAAGATGGCTGAGACAAGCTTCCAAGGTAAATCCGAATAGTTTTAAATTCTTATTCCCATGTATTTTTTTATTGGATTAAATTAAAATCATGTAAATTCAGAGTTACTAGTCGTTCAGTATTGCCCTACAAATGTAGCTCTACAAATGTTGCAAGGTATGGAGATCTTTATATTTTTCTTAGGTGATTTCTTTTAGCTGGTACTCCTGCTTCACAAATTCTTAGGCTGGTGCCCCTTACTTTGTTTCATTTTAGAATGTAAACTTATAAAAAATGTGGAACTCTGGGCTCAACAAAGATCTAAACTTTGTGTCTGTGTTTCTAATCTAAATGTCATGTAGAATTAATCAGGCCAAATTCCTCAAAACACGCAAACCCATAAATTTCTCATTTATACCACACCCTCAATAGACACTAAAACTGGGTACACAAGAGGGATTATTGTTCCAACTGAGCAAGAGCTCAGCTGGGACAAATGTCTGTCGACTGCGGCATCGTGTCCGTGGCAAGACAGTTTGTGCAACCGATCGTGCGGCATGATCGGCCGTGATTTACCGGCAGACATGGTCGTGGCTGGAGACGAAAGCAGCACAGACTTTTCGGCCCAACCGACTGATACACGGAAGCATCAGCCGATGGGCTGAAAAATCTGCCCGTGTGTACCCAGCTTGAAGGTGAACTGTGTCTGACAGTTTGTTTAATCTTGCTAATTCTTTTATTACCTACTGTGATCATTGAATGTGTAATTACTGTTTTATTTATGTAGGCCATTGCCAGGCATGGGGGCAAAAGATAAAGTATGTGTAATGTCAGAAAGTCTTTGTTCTAGTATGCATAAAATAGTTTTTTCACAAGATTCAGTATTTTATCATGCCTGAAGAGAGAAGCCTAAAGTCGTATCCGATGCTATCGGGGCTTTATCAGCAGTGTGCAGCGGCTTTCCGAATGAGCGTGCACCTGGTGAATATTCGTGTTGGCTCGTGGACGTTCGGGAAAGACTGTAAATTTCCTTCGGCCATGGTAGACTCTCTATGGAGGGTGTCGGCAGCGGTTGCCGAGTTTAAGATGGAGAAGAGAGATATAACAGGCGGGAGACCAAGTAGCAGAATGTTACAGTAGTCAAGACTGGAGATTAAAAGGGCACGCATGAGCATTTTAGTAGTGGAACGAGAAAGGAAAAGACGGATCTTGGCAGCTAAGTAAGTTTGAATGTGTCAGGTTTGGTTAGAAAGGGTTGTGGTTTGTTGAATTTCGGGTGCAGGTTCGGGTTGGATCTTACAAAAACCGGGCAATGCCGGGTACTCTGCTAGTGTGAAAATAAAGAAAACCAAGCCTGAATAGAGGTGGGGGGTTCGACACCAACTGTCTGCCATGTACAATGCTGTTTTGACACCTTACCCTGGGGAGTTCTTCTTAACACCTCTTAGCCACAATGCAATCACGACTTGCATTCAGAAGGTCCCTAACACCTGGCTGTCATATACTAATTGGGACTTTCAAGGGTATGTAATTGCCAACAGATTCTTGTACAAGTCATTCTGAATTGGAGAAAGCCAGTCGGATGACTAGAGAAACGACATTAAGAACTAAACTTCAGTCCAGTCGATTGAATACAACCGATATATCTGGGGCATTGTTTGCCAAAAGAACATGTCAGAGGATAAGTGGACATCCCTTAAACTTAAAGTAAATAAATTTAGTCTTAAGTTTGGAAAGGTTTTTTTTTTTACTGTGAGAACTGTAAAACAATGGAACTGTCTAACATTGAAAATTGTGATGGCCAGTTCATTGGATAGTTTCAACAGAAAGCTGGATGAGTTTCTGAATACAAGGAATGTGCAGGTTGCTGGTATTGATACATAAATTAGAGTTGATTCAGGGATATTACCAATTGCCACTTGTTGGTAAGGAATTTTTTTCCACCTTTTTATAATTCGTTTTTTTGCCTTCCTCTGGATCAGCAGTTAGGCAGGAAGTGTGGGTATTGCCGAGTGGGTGAACTGGATGGACGTATGTCTTTATTCAACCTCAAATACTATAGTATTGTTCACAAGGAGGTACTTAACAAAGTACATAAAATCTGTTAGTGTCCCATTAAAGAGGAACTGTATTCTTCATATAAGTGCCCTCTATTTATTAAAATTTTACCTTTTTAAAATGACTCCAGGATTATCCTAACTGACATCTATCCTGACATAAGCTGAGACAACACATGCGTGTTTGCGCACATGATTTATGCATGTGGATGCCCACTTGCGTTGCAATCATTTTATGTATCTAATTGCATGCGTTCTGTTAATCGGCTCCAAACCAATTGGCCAACAGTAGTTTGTGCTTTTTAACACATTAACGTATTTAGATCGGAGCACCTGTTGAAACACGCAAGTACGGCCTAGCCCTTACAGCAGTAAAAGGGGTGGTGTTTCCTAACTTACACCGAGAGATGTGACATGGCCACACACTACTGCTTTACCCCCAATCTCCAGTTTGAACATCCTACTAGCTAGTATAGTCAGCTGCATCATAAGCCCTTCCCCCGAGCTTCTTAATCACCTCCCCCCCCTTTATTCTCCTATTTTGAGAAAAATGCTAGTGCCATGCAGTACACAATGAGAATTGCTAAACATAGGAAAGTAAATACACTTGGGGAGGTGCAGTCAATTTCCCTATCACAACTGACCTGCACTTGTTCCTGTGATGTAGCAACCACTTTGCGACTGTTTATTGCATTGTGTGAATGTGAGCTGTAAGTTGGAATCTCTTGCATGGCTTTAAAGGAGAACTAAAGTCCCCAGACAACATTGTCCCAATAGACAGAGCACATTCAGAAAACATAACAAGCTGTGTGTCATCTCTCCTTTGCTGTGGATGCTGGGTGATTTGATGAAAATAACATGTGAGTTCTAGGGGTCAGCTCCCATAATTAACCTTATCTGGGAACATCCAGCTAAGTATGCACAGTCTTCCTGGAAGCTGACAGCCAATCATGTTACAGCTCCCTCTGACACAGAGCACAGATTTCAATGCAGTTTTTGTGTAAACACATTACAAATGCTCCTTCCCTAACAATGATAAATCCTTTGCTTTTCATACAAAAAAGAAAAGTAATCTTTGCAGTGTATGCCTTTGCTAGCATGGATGAAAGAAACGAACATTTAAGATTTCAGCAAAAAATAAAAGTATGGGGAATTGAACCAGCAACCTTCTATACTGTGACTTGCTAAAAAGAAGTTTTCTTCTTCTACGCCCACAAGTATTTATCTAGTACATGTGAGTCTTTTATCTTTGGCTAGCACATAATAAAAACAAAAAAAAGGGAACATGGGGAATTGAACCTGTGTCCAATAGTTTTATTCCTAACCCAGCACTTTAGCAGAACACCCACCAGTGAGCTTGCAATAGATAGAGTACATTTCAGTCAATGTCAGTAAAATCAGTTCACTATTTGTATTGCCACTGGAAACTGTCAGCAATTCACGCTGGTTGGTAAATAAATAACAGAGCTGCTATATATAAAGTTTGTACATGTAGATACTTATATTTTTCTAGAAACAGAAACAAACAAAAAAGGCAATAAACTCAGGCAGTAGACTGTTATATGTATCATAATTAAACTAGGGGTTTAGAACTTGACTTCTTGGTCTCTTTGTTCCTAAGAACATAGCATTTACATAGTGCGCCACCAAGCAACTCCACTGTGATCACAGGAACATTTAGAACGTTATTTCGCTAGAAAGAGAAGCTAGAAATTTTGTGCATAGAGAAAGTGAATACTGGGGTCAGGGGGCGTGGCACTTTGAAGCCAACATGGGCTATGAGTTGTACTGGCAACACAACATGGAAGCCTCCTTTGTATAGAATCTATTACTTATATCTACTTAATGCAAATAACTAGAGAAGAATCTTTAAATGTATAGGTATTCTAGGTAGAAAAGCTTTACATTAGTATTTAAAAAATAAGTTTAGTTCTCCTTTAAAGCCACAATTGAAAAGACTTTAATTGTGCAAGAAACGTGTGCAATAATTGTCGCAAAAAAATCGTTGCATTGCTTGCTCTGTGCTATTTCCAAAATCTTTGGAAATGGAGCAGGCAATGCAAAATGAGTACAAAACCTCCACTAATCCGATTTGCATCAGTTATCATGGGTTTTTCCACTTGTTTTATCCAGCATGTAAATTGCATCTCCCCTGAATGTCTTGAAGGGTATCTTTACCATTAGATACAATAGACCCCATTGCTCCAAAACCTTTTCCCCCAGATTTTAAATCTGAGCTTTAGTCTTGAGAAATCACCATTTGAAATCACAGCATTTACAGGGTAAGACCTGTTCACTCCAAAAGCAGAAATTATAATGTGTTCCGTCCATACCTACTACTAGGATCTTTGGCTGCCTGCCAGCACACTCGCATATTAAGAGAGGGGAAGGGGAGACCTGTATGTAAGCAGAGCAGTGTCTATGGTGAGCTGTGCAGTGAGTAAAGGATTAGTGTCACAGACAGCCAAGAAGTCAGTGAGTAAGGGAGGCAATTAGGAACACTCACTAACATGAATATTGAATGACAAAGCAAGCACCGATAAATGTTCACTTTCAGAAAATGTAAAGTTGTTTGAGTGAGTATAGTGACCCTTCAAATAAACTGTAGTTCTTTATTATGTTGTGTTGTGTGACTTCAATTGCAACTGCATTACACTAAAACCTATTAACCATTAAAAATGTATCCAAGTAGAGGGAAAGGGGGTATTTGTTCCCTGAGTCCCTTGTGCCGCTGAGACGCGATCCCAGGCAGCTGTCCAAATTTCTGGAGGAATTCCTTTTTGACGTTTTAACTGTGGAGTATAGCTCCTTATTCCAATTTCTTTGTCGAAGACCAGAAGTGACAATAAGAAGGGAAGGCTAATACATGGACATCAAGAGTCGATCCAATATGCAAGGTTTTAGCCATCCAGGCACTGGGTCACATTGTGAACACACCACACATGTTTCCTTTTCCAACTTTTAAAGTGGCTCGTTTTGGATTAATGTTCAGACCAGTTTCTCTGTGTAGAGCAATGTATTTTGTATATAGTTTGATATCTAATGTCTTATATCAGTAATAATTATATTGTATGTAAACAGTACAGTCTTTGAATTCACATGTCATATTGTTAATAATGTTCAAAATGTTTATATTTGGCTTTGTGGATTTAGCTCCTGGTCTATAATTAAATAATGATCCACCAAGTCTGAGATACTGACATGGAACGTCCGTATCTTGCTCAAATTATTGATACAATGTATGATGAGCTTTATTGTGACAGAGGTTCCAGCATAACCAGAAGGATAAAACTAATTTTCATATTACAGTATGTCGCGGGGAGTCTTCCCATCTTGCCCATATATTCTATATTTTTTGGACAGCCCCTATAGGTATACACAAATGTCTTGTATGGCAGAGTTTCATTTACTGCCTGTTTTCTATTAGGTGAACGAGGGGGCGAGTGGTTAGCATCCAATTTCTGGCTATTAATTAATTTCTTTGCTATAAAACAGGATGGGTGGTATAAATATCCTATGAAATTTCTACTGACAAGTGTTTGACTTTATTAAGTAGGCAAACTTTAGGATCTAGACAATTGGAGGTCCATGTGGTCATGCAAGAATGTGTGATTTGCTGCCCGTAACCCTGCATGTCCATAACACATGTTAAAAGGAGCCTGAGGCTCGCTGGCATTTTGGCAGAGAGGGCTGTGGTCTGGTTTGTATTTGGCAACCTATATTGTTGTTAGATATGCTAGACACAAATAAAGCAAACTGGGTACACACCATAAAATTTTCAGTGTTTTGGTCATTCGGGACAAATTATAACAGTCTCTTGCTCTGCCGCTACTTGCCGTTGGTCCGTCCGAATTGGACGAATGCACAATTGTCAGAAAACCACAGCTGATTGTTCGTTCCTCAATGGACCGCACCACTTTGTTGTGGCAAACTGCCGGACACTCCCACTACTGCTACAGCTGATGCTCCTTCCACCTGGCTGACAAGTCGGAAGTGTGAGCGGGTCGGTCAGGAAAAGGATTGCATATCATTAGAAAGTTCATAGTCCTGACTGAGTTGATCAAACAATTTTAAATTTAGTTTTGTCAAAGTGTATGGGAAATTTGAGTTACCCCTTAAAAGTACTGCTGTTAGAGGCTGGTACAGAAAGAAATTCTGGGAGGTTGTGATTGCCCCATAGATGGATTTCTTTGCACAGGGCAGGAGTGCAAACAATTTTCAGTAATTTGGGAAAAATGTATCCATTCATCCGACCAATTTAAAATCATAACCCCAAAGGGTTTAACCTGCAGTGTGGAGGAGGTAGGCTCTGTGCCCAATAAAGGTGAGCCAACTGGGGAAATGTTCTGAGAGGACACTGGCCAGAGAGCCCGCATCAACCACCCTAGGCAGTTTGGGGAATTTTCTATCCTAGACATAGTGTTGTGTCCTAGAGAAACGGGAATAGGCCTTAGTGGCCGGTATTTAAACCTCCTGTTTTAGGTACATAGGAGTTTCCTGAATCTAGTTGTGGGTTAGAGAAGAGTGTTCTGTCGTCAGGTTGAAAACCCGTATTGTATTTGACTTTATTAAGATCGCCTACCAAGCTGTTGGGTTTGAGGGTTGGGATGTCATGAATGAATTACTTTGCCTTATTTCAATCTATAAATGAATACATGTAAGCAGCACTTACACTGATGGGCTTATTTGCTGCAGGGATTCAATCCAGTACTTGTTTTTCTCAGCCCCCCAAGCATGCTCTGTAATCTCTGTGAGGCACATTGGTAGGGGGTTTCCAAAATGCAATTGTCTTACCAACTGTCACCATTCCAGCAAACAGCAAAATATACATAACAGAAGAGTTTGATACTAAGGTGATTAATTGCCAGCTGAAATGTAAGCTTATATGTATTTCAGACTGTATATATAAAGAAATAGGGGGGCAGATCAACATAAAATGGTGCAGTGGTACTTGGGAAGAATTATAGTTTCAGGGCCCTGACGTTCCGTGCATTTATCTCAAGGGTGGTGGGACCTTTATCTAATATAGACCAAGAGCTAAATCCACAAAGCCACCACACAACATTTTGATTGTTATTAACAATGACACATGTGAATCCAAAGACTGTACTGTTTATATCCATATACTTATTACTGATGATAAAGACATTGGGATCCACTCTACATACCAAATACACGTTCTCTTTGCGAGAACCTGGTCTGAGCATTAATCCCAAACAGAACACACTTTAAAGTGGGAAGAGGAGAACATGTATGTGTTGTTAACCATGTTTGTGACCCAGATCCTGGATGATAAAACATTGCATATTGGATCTGTAGATTTCTATCATCAACTCTTGATGTCCATGTTTAGTATGTCACTCTGGATCCTTGATATTAGCCTTCCTTCGATTCATTACTTCTGGACTTCCATAAAGAAATCGGGTAAAGAGCAATCTCCACAGTTTAAAAGGTGGCAAAAGGAGTTCCTCCTGAAATATAGACAGCTGTCTGCCATTGCGTCTCAACTAATTACAATTCAGGCCACTGCCAGTCCGGCCCCTTTTGCTTGGTTCCGTGCATGGAAAAGGCACAGACGCTACAGAGAAAAACGAATGCTGGTAAGTAGGTTTACAGAACCTTAGAAAGGTAAGAACCTTGCGAGGTTTGAGGTTTTTGGGAGCTCTTAGCATTGTATCAAAAGTTTTTGTGGGGGGGGGGTGGTCATATTCTTTAAATCCCAGATAAAGTGTTCCACCATAAACTCTTTTCTATCTATATAGAAAGTATACGCAACATGTGTTGGGGGGGGGGGGGGGGGGGGGTTTTTGTGTGACATAGAAACAATTACAAACCAAATAACTCTCGGTTTATACTCTGGTCATTACGGGAGTTGACGTGAGAGAGGAGGGAGTAATCTACCAGTGTGGTGCTTGAGGGCATGTGCATTCTCCCACTCACAAACTCACTGGAGGTTCAAAGCAAACTGCAAGGGAATGAAGTTACATCTCCAAAGGTCTTTCAAGCTTTGTCTTTCAGCAACATTACAGCTCTGTCCCCCACTTGCTTGAGCTAACTATTTGGTCTGTATACTTGAGGCAGGCTCCTTTACTCCTATATGTTGCACTCTGTATATAGGACATGGGGAGATTGATGTTTTTAACTACATTATAATAGGTAAATACTGCATCTAACATTACGCCACAGAGTGACAGACTGGTAAATGAAAGTAAGTCATAGAGGTTGCATTTTTAATCCTAGGTTTATATTCTGGTCAAGCAGTTTTCCTGGATTCTCAGATTAAATATATACGTCTGTTTTATTTTGAGTATATACGGCAATCTATTGGGGCAGGCATCACAAGTTGCACAATCACAGACCCAAGCCCAAACTTTATTTGGTTTCAAAGTCCTATGTGGTAATTTTTGGGGGGAAGGACACTACTGGTTTCTCATGCTTTTATGTTGTAAAGTGGGAATTGTTACTGTGCTTGTTTCTCTCAAACCCCTGTGAGGTAATGGTGGGGTTAATGGTCAAATGGGGGGGGTGTTGCGCCACTGTCCATCATAGCTGTGGTTTGTTGGGAACCTTTAGGATGCTGACCCAGGGGTCATATATATGGCTGTGGTTTGTTGGGACCTTTAGAATGACTGACCCAGGGGTCCATATATATGGCTGTGGTTATTGGGAACCTTTAGGATGACTGACCCAGGTGTCCACAAAATAATTTGTCCATGATTGGGTCAGTCATGTTCAGCCCCCACACCTTGCTAATATCCAATGGGACTTGTATATCAGCCAAAATTTAAAACCTACTTTTTAAGTACAGATTTAATAATTGTAACACTACATAAGTGCCCCTTCTGTGCGATGCTTGAGCAGTGGACACTAGGTAAGAGCTCTGTTTTTAGTAGAAAAGTTGTTACATGCAAAGCACTGGTAGATATGATACATATTTGTTTGGAACATATATCCTGGATAATGCATATCAATGCAAGTTAAACCTAATTTGAATAAAATATGTTGTTTCTCAGATTGCATCTCAACGATCAGTTTCTGTAGAACCTATCTGCTGCAGCTTGGAGTATCTCCCAGAAAACCTGTTTTAATAGTCAAGATCTACACATCTCAACCTTGAAACAAAACATTCTCAGGCTTAGTCCTGGTACCCCAGAAACCACACTTTGATGACCTTCAAAGGTATTGGTGCGCATATATTTTTTTGGAAAACTAACTGCTTTCTGGAGGGAGGGATTAGGGAAATAACAAGGGCTTGGTGAGGTGAAATATTTTACTAACTTCGCAATTGAATGTGGAAGTGATAAAAATATTTAACCTAATGTTTAGATTTATTTGATTTGACTCTTTGGTGACATATGAGCACCTGAATTGTTCAGTAAATGCCACTGATCTGCGAAATTAGATGTTAAGTGTTTGATTTACACAGATTCTTAATCACTATGTATACAAATTTTGCTTTTCTTGTCTACTTAAATGAAGATTAATTGGGGGAAAAAGTGTCCGCAACAGCTCTGACAGAATCAGTTGCAGATGTCACCACATTGTGGTATATGGCATGTTTTCTCTGCCTACTTTTTGCCTCGTGGTCAGTGATGGCCAATTACTGACAGAAACATACAGAAACAAGCATATTATCTGTATTTACTGCTGGCTGCAGTGCACACTTAAGGTGGGCATACACAGCATTGATATTCCGATCAATTCAAGCAAATCGTTCGGAATATCGAAACCTTTTCAGGTTTTCGATAGACCAATTGACTATTAAAAAAAAACAAAAAATCCAAGATCACCGGTGCAAGGTATTCCTACTATGCCAGATGGCAGTGCACGCATTGGTGCGATAGCCCACAATCGGAATGAGTGCATTACAAAAAATGGTGATCGCATGCACCCCCAAATCGAATCGCAGTTCATGCAATGTGGCCACCAACATGACAAGTACTGCTCTGTGATTCTCTCGTACTAGCATGATGAGTTAGTGCATGAGAATGCCTAGCTCTTACTGAGCATGTGTACCTAGCAGATAAGGAAGTAGACATTTTCACTAAAATAGAAAAAACAATTGTAGAGGTTTCTAAATCATATTTCATTGTTTTAAGAGTTAAATAATTAACGTTTTTCTATATATAACCTGACCCGCTTTAAATTTTTAAAAAAAACACAAACTGTTAACCACTAATTTTATTAACTGGTTACTTATATCCATCTGAAGTGACAAAGCTTCTTCATTCTTGTTACTCACCATTCATTTGAGCTTTCCTTTTATTTATGTGACACAAGCTAGTTCAGTATCCCTTCCTTCCCTGTGGTTTCAGGCAACAGGAAAAGATCTAGCTACATATGCCATTAAGAGTATTTATCCCCTGCTTTTAGTTACTTCCTCCATATTGTTTTTATGTTTTTAAAAACCTGCTATGTAATGCTACCCATGCACAGTTACGGTAGTGTTCACAGAAAATTGTTGCATACCCGTTATGGTGACACTTTACACATCATTCTTGTTTTTTTGATATTTTAAGATGATTTTAAAACCCACTGCAAACTTGTTCATGTTTACTGCCAAAAATGTAGCCACCTTACTTCAAAATTAAGACATTGCTTTCATACTTGCAGCAGTTGGGGTAAACCCACTATTCAATACTGGGTGAATGTACTGTTTTTCTCCTTAATTTATAATAACGTATAATGCATTTAAATACATCTTTTCATTTAAAAGTAAATGTAACTTGCTGTTGGCCTTTTCTTTCTGTTTTCAACAGGTTTACAAGTTAAAGAGCCTCAAATCTTTCCAACAATAATCTTGGTGACTTCCCATTGGCAGTTGCAGCATCCCAACATGACAGAGCTTAACCTTTCTGGTAATGGTCTAGAGATGTTCCTCCCAGTTGGGGGCATGAATAGGTAAGTATAAACAAGATTAAAATTAGTTTCTGTGTTTATTAGATTTATTATGCAGTAAGAGATGAATTATATGTAATATCCTGTTTAAATATGTAGATCAGAAAAAAACAAAACTTCTACATGTTAATTTGGAGGCACTCAGGGATGTTAAAATACCTTTTATGATCCTATGGGTTTGAGGGCCAGCACTCTTCAGATGATGGTCCCCTTTGCAGTGGTACATGCGCAGCAAAGCGTCCTATATATCCTTTTCTTTCTTCTCTTTAGTGATTGAACCGTGATAGAAAAGAATAACCAAAATGGAGCCTAATACCTGGACAGCTAGTTGCTCCATGCAAATTTTTAAAGCCCTGTACAGATGCTAGATAAATGTTGGAGAGGGGAACCTGCACAAATCATTTTGGTTGACAGTCCAGCTTTTTAGATGTCCTGCAAATACTTCACTGTCGTTTGCACCCGGAATAAAGTGGACATCCTATCCTATCTCTTTAACATAAGATAACAAACCTTTCTACATTTCTCTTAGTGTGGGGTTGCTTCAGGCTTCTTTTCTCTGCCCCCTGTTGTTCTGTCATTAGCACATTTGGTTTTAATATCACGGTTTGCTGATAATACACCACATTTACACTTCCCCCAACTCTAAGTCCTGACATCCAATCATGTATCTCTAAATGTCTCCTTGCCATCTCCTTCTATATGATGTATTGCTGCCTTTACTGAATTACTAAAACTTAACTACCATATATACTTCTTATAAGCAATGTTTTTAATTTTAAAATGAACCTGAAAAGCTATCCTCGGCTTATACGCGAGTCACAGCACTTTTGCTGCATACTGCTCTTTAAGGCAGCTAGGGGCAATTGGGGCGCAGCATTCAAGTGTCCCCTCATGCCCCCTAAATCCCCCATCGGTTTGGTCCAAATCCGATGTGGGGGATCGGAGTAGTCTTAGAAGCAGAGACTGCATAATGTAAGCCGGTCCCTCAAAGAGAGAGAAGAGTTCAAGCGGTATGGGAACCCTGGTGATGTCACACAGGACATCCTTCTTCACCGGGTCTTCCCTTAGGCTCCCCTAGTGTCTAGTAGAGCTACGCAGCCCTGTAATCTCCATTCAGATTGCAGTGCAGTACAAGCTATGCAAGAGTTTGGAATTACGGACTTACTATAGTATTTATGATCAGTTCTAATTGCCTAATTTGATCTTTGCCTATACTGAAAAAACATTTTCTGGAAAATTTGTTCCAGGAAAGGGATTTTTCGATTGCATTTGACCTGAAAATTGTTATTTATGCCTGTATTCCAAGTTCGTTATCATTCCCTAAGATGATCTGATGATATATTTTTTAATAATGCTAAAAAAAAATAAAATGGTTTGACATTTGATAAAGGACCCAGCACCGAACATGTAATGTGTAGGGATGGCCAGTGTCTACCTCACACCTATCTGTCCCTGTCCCACTATCTATCTATCAGTAATCAGGTTTCTTCCCATTCTCTCACAGCACCACCAAACAGCCATTCAGGGTACTGGCAGTGGGTCTGGCGTCAGTGAATCTACATCTTATTTTGATTACTGTATACTAGAGTATAAACAGGTTTACCTTAAAATCATCCTGAAATTCTCCCCTCTGTCTGTGCTAAGCTGGATGCTGCTGAACAAAAATACATACCTGCTAAAACAAAAGCTGTACGCTGTAACACAGAATCCTTTTGATTTCATGGTTGGGTAATTGTCCTGCTCACTAGATCAACCCAGACTGCAAGAGGAGAGAGGCTTTCCCCCCTATCTTTTAAGTGGTCAGGCTGCCAGAAAAGTATGCAGGGGCACATCTGTGTATTGGACTTTCCATGGGCTCTCAGGGTGGATTTGATTTTAATCAAACTGATTTAAATCACAATTAGATCACTAGTCGTAAGGCCTCGATTTAAATCCTAGTTTTCTACATAAAAACTAATTCTTTTGTGTAACTTTAATATGCAAGTAGATGAAGATTTTTGAATAATAACATTAACAGCATTTTATTGCGTAAACAAACATCCATGTTTGTTAACTAATTTGGCTAAACAAAATAATATATTTAAGAAACTTGGATAAAGGTCTTTTTCTCAACTCTCATTGATATTATATCTGTTGTATTCAATTAGATTCAACTGGACTTGAAATGTAGTTCTTGAAGACGTTTCGCTAGTCATCCGACTGGCTTTCTCAATTCAGAATGACTTGTACAAGAATCTGTGGCATTATGTACCCTGGAAAATCCCAATTAGCATATCACAGCCGGTGTTAAGGGTGTGATTAGATAGTGGCTAAGAAGGTGTTATAGGAACGCCCAGAGTAAGGTGTTAAAACAGCATTGTACATGGCAGACAGTTGGTGTCGAACCCCCCCCTCTATTTAGGCTTGGTTTCTTTATTTTCACCTAAATGGCCTCCTTAACACCTCTCTTGAACCAGTCACGTTCCTCGCCAGTATATTAACATTACAATCTTCAAAGGTATGTCCTTTATCCTTAGATGCAGATACACGCTGAGTCCTGACCCGAGGAATTGGCTCTCTGTGCTGGGCCATACGTTGATGCGTTGCTGTTTGGTCTCCCCCACATACAAATCAGAGCATTCTTCACTGCACTGCACTGCATATATGATGTCGCTTTTCTTGTGTTTTGGTATTGGGTCTATACCAAAAACACAAGAAAAGCGACTATATATGCAGTTCAGTGCAGTGATGAAGAATGCCTCTGATTTGTATGTGGGGGAGACCAAACGCACTGCATCAACGTATGCCCAGCACAGAAGAGCCAATTCCTCGGGTCAGGACTCAGCCGTGTATCTGCATCTTAAGGATAAAGGACATACTTTGAAGATTGTAATGTTAATATACTGGCGAAGGAACGTGATGGTTCAAGAGAGGTGTTAAGGAGCATTTATGTGAAAATAAAGAAACAAGCCTAAATAGAGGTGGGGGGGTTCGACACCAACTGTCTGCATGTACAATGCTGTTTTAACCCTTACTCTGGGCGTTCATAAACACCTCTTAGCCACTATCTAATCACACCCTTAACACACCTGGCTGTGATTGCTATTGGGATTTTCCAGGGACATAATTGCCACAGATTCTTGTACAATTCATTCTGAATTGAGAAAGCCAGTCGGATGACTAGCGAAACGTCTTCAGAAATACATTTCAAGTCCAGTTGATCTAATTGAATACAACATATATACCATGAACCTGGATGAATGAGACCTTCACAAGCTATCTATTGATATTAAACATTTTGCTGTGAAGAAAGGCATTTGATCTCTGCTGAGTCAAATTCAGTTTTGAGAACTGCAAAGTAAAACCAAGCATTTGTGATATCTGTAGGCAGAGAAACTGCCCAATAACTTTAGAAAACCCCTGGAATAGCATGACATGTGAATGGATTTAATGAATTATTTACAAAAAGTTAAATATATACAGCCCTCTTCTAGATAATTAAAAAACAATCTATTTATGATGAAATAACCTTTGGATGTAATATATTTTCCTCAAAAGCATTTTATTTTTAAATTAAAGATTTTTTTTAATTAAATCAGATTTTTTTTTTATTTTTTTTTTTATCTACCCTGGGCTGGTATTGGACTTTCTATGATGCTGTGTAGGGACTTTCTATCTGTCTGTGGCACTATGTGTGTCGCCCTATGGGAGAAAGTCAACCCTCGTTTATACTCTTTTAACATGTTATCTGAGTTATAATCGTGAATAATGATATAAACGAGAGTTTATTTACTTCATGACTTCCTATATCAACTGAAACTGTATTTGAAAAAAAGAGCTAATCTTGCCTCATTCTATTCTGGTTTACTTCCAAAGTGAGCCATATTATTAGCAGGAGTAGGGAAAAATCATAAACCATTCATGGCGCTTCCAGTAATATATAATTTTAAAAGTCGACTTCTGTTAGTTTAGTGCCCCCAGCACTCACAGGCAATTTGTGATTTACCATAGATACACAGAGTAGATCAGTTTTGTTATAGAGGTGCAGTGGGAAGGAGGCGTGGAAGTGTAAAGGAGACTGAAAATCTCATAAAAAGCTTAATTAGAGGGCTTTTTGAAACATACGAGGACAAGCAGTGTTCTCAAATGGTGTGCAATCTGCAGAGAACCAGATGGGTGTGCTTAATTTTAGTTCTAAGAATATTTTGATAATTATAACTTACATTTTGTTATTTAAAAATATAAATTATAATAACATTTCAATGTAGTGTAACTTTACATTACATTGATTATAGTCCAATTTGATTCCCATAGGCTGGACAGGGAGAGGGCAAGGTCAGAGGGACATCAGTGTAACTTCAATACAGAGGTACAGGGGATCTATCCAAAACGAGGAGTGAGGAGCTGGCATTTTAGTGGGGGGAGAGAGGGATTTCAGGTTTATTGTATCATTTACATTTACATTTTCTGTAAATAACCTTATGACAAGGATATTGATTACTGCGGATATACTACTTTTCAAATTATACCCTTTAATACAGTTTAAACTAGGAACTGACAACAGCTGTCAAAACACTGCAGGTCACTTTGCAGCATGCATAGACATCCAATTTTTGTAATTTAAGTTATTCTTATAATCAGGGCATGCAAAGTAAAATCATTAAGCATAAAAATTGTCCTGTTGGTGCAGGGGGCATATCTAGGTGGGATCGAAAGCAAACCTTACTGGTAATGGCATGCATGAATTTAAAACTTTACATTGGCTTAGAAAATTAAACTGAGCGTGTGGAGGGAGATTACAGATGGACACAGGGCCTGCTTTTTGAAGACGATTTCAGAGATCCAAAGAAAAGAATAAGGTAAGATTAGCAGTTTTTCCACATATATGAAGCTATATAGAAAGTGTATAGTAAAATTGCCTTTTGTGCGTTCAACTTAAAGGGCATGTAAGCCACCTCACAGTTTTCCAACTGACGACAATATACAACTCTATAATTCCCCTGCTAGTCTGCATTGTTTTTCTCTCAAATATGGCCCCCTGTGTCGCATTCTCCTTCTAAAGTAATCTGTGATTACAGTGATGTGAGTTACATATCCAATGTAATAAACAGCAGAAAGACAACCTTCACAAGTATCGTGTAAAACTCTTGTGCCACACTACTTGTTTATGGTCTTTATTTATTATTTTCCTCTTCCCCATTTTCCCCTTCTCCTTCATTGCTGTGAATAACTAAAATCACGGGACCCAAACAAACCTATGATGGGACCCTATCATTGCTTTATCCACAGTGGTTTTCTGGGGAGGATGCTGATCTGATAGAAACAAAAAAGATGGTGCTCCCGTGGGTAGCTCTCATGGCTCTCTGGTAGTTATGCCCCTGTCCATTAACTATGCTAAGGCACCATTGAAGCGTTTTCCATGGCGAATTTTCAGGAATTTTTTTACATGGAACTATAACACAACACAACGCAAATGGGGAAATTAAAGATTTTAGGGTGTCATTACCCCTACTGACTACACTGTATTCCCTTGGCAGCGATACTAAAAGGGCTAACTCATAGTGTAAAAATAAAATCTTGACAATAATCAAAATTAGTTTTCTCCCCCAAGCAGGGGCATAACTAAACTCGATGGATGGGCGCCCCCACACCACTCTGTCTATCTATCATCTATCTGTTTATCTTTATCTATCTATCATCTATATGTCTATTATCTACTACATCTTTCATCATATTTATCTACATCTATCTATCTGTCTATTATCTATCATCTAATCATATATCTATTATTACTGTCTATTGTCTATCTGTCTATCTATATATCGAGTATCCATCCATCTTCTATCATCTATCTGTACTATGTCTATCATATATCTATCTATCATCGTGTCTATACTACACTAACCTTATCATCTATCTCATCTCACCATTCTATTATCTATCCATCTCTTTATCTATCTATCATCTATCTGTATATTGTCTATCTATCATATTAATCTAATCATCTATACTATCCTATCATCATCTACATCATCTATCTATCATCCATCTATTATTCTACATACTACTATCATGCTATCACTATATCTAGCATCTATCTATTCTATCATCTATCTGTCTATCATCTATTCTGTCTATCAATCTATTCGGTCTATCATCTATCGTTAATCATCATCTGTCTATCATCATCTGTCTATTCTGTCCTATCATCTATCTGTTCTATCATCTATCTGTCTATCACTATCTGTCTATCACTGCTTGTCCTAAATCATCTATCTATCTAATCCCTCTGTCTATCATCTATCTAGCTAGCACTGCTTGTCTATATCATCGATCTATTCTATCACTGCTGTCATCATCTATCTATCTATCACTGCTGTCTATCATCTCCTCTATCACTGCTGTCTACATCTATTATCTATCAACTCTGATCACTGCTGTCTATCAGCTATCTACTATCATTATCACTGCTTCATCATCTATCTATCTATCACTGCTGTCTATCAATCTATCTATCTATCCTGCTGTCTCTCATCTATCTATCTATCACCTGCTGTCCTATCATCTATCTATCTATCAACTGCTGGTCTCTCATCTATCTTATCTATCACAGCAGTGATAGATAGATCGATTATGACAAACCCATAGAGGATAATCCATAACCCCCCTTTCCATCCCTTTCCCATCCATAATCCCATATTGCAGCTATTCCCCACCCATAATCCAATATTTGTAGCCATTATACATCCATAATCCCATATGTAGCCGCAGTACAACAATCATAATCCCATATGCAGCCATTTTTACCTCCTAATCCCATAATGCAGCCTTGTGCATCCATAATCCCATATGACAGCCATTGTGCATCCATAATCCATATGGGATCCCTCTTACATCCCTACTCCCAATATCAGGCATTCCCCCCCATAATCCCATATGTATCCCTCTTACATCCATAATCCAATATGCAGCATTCCCCATCCATAATCCCATAGAAGCATTTTTTTTTTTTCCACAACCTTTTTACCAATTTACTCTTAATCCCATTATTCCATAATTCCTATTGTTTTGTCATTCCCCAACCAAATATCCCTAAATAACCTCAGTTTTCAGCTATTTCGTAAACCCCTTGTCCCCCCTACGTTTCCTCTGCCACCTCCTTCTTTCACACATAACCCCCCCCACAAGACCCCACTTTGAACCATTTCATTTACTCCCTTTTTAGGTTTCCCCCCCCACATAAACCCCCCCCCATCCCCCCTAAAGAGTGTCCTCTGCCAACTCCTTCCACTACAACTCCCAACATATCAGGGTAAGTGACATTTTTGAGTTTACTGCCCCTTTAAATTGCTTAAATCCTAAACGCCCCAATACATTGTCTGTTATTATCAAAATAGATGATAGAGATCATTTTACCTGATATAACATTTTTTTGATTTAGAAGTTTTTATATAAAAACAGGGAACAGTTTTTAATGGCCTGGAGTTTAACGGCTCACTTGTGCCTTTCCACTAGAGCTTCTTCTCAGTTAAAGATAGGTGGCATCCTGGTTCTATTTACTTGATTACATTGTGGCGCATTTAACTTGAGCCCCCCCAGCCATCAACTTAGAAGTGCTGTAAAGTGTTTTAATTGGCTGGGGTTTAAATAGCTCTGTGGCCTTCTGAGCTCTAGTCAACTGAAAGTGCAATTCTTTTACTTTCTTCAATCAAATCTCCTTCTATTTTTATCTTCTGCTAATCTGTTTTTCCTAATTTCTCCTTTCGTTTCCTGCTTGCCCCACCAATTAATTTTTTGTAAGATTCCCTTATGTGCAACACAAGCAACAACCATGATGTACGATATCAGAACATCCCAATCTCGTACCAAACCCCCATCATATAGTGGTATGGAAGATCTACAATGTTTCCTGTTATTTTACTACTGCCTATGTTGACAATTTAAGACACCAAAACCTCTTTAATTGCCCAACTGATCTAAGAGATCGGTATTGTTGCTTTTAGTGCCACAATTAGGCTAGGGTAAACATGGACCACTCTGTCTCTATTTCCCTTTTTGACTGATCAATTATTTGTTGTCCTGTCTTATGGGAATTTACACTTTATCCTTGATTCTATGAAGTCTGTTGAACATGTGATCAGCTAAAAATTTTACTGACATGAACACCAAATTTTCCAATCCATTTTGATAAAAAAATTTCAGCCACAGCATGTGTACCCATGTGTATGTAGCCGTACTTTTTTTTTTTGGTGCTTCTCTTCACTTTACCCTTATTGTTCTTTAAAGACTTACAGAACTTTTGCTTCATTTTACCTACTTTATTGCATTTTAATAACTGCTTGTGTAGGAAAGCCAGTATCTTGTGTTTGGTGCTTCTTTGCACTTTAACCCTTAGTTGTTCTTAAAGACTACAAACTTTTGCTTCATGTTACATATTTATTGTATTTACTAATAACCTTGCTTTTTAATCGTGATGTCTTAATAGTGGAATAACATTTTTAAGTAAACTATAGTTTAACTACAATTTTTAAAATTCATTTTGTTTTACCTGTCCTTGTTTTGGCTCTGGGTCCAGCCTCCAGACATTCCTGCTAGATGGTTACACTAACTATCTACAGTCACTGCCTTTGGAATGGGAAATATGCACCAATTAAGTTAAGTTTTCTAGGCCTCTCTTCATGATTTCTCAAATATTTCCCGATGTGGTGGAAAGAGGGCTTCTATAGAACAGACTATCATGGCGGGAATGATTTAGAAGTTTTACAGCTGGAACCCTAAGAGGATGACACAATCAAGCATGCAGATTTAAGGTAAAATTCATTAATATTTGTACTTCATCATAGTTGGTTGAACTTTATTCGATTTCTGTTTGAATATATGCAGACGAGTGGTAGACTAAAGCTGGCCAAACCTACTCAGTGTGGAGCAGCATTTTTCTTTTCCCTGACAGATTTTTTTGTGGTTCCAATAATAGTTGTGAACGTGACATTGATTGGCAAATGATCACCAGAGGCGTTTTCAGAATGTCACAAAAAAGTTTGTGTGGAATGTCAAGCTTAAGAAATTAAAGTGCCAGTTAAAAAAATTATCACATTTTACCTTTTAAAGTCCTATTAATTTAGTGTTGGGTAGGAATACTTCTTACTGGCTAAACAGTTTCAACATGACTGGGCAGTAATCTTTTTGAAAAAATGAGCTAAAACCGCATACTGTTTAAACATGATAGGAGTTAAAGGAGAACTATAGTGGTCTATAAAGGTTTTTTTTTAAAAAAAAAAGTAAAATGTGTTCTGGGCAATAGCAGAATTGGTACTTTTCCTACCTCCCCAATATCATTTCCTATGGGAACGGCAGCACAAATGAAACTGCTTCTTCCAGGCTTTCCTAAGTGCTTCAGCACTATCTTTTTATAACAGAAAGGCCCTGGGCACTAACCAGCAGATAACATTTGTAGTGCTGTAGCTCCTAACAAACCAATATTGGGAGGTAGAAAATTAATCCTACCATCCACCAACCTCCCTGTCTTCAGGTTTTTACAAGTCAATTTTTTTACAGTATGTTATCCTTTAATAAGAAAGGAGAGGGGCTGTGTAATTTATGTTAACAAGAAGGACCCAAACTATAAAAGATGGAATAGCTGGGGTAATAAACATTAAGTAGGAAATACTATGGGGAAGGTGGTAAATTAATTGTTGGTAGGTTATAAGCCACCAATTCCCAGTGAGGAGATAAAATTCTCAGTATAAATGGTTTGTTTTTTCGGAAAGGCTGCGGTTCTGGTTTTGAGGGATTCAGTTCCCCTGATGTTTGATTGGAGTAAGGCGCACCTCAAAAGGTTCAAGTTTCTAACAAATTGCTATATGAAGACTTTTCTTTTGCAGATTGTAGATGTTTCCTACTAGAAAGGATGATTGTTGGATCTGATAATATCTAATAACCCTGAGCTCCTTTTTGGAGATGAAAGCTTGGGAATAAGTGATCACAACTTTATGTCATAGCAATGCAATATAGGTTGCAAAAAAGTTCTCTAGGTAACAAACTTTATGAAAGTCATTCACTACTCAACAAAGTGACTGCATTTATGGGTGTAATTAAAAACTATTGCATTTTTTCAAATGTATCCCTTTAGGGATCAAGTGAAAAAATTGGGTACTCTCCTGCATGGCTTAATGCCTCAGTAAAAAGGAAATGGAAAGAAAGAAAAGGGCTTTTCCAGTTTTTGAAATAATATCCCTGAAGATAAACCAGTGAAACTGAACAAGACAACTTATCCTTTATAACACCAAAAAAAATCTCTAGACTCCTGAAGTTACTCTCCTGGCAATTTCTAAATATCTGAATGCTAAACCCCAACGCATATACTCCCCATGATCTTCAAGTCAAACATACCTTATTCCCATTTTTACTGTGGAACGATTGACTTTCTCCCCCTGTAGTATTTAAAGTATAGTTTTTCACTCACTCCCTTTAAAGGACCTGTAAACTCCATCCTGCTAACATGACTATGTGGCATCCGTTTCTATATTCACAGGGAGGGGAGACGCGATTCGCCCTCCCTGTGACTAATAGGACGCTCGGTGACCGGAACTTTACCTTACCCGCCGCTCCACTCGCAGAGCGCGCTCAGTCACTGACAGCCGCTCCTGTCCCGACCACGCGCCTATCTTATGCGCATGCGCGCCAATTCAAAGATAGGGCGCTGCAATCGGAGAGAGACACGCTGTTCAGAGCCTGAGGGCGTCTGCGAGTGGAGCGGCGGGTAAGGTAAGTTCCAGGTCCCCCTGAGCTCCTATTATTCACAGGGAGGGAGAATAACGTCTCCCCTCCCTGTGAATATAGAAACGGATGCCACAGAGTCATTTTTAAGAGTTTAGTGTTCCTTTAATGTAATTTGAATGGAGCCCAGGAGGTTAAGAGCTCTGGTGAGGTCTCGGCCTTTCTCAAGTAAATGCAGAATATCCCTGCTTAACACTAAAACACCCACAGATGGATCATTCTGGTAGACTTTAAAACCATGGGTGGATACACACTCCTCCCAGTTAGGAAGAGAGCTACTTGAATGAAAAGTACTTATTCCTGCCCGGTAGATGCAACGCAGCCAACAACCTCCCAGGTTTTTCCCCACATTTGACAATCTCTGCACCCATCTGCTGGAAATATCCATCTTCTCCGCTTAACCTTTCCAGACCAACCTGTGACCTGGACCCATGAACCTACTGATTAATGTGGAACATGCCCTGCGATCTTTATAACCATCCCCAGCATCCCACAAAACCGTGAAAAACTGTTCCCTACAAGTGGGAAGGTTTCCCACCAGTCTAAAGGAGGCAATCGTCGACCACTACTCAAGAAAACAACTACAACCTGTCTCCAAACCGTTATTGAAAAGGCCATCTATCTCCACTTTAGCCAGGCCACAGGAGAACCGCATCCTTGACACTCTCCAATCTGGGCTTCAAGAAACCATGAAACAACCTCACCCGGCGGTCTACAACCCTCTGCCTATTGCAAGAGATGGAGGCCAATTTTCCATCCTAATTTTGCTCGACCTCTCTGCATCTTTTGACAACCATGGATCATGACATTTTTGCTCAACAAGATATGATACTGTGACATAGTTGCTTAAGTTTCTCCCATGGTTTAACTGCTTTTCCTGGCTGGCGAACACAAAGGGTATCCCTTGGGGTTCCTTCCTCTCCATCCTGTACCTCTGAATATGGAGTACCCCAGAGTGCATACTATCACCCTTTGCTGTTTCACCATATCCATACATGTTGCACTGGGAAAATCTATAAAAACAATGGCCTAACAATCATTCTATGACACCCAACTGTATTTATCATTCCAACCTGGCGTCACAGTCTATCTGCAAAAAAAATTGAAAACTGAAGTTCTAGTTAATTGGAGGTCAGTGCTTGACCAGCAAAATTCAAGCTCCAGTCTTCAGCCAGACCATTAAGAATAAGAAGCTCAGACCCTGAACAACTCACTTTGTGTGCGTAGCCTGGGTGTACTGATGCTGGGGACCTAAGCTCATCAGAATCCAAATCTCAGCTGTTGTGACAAATTCCTCCTTTCACCTAAGGAACATTGCAAAAATAAAGCACCCCTCATTCCTACAGCAGATCTTCCAACCCTGGTCCATGCATTCATCGGTCTTGGTTGAATTGCTGTAAAAAAAAAAACAATGTTTATTCTCTATACAAGGCCTTCCAAAAAACAAAACTGCCTGCCTGCAACTAGTACAGAATGCGGCTGTGAGGCTTTTAAAACAAGCCAACACCATAGGTGTAGGTAGGGAACACGGCGGCCCATTTCCATACAACATGTACATGTTTCGGATGCTGGGTCCTTTATCAAATGTCAAACATTTTTATTTTTTTTTAGATTATTAAAAAATATATCATCAGATCATCTTAGGGAATGATAACGAACTTGGAATACAGGCATAAAAAAAAAACATTTTCAGGTCCAAATGCAATCGAAAAATCCCTTCCTGGAAAAATTTTCCAGAAAATGTTTTTTCCGTCATAGGCAAAGATCAATAAATTAGGCAATTAGAAAATGATCATAAATACTATAGTAAGCCGTAATTTACCAACATCTTGCATAAGCTTGTACTGCACTGCAATCTGTGAATGGGAGTTACAGGGCTGCAGTAGCTCTACTAGACACTAGGGGGAAGCCTAAGGGGGACCCGGTGAAGAAGGATGTCCTGTGACAATCACCAGGGTCTCCCATACCGCTGAACTCTTCTTCTCTTTTGAGGGACCGGCTTACATTATGCAGTCTCTGCTTCTAAGACTACTCCGACCCCACATCGGATTTGGACCAAACCGATGGGGGATTAGGGGGCATGAGGGGACACTTGAATGCTGCCCCCAATTGCCCCTAGCTGCCCTAAAGAGCAGTATGGCAGCAAAAGTGCTGTGACTCGAGTATAAGCCGAGGATAGCTTTTCAGGTTCATTTTAAAAAATTAAAAACATTGGCTTATAAGAGTATATATGGTAGTTAACAGTTTTAGTAAGTTTCAGTTTAAAAGGCAGCAATACATCATATAGAAGGAGATGGCAAGGAGACATTTAGAGATACATGATTGGATGTCAGGACTTAGAGTTGGGGGGAAGTGTAAATGTGTGTATTATCAGCAAAACCGAGTGATAAAAACCAAAATGTGCTAATGACAGAACAACAAGGGGCAGAGAAAAGAAGCCTGAAAGCAACCCCACACTAAGAGAAATGTAGAAAGAGGTCTGATTCTTATGTTAAAGAGATAGGATAGGATTGCCACTTTATTCCGGGTGCAAAACGAGGTGAAGTATTTGCAGGAACATCTAAAAAGTGGACTGTCAACCAAAATGATTGTGCAGGGGTCCCTCTTCAACATTTATCTAGCATCGTTACAGCCTTTAAAAATTTGATGGAGCAACTATGCTCCAGGTATTAGGTCATTTTGGTTATTCTTTCTATCACAGGTTCAATCAACTAAGAGAAGAAAGAAAAGGATAATAGGACAGCTTTGCTGCGCATGTCACCTGCAAAGTGGACCATCATCTGAAAGAGTGCTGGGCCCTCAAACCCATAGGATCATAAAAAGGTATTTTAACATCCCTGAGTGCCTCAAATTACATGTAGAAGTTTTTGTTTTTTCTGATCTAAATTATTAAACAGGATATTACATTATAATTCATCTCTTTACTGCAATAAATCTAATAACAGAAAACAATTTAATCTTGTTTGATACTTACCTATTATGCCCCCAACTGGGAGGAACATCTCTGAGACCATTACCAGAAAGGTTAAGCCTCTGTCAGGTTGGGATGCTGCAACTGCCAATGGGAAGTCACCAAGATTATTGTTGGAAAGATTGAGGTCTTTAACTTTGTAAACCTGTTAGAACACAGAAAGAAAAGGCCAACAGCAAGTTACATTTACTTTTAAATGAAAAGATGTATTTAAATGCATTATAAGTTATATAAATTAGGAGAAAAACAGTACATTCACCCAGTATGAATAGTGTTTACCCAACTGCGGAAGATATGAAAGCAAGTCTTAATTTTGAAGAAGGTGGCTACATTTTTGGCAGTAAACATGAACAAGTTGTCAGTGGGTTTTAAAATCATCTTAAAATATCAAAAAAAACAAGAATATGTGTAAAGGTGTCACATAACTGGGTATGCAACAATTTTCTGTGAACAAACTACCGTAACTGTGCATGGGTAGCATTACATAGCAGGGTTTTTAAAACATAAAAAAAATATGGAGGAAGAAACTAAAAAAGCAGGGGATAAAGACGCTTAATGGCATATGTAGCTAGATCTTTTCCTGTTGCCTGAAACCACAGGGAAGGAAAGGGATATGAACTAGCTTGTGTCACATAAATAAAAGGGAAAGTCAAATGAATGGATGAGTAACAAGGAATGAAAGAAGCTTTGTCAACTTCAGATGGATATAAGTAACCAGTTAATAAAATTAGTGGTTAACATGGTGATTTTTTTTAAAAATTTAAAGCGGGTCAGGTATATTAAAAAAAACGTTAATTATTTAACTCTTAAAACAATGAAATCATGATTAGGACCTCTACAATTTTTTTTTCTATTTTAGTGAAAATGTCTACTCCTTATCTGCTAGGTACACATGCTCAGTAAGAGCTAGGCATTCTCATGCACTACTCATCACATGTCTAGTACGAGAGATCACAGAGCAGTACTGTCATGTTGGTGGCCACATTGCATGAACTGCGATTCGTTTTGGGGGTGCATGCGATCACCATTTTTGTAATGCACGCATTCCGATTGTGGGCTATCGCACCAATGCGTGCACTGCATCTGGCATAGTAGTGAATACTTGCACCGGTGATCTGGATTTTTTGTTTTTTTTAATAGGTCAATTGGTCTATCGAAAACCTGAAAAGGTGTTCTCGATATTCCGAACGATTGCTTGAGCTTGATTGATCGGAATATCAATGCTGGTATGCCCACCTTAAGTGTGCACTGCAGCCAGCAGATAATACAGATAAGTATGCTTTGTTCTTATGTTCTGTCAAGTAATTGGCCCATCACTGACCCAAAAGAGGCCAATAAAAGTAGGCAGAATACATGCATTATACACAATGTGGTGGACATCCTGGCAACTGATTCTGTCAGAGAGCTGTTGCAGGACACTTTTTCCCAATTAATCTTCATTTAAGTATACAAGAAAAAGCAAAATTTGTATACATATGTAGATTAAGAATCTGTGTAAATCAAACACTTAACTCTATCTATATTCAGAGATCAGTGGCATTTACTGAACAATTCAGGTGCTCAATGTCACCAAAGAGTCAAATCAAATAAATCTAAACATTAGGTAAATATTTTTATCACTTTCACATTCATTGCGAAGTTAGTAAAATTTCACCTCACCAAGCCCTTGTTATTCCCTAATCCTCCCTCCAGAAAGCAGTTAAGTTTTCCAAAAAATATATATGCGCACCAATTACCTTTGAAGGTCATCCAAGTGTGGTTTCTGGGGTACCAGGACTAAGCCTGAGATGTTTTGTTTCAGGTTGGATGTGTAAGATCTTGACTATAAAACAGGTTTTCTGGGAGAACTCCAAGCTGCAGCAGGATAGGTCTACAGAAACTGATCGTTGGAATGCAATCTGAGAACAACATATATTCAAATTAGGTTTAACTGTCATTGATATGCATTATCCAGGCAATATGTTGTCTCAAACAAATATGTTCATATCTACCAGTGCTTTGCATGTAAACAAACTTTTCTACTAAAAACAGAGGCTCTTACCTAGTGTCCACATGCTCAAGCATCGCACAGAAGGGGCACTTATGTAGTGTTACATTATTATTAAATCTGTACTTAACAAAGTAGGTGTGTTTAAATTTTGGCTGATATACAAGTCCCATTGGATATTAGCAAGGTGTGGGGGTGAACATGACTGACCACAATCATGGACAAATTATTTGTGGACACCTGGGTCAGTCATCCTAAAGGTTCCCAATAAACCACAGCCATATTATGGACCCCTGGGTCAGTCATTTAAAGGTTCCCAACAAACCACAGCCATATATATGGACCCCTGGGTCAGTCATCCTAAAGGTTCCCAACAAACCACAGCTATGATGGACAGTGGCGCAACACCCACCCCCATTTGACCATTAACCCCACCATTACCTCACAGGGGTTGTGAGAAACAGCACAGTACAATTCCCACTTTACAACATAAAAGCATGAGAAACCAGTAGTGTCCTTCCCCCCCCAAAAATTACCACATAGGACTTTGAAACCAAATAAGAGTTTGGGCTTGGGTCTGTGATTGTGCAACTTGTGATGCCTGCCCCACATAGATTGCCGTATATACTCAATATAAACAGACGTATATATTTAATCTGAGAATCCAGGAAAACTGCTTGACCAGAATATAAACCTAGGATTAAAAATGCAACTCTATGACTTACTTTCAATTTACCAGTCTGTCACTTCTGTGGCGTTTAATTAGTTATATGCAGTATTTACCTATTATAATGTAGTTAAAAACATCAATCTCCCCATGTCCTATATACAGAGTGCTAACATATAGGGAGAGTAAAGGAGGCTGCCTCAAGTATACAGACCAAATAGTTAGCTCAAGCAGTGGAGGACAGGAGCTGTAGATGTTGCTGAAAGACAAAGCTATGAAAGACCTTTGTGAGATGTAACTTCATTCCCTTAGGTTTGCTTTGACCTCCAGTGAGTTTGTGCAGTGGGGAGAATGCACATGCCCTCAAGCACACACTGGTAGATTACTCCCTCCTCTCTCACGTCAACTCCCGTAATGACCAGAGTTAAACCGAGAGTTATTTGTGTTTGTAATTGTTCTCTTGTCACAAACCACACCCCCCCCCCCCCCAACAACCTGTGCGTATACTTTCTATATAAGATGAAAAGTTTATGGTGGAACACTTATCTGGGATTTAAAGAATATGACCACCCCCCCCCACAAAAACTTTGATACAATGCTAAGAGCTCCCAAAACCTCAACCTCGCAGGTTCTTACCTTTCTAAGGTTCTGTAAACTACTTACCCGCATTCGTTTTTCTGCTTAGCGTTCTGTGCCTTTTCCATGCACGGAAACCAAGCAAAAGGGGCCGGACTGGCAGTGGTGCCTGTAATTAGTTGAGACGCAATGGCAGACAGCTGTCTATATTTCAGGAGGAACTCCTTTTTGCACCTTTTAAACTGTGGAGATTGCTCTTTACCCCGATTTCTTTATGGAAGTCCAGAAGTAATGAACGAAGGGAAGGCTAAATATCAAAGGATCCAGAGTGACCTACAATACATGGACATCAAGAGTTGATAAGAAATCTACAGATCCAATATGCAATGTTTTATCCATCCAGGATCTGGGCACACATGTTAACACACATACATGTTCTCCTCTTCCCATTTTAAAGTGTTCTGTTTGGGATTAATGATCAGACCAGGTTCTCGGCAAAGAGACGTGTATTTTGTATGTAGATTGTATCCAATGTCTTTATATCAGTAATAAGTATATGGTATATAAACAGTACAGTTTGGATTCACATGTGTCTATTGTTAATAACAATCAAAATGTTGTGTGTTTGGCTTTGTGGATTTAGCCTTGGTCTATAATTAGATAAAGGTCCCACCAACCCTTGAGATACTGACACGGAACGTCAGGGCCCTGAAACTATAATCTTCCCAAGTACCACTGGCACCATTTTTATGTTGATCTGCCCCCTATTTCTTTATATATACAGTCTGAAATCATATAAGCTTACATTTCAGCTGGCAATTAATCACCTTAGTATCAAACTCTTCTGTTATGTATATTTTGCTTTGCTTTGCTGGAATGGTGACAGTTGGTAAGACAATTGCATTTTGGAAAACTCCCCCTACCAATGCGCCTCACAGAGATTACAGAGCATGCTTGGGGGGCTGGAGAAAAACAAGTACTGGATTGAATCCCTGCAGCAAAATAAGCCCATCAGTCAGTGTAAGTGCTGCTTACATGTATTCATTTATAGATTGAAATAAGGCAAAAAGTAATTCATTCATGACATCCCAACCCTCAAACCCAACAGCTTGGTGAGGCGATCTTAATAAAGTCAAATACAATAAGGGTTTTCAACCTGACGACAGCACAGAACACTCTTTCTAACCCACAAACTAGATTCAGGAAACTCCTATGTACACTAAAACAGGAGGTTTAAATACCCGGCCACTAAGGCCTATTCCCGTTCTTCTAGGACAACACTATGTCTAGGATAGAAAATTCCCCAAACTGCCAGGGTGGTTGATGCGGGTCTCTGCCAGTGTCCTCTCAGAACATTTCCCAGTTGGCTCACCTTTATTGGGCACGAGCCTACCTCCTCCACACTGCAGTGAAACCCTTTGGGGTTATGATTTTAAATTGGTCGGATGAATGGGATACATTTTCCCAAATTACTGAAATTGTTTGCACTCCTGCCCTGTGCAAAGAAATCCATCTATGGGGCAATCACAACCTCCCAGAATTTCTTTCTGTACCAGCCTCTAACAGCAGTACTTTTAAGGGGTAACTCAAATTTCCCATACACTTTGACAAAACTAAATTTAAAATTGTTGATCAACTCAGTCAGACTATGAACTTTCTAATGATATGCAATCCTTTTCCTGATCCGACCGCCTCAGCACTTCCGACTTGTCAGCCAGGTGGAAGGAGCATCAGCTGTAGCAGTAGTGGGAGTGTCCGGCAGTTTGCCACAACAAAGTGTGTGCGGTCCATTGAGGAACGAACAATCAGCTGTGGTTTTTCTGACAATTGTGCATTCGTCCAATTCGGACGGACCAACGGCAAGTAGCGGCAGAGGCAAGAGACTGTATTATAATTTGTCCCGAATGACCAAAACACTGAAAATTTTATGGTGTGTACCCAGTTTGCTTTATTTGTGTCTAGCATATACAACAATATAGGTTGCCAAATACAAACCAGACCACAGCCCTCTCTGCCAAAATGCCAGCGGGCCTCAGGCTCCTTTTAACATGTGTTATGGACATGCAGGGTTACGGGCAGCAAATCATCACATTCTTGCATGACCACATGGACCTCCAATTGGTCTAGATCCTAAAGTTTGCCTACTAATAAAGTCAAACACTTGTCAGTAGAAATTTCATAGGATATTTTATAACCACCATCCTGTTTTATAGCAAAGAATAATTAATAATAGCCAGAAATTGGATGCTAACCACTCGCCCCCTCTTCACCTAATAGAAACAGGCAGTAAATGAAACTCGCCATACAAGACATTTGTGTATACTCTAGGGGCTGTCCAAAAAAATATAGCAATATATGGGCAAGATGGGAAGACTCCCCGCATGACATACTGTAATTGAAAATAGTTTTATCCTTCTGGATTATGCTGGAACCTCTGTCACAATAAAGCTCATCATACATTGTATCAATAATTTGAGCAAGATACGGACGTTCCATGTCAGTATCTCAAGACTTGGTGGACATTATTTAATTATAGACCAGGAGCTAAATCCACAAAGCCAAATAAAACATTTTGAACATTATTAACAATATGACATGTGAATTCAAAGACTGTACTGTTACAACAATATAATATTACTGATATAAAGACATTAGATATCAAACTATATACAAAATACATTGCTCTACACAGAGAAACTGGTCTGAACATTAATCCAAAACAGAGCCACTAAAAGTTGGAAAAGGAGAAAATGTTGTGTGTGTTCACAATGTGACCCAGTGCCTGGATGGCTAAAACCTTGCATATTGGATCGACTCTTGATGTCCATGTATTAGCCTTCCCTTCTTATTGTCACTTCTGGTCTTCGACAAAGAAATTGGAATAAGGAGCTATCTCCACAGTTAAACGTCAAAAAGGAATTCCTCCAGAAATTTGGACAGCTGCCTGGGATCGCGTCTCAGCGGCACAAGGGACTCAGGGAACAAAATACCCCCTTTCCCTCTACTTGGATACATTTTTAATGGTTAATAGGTTTTAGTGTAATGCAGTTCTGCAATGAAGTCACAAAACACAACATATAAAGACTACAGTTTATTTTGAAGGGTCACTATACTCACTCAAAAACTTTCATTTTTGAAAGTGAACATTTATCGGTGCTTGCTTTGTCATTCATATTCAGTTAGTGAGTGTTCCTAATTGCCTCCCTTACTCACTGACTTCTTGTGCTGTCTGTGACATAACTCCTTTACTCACTGCACAGCTCACCATAGACACTGCTCTGCTTACATCAGGTCTCCCCTTCCCCTCTCTTAATAATGCAGAGTGTGCTGGCAGGCAGCCAAAGATCCTAGTAGTAGGTCATGGACGGAACACATTATAATTTCTGCTTTTGGAGTGACAGGTCTTACCCTGTAAATGCTGTGATTTCAAATGGTGATTTCTCAAGATCTAAAGCTCAGATTTAAAATCTGGGGGAAAAGGTTTTGGAGCAATGGGGTCTTATTGTATCTAATGGTAAAGATACCCTTCAAGACATTCAGGGAGATGCAATTTACATGCTGGATAAAACAAGTGGAAAAACCATGATAACTGATGCAAATCGGATTAGTGGAGGTTTTGTACTCATTTTGCATTGCCTGCTCCATTTCCAAAGATGTTGGAAATAGCACAGAGCAAGCAATGCAACGATTTTTTTGCGACAATTATTGCACACGTTTCTTGGCACAATTAAAGTCTTTTCAAGTGGCTTTAAAGGAGAACTAAACTTATTTTTTAAAATACTAATGTTAAAGCTTTTCTACCTAGAATACCTATACATTTAAAGATTCTTCTCTAGTTATTTGCATTAAGTAGATATAAGTAATAGATTCTATAACAAAGGAGGCTTCCATGTTGTTGCCAGTACAACTCATAGCCCATGTTGGCTTCAAAGTGCCACGCCCCCTGACCCCAGTATTCACTTTCTCTATGACAAAATTTCTAGCTTCTCTTTCTAGCGAAATAACGTTCTAAATGTTCCTGTGATACAGTGGAGTTGCTGGTGGCGCACTATGTAAATGCTATGTTCTTAGGAACAAAGAGACCAGAAGTCAAGTTCTAAACCCCTAGTTTAATTATGATACAATATAACAGTCTACTGCCTGAGTTTATTGCTTTTTTTGTTTGTTTCTGTTTCTAGAAAAATATAAGTATCTACATGTACAAACTTTATTATTAGCAGCTTGTTATTTATTTACCAACCAGCGTGAATTGCTGACAGTTTCCAGTGGCAATACAAATAGTGAACTGATTTTACTGACATTGACTGAAATGTACATCTATCATTGCAAGCTCACTGGTGGAGTGTTCTGCTAAAGTGCTGGGTTAGGAATAAAACTATTGGGACACAGGTTCAATTCCCCATGTTCCCTTTTTTTTGTTTTTATTATGTGTCTAGCCAAAGATAAAAGACTCACATGTACTAGTAAATACTTGTGGCGTAGAAGAAGAAAACTTTCTTTTTAGCAAGTCACAGTATAGAAGGTTGCTGGTTCAATTCCCATACTTTTATTTTTGCTGAAATCTTAAATGTTCCGTTTCTTTCACCATGCTAGCAAAGGCATACACTGCAAAGATTACTTTCTTTTTTGTATGAAAAGCAAAGGAATTATTCATTGTTAGGGATAGGAGCATTTTAATGTGTTTACACAAAAACTGCATTGAAATCTGTGCTCTGTGTCAGAGGGAGCTGTAACATGATTGGCTGTCAGCTTCCAGGAAGACTGTGCATACTTAGCTGGATGTTCCCAGATAAGGTTAATTATGGGAGCTGACCCCTAGAACTCACATGTTATTTTCATCAAATCACCCAGAATCCACAGCAAAGGGAGAGATGACACACAGCTTTGTATGTTTTCTGAATGTGCTCTGTCTATTGGGACAATGTTGTCTGGGGACTTTAGTTCTCCTTTAAAGCCATGCAAGAGATTCCAACTACAGCTCACATTCACACAATGCAATAACAGTCGCAAAGTGGTTGCTACATCACAGGAACAAGTGCAGGTCAGTTGTGATAGGGAAATTGACTGCACCTCCCCAAGTGTATTTACTTTCCTATGTTTAGCAATTCTCATTGTGTACTGCATGGCACTAGCATTTCTTCTCAAAATAGGAGAATAAAGGGGGGGGAGGATGTGTAAGAAGTCGGGGAAGGGCTTATGATGCAGCTGACTATACTCAGCAGTAGGATGTTCAAACTGGAGACTTGGTGGGGGTAAAAGTAGGTGTGTTGGCATGTCACATCTCTCGGTTGTAAGTAGGAAACACCACCCCTTTTACTGCTGTAAGGGCTAGGCCGTACTTGCGTGTTTCAACAGGTGCTCCGATCTAAATACGTTATGTGTTAAAAAGCACAAACTACTGTTGGCAATTGGTTTGGAGCCGATTAACAGAACGCATGCAATTAGATACATAAAATGATTGCAACGCAAGTGGGCATCCACATGCATAAATCATGTGCGCAAACACGCATGTAGTGTTGTCTCAGCTTATGTCAGGATAGATGTCAGTTAGGATAATCCTGGAGTCATTTTAAAAAGGTAAAATTTTAATAAATAGAGGGCACTTATATGAAGAATACAGTTCCTCTTTAATGGGACACAAACAGATTTTATGTACTTTGTTAAGTACCTCCTTGTGAACAATATACATAGTATTGAGGTTGAATAAAGACATACGTCCATCCAGTTCAACCCACTCGGCAATACCCACACTTCCTGCCTAACTGCTGATCCAGAGGAAGGCAAAAAAAACAGAATTATAAAAAGGTGGAAAAAAATTCCTTACCAACAAGTGGCAATTGGTAATATCCCTGAATCAACTCTAATTTATGTATCAATACCAGCAACCTGCAACATTCCTTGTATTCAGAAACTCATCCAGCTTTCTGTTGAAACTATCCAATGAACTGGCCATCACAATTTTCAATGTTAGACAGTTCCATTGTTTTACAGTTCTCACAGTAAAAAAAAAAAACCTTTCCAAACTTAAGACTAAATTTATTTACTTTAAGTCTTAAGGGATGTCCACTTATCCTCTGAATGTTCTTTTGGCAAACAATGCCCAGATATCGGTTATTCAATCGACTGGACTGAAGGTTTAGTTCTTAATGTCGTTTCTCTAGTCATCCGACTGGCTTTCTCAATTCAGAATGACTGTACAAGAATCTGTTGGCAATTACATACCCTTGAAAGTCCCAATTAGTATATGACAGCCAGGTGTTAGGGACCTTCTGAATGCAAGTCGTGATTGCATTGTGGCTAAGAGGTGTTAAGAAGAACTCCCCAGGGTAAGGTGTCAAAACAGCATTGTACATGGCAGAAGTTGGTGTCGAACCCCCCACCTCTATTCAGGCTTGGTTTCTTTATTTTCACACAGCAGAGTACCCGGCATTGCCCGGTTTTTGTAAAGATCCAACCCGAACCTGCACCCGAAATTCAACACACCAACACCCTTTCTAACCAAACCTGACACATTCAAACTTACTTAGCTGCCAAGATCCGTCTTTTCCTTTCTCGTTCCACTACTAAAATGCTCATGCGTGCCCTTTTAACTCCAGTCTTGACTACTGTAACATTCTGCTACTTGGTCTCCCAGCCTGTTATATCTCTCTTCTCCATCTTAAACTCGGCAACGCTGCCGCCCCTCCATAGAGAGTCTACCATGGCCGAAGAAATTTACAGTCTTTCCCGAACGTCCACGAGGCCAAACGAATATTCACCAGGTGCACGCTCATTCGGAAAGCCGCTGCACACTGCTGATAAAGCCCGATAGCATCGGATACGACTTATTAGGCTTCTCTCTCAGGCATGATAAAATACTGAATCTTGTGAAAAAACTATTTTATGCATACTAGAACAAAGACTTTCTGACATTACACATACTTTATCTTTTGCCCCCATGCCTGGCAATGGCCTACATAAATAAAACAGTAATTACACATTCAATGATCACAGTAGGTAATAAAAGAATTAGCAAGATTAAACAAACTGTCAGACACAGTTCACCTTCAAGCTGGGTACACACGGGCAGATTTTTCAGCCCAATCGGCTGATGCTTCCGTGTATCAGTCGGTTGGGCCGAAAAGTCTGTGCTGCTTTCGTCTCCAGCCACGACCAATGTCTGCCGGTAAATCACGGCCGATCATGCCGCACGATCGGTTGCACAAACTGTCTGCCACGGACACGTTGCCGAGTCGACAGACATTTGTCCCAGCTGAGCTCTTGCTCAGTTGGAACAAATAATCCCTCTTGTGTACCCAGTTTTAGTGTCTATTGAGGGTGTGTATAAATGAGAATTTATGGGTTTGCGTGTTTTGAGGAATTTGGCCTGATTAATTCTACATGACATTTAGATTAGAAACACAGACACAAAGTTTAGATCTTTGTTGAGCCAGAGTTCCACATTTTATAAGTTACATTCTAAAATGAAAACAGTAAGGGCACCAGCCTAAAGAATTGTGAAGCAAGGAGTACCAGCTAAAAGAAATCACCTAAGAAAAATATAAAGATATCCCATACCTTTGCAACATTTGTAGAGCTACATTTGTAGGGCATACTGAACGACTAGTAACTCTGAATTTACATGATTTTAATTTAATCCAATAAAGAAATACATGGGAATAGAATTTAAAACTATTGGATTTACCTTGGAAGCTTGTCTCAGCCATCTTAAGTAATCTGTAATGTATCAAAAAAACACGAAGTACGTTTGACTCTGTGGGCCAGATGAGCTGAAGGCAAGGCAGTGCTGGTGGTTTTTTAACCTCTTCCACTACAATTAGATCAGAAAAAAAAGGTTTTAAACTGTTACTAGAAAGAAAAGAAGAAAAAAAAACCCTAAAGTTTGATGTAAGTATCCAGAATTTTCTTTCTGTCTTACACAAAACACTAATGACAGAACAGTAGAAGCTAGGCAATATAAAAGCCCAACATTAGATCAATTCCTGGACCAGGTCACTTAAATTTAGTTCATAAAAGATGGAAAATATTGATCAGGACCACACAAGTTAATCCGATTATGTATACCAGCCTTCACAGTTCAAGCTCATTAAATGACTGTAGTGTCGTTGCTCCATCCCCCTTCTGCACAGGGCATAACCAATGAGAAATAAGTGCTTTTGCGGATTGGATGAATCTCAGACTGTGCGGTGACAGAGCTTGGAAAAACACAGTCCCTCAAGGAACACATCTAAAAAAAAATCTATTCATTTAAAGTTTGAATTATACTGTTTACAACAATGTAGTGATTTTAATGTACTCCAGTTATGTAATTTTACACAGAGACAAGAAGCAGATTAGGAAATTCTGTGTACCAGAGTATGTCTGAGCTTAGTAAGCTTTATCTTAGAAAGATATGTATTGTATCATGTTTATCAGAAGTATTAAGACCACACTGGCATAGTTCACACTTCCAATCTTTTTTGTATCACATGCCAGAGTATTTCAATGTGGATGGCCACATTGAACGTTTTTCTGGGAGTGAGAAACAAGTTGCAATTGCGCTAATCACACATGTTAAATCGGTTGTTTTCAATAAGATCAACGTGACTTGAAGTTTAGTTCTTGAAGACGTTTTGCTAGTCATCCGAATGGCTTTCTCAATCAGAATGACTGTTACAAGAATCTGTGGCAATATGTACCCTGGAAAATCCCAATTAGCATATCACAGCAAGGTGTTAAGGGCGTGATTGGATAGTGGCTAAGAGGTGTTATAGGAACGCCCAGAGTAAGGTGTCAAAACAGGACGTTACTAGGCCTGTAACTAGTTTTCAAAAAATGGATTTCTGGGGGTGGGAATTATGACACAGCTCATGATGCATGGGAGACAGACAACTCAAACAGTTAAGTAAAAGTTTGACACAGCAGCTAGAGACATCATTCTAGGGTTGTTTGCAAGGTGCGCAAAAGCCCTTTTCAATCATGGTATTCAGGGTTCTTTTATAAGACACAGTTCCTCTTTAAGCAAATCAGCAGTAAAATTCTGTACAGGCAATTCCCCCACTTTGTGGGAAGGTAACCACAATAATTATCAAGTTGAATTTCTATAGAATTAATAGGAGAACTGTGGTGCAAAAATGACTTTAGGTAAATTCATAGGAATTGCTTCCTGAGTATTTTTGGAATTTACTTTCATTGTTTTTTTGCATAGTTTAGAAGATATTTAAATTTGCGTGTGTGATATGGGAGCAGCATCACAGATCCACTGCACTTCCTGCTCTGAAACATGAGACAGTCACTCTGTCCTGTGTCATCTCCTCCCCTTGCAAGCCCGGGGCCCCTCCCTTGCAGGCCCCCACATGGCTCCTCCCCTTACAGCCCCCCTTGGCAATTTACAGACCCACTGTCCCCCTCCTCACTCAGACCCAATGTCTTGTATCTACATTTTCTAAAGCAAAAAAAAAAAAATGTAAATTAGTTGAGGGCACGCATACTTTTCCTCCTATTAAAGGGAGAATGTGCATCTTCCCAGTCAAGCTTTCTTTCACTGATGATACAATCAGACAGGTCCCACAAAGAATAACTTGTCGTCTTGTCCACCTGTTCACAGGCAATTGCATTTTCCCTTTACGGACATTATATGTTCCAGAAAGTTGAGTCCTTTCAGAGAAACTACGCCTGTTGTGTTTTTCCTGAAAGATAAATGCACAACAAAATTAGGAGAACGTCATCCAGGTAAATGCTTAAAAATATGAGTAAGAGTGATTTTGTGGATCACTATTAAATACATTCACAGTTTGAGTGCGACGACTTAGCTTGTTCGTATATGCCTATGGCTTAGGGGTGGGTCCTGAGATGTCGCCACCCTACCAGGTTCATGTGATTTGGGACTTTGTTTCAGCAACCATATACCATTTTACCTGGGGGGGGGGAGGTGTTACTTAAATTCCAATTCGGGGTGGGCAATATAAAGGCATATAAAAGTTGGGGAGGTGATCTTAATTTTACTTTGAAACAGCTGGCAGCTGATCACTTTTTTTTTCCTTTTAATCAGAAAGAAGTTTTCCCCATAATGTGTGATCATCTATTATAAAACATATCTATTCATGATCTTACAATCAAGATACAAGAACCAATGGTCATTTTTTTTATGAAGCAATTAACAAAAATGGTTATGCATTGGCTCAAGCAAAGCAATTTACTTACTTATGAGGCTTGAGTCAAATGCCATCTCAATCAATTATTTACAAGCCAAACTGCATGAGCAATCAACCACAATAGATTTGTCTAGACATCAACATTGATGCGCTGACAGTTTGTTCGCTGTCCTGGAACCTGAATTTTTACCAACAACTCCCAGCAAAAAACCTGTTCATTCTTAAGGCTACCTTTTGCGCGACAATTATACTTTCCCCAAATTGCACTATTCAGAAACAACCACATAAATAAAAATAGAAAGAACACCCCCCCAAAAAAACAACAAAAAGTGTTACTGGGGAAAAAGTTTAAGACAGTGGGATATGCACTCTTCAAACATTTAGTAAAAAATGTGAGTCTCACACTGTTGAAGACTAGTATCAAAACTAGGCAATGGCACATTCCTTTTTATAAAGAACATCAAGCCATTTACGTGATCAGTAAACAAGCCTTTTAACACTCCCACATTTAAATGCTCAATTTCCCCTCTATACAAAATCAAAACTATCCCCCCCACCCAACTTTTCCCAGGCCAGTCCTGCCACTTGTTCATTGACATGAGGACACTGGAATGGCAGTACAAAGGTTGTTTGCTACCAGACTTACCAAGCATCCTTAACAAGCTTTCTGAATTTCAATACTAGTTGTCAAAATAGATTAGTCATGTTAGCAAAAGAACCCAGACTTGTGCTAAGACAAGATTTTTATTTTTCTCCCCCTTTTTTTTTTTCTTCTAAAGCTCATTCAGCAAAGATAAAAAAAATAAATATATAAGCTACTGTAAATTGAGGAATAATGTAAGACTGCATTTGCTCTTTGGTGTAAGTACTGCCTTTGGTACAAATGAAAGATGATAAAAGGTATTTTAATTTAGGAATGTCTAGAGCTTATCTGTGGAAATTCGATTAACAGGATGTCATCACAAAAACTCCTTGGATCAATAAAAATCCACTTAGAGTGTATTAGAAACAGGGTGGATAAAAATCAATGATTTAAAATAAAAAAAAATCTGGGTTTTTTGGATTTAAATCAGATTTTTTTAAATTTAAATCTGTTTTTTTTTTTTTAATAAAATGCTTTTTGAGGAAAATATTATACCATCCAAAGGTTATTCCTTCATGAAATAAAGATTTGTTTTTTATTATGTTGAAAAAGGATGTATATGTTTAATTATTTTGGCAAATAAATCCATTAATCTATTCAATTGTCGTGCTCTTCCAGAGGTTTTTCTAAGATTATTGGTCAGTTTCTCTGCCTACAAGATATCACAGATGCTCGGTTTACTTTTGCAGTTCTCAAAACTGATTTGGCTCAGCAAAGATCACATGCCTCTTTTTTACAGCAAAAATGTTATAACATGAACAGAGTTGAGAAAAAGACCTTATCCTATTGTTCTATAAACCTATGAATACAGAATCAACCCCTTCAGTGCTAAGTTTCAAGAAGTTCAGTGAATTGCTTGTTTTAGCAAATAACATATGCTGTAATGTTATTGTTTCAGTTGAGTAAATCTATTTTAAGTCGTTATTACAGTATTCTAAAAATCTTCAAATCAAATCAATCTACTGCATACTAAAGTTATACCAGCAAGAATTAGTCTTTATCTAAAATACTATGATTTAATCAAGCCCTACTGACTAGTGATTTAAAGATTTAAATCAAATCACCCTGATTAGAAACCAGTAGTGGCATATAAAGAAGCCTGAACAAAACTTGCAAATACATTCCTTAAAAGGCATGTCCCTACCCCATCAGCAGTAAGTATATACTTACCTCTCCACTCCCCAAGCCCACAGATCTTTTATGTACTTACCTCCCTGCGGCCCCTAAAACTCCATTTACTTAACTCTCTCTTCCATGTTAAGCTGGGATCTCCTTAGAATGCAGACTCTCTTCAAGGTTGCAGCAGTTAAATTTACAGAGGAGGCAAGGACTGGGAGAAAATAAATGGAGCTTCACCGGACAGCAGGAGGTATGCAAATAAAACAAAAACAATAAATCTCTGGGGAAGGAAGTATAGTTTTCTACTGCTGGGGATGAAAATGCCTTTAAAAAAAGCTACTTAGCAGATAAAGACATATAGGACCAGTGCTGTGGAGTCAATAACTGGCTAATTAAAAGGCATGTCACCCCCCAAAATCAACCCATAAATGGTATGAGAATCAGTCTGCAAAATCCAATACGTGGGCCTAACATATCAGCTCCTTCTACCTTTAAGTAAAGGAAGGTAATACTAACCAAAGGAAATTTTCATCAGTCCCAACCAGCGGCGATGCAGACAGTAGTTCTGTTCTGGATTTGTTTGTGCAAGGTTTCCCCCAATTTAAAGAACAAAGCATACTCAGCAGTTGCTTTTAAACCTCTTAAAATAAATCAGGTGAAACTTTTAAGGAGGAGGAAGAGTGTGTCCAATATACTGTGCCATGGTGAGGGTATTTACGTAAGTGCCCAGTGAATGGCTATGTAATCCTGGGTGACTTGGGCTTTTGATGTATATTATATTTACCCTCACAGCACCACAAGGATTACATGGGCGTGATATCCCCTAATGCTACACATTTAGTATGGTTGTGCGATATCTGGATTATTTATTATCTTACAGGTGGTGCCTGTTAACGTGTCAGAAGTGAAAAGTGCAGAGGAAAATATTGGGCGAATAAAAAATATTCGGTACTCGCAAATGTAGTGGAGGTGAAGGAACTGGCGCCCATTGTGGTGGCTCAGTCAGTCTGCTTGCTCGTATTGGTGCCTAGAAGCTGCCAGTCTGCTTTCCGGCCCTCCAGCTTCCACTCTGCTTGCCAGCTACCCCTCCAATTCCTATTCTCCTGCTAGTCACTTAAAAATTTAGATTATATACGCATGTAAATACATTATAAAAGAACACACACTTTTCTGTCTCTACATTCATCCTTTCTCTCCCCTTCTCTTTCACTCACTTCCCCCTCTCGAAGTCTCATTTATCTATGTTTGATTGTTGGATCGAATATATCCCACAACATTCCTTGCTTTAGCATGTAGAAAACAAGTCAATTGCAAAATGATTACTGAGGCAGTTGTCAGATGTTGCAAAAATGAGGGAAGGTAAATAGCATAATGTTCTGAACTGATCGTGCGCCCTATCATTTGTAAGGGGCGCGGTCGGGACAGAGCATCGTCAGTGAAGGAGCGGCTTGCGAGAGGGCGTGGTAAGGTAAGTTCCAGGTAGCCTGAGCAAACTAATAATCAAAGAGAGATGGGAATAAGCGTTCTCACCTTCCTGTGAATATAGAAACGGATGCAAATACTACTTAAGTTTAGTGTTCCTTAAGGCAGGGAACACAATAAGATTCTTCATCAAGAGTGAGCGTTTGCCACTAAAGAGCGAACGGGGAAAAAATGTAGGTTGTGGCAAAAGAAGGCCAGACATGAAAACACAGACATATCGTTTGGTCATCCCATAACATTTGCCCGTGTTTACCCAAGCCTACTGTATGCAAAAATTACAAACTACAAAAAAAGGTAACTTTTTAAAAAGCTTACAGGAGCAATTGTCTGCAACTTAAAGGTAGGGGAATGGAGCTTATCCTATAACTAAAGAAAACCTGTAAATCATAGGTCATGGACGCAAAGCGAGAGCTCCACGGCATCAATCTCCTCCCACTGTCTGCATGCCGCTGGAGAAGACGGCGCACTCAAAGTGGGAGGAGGTTTGATGACAGGCATTACTCGTTGAGAGGGGAAAGTCAAAGCAGGCCAATGACAAAGCCACAAATGGCATAAACCTGATGCTTTATACAATTGCAGTCGGTTAAATGAATATCTTATTGTCAGTCTAATGTAGCCACAAGTGAGTAGTGTAAATGAAAATATGTATTTCCAGTCAAATTGATCATGTTAAAATCACTTGCTCCTAGCCAAGTTTCCCCCTTTTTTGCAATGGTTAAGGCAGAGGCCCACTGCAGTGCAGTGCATATCTGTGCACTTTTGCCACCTGCTTGTAGCCGCTTTAACACAAGTTTGCGTTTCGCAGGGGAAAATGATTAAAACAGAAATCGCATGTCATGTTGATTTTATCTGCTTCTATACGCTGGTGTCTACATTTATATGTGTTTTCATAGACTCTCTATTAAAGGATATCTATAATCTAAAAATTTAATTTTTTCAAAAAATGGAAAGTACACGGGGCAAGTAGATTATATCCTACCTCACAATATTGTTTCTTTTAGGAGCTACAGCAATACAGTTTTCATTTGCCAGGTTAGTCCCGGACTAATCCTGTATTAAAGGGACACAATTGAAAAAAAATGACTTGCCTTTAACCATTTTATATTTTTAGTACTGCAAAAAATGTTTTTTTTAGCTATTTACACCCTCTATGCCAATCACATATTAAGTGACAGTGCTCTGGGTATAAAAAATAATACAGACCAAACATTTGTTAGGTTAGGTATAGTCCTAACCCAAGCAAACCCACTAGACTACTGCACTCGAGAGACACTCAAAACTGGCATTATTAGGGAAATATAATGTCCCCTAAAATCTGAATTCTAGAACATAACTTATTGCATCAATACTATAAATCACACGAAATAATACTAAGCCCCTCCCCCTTCCCCCCCAATTTTCCATTTTGTGGAGATTGCATTGAGTTTTTAGACTAACTATGTATAATATTATTTTAGCCTACCCCCACCTACATAGTCCAAAGTGTATATTGTAATGTAAAAGGTATAACATTTAAAAAGGTATAACAATTAGTTTATTAATATGTTCAAAATAATCGCTCTGTCCCGCTCCCTCTCGCGCTCCGTCCCGCTCCCTCCGCGCTCCGTCCCGCTCTGTCTCCTGTCCTGTTAGCAGCAGTGCTACAATGATCAGCTTCAGGTTAGTACAATTATTAAAATTGTCACATTACTGTAATAGTGGCCGACTGTATTCTAGCAGCCAATAGGAATACCCCATATAAACAAGCACCAGGTTCCTCCTTACTGCCGCATGTGTGTAAACTACAGCATCTAACAAACCCTTCCACATTGGTCGGAATCCAGGTTGCCTATAGAAATGGTGGGCGATCCCTGCTGTTGCTAGGTATCGAGACTCTGCCGTTCCTGTTTCAGAGCCCTGGGTGATTACGGAGGAGGGAGCTAATGTGTGTACAGTATTGTATGTATACAACTTGACAGCACCAGGTCTGGGCTCCAAGTGCCGGGGGAAGCCCCTGCAGAGCCTCCCAACACTTGCGGCGGGCCTAGGAGGAGTTTTCGGCCGGGAACAACCGCAAACACCCCCTGGAAGACGAAACTACCGGGAAAGGCTTCAAGTCCCGCGGAGCCTCCCAACACCGCGGCGGGGCCTAGGAGGCTGGTTTTCGGCCGCAAACTACCCCTAGAAGACAATTACCGGGAAGGGCTTCAAGTGCCGCGGGAAGTATCATTAGGAAAAACGTATCTAATACATAATACATGGTGAGTGCATGCGGTCTAAAATCACAACAGATCGCACTCAGTGGGATCTACTTTATGCAATTTACATAAATTGAATACATAAATAAAATGTCATGCACATTGAGAACACGGCAAAGCATTAGTGGGGCCTAACCCTAAAGGCCGTTAAAAAAAAAGGCAACTGTCAGTTATCTGCCCGCAAAACTAACTGCTATTTTTATTTGTTTATTACATGCATTTTAACTAGATATTCCCTTCGTTGTGGCAAACAAGTATCTGCCTCCTGCTTATGCTCAATGAGTTTTTATAAGCTTAAGCATGTGCAGAGGGTATCTCCACTGCTAAAATAAATTTTTTCAGAGGACGCAGCGAGAGACAAGGTAAGTTCTGCAACTTTGTTCCCGGCTCCTGAACGTTTTATTGAAGAATGGGAGGTAAGACACAGCTCCTTTACTTACCATTCTTCAATAAAACAAGGAAGTGATTTTAGCAGTGGAGATACCATTTAAGGAGAATAGCAGTCAGCCATTGGTGATGTCATTTGTGAAAGCCTTAATTGACTGCATGGAGGGAGGAGCTAGCTTAATCTGCCAAAGGTTAGTGGGCTTATCTTACAGCTCACATAATAATCTTTGAGGTTAAGGTTAAATTCTCAAGATGGCTGGGAAATAAAATGCAAAGGTTAATTTTGAAAGCATAGCAGTTTGATGAAATACAAAGGAATGTACACAGATTAGAATCTTAACACGCTGTAAAAGCTCAGTTGTATCAGAGAGAGAGAGGCAGTTGTGCTGTAATAGGATTGGCTGTCAGCATCCAGGATGAAATACATGTCACAGATTCACTAATTTGCTGTGCATGAGAGAAGAGCATGTGTTGAAAACAGCAACTTCACACAGTGGAAGCACAAAGAGAAAGGATTTATGGATGTAAGCCACAGTAGCCATATATTAATTGGATACATTATCAATAAACACAGAAAATGGGAGGAGAGACACTGCTTATTGGAGTAATGAGAATGTGGAGAATTTTGTTGCCCTTAAGATGGATAGCTAAAGGCAGCCATACACTAACAATGTTCCATCTAAAAAGGACGAATTGATCTTTACGTTGGCTGCAGCAGGCCATAACAATATTCCCACAACATTTCATGGCCGGACTATTGTTTGCAATTGACATTCAGTCTTAAAGGGCATGTCCACCCACAAAACTAAAATTTAACCCCATACTGGCCCTGTAATGTTAAAAAAAAATCCTTACCTTACATCCGTGCTCCAAATGGTTCTTCTGCAGTGCTTGTCCAAAGACCAGGAAGAGTAGGAACTGTCTTCATGTGTGAAAGGTTTCCGCCGCCTTCCTGTCCTCTGAGAGGACAGTGGCATGTGCAGGAGAGCCCTTTCTCCCCTCCCTTAAGAGCTCTCTTTGCTGCCATGTGCCCTACCTCTAAACCCTCTATACATATGGTAGGGCATCCTATCCCAACCCAAACTGCTAAGTCTGTTTGTAAAAAAAAAAAAAACAAAACTGTGCAGAACTCACAATTTTTTTAACAAACAATCCTAGCAGGGGATAGGGTGCCCTATCATAGTAAAATGTTTTCTTGCAGGGTGGACATGCCCTTTATTGTCGGATGCAAAATGATTGGGACAGAGGGTTTTCCAGATGTTTAAAGTTAAGAACCCATGTATAGGCAGCATAAAATTGTTGACCAATTTAGCTGCCTAGATTTTGGGCAGTTGTCCATATGTTAATTATTGGTCAATATTTTGTCTTAAAGGTACACTAAAGTGAAAATAAAGCATGCCTGTAGAGATATGTGCCTTCAAACAGCCAATAGCAATCATCCTGTGATTTTTTATTATAGTAAAAGTAAAATTGCCTTTCTTTGCCAAGGTAAGCAGCTCTGGCAGTTTAATTAAATAAGATTTTCTTTTTGTTGAAGAAAAAAAGAAGGGGAGGATGTTTGTGTACTTTGGAATTTATTGACTCGCAGCATAATCAAGTAATAAAATCACAATCTCATAGTGATTGTAAAAAACACTGTACATTACTCACTAGATATACATATGTGATTTCCATTAGTACAATGCAGAGAAACACTTTGGATACATAGGATACACAAATGTAACAAAGTTTAAATAGAAACATAATTTCCTCCCCCTCAATACAACACAAATTAAATAGACCATCCGAAACACCATGATTCCATTTGGTCAATAAAATTAATTTGGTGGGCAATTGAGGGCATCAAGCTTGTGCCATGTGTATGCCTGTTTCAAGTGTCAAACAAACCGTTTCCAAACTTTATCGACTCATATTGATGGAGACTTAAGTGTAAATTGTCCAGCCTTAAATTACACAAGAGCTTTTGCCTGTGTTTGCTATATGAGATTGCGATTATTTATTACTTGATTATGCAGCAAGTGCTATATGGAGTTTCGGGGGGGGGGGGGGGTAACCTCATTTATTTGGAGTGTGATATTTACTCTCCAGCACTAACAAGTGAGTCAGCACTTCTGTATAGAAAATTATGTTGGTGATCTGCCAGCCTATGCAAGGGAGGTATACAACAATGATACCGTTAATTCAAAGGGAATCTTTCTGGGTCTTAAAGGCTATGTCACCCTAAAATTTAATATTTAATATGTTGTTCCCCTGGTCGCCCAGCCCCAACCGCGTAATTTTTAATTTCAGAAAGCCCCCCCAAACTCTACTTACCTCCCCTCTTCCTTCGCGCGCTCCGGCCCTCTGCTTGCGAGGAAATGCAAGCAGAGGGGCGGGACTGGCAGCCGCGCCTGTGATTGGCTGAGCGGCAGCCAATCACGGACGCGGCTGCCGGCAGCTCACTTCTGCGTAGGAAAGCGGAGAGGTAAGTAAAACATGGGGAGCTTTCTAAAAATAAAAAGTATGCAGTTGGGGCTGGGGGACAGGGGGAAGGGATAGCAGAAGGGGATTAACGCTAGGGGAGGGATAGCACGAACGGGAGGGAGAGGAGGGGGGGAGAAGGGTGCAGCACGCATGGCAGGAATCTCCGGGAGGCCAGGTAGCAGGCAGTGTCCTATATGGACCTGCTAGCCTCCTAGTGGTCAGTTTTTTGGAACTTTGGGGGGGGGGGGGGACTACAGGAGAACCAGATGGAGTGTGGGTGTGGTAGGTAAGGATTAAACTACACTACATGGTGGGGCCAGTAGTTGGGGGGATATAGTTTTGGGGGTGGACATGCCCTTTAAGTTCGGAACGTTACAACCAGAGGGCTGAAGTCAAACCTAGGTTTAGCCGGTTTCCTTCTAAAAGGTTGAATCTAATTTAGATATGAACTAATGTGTACCAGAATGTATATACTACTTGTGGGGAGAAAATCCCTTTAAATGGCATGTCCACCCTTGTAAAACTTTTATATATGTATGCTTTCCCCCAGCCCCAACCGCATAAAATATCACAGAAAGTGCCCCAATAGTTACTTACCATCCCGGGAGTTCAGACCGGCGAAGGAGTGAGACATGGTAAGCAAAGATCGGGGCACTTTCTGTGAATAATAGTTATGCGGTTGGGCTGGGGGAAGGAGCAGTACATAATATAAAAAGGGTTTTATGGTAGGGGCAGGGAGACAAAATCAGGAGGGAGAGGGAGGCGGAGAATGTCTGCCAGTGTGCATGCCAAACTTCTGCGGAGGGGAGACAGGAGGCACAGTCCTATATGAACTCTGCTATCCTCCTGCTGGACAGTGTTTGGGACTTTGGGGGGGGGGGAACTACAGGAAAACATATAGAGCTGGGATGGGAGGTAAGGATTTTTACACACTACATAGTGGGGCCAGTAGTGGTTTAAATAGGTTTGGGGGTGGACATGCCCTTAAGAGTTTTTTTTATGCTGTTAGTGTCCACAGCTACTAATATAGGATTTGTGCTTTTTTCCGTGTACAGCAGGTCACACCCATGTAGTCTTTAGCCAATCCTGTTACAGACCTGTACAGCAAAAAGAGCATGTGACGGAGGTTAGATAGTGGTGGAAGTACACAGCAGTTATAATGAGTCTATGTCCTTTAAATACTTCATATAATTTCTGCGAATTAAAAAAAGTTACACAAGAGCAAAAACAAAGCTTTGAGTAGATGTCTTAGAAGTATAAGAGCAAAGAATATACAGTGATGTGAAAAACTATTTGCCCCCTTCCTGATTTCTTATTTTTGCATGTTTGTCACACTTAAATGTTTTTGCTCATCAAAAACCGTTAACTTTTAGTCAAAGATAACATAATTGAACACAAAAAGCAGTTTTAAATGATGTTTTTTTATTTAGTGAGAAAAAAAACTCCAAACCTACATGGCCCTGTGTGAAAAAGAAATTGCCCTGAACCTAATAACTGGTTGGGCCACCCTTAGCAGCAATAACTGCAATCAAGCGTTTGCGATAACTTGCAACGAGTCTTTTACAGCGCTCTGGGGGAATTGGCCCACTCATCTTTGCAGAATTGTTGTAATTCAGCTTTATTTGAGGTTTTCTAGTATGAACCGCCTTTTTAGCATGCCACAACATACTCAATAGGATTCAGGTCAGGACTTTGACTAGGCCACTCCAAAGTCTTCATTTGTTTTTCATCTTCTCACTAAATAATAAAAAACATCATTTAAAACTGCATTTTGTGTTCAATTATGTTATCTTTGACTAAAAGTTAACGGTTTTTGATGAGCAAAAACATTTAAGTGTGACAAACATGCAAAAGAATAAGAAATCAGGAAGGGGGCAAATAGTTTTTCACATCACTGTATATTCTTTGCTCTTAATACTTCTAAGACATCTACTCAAAGCATTGTTTTTGCTCTTGTGTAACTTTTGTTAATTCGCAGAAATTATATTGAAGTATTTAAAGGACATAGACTCATTATAACTGCTAGTGTACTGTCCACACATCTTAACCTCCGTCACATGCTTCTTTTGCTGTACAGGTCTGTAACAGGATTGGCTAAAGACTACTAGTGGGTGTGACCTGCTGTAACACGGAAATAAAGCACAAATCCTATATTAGTAGCTGTGGACACTAACAGCATAAAAAAAACTCTTAAAGGGCATGTCCACCCCCAAACCATAATTTAAACCACTACTGGCCCCACTATGTAGTGTGTAAAAATCCTTACCTCCCATCCCAGCTCTATATTGTTTTCCTGTAGTTCCCCCCCCCCAAAGTCCCAAACACTGTCCAGCAGGAGGATAGCAGAGTTCATATAGGACTGTGCCTCCTGTCTCCCCTCCCGCAGAAGTTTGGCATGCACACTGCAGACATTCTCCGCCTCCCTCTCCCTCCTGATTTTGTCTCCCTGCCCCTACCATAAAACCCTTTTTATATTATGTACTGCTCCTTCCCCCAGCCCCAACCGCATAACTATTATTCACAGAAAGTGCCCCGATCTTTGCTTACCATGTCTCACTCCTTCGCCGGTCTGAACTCCCGGGATGGTAAGTAACTATTGGGGCACTTTCTGTGAATATTAGTTATGCGGTTGGGGCTGGGGGAAGGAGCAGTACATAATATAAAAAAGTTTATTACAAGGGTGGACATGCCATTTAAAGGGATTTTCTCCCCACAAAGTAGTATATACATTCTGGTAACATTAGTCATATCTAAATTAGATTCAACCTTTTAGAAGGAAACCGGCTAAACCTAGGTTTGACTTAGCCCTCTTGGTTGGTAACGTTCCGAACTTAAAGGGCATGTCCACCCCCAAAACTAATCCCCCCAACTAATGGCCCCACCATGTAGTGTAGTTTAATCCTTACCTCACATCCCAACTCCATCTGGTTCTCCTGTAGTCCCCCCCCCCCCCAAAGTTCCAAAAAACTGACCACTAGGAGGCTAGCAGGTCCATATAGGACACTGCCTGCTACCTGGCCTCCCGGAGATTCCTGCCATGCGTGCTGCAGCCCTTCTCCCCCTCCCTCTCCCTCCCGTTCTGCTATCCCTCCCCCTAGCGTTAATCCCCTTCTGCTATCCCTTCCCCCATGTCCCCCAGCCCCAACTGCATACTTTTTATTTTTAGAAAGCTCCCAATGTTTTACTTACTCTCCGCTTTCCTACGCAGAAGTGAGCTGCCGGGGCCGCGTCCGTGATTGGCTGCCGCTCAGCCAATCACAGGCGCGGCGCCAGTCCCGCCCCTCTGCTTGCTTTCCTCGCAAGCAGAGGGCCGGGAGCGCAGCGAAGGAAAGAGGGGAGGTAAGTAGAGTTTGGGGGGCTTTCTGAAATTAAAAATTACGGGTTGGGGCTGGGCGACCAGGGGAACAACATATAAATATTAAATTTTAGGGTGGACCTAGCCTTTAAAGACCCAGAAAGATTCCCTTTGAATTAACGGTATCATTGTTGTATACCTCCCTTGCATAGGGCGGCAGATCACCAACATAATTTCTATACAGAAGTGCTGACTCACTTGTTAGTGCTGGAGAGTAAATATCACACTCCAAATAAATGAGGTTACCCCCCCCCCCCCCCGAAAAACTCCATATAGCACTTGCTGCATAATCAAGTAATAAAAATATGCAATCTCATATAGCAAACACAGGCAAAAGCTCTTGTGTAATTTAAGGCTGGACAATTTACACTTAAGTCTCCATCAATATGAGTCGATAAAGTTTGGAACGGTTTGTTTGACACTTGAAACAGGCATACACATGGCACAAGCTTGATGCCCTCAATTGCCCACCAAATTAATTTTATTGACCAAATGGAATCATGGTGTTTCGGATGGTCTATTTAATTGGGTTGTATTGAGGGGGAGGAAATTATGTTTCTATTTAAACTTTGTTACATTTGTGTATCCTATGTATCCAAAGTGTTTCTCTGCATTGTACTAATGGAAATCACATATGTATATCTAGTGAGTAATGTACAGTGTTTTTTACAATCACTATGAGATTGTGATTTTATTACTTGATTATGCTGCGAGTCAATAAATTCCAAAGTACACAAACATCCTCCCCTTCTTTTTTTTCTTCAACAAAAAGAAAATCTTATTTAATTAAACTGCCAGAGCTGCTTACCTTGGCAAAGAAAGGCAATTTTACTTTTACTATAATAAAAAATCACAGGATGATTGCTATTGGCTGTTTGAAGGCACATATCTCTACAGGCATGCTTTATTTTCACTTTAGTGTACCTTTAAGACAAAATATTGACCAATAATTAACATATGGACAACTGCCCAAAATCTAGGCAGCTAAATTGGTCAACAATTTTATGCTGCCTATACATGGAGTTCTTAACTTTAAACATCTGGAAAACCCTCTGTCCCAATCATTTTGCATCCGACAATAAAGGGCATGTCCACCCTGCAAGAAAACATTTTACATATGATAGGGCACCCTATCCCAACTGCTAGGATTGTTTGTTAAAAAAATTGTGAGTTCTGCACAGTTTTGTTTTTTTTTTTTTTACAAACAGACTTAGCAGTTTGGGTTGGGATAGGATGCCCTACCATATGTATAGAGGGTTTAGAGGTAGGGCACATGGCAGCAAAGAGAGCTCTTAAGGGAGGGGGAGAAAGGGCTCTCCTGCACATGCCACTGTCCTCTCAGAGGACAGGAAGGCGGCGGAAACCTTTCACACATGAAGACAGTTCCTACTCTTCCTGGTCTTTGGACAAGCACTGCAGAAGAACCATTTGGAGCACGGATGTAAGGTAAGGATTTTTTTTTAACATTACAGGGGCCAGTATGGGGTTAAATTTTAGTTTTGTGGGTGGACATGCCCTTTAAGACTTGAATGTCAATTGCAAACAATAGTCCGGCCATGAAATGTTGTGGGAATATTGTTATGGCCTGCTGCAGCCAACGTAAAGATCAATTCGTCCTTGTTAGATGGAACATTGTTAGTGTATGGCTGCCTTTAGCTATCCATCTTAAAGGGCAACAAAATTCTCCACATTCTCATTACTCCAATAAGCAGTGTCTCTCCTCCCATTTTCTGTGTTTATTGATAAATGTATCCAATTAATATATGGCTACTGTGGCTTACATCCAATAAATCCTTTCTCTTTGGTGCTTCCACTGTGTGAAGTTGCTGTTTTCAACACATGCTCTTATCTCTCATGCACAGCAAATTAGTGAATCTGTGACATGTATTTCATCCTGGATGCTGACAGCCAATCCTATTACAGCACAACTGCCTCTCTCCTCTCTGATACAACTGAGCTTTTACAGCGTGTTAAGATTCTAATCTGTGTACATTCCTTTGTATTTCATCAAACTGCTATGCTTTCAAAATTAACCTTTGCATTTTATTTCCCAGCCATCTTGAGAATTTAACCTGTAACCTCAAAGATTATTATGTGAGCTGTAAGATAAGCCCACTAACCTTTTGGCAGATTAAGCTAGCTCCTCCCTCCATGCAGTCAATTAAGGCTTTCACAAATGACATCACCAATGGCTGACTGCTATTCTCCTTAAATGGTATCTCCACTGCTAAAATCACTTCCGTTTTATTGAAGAATGGTAAGTAAAGGAGCTGTGTCTTACCTCCCATTCTTCAATAAAACGTTCAGGAGCCGGGAACAAAGTTGCAGAACTTACCTTGTCTCTCGCTGCGTCCTCTGAAAAAATTTATTTTAGCAGTGGAGATACCCTCTGCACATGCTTAAGCTTATTAAAAACTCATTGAGCATAAGCAGGAGGCAGATACTTGTTTGCCACAACGGAAGGGAATATCTAGTTAAAAATGCATGTAATAAACAAATAAAAATAGCAGTTAGTTTTGCGGGCAGATAACTGACAAGTTTGCCTTTTTTTTTTAAACGGCCTTTAGGGTTAGGCCCCACTAATGCTTTGCCGTGTTCTCAATGTGCATGACATTTTATTTATGTATTCAATTTATGTAAATTGCATAAAGTAGATCCCACTGAGTGCGATCTGTTGTGATTTTAGACCGCATGCACTCACCATGTATTATGTATTAGATACGTTTTTTCCTAATGATAACTTCCCGCGGCACTTGAAGCCCTTCCCGGTAATTGTCTTCTAGGGGTAGTTTGCGGCCGAAAACCAGCCTCCTAGGCCCCGCCGCGAGTGTTGGGAGGCTCCGCGGGACTTGAAGCCTTTCCCGGTAGTTTCGTCTTCCAGGGGGTGTTTGCGGTTGTTCGCGGCCGAAAACTAGCCTCCTAGGCCCCGCCGCAAGTGTTGGGAGGCTCTGCAGGGGCTTCCCCCGGCACTTGGAGCCCCAGACCTGGTGCTGTCAAGTTGTATACATACAATACTGTACACACATTAGCTCCCTCCTCCAGCTAATCCCCAGGGCTCTGAAACAGGAACAGGCAGAGTCTCGATACCTAGCAACAGCAGGGATCGCCCACCATTTCTATAGGCAACCTGGATTCCGACCAATGTGGAAGGGGTTTGTTAGATGCTGTAGTTTACACACATGCGGCAGTAAGGAGGAACCTGGTGCTTGTTTAATATGGGGTATTCCTATTGGCTGCTAGAATACAGTCGGCCACTATTACAGTAATGTGACAATTTATAATAATTGTACTAACCTGGAAGCTGATCATTGTGAGCACTGCTGCTAACAGGACAGGAGACAGAGCGGGACGGAGCGCGAGAGGGAGCGGGACGGAGCGCGAGAGGGAGCGGGACAGAGCGATTATTTTGAACATATTAATAAACTAATTGTTATACCTTTTTAAATGTTATACCTTTTACATTACAATATACACTTTGGACTATGTAGGTGGGGGTAGGCTAAAATAATATTATACATAGTTAGTCTAAAAACTCAATGCAATCTCCACAAAATGGAAAATTGGGGGGGAAGGGGGAGGGGCTTAGTATTATTTTCGTGTGATTTTATAGTATTTGATGCAATAAGTTATGTTCTAGAATTCAGATTTTAGGGGACATTATATTTCCCTAATAATGCCAGTTTTGAGTGTCTCTCGAGTGCAGATAGTCTAGTGGGTTTGCTTAGGGTTAGGACTATACCTAACCTAACAAATGTTTGGCTGTATTATTTTTATTACCCAGAGCACTGTCACTTAATATGTGATTGGCATAGAGGGTGTAAATAGCTAAAAAAAACATTTTTTGCAGTACTAAAAATATAAAAATGGTTAAAGGCAAGTCATTTTTTTTCAATTGTGTCCCTTTAATACAGGATTAGTCCGGGACTAACCTGGCAAATGAAAACTGTATGTGCTGTAGCTCCTAAAAGAAACAATATTGTGAGGTAGGAATAATCAATACTTGCCCCGTGTACTTTCCATTTTTTTGAAAAAATTAAATTTTTAGATTATAGATATCCTTTAATAGAAGTCTATGAAAACACATATAAATGTAGACACCAGCGTATAGAAGCAGATAAAATCAACATGACATGCGATTTCTGTTTTAATCATTTTCCCCTGCGAAACGCAAACTTGTGTTAAAGCGGCTACAAGCAGGTGGCAAAAGTGCACAGATATGCACTGCACTGCAGTGGGGCCTCTGCCTTAACCATTGCAAAAAAAGGGGGGAAACTTGGCTAGGAGCAAGTGATTTTAACATGATCAATTTGACTGGAAATACATATTTTCATTTACACTCTACTCTTGTGGCTACATTAGACTGACAATAAGATATTCCATTTAACCGACTGCAATTGTATAAAGCATCAGGTTTATGCCATTTGTGGCTTTGTCATTGGCCTGCTTTGACTTTCCCTCTCAACGAGTAATGCCTGTCATCATACCTCCTCCCACTTTGGAGTGCGCCGTCTTCTCCAGCGGCATGCAGACAGTGGGAGGAGATTGATGCCGTGGAGCTCTCGCTTTTGCGTCCATGACCTATGATTTACAGGTTTCTTTTAGTATATAGGATAAGCTCCTATTCCCCCTCCCTTTTAGTTGCAGACAATTGCTCCTGTAAGCTTTTTAAAAAGTTACCTTTTTTTGTAGTTTGTAATTTTTGCATACAGTAGGCTTGGGTAAACACGGGCAAATGTTATGGGATGACCAAACGATATGTCTGTGTTTTCATGTCTGGCCTTCTTTTGCCACAACCTACATTTTTTCCCCGTTCGCTCTTTAGTGGCAAACGCTCAGCTTTGATGAAGAATCTTATTGTGTTCCCTGCCTTAAAGGAACACTAAACTTAAAGTAGTATTTGGCATCCGTTTCTATTATTCACAGGAAGGTGAGAACGCTTATTCCCATCTCTCTTTGATTATTAGTTTGCTCAGGCTACCTGGAACTTACCTTACCACGCTCCTCTCGCAAGCCGCTCCTTCACTGACAGATGCTCTGTCCCGACCGCGCGCCCTTACAAATGATAGGGCGCACGATCAGTTCAGAACATTATGCTATTTACCTTCCCTCATTTTTGCAACATCTGACAACTGCCTCAGTAATCATTTTGCAATTGACTTGTTTTCTACATGCTAAAGCAAGGAATGTTGTGGGGATATATTCGATCCAACAATCAAACATAGATAAATGAGACTTCGAGAGGGGGAAGTGAGTGAAAGAGAAGGGGAGAGAAAGGATGAATGGATAGAGACAGAAAAGTGTGGTTCTTTTATAATGTATTTACATGCGTATATAATCTAAATTTTTAAGTGACTAGCAGGAGAATAGGAATTGGAGGGGTAGCTGGCAAGCAGAGTGGAAGCTGGAGGGCCGGAAAGCAGACTGGCAGCTTCTAGGCACCAATACGAGCAAGCAGACTGACTGAGCCACCACAATGGGCAGCCAGTTCCTTCACCTCCACTACATTTGCGAGTACCGAATATTTTTTATTCGCCCAATATTTTCCTCTGCCACTTTTCACTTCTGACACGTTAACAGGCACCACCTGTAAGATAATAAATAATCCAGATATCGCACAACCATACTAAATGTGTAGCATTAGAGGGGATATCACGCCCATGTAATCCTTGTGGTGCTGTGAGGGTAAATATAATATACATCAAAAAGCCCAAGTACACCCAGGGATTACATAGCCATTCACTGGGCACTTACGTAAATACCCTCACCATGGCACAGTATATTGGACACTACTCCTCTCCTCCTTTAAAAGTTTCACCTGATTTATTTTAAGAGGTTTAAAAGCAACTGCTGAGTATGCTTTGTTCTTTAAATTGGGGGAAACCTTGCACAAACAAATCCAGAACAGAACTACTGTCTGCATCGCCGCTGGTTGGGACTGATGAAAATTTCCTTTGGTTAGTATTACCTTCCTTTACTTAAAGGTAGAAGGAGCTGATATGTTAGGCCCACGTATTGGCATTTTGCAGACTGATTCTCATACCATTTATGGGTTGATTTTGGGGGGTGACATGCCTTTTAATTAGCCAGTTATTGACTCCACAGCACTGGTCCTATATGTCTTTATCTGCTAAGTAGCTTTTTTTAAAGGGCATTTTCATCCCCAGCAGTAGAAACTATACTTGCCTTCCCCAGAGATTTATTGTTTTTGTTTTATTTGCATACCTCCCTGCTGTCCGGTGAAGCTCCATTTATTTTCTCCCAGTCCTTGCCTCCTCTGTAAATTTAACTGCTGCAACCTTGAAGAGAGTCTGCATTCTAAGGAGATCCCAGCTTAACCATGGAAGAGAGAGTTAAGTAAATGGAGTTTTAGGGGCCGCAGGGAGGTAAGTACATAAAAGATCTGTGGGCTTGGGGAGTGGAGAAGGTAAGTATATACCTTACTGCTGATGGGGTAGGGACATGCCTTTTAAGGAATGTATTTGCAAGTTTTGTTCAGGCTTCTTTATATGCCACTACTGGTTTCTAATCAGGGTGGATTTGATTTAAATCTTTAAATCACTAGTCAGTAGGGCTTGATTTAAATCATAGTATTTTAGATAAAGACTAATTCTTGCTGGTATAACTTTAGTATGCAAGTAGATTGATTTGATTTGAAGATTTTTAGAATACTGTAATAACGACTTAAAATAGATTTACTCAACTGAAACAATAACATTACAGCATATGTTATTTGCTAAAACAAAGCAATTCACTGAACTTCTTGAAACTTAGCACTGAAGGGGTTGATTCTGTATTCATAGGTTTATAGAACAATAGGATTAAGGTCTTTTTCTCAACTCTGTTCATGTTATAACATTTTTGCTGTAAAAAAGAGGCATGTGATCTTTGCTGAGCCAAATTCAGTTTTGAGAACTGCAAAAGTAAACCGAGCATCTGTGATATCTTGTAGGCAGAGAAACTGACCAATAATCTTAGAAAAACCTCTGGAAGAGCACGACAATGTGAATAGATTAATGGAATTTATTTGCCAAAATAATTAAACATATACATCCTTTTTCAACATAATTAAAAAACAAATCTTTATTTCATGAAGGAATAACCTTTGGATGGTAATATATTTTCCTCAAAAAGCATTTTATTAAAAAAAAAAAAACAGATTTAAATTTAAAAAAATCTGATTTAAATCCAAAAAAACCCAGATTTTTTTTTATTTTTAAATCATTGATTTTTATCCACCCTGTTTCTAATACACTCTAAGTGGATTTTATATTGATCCAAGGAGTTTTTGTGATGACATCCTGTTAATCAGAATTTCCACAGATAAGCTCTAGACATTCCTAAATTAAAATACCTTTTATCATCTTTCATTTGTACCAAAGGCAGTACTTACACCAAAGAGCAAATGCAGTCTTACATTATTCCTCAATTTACAGTAGCTTATATATTTATTTTTTTTTTATCTTTGCTGAATGAAGCTTTAGAAGAAAAAAAAAAAGGGGAGAAAAAATAAAAATCTGTCTTTAGCACAAGTCTGGGTTCTTTTGCTAACATGACTAATCTATTTTGACAACTAGTATTGAAATTCAGAAAGCTTGTTAAAGGATGCTTGAGTAAGTCTGGTAAGCAGAAACAACTCTTTGTACTGCCATTCCAGTGTCCTCATTGTCAATGAACAAGTGGCAGGACTGTGGCCTGGGAAAAGTTGGGGTGGGGGGGATAGTTTTGATTTTGTATAGAGGGGAAATTGAGCATTTAAATGTGGGAGTGTTAAAAGGCTTGTTTACTGATCACGTAAATGGCTTGATGTTCTTTATAAAAAGGAATGTGCCCATTGCCTAGTTTTGATACTAGTCTTCAACAGTGTGAGACTCACATTTTTTACTAAATGTTTGAAGAGTGCATATCCCACTGTCTTAAACTTTTTCCCCAGTAACACTTTTTTGTTGTTTTTTTGGGGGGGGTGTTCTTTCTATTTTTATTTATGTGGTTGTTTCTGAATAGTGCAATTTGGGGAAAGTATAATTGTGCTGCAAAAGGTAGCCTTATAAGAATGAACATGTTTTTTGCTGGGAGTTGTTGGTAAAAATTCAGGTTCCAGGACAGCGAACAAACTGTCAGCGCATCAATGTTGATGTCTAGACAAATCTATTGTGGTTGATTGCTCATGGCAGTTTGGCTTGTAAATAAATTGATTGAATGGCATTTGACTCAAGCCTCATAAGTAAGTAAATTGCTTTGCTTGAGCCAATGCAATAACCATTTTTGTTAATTGCTTCATAAAAAAAATGACCATTGGTTCTTGTATCTTGATTGTAAGATCATGAAATAGATATGTTTTAATAGATGATCAACACATTATGGGGAAAACTTCTTTCTGATTAAAAGGAAAAAAAAAAGTGATCAGCTGCCAGCTGTTTCTAAAGTAAAATTAAGATCACCTCCCCAACTGTTATATGCCTTTAATATTGCCCACCCCGGAATTGGGAAATTTAAGTAACACCTCCCCCCCCCCCAGGTAAAAATGGTATATGGTTGCTGAAACAAAGTCCCAAATGCACATGAACCTGGTAGGGTGCGGACATCTCAGGACCCACCCCTAAAGCCATAGGCATATACGAACAAGCTAAGTCAGTCGCACTCAAACTGTGAATGTATTTAATAGTGATCCACAAAATCACTCTTACTCATGTATTTTTAAGCATTTACCTGGATGACGTTCTCCTAATTTTTGTTGTGCATTTTATCTTTCAGGAAAAACAAACAGCGGTAGTTTCTCTGAAAGGACTCAACTTTCTGGAACATATAATGTCCGTAAAGGGAAAATGCAATTGCCTGTAAACAGGTGGACAAGACGACAAGTTATTCTTTGTGGGACCTGTCTGATTGTATCATCAGTGAAAGAAAGCTTGACTGGGAAGATGCACATTCTCCCTTTAATAGGAGGAAAAGTATGCGTGCCCTCAACTAATTTTACATTTTTTTTTTTTTGCTTTAGAAAATGTAGATACAAGACATTGGGTCTGAGTGAGGAGGGGGCAAGTGGGTCTGTAAATGTGCCAAGGGGGGCTGTAAGGGGAGGAGCCATTGGGGGGCCTGCAAGGGGAGGGGCCCGGGGCTTGCAAGGGGAGGAGATGACACAGGACAGAGTGACTGTCTCATGGTTTCAGAGCAGGAAGTGCAGTGGATCTGGTGATGCTGCTCCCATATCACACACGCAAATTTAAATATCTTCTAAACTATGCAAAAAAAACAATGAAAGTAAATTCCAAAAATACTCAGGAAAGCAATTCCTATGAATTTACCTAAAGTCATTTTTGCACCACAGTTCTCCTATTAATTCTATAGAAATTCAACTTGATAAGTATTGTGGTTACCTTCCCACAAAGTGGGGGAATTGCCTGTACAGAATTTTACTGCTGATTTGCTTAAAGAGGAACTGTGGTCTTCATAAAAGAACCCTGAATACCATGATTGAAAAGGGCTTTTGCGCACCTTGCAAACAACCCTAGAATGATGTCTCTAGCTGCTGTGTTCAAACTTTTACTTAACTGTTTGAGTTGTCTGTCTCCCATGCATCATGAGCTGTGTCATAATTCCCACCCCCAGAAATCCATTTTTTAGAAAACTAGTTACAGGCCTGCAGTAACGTCCTGTTTTGACACCTTACTCTGGGCGTTCCTATAACACCTCTTAGCCACTATCCAATCACGCCCTTAACACTTGGCTGTGATATGCTAATTGGGATTTTCCAGGGTACATAATTGCCACAGATTCTTGTACAAGTCATTCTGAATTGAGAAAGCCATTCGGATGACTAGCAAAACGTCTTCAAGAACTAAACTTCAAGTCCAGTTGATCTTATTGAAAACAACCGATTTAACATGTGTGATTAGCGCAATTGCAACTTGTTTCTCACTCCCCGAAAAACAGTTCAATGTGGCCATCCACATTGAAATACTCTGGCATGTGATACAAAAAAAGATTGGAAGTGTGAACTATGCCAGTGTGGTCTTAATACTTCTGATAAACATGATACAATACATATCTTTCTAAGATAAAGCTTACTAAGCTCAGACATACTCTGGTACACAAAGAATTTCCTAATCTGCTTCTTGTCTCTGTGTATAAAATTACATAACTGGAGTACATTAAAATCACTACATTGTTGTAAACAGTAGATTACAAACTTTAAATTGAATAGATTTTTTTTTTAGATGGATGTGTCCTTTAGAGGACTGTGTTTTCCAAGCTCTGTCACCGCACAGTCTGAGATTCATCCAATCCGCAAAAGCACTTATTTCTCATTGGTTATGCCCTGTGCAGAAGGGGGATGGAGCAACGACACTACAGTCATTTAATGAGCTTGAACTGTGAAGGCTGGTATACATAATCGGATTAACTTGTGTGGTCCTGATCAATATTTTCCATCTTTTATGAACTAAATTTAAGTGACCTGGTCCAGGAATTGATCTAATGTTGGGCTTTTATATTGCCTAGCTTCTACTGTTCTGTCATTAGTGTTTTTGTAAGACAGAAAGAAAATTTCTGGATAACTTACATCAAACTTTAGGGTTTTTTTTTCTTCTTTTCTTTCTAGTAACAGTTTTAAAACCTTTTTTTTTCTGATCTAATTGTAGGTGGAAGAGGTTAAAAAACACCAGCACTGCCTTGCCTTCAGCTCATCTGGCCCACAGAGTCAAACGTACTTCGTGTGTTTTGATACATTTACAGATTACTTAAGATGGCTGAGACAAGCTTCCAAGGTAAATCCGAATAGTTTTAAATTCTTATTCCCATGTATTTTCTTTTATTGGATTAAATTAAAATCATGTAAATTCAGAGTTACTAGTCGTTCAGTATTGCCCTACAAATGTAGCTCTACAAATGTTGCAAAGGTATGGGAGATCTTTATATTTTTCTTAGGTGATTTCTTTTAGCTGGTACCTCCTTGCTTCACAAATTCTTTAGGCTGGTGCCCCTTACTTTGTTTCATTTTAGAATGTAAACTTATAAAAAATGTGGAACTCTGGGCTCAACAAAGATCTAAACTTTGTGTCTGTGTTTCTAATCTAAATGTCATGTAGAATTAATCAGGCCAAATTCCTCAAAACCACGCAAACCCATAAATTTCTCATTTATACCACACCCTCAATAGACACTAAAACTGGGTACACAAGAGGGGATTATTTGTTCCAACTGAGCAAGAGCTCAGCTGGGACAAATGTCTGTCGACTGCGGCAATCGTGTCCGTGGCAGACAGTTTGTGCAACCGATCGTGCGGCATGATCGGCCGTGATTTACCGGCAGACATTGGTCGTGGCTGGAGACGAAAGCAGCACAGACTTTTCGGCCCAACCGACTGATACACGGAAGCATCAGCCGATTGGGCTGAAAAATCTGCCCGTGTGTACCCAGCTTGAAGGTGAACTGTGTCTGACAGTTTGTTTAATCTTTGCTAATTCTTTTATTACCTACTGTGATCATTGAATGTGTAATTACTGTTTTATTTATGTAGGCCATTGCCAGGCATGGGGGCAAAAGATAAAGTATGTGTAATGTCAGAAAGTCTTTGTTCTAGTATGCATAAAATAGTTTTTTTCACAAGATTCAGTATTTTATCATGCCTGAGAGAGAAGCCTAAAGTCGTATCCGATGCTATCGGGGCTTTATCAGCAGTGTGCAGCGGCTTTCCGAATGAGCGTGCACCTGGTGAATATTCGTGTTGGCCTCGTGGACGTTCGGGAAAGACTGTAAATTTCCTTCGGCCATGGTAGACTCTCTATGGAGGGTGTCGGCAGCGGTTGCCGAGTTTAAGATGGAGAAGAGAGATATAACAGGCTGGGAGACCAAGTAGCAGAATGTTACAGTAGTCAAGACTGGAGATTAAAAGGGCACGCATGAGCATTTTAGTAGTGGAACGAGAAAGGAAAAGACGGATCTTGGCAGCTAAGTAAGTTTGAATGTGTCAGGTTTGGTTAGAAAGGGTGTTGGTTTGTTGAATTTCGGGTGCAGGTTCGGGTTGGATCTTTACAAAAACCGGGCAATGCCGGGTACTCTGCTAGTGTGAAAATAAAGAAACCAAGCCTGAATAGAGGTGGGGGGTTCGACACCAACTGTCTGCCATGTACAATGCTGTTTTGACACCTTACCCTGGGGAGTTCTTCTTAACACCTCTTAGCCACAATGCAATCACGACTTGCATTCAGAAGGTCCCTAACACCTGGCTGTCATATACTAATTGGGACTTTCAAGGGTATGTAATTGCCAACAGATTCTTGTACAAGTCATTCTGAATTGAGAAAGCCAGTCGGATGACTAGAGAAACGACATTAAGAACTAAACCTTCAGTCCAGTCGATTGAATACAACCGATATATCTGGGGCATTGTTTGCCAAAAGAACATGTCAGAGGATAAGTGGACATCCCTTAAGACTTAAAGTAAATAAATTTAGTCTTAAGTTTGGAAAGGTTTTTTTTTTTTACTGTGAGAACTGTAAAACAATGGAACTGTCTAACATTGAAAATTGTGATGGCCAGTTCATTGGATAGTTTCAACAGAAAGCTGGATGAGTTTCTGAATACAAGGAATGTTGCAGGTTGCTGGTATTGATACATAAATTAGAGTTGATTCAGGGATATTACCAATTGCCACTTGTTGGTAAGGAATTTTTTTCCACCTTTTTATAATTCTGTTTTTTTTTGCCTTCCTCTGGATCAGCAGTTAGGCAGGAAGTGTGGGTATTGCCGAGTGGGTTGAACTGGATGGACGTATGTCTTTATTCAACCTCAAATACTATAGTATTGTTCACAAGGAGGTACTTAACAAAGTACATAAAATCTGTTTAGTGTCCCATTAAAGAGGAACTGTATTCTTCATATAAGTGCCCTCTATTTATTAAAATTTTACCTTTTTAAAATGACTCCAGGATTATCCTAACTGACATCTATCCTGACATAAGCTGAGACAACACTACATGCGTGTTTGCGCACATGATTTATGCATGTGGATGCCCACTTGCGTTGCAATCATTTTTATGTATCTAATTGCATGCGTTCTGTTAATCGGCTCCAAACCAATTGGCCAACAGTAGTTTGTGCTTTTTAACACATTAACGTATTTAGATCGGAGCACCTGTTGAAACACGCAAGTACGGCCTAGCCCTTACAGCAGTAAAAGGGGTGGTGTTTCCTACTTACACCGAGAGATGTGACATGGCCAACACTACTGCTTTACCCCCAAGTCTCCAGTTTGAACATCCTACTGCTGAGTATAGTCAGCTGCATCATAAGCCCTTCCCCCGAGCTTCTTAATCACCTCCCCCCCCCTTTATTCTCCTATTTTGAGAAAGAAATGCTAGTGCCATGCAGTACACAATGAGAATTGCTAAACATAGGAAAGTAAATACACTTGGGGAGGTGCAGTCAATTTCCCTATCACAACTGACCTGCACTTGTTCCTGTGATGTAGCAACCACTTTGCGACTGTTATTGCATTGTGTGAATGTGAGCTGTAAGTTGGAATCTCTTGCATGGCTTTAAAGGAGAACTAAAGTCCCCAGACAACATTGTCCCAATAGACAGAGCACATTCAGAAAACATAACAAGCTGTGTGTCATCTCTCCCTTTGCTGTGGATGCTGGGTGATTTGATGAAAATAACATGTGAGTTCTAGGGGTCAGCTCCCATAATTAACCTTATCTGGGAACATCCAGCTAAGTATGCACAGTCTTCCTGGAAGCTGACAGCCAATCATGTTACAGCTCCCTCTGACACAGAGCACAGATTTCAATGCAGTTTTTGTGTAAACACATTACAAATGCTCCTATCCCTAACAATGATAAATTCCTTTGCTTTTCATACAAAAAAGAAAAGTAATCTTTGCAGTGTATGCCTTTGCTAGCATGGATGAAAGAAACGGAACATTTAAGATTTCAGCAAAAAATAAAAGTATGGGGAATTGAACCAGCAACCTTCTATACTGTGACTTGCTAAAAAGAAAGTTTTCTTCTTCTACGCCACAAGTATTTATCTAGTACATGTGAGTCTTTTATCTTTGGCTAGACACATAATAAAAACAAAAAAAAGGGAACATGGGGAATTGAACCTGTGTCCCAATAGTTTTATTCCTAACCCAGCACTTTAGCAGAACACTCCACCAGTGAGCTTGCAATAGATAGATGTACATTTCAGTCAATGTCAGTAAAATCAGTTCACTATTTTGTATTGCCACTGGAAGACTGTCAGCAATTCACGCTGGTTGGTAAATAAATAACAGAGCTGCTATATATAAAGTTTGTACATGTAGATACTTTATATTTTTCTAGAAACAGAAACAAACAAAAAAGCAATAAACTCAGGCAGTAGACTGTTATATTGTATCATAATTAAACTAGGGGTTTAGAACTTGACTTCTTGGTCTCTTTGTTCCTAAGAACATAGCATTTACATAGTGCGCCACCAGCAACTCCACTGTGATCACAGGAACATTTAGAAACGTTATTTCGCTAGAAAGAGAAGCTAGAAATTTTGTGCATAGAGAAAGTGAATACTGGGGTCAGGGGGCGTGGCACTTTGAAGCCAACATGGGCTATGAGTTGTACTGGCAACAACATGGAAGCCTCCTTTGTTATAGAATCTATTACTTATATCTACTTAATGCAAATAACTAGAGAAGAATCTTTAAATGTATAGGTATTCTAGGTAGAAAAGCTTTAACATTAGTATTTTAAAAAAATAAGTTTAGTTCTCCTTTAAAGCCACAATTGAAAAGACTTTAATTGTGCAAGAAACGTGTGCAATAATTGTCGCAAAAAAATCGTTGCATTGCTTGCTCTGTGCTATTTCCAAACATCTTTGGAAATGGAGCAGGCAATGCAAAATGAGTACAAAACCTCCACTAATCCGATTTGCATCAGTTATCATGGGTTTTCCACTTGTTTTATCCAGCATGTAAAATTGCATCTCCCTGAATGTCTTGAAGGGTATCTTTACCATTAGATACAATAAGACCCCATTGCTCCAAAACCTTTTCCCCCAGATTTTAAATCTGAGCTTTAGATCTTGAGAAATCACCATTTGAAATCACAGCATTTACAGGGTAAGACCTGTCACTCCAAAAGCAGAAATTATAATGTGTTCCGTCCATGACCTACTACTAGGATCTTTGGCTGCCTGCCAGCACACTCTGCATTATTTAAGAGAGGGGAAGGGGAGACCTGTATGTAAGCAGAGCAGTGTCTATGGTGAGCTGTGCAGTGAGTAAAGGAGTTAGTGTCACAGACAGCACAAGAAGTCAGTGAGTAAGGGAGGCAATTAGGAACACTCACTAACATGAATAATTGAATGACAAAGCAAGCACCGATAAATGTTCACTTTCAGAAAATGTAAAGTTGTTTGAGTGAGTATAGTGACCCTTCAAAATAAACTGTAGTTCTTTATTATGTTGTGTTTGTGTGACTTCATTGCAGAACTGCATTACACTAAAACCTATTAACCATTAAAAATGTATCCAAGTAGAGGGAAAGGGGGTATTTTGTTCCCTGAGTCCCTTGTGCCGCTGAGACGCGATCCCAGGCAGCTGTCCAAATTTCTGGAGGAATTCCTTTTTGACCGTTTAACTGTGGAGATAGCTCCTTATTCCAATTTCTTTGTCGAAGACCAGAAGTGACAATAAGAAGGGAAGGCTAATACATGGACATCAAGAGTCGATCCAATATGCAAGGTTTTAGCCATCCAGGCACTGGGTCACATTGTGAACACACACACATGTTCTCCTTTTCCAACTTTTAAAGTGGCTCTGTTTTGGATTAATGTTCAGACCAGTTTCTCTGTGTAGAGCAATGTATTTTGTATATAGTTTGATATCTAATGTCTTTATATCAGTAATAATTATATTGTATGTAAACAGTACAGTCTTTGAATTCACATGTCATATTGTTAATAATGTTCAAAATGTTTTATATTTGGCTTTGTGGATTTAGCTCCTGGTCTATAATTAAATAATGATCCCACCAAGTCTTGAGATACTGACATGGAACGTCCGTATCTTGCTCAAATTATTGATACAATGTATGATGAGCTTTATTGTGACAGAGGTTCCAGCATAATCCAGAAGGATAAAACTAATTTTCATATTACAGTATGTCATGCGGGGAGTCTTCCCATCTTGCCCATATATTGCTATATTTTTTTGGACAGCCCCTATAGGTATACACAAATGTCTTGTATGGCAGAGTTTCATTTACTGCCTGTTTCTATTAGGTGAAGAGGGGGCGAGTGGTTAGCATCCAATTTCTGGCTATTAATTAATTTCTTTGCTATAAACAGGATGGTGGTTATAAATATCCTATGAAATTTCTACTGACAAGTGTTTGACTTTATTAAGTAGGCAAACTTTAGGATCTAGACCAATTGGAGGTCCATGTGGTCATGCAAGAATGTGATGATTTGCTGCCCGTAACCCTGCATGTCCATAACACATGTTAAAAGGAGCCTGAGGCTCGCTGGCATTTTGGCAGAGAGGGCTGTGGTCTGGTTTGTATTTGGCAACCTATATTGTTGTTAGATATGCTAGACACAAATAAAGCAAACTGGGTACACACCATAAAATTTTCAGTGTTTTGGTCATTCGGGACAAATTATAATACAGTCTCTTGCCTCTGCCGCTACTTGCCGTTGGTCCGTCCGAATTGGACGAATGCACAATTGTCAGAAAACCACAGCTGATTGTTCGTTCCTCAATGGACCGCACACACTTTGTTGTGGCAAACTGCCGGACACTCCCACTACTGCTACAGCTGATGCTCCTTCCACCTGGCTGACAAGTCGGAAGTGCTGAGCGGTCGGTCAGGAGAAAGGATTGCATATCATTAGAAAGTTCATAGTCCTGACTGAGTTGATCAAACAATTTTAAATTTAGTTTTGTCAAAGTGTATGGGAAATTTGAGTTACCCCTTAAAAGTACTGCTGTTTAGAGGCTGGTACAGAAAGAAATTCTGGGAGGTTGTGATTGCCCCATAGATGGATTTCTTTGCACAGGGCAGGAGTGCAAACAATTTTCAGTAATTTGGGAAAATGTATCCCATTCATCCGACCAATTTAAAATCATAACCCCAAAGGGTTTAACCTGCAGTGTGGAGGAGGTAGGCTCTGTGCCCAATAAAGGTGAGCCAACTGGGGAAATGTTCTGAGAGGACACTGGGCAGAGAGCCCGCATCAACCACCCTAGGCAGTTTGGGGGAATTTTCTATCCTAGACATAGTGTTGTGTCCTAGAGAAACGGGAATAGGCCTTAGTGGCCGGGTATTTAAACCTCCTGTTTTAGTGTACATAGGAGTTTCCTGAATCTAGTTTGTGGGTTAGAGAAGAGTGTTCTGTCGTCAGGTTGAAAACCCGTATTGTATTTGACTTTATTAAGATCGCCTCACCAAGCTGTTGGGTTTGAGGGTTGGGATGTCATGAATGAATTACTTTGCCTTATTTCAATCTATAAATGAATACATGTAAGCAGCACTTACACTGATGGGCTTATTTTGCTGCAGGGATTCAATCCAGTACTTGTTTTTCTCCAGCCCCCCAAGCATGCTCTGTAATCTCTGTGAGGCAGCATTGGTAGGGGGAGTTTTCCAAAATGCAATTGTCTTACCAACTGTCACCATTCCAGCAACAGCAAAATATACATAACAGAAGAGTTTGATACTAAGGTGATTAATTGCCAGCTGAAATGTAAGCTTATATGTATTTCAGACTGTATATATAAAGAAATAGGGGGGCAGATCAACATAAAAATGGTGCAGTGGTACTTGGGAAGAATTATAGTTTCAGGGCCCTGACGTTCCGTGTCAGTATCTCAAGGGTTGGTGGGACCTTTATCTAATTATAGACCAAGAGCTAAATCCACAAAGCCAAACACACAACATTTTGATTGTTATTAACAATGACACATGTGAATCCAAAGACTGTACTGTTTATATACCATATACTTATTACTGATATAAAGACATTGGATACCAATCTACATACAAAATACACGTCTCTTTGCCGAGAACCTGGTCTGAGCATTAATCCCAAACAGAACAACTTTAAAAGTGGGAAGAGGAGAACATGTATGTGTGTTAACCATGTGTGACCCAGATCCTGGATGGATAAAACATTGCATATTGGATCTGTAGATTTCTTAATCAACTCTTGATGTCCATGTATTAGTATGTCACTTCTGGATCCTTGATATTTAGCCTTCCCTTCGATTCATTACTTCTGGACTTCCATAAAGAAATCGGGGTAAAGAGCAATCTCCACAGTTAAAAGGTGCAAAAAGGAGTTCCTCCTGAAATATAGACAGCTGTCTGCCATTGCGTCTCAACTAATTACAGGCACCACTGCCAGTCCGGCCCCTTTTGCTTGGTTCCGTGCATGGAAAAGGCACAGACGCTAAGCAGAAAAACGAATGCTGGTAAGTAGGTTTACAGAACCTTAGAAAGGTAAGAACCTTGCGAGGTTGAGGTTTTGGGAGCTCTTAGCATTGTATCAAAAGTTTTTGTGGGGGGGGGGTGGTCATATTCTTTAAATCCCAGATAAGTGTTCCACCATAAACTCTTTCTATCTTATATAGAAAGTATACGCACAGGTTGTTGGGGGGGGGGGGGGGGTTTGTGTGACAAGAAACAATTACAAACAAATAACTCTCGGTTTATACTCTGGTCATTACGGGAGTTGACGTGAGAGAGGAGGGAGTAATCTACCAGTGTGTGCTTGAGGGCATGTGCATTCTCCCCACTGCACAAACTCACTGGAGGTCAAAGCAAACTGCAAGGGAATGAAGTTACATCTCACAAAGGTCTTTCAATAGCTTTGTCTTTCAGCAACATCTACAGCTCCTGTCCTCCACTGCTTGAGCTAACTATTTGGTCTGTATACTTGAGGCAGGCTCCTTTACTCCCTATATGTTAGCACTCTGTATATAGGACATGGGGAGATTGATGTTTTTAACTACATTATAATAGGTAAATACTGCATATAACTAATTACAGCCACAGAAGTGACAGACTGGTAAATTGAAAGTAAGTCATAGAGGTTGCATTTTTAATCCTAGGTTTATATTCTGGTCAAGCAGTTTTCCTGGATTCTCAGATTAAATATATACGTCTGTTTTATATTTGAGTATATACGGCAATCTATGTGGGGCAGGCATCACAAGTTGCACAATCACAGACCCAAGCCCAAACTCTTATTTGGTTTCAAAGTCCTATGTGGTAATTTTTGGGGGGGGAAGGACACTACTGGTTTCTCATGCTTTTATGTTGTAAAGTGGGAATTGTTACTGTGCTTGTTTCTCAAACCCCTGTGAGGTAATGGTGGGGTTAATGGTCAAATGGGGGTGGGTGTTGCGCCACTGTCCATCATAGCTGTGGTTTGTTGGGAACCTTTAGGATGACTGACCCAGGGGTCCATATATATGGCTGTGGTTTGTTGGGAACCTTTAGAATGACTGACCCAGGGGTCCATATATATGGCTGTGGTTTATTGGGAACCTTTAGGATGACTGACCCAGGTGTCCACAAAATAATTTGTCCATGATTGTGGTCAGTCATGTTCAGCCCCCACACCTTGCTAATATCCAATGGGACTTGTATTATCAGCCAAAATTTAAACACCTACTGTTTAAGTACAGATTTAATAATAATGTAACACTACATAAGTGCCCCTTCTGTGCGATGCTTGAGCAGTGGACACTAGGTAAGAGCCTCTGTTTTTAGTAGAAAAGTTGTTTACATGCAAAGCACTGGTAGATATGATACATATTTGTTTGGAACCATATATGCCTGGATAATGCATATCAATGCAAGTTAAACCTAATTTGAATAAAATATGTTGTTCTCAGATTGCATCTCAACGTATCAGTTCTGTAGACCTATCCTGCTGCAGCTTGGAGTATCTCCCAGAAAACCTGTTTTATAGTCAAGATCTTACACATCTCAACCTGAAACAAAACATTCTCAGGCTTAGTCCTGGTACACCAGAAACCACACTTGATGACCTTCAAAGGTAAATTGGTGCGCATATATATTTTTTGGAAAACTTAACTGCTTTCTGGAGGGAGGGATTAGGGAAATAACAAGGGCTTGGTGAGGTGAAATATTTTACTAACTTCGCAATTGAATGTGAAAGTGATAAAAATATTTACCTAATGTTTAGATTTATTTTGATTTGACTCTTTGGTGACATATGAGCACCTGAATTGTTCAGTAAATGCCACTGATCTGCTGAATATTAGATGTTAAGTGTTTGATTTACACAGATTCTTAATCTACATATGTATACAAATTTTGCTTTTTCTTGTATACTTAAATGAAGATTAATTGGGAAAAAGTGTCCTGCAACAGCTCTCTGACAGAATCAGTTGCCAGGATGTCACCACATTGTGTATAATGGCATGTATTCTGCCTACTTTATTGGCCTCTGGGTCAGTGATGGGCCAATTACTTGACAGAACATAACAGAACAAAGCATACTTATCTGTATTTACTGCTGGCTGCAGTGCACACTTAAGGTGGGCATACACAGCATTGATATTCCGATCAATTCAAGCAAATCGTTCGGAATATCGAGAACACCTTTTCAGGTTTTCGATAGACCAATTGACCTATTAAAAAAAACAAAAAATCCAAGATCACCGGTGCAAGGTATTCACTACTATGCCAGATGGCAGTGCACGCATTGGTGCGATAGCCCACAATCGGAATGCGTGCATTACAAAAAATGGTGATCGCATGCACCCCCAAAACGAATCGCAGTTCATGCAATGTGGCCACCAACATTGACAAGTACTGCTCTGTGATTCTCTCGTACTAGCATGATGAGTAGTGCATGAGAATGCCTAGCTCTTACTGAGCATGGTGTACCTAGCAGATAAGGAAGTAGACATTTTCACTAAAATAGAAAAAAAAATTGTAGAGGTTCTAAATCATGATTTCATTGTTTTAAGAGTTAAATAATTAACTTTTTTCTTAATATACCTGACCCGCTTTAAATTTTTAAAAAAATCACAAACTGTTAACCACTAATTTTATTAACTGGTTACTTATATCCATCTGAAGTGACAAAGCTTCTTTCATTCCTTGTTACTCATCCATTCATTTGAGCTTTCCCTTTTATTTATGTGACACAAGCTAGTTCATATCCCTTTCCTTCCCTGTGGTTGTCAGGCAACAGGAAAAGATCTAGCTACATATGCACATTAAGCAGTCTTTTATCCCCTGCTTTTTAGTTTACTTCCTCCATATTGTTTTTATGTTTTTAAAAACCCTGCTATGTAATGCTACCCATGCACAGTTACGGTAGTTGTTCACAGAAAATTGTTGCATACCCAGTTATGGTGACACCTTTACACATATTCTTGTTTTTTTGATATTTTAAGATGATTTTAAAACCCACTGCAAACTTGTTCATGTTTACTGCCAAAAATGTAGCCACCTTCTTCAAAATTAAGACATTGCTTTCATACTTGCAGCAGTTGGGTAAACCACTATTTCATACTGGGTGAATGTACTGTTTTTCTCCTCTAATTTATAATAACGTATAATGCATTTAAATACATCTTTTCATTTAAAAGTAAATGTAACTTGCTGTTGGCCTTTTCTTTCTGTGTTCTAACAGGTTTACAAAGTTAAAGAGCCTCAATCTTTCCAACAATAATCTTGGTGACTTCCCATTGGCAGTTTGCAGCATCCCAACCATGACAGAGCTTAACCTTTCTGGTAATGGTCTCAGAGATGTTCCTCCCCAAGTTGGGGGCATGAATAGGTAAGTATCAAACAAGATTAAAATTAGTTTCTGGTTATTAGATTTATTATGCAGTAAGAGATGAATTATAATGTAATATCCTGTTTATAATATGTAGATCAGAAAAAAACAAAAACTTCTACATGTAATTTGGAGGCACTCAGGGATGTTAAAATACCTTTTTATGATCCTATGGGTTTGAGGGCCCAGCACTCTTTCAGATGATGGTCCACTTTGCAGTGGTGACATGCGCAGCAAAGCTGTCCTATATATCCTTTTCTTTCTTCTCTTTAGTTGATTGAACCTGTGATAGAAAAGAATAACCAAAATGAGCCTAATACCTGGAGCATAGTTGCTCCATGCAAATTTTTAAAGGCCTGTACAGATGCTAGATAAATGTTGAAGAGGGGAACCTGCACAATCATTTTGGTTGACAGTCCAGCTTTTTAGATGTCCTGCAAATACTTCACTCGTTTTGCACCCGGAATAAAGTGGCATCCTATCCTATCTCTTTAACATAAGATAACAAGACCTCTTCTACCATTTCTCTTAGTGTGGGGTTGCTTCAGGCTTCTTTTCTCTGCCCCTTGTTGTTCTGTCATTAGCACATTTTGGTTTTAATATCATCGGTTTGCTGATAATACACACATTTACACTTCCCCCCAACTCTAAGTCCTGACATCCAATCATGTATCTCTAAATGTCTCCTTGCCATCTCCTTCTATATGATGTATTGCTGCCTTTAAACTGAAACTTACTAAAACTTAACTACCATATATACTCTTATAAGCCAATGTTTTTAATTTTTAAAATGAACCTGAAAAGCTATCCTCGGCTTATACTCGAGTCACAGCACTTTTGCTGCATACTGCTCTTTAAGGCAGCTAGGGGCAATTGGGGGCAGCATTCAAGTGTCCCCTCATGCCCCCTAAATCCCCCATCGGTTTGGTCCAAATCCGATGTGGGGGATCGGAGTAGTCTTAGAAGCAGAGACTGCATAATGTAAGCCGGTCCCTCAAAGAGAAGAAGAGTTCAGCGGTATGGGAGACCCTGGTGATGTCACAGGACATCCTTCTTCACCGGGTCTTCCCTTAGGCTTCCCCTAGTGGTCTAGTAGAGCTACTGCAGCCCTGTAATCTCCATTCAGATTGCAGTGCAGTACAAGCTATAGCAAGATGTTGGTAAATTACGGCTTACTATAGTATTTATGATCAGTTCTAATTGCCTAATTATTGATCTTTGCCTATGACTGAAAAAACATTTTCTGGAAAATTTGTTCCAGGAAGGGATTTTTCGATTGCATTTGGACCTGAAAATTGTTATTTATGCCTGTATTCCAAGTTCGTTATCATTCCCTAAGATGATCTGATGATATATTTTTTAATAATGCTAAAAAAAATAAAAATGTTTGACATTTGATAAAGGACCCAGCATCCGAAACATGTAATGTGTAGGGATGGCCAGTGTCTACCTACACCTATCTGTCCCTGTCCATCTATCTCAATCTATCAGTAATCAGGATTTCTTCCCATTCTCTCCAGCACCACCAAACAGCCATTCAGGGTACTGCAGTGGGTCTGGCGTCAGTGAATCTACATCTTTATTTTATTACTGTATATACTAGAGTATAAACAGGTTTTACCTTTAAAATCATCCTGAAATTCTCCCCTCGTGTCTGTGCTAAGCTGGATGCTGCTGAACAAAAATACATACCTGCTAAAACAAAAGCTGTACGCTGTAACACAGAATCCTTTTGATTTCAGTGGGTTGGGTAATTGTCCTGCTCACTTAGATCAACCCAGACTGCAAGGGAGAGAGGCTTTTCCCCCCTATCTTTTAAGTGGTCAGGCTGCACAGAAAAGTATGCAGGGCACATCTGTGTATTGGACTTTCCATGGGGCTCTGTCAGGGTGGATTTGATTTTAATCAAACTGATTTAAATCACAATTTAGATCACTAGTCGGTAAGGCTCGATTTAAATCCTAGTTTTCTACATAAAAACTAATTCTTTCTGGTGTAACTTTAATATGCAAGTAGATGAAGATTTTTGAATAATAACATTACAGCATGTTATTTGCGTAAACAAACATCCATGTTTGTTAACTAATTTGGCTAAACAAAATAAATATATTTTAAGAAACTTAGGATAAAGGTCTTTTTCTCAACTCTATTGATATTATATCTGTTGTATTCAATTAGATCAACTGGACTTGAAATGTAGTTCTTGAAGACGTTTCGCTAGTCATCCGACTGGCTTTCTCAATTCAGAATGACTTGTACAAGAATCTGTGGCAATTATGTACCCTGGAAAATCCCAATTAGCATATCACAGCGTGTTAAGGGTGTGATTAGATAGTGGCTAAGAGGTGTTATAGGAACGCCCAGAGTAAGGTGTTAAAACAGCATTGTACATGGCAGACAGTTGGTGTCGAACCCCCCCCCCTCTATTTAGGCTTGGTTTCTTTATTTTCACTAAAATGGCCTCCTTAACACCTCTCTTGAACCAGTCACGTTCCTTCGCCAGTATATTAACATTACAATCTTCAAAGGTTGTCCTTTATCCTTAGATGCAGATACACGGCTGAGTCCTGACCCGAGGAATTGGCTCTTCTGTGCTGGGCCATACGTTGATGCAGTTGCTGTTTGGTCTCCCCCACATACAAATCAGAGCATTCTTCACTGCACTGCACTGCATATATGATGTCGCTTTTCTTGTGTTTTGGTATTGGGTCTATACCAAAACACAAGAAAAGCGACATCATATCCAGTGCAGTGCAGTGAAGAATGCTCTGATTTGTATGTGGGGGAGACCAAACAGCAACTGCATCAACGTATGGCCCAGCACAGAGAGCCAATTCCTCGGGTCAGGACTCAGCCGTGTATCTGCATCTTAAGGATAAAGGACATACCTTTGAAGATTGTAATGTTAATATACTGGCGAAGGAACGTGACTGGTTCAAGAGAGGTGTTAAGAGGCCATTTATGTGAAAATAGAAACCAAGCCTAAATAGAGGTGGGGGGGTTCGACACCAACTGTCTGCCATGTACAATGCTGTTTTAACACCTTACTCTGGGCGTTCATAACACCTCTTAGCCACTATCTAATCACACCCTTAACACCTGGCTGTGATATGCTAATTGGGATTTTCCAGGGTACATAATTGCCACAGATTCTGTACAATTCATTCTGAATTGAGAAAGCCAGTCGGATGACTAGCGAAACGTCTTCAGAACTACATTTCAAGTCCAGTTGATCTAATTGAATACAACAGATATACCATGACCTGGATGAATGAGAACCTTCACAAGCATATCTATTGATATTATAACATTTTTGCTGTGAAGAAAAGGCATGTGATCTCTGCTGAGTCAAATTCAGTTTTGAGAACTGCAAAAGTAAACCAAGCATTTGTGATATCTTGTAGGCAGAGAAACTGCCCAATAACTTTAGAAAACCCCTGGAATAGCATGACATTGTGAATGGATTAATGAAATTCATTTAACAAAAAAGTTAAATATATACAGCCCTCTTCTAGATAATTAAAAAACAAATCTTTATTTCATGATGAAATAACCTTTGGATGGTAATATATTTTCCTCAAAAAGCATTTTATTTTTAAATTAAAGATTTTTTAAAATTTAAATCAGATTTTTTTTTTATTTTTTTTTTTTATCTACCCTGGGCTGTGTATTGGACTTTCTATGAGGCTGTGTATGGGACTTTCTATCTGTCTGTGGCACTATGGGTCTGCCTATGGGAGAAAGTCAACCCTCTGTTTATACTCTTTTACACATGTTATCTGATTTATATCCGTGAATAATGATATAAACGAGAGTTTATATTACTTCATTGACTTCATATATCAACTGAAACTGTATTTGAAAAAAAGATGCTAATCTTGCCTCATTCTATTCTGGTTTACTTCCAAAGTGAGCCATATTATTAGCAGGAGTAGGGAAAAAAATCATAAACCATTCATGGCGCTTCCAGTAATATATAATTTTAAAAAGTCGACTTCTGTTTAGTTTAGCTCTGCCCCCAGCACTCACAAGGCAATTTTTGTGATTTTACCATAGATACACAGAGTAGATCAGTTTTGTTATTAAGAGTGCAAGTGGAAGGAGGCGTGGAAGTGTAAAGGAGACTGAAAATCTCATAAAAAGCTTAATTAGAGGGCTTTTTGAAACATACGAGGGACAAGCAGTGTTTCTCAAATGGTGTGCCAATCTGCAGAGAACCAGATGTGTGTCTTAATTTTAGTTCTAAGAATATTTTGATAATTATAACTTACATTTTGTTATTTAAAAATATAAATTATAATAACATTTCAATGTAGTGTAACTTTACATTACATTGATTATAGTCCAATTTGATTCCCATAGGCTGGACCAAGGGAGAGGGCAAGGTCAGATGGGACATCAAGTGTAACTTCAATACAGAGGTACAGGGGATCTATCCAAAACCTAGGAGTGAGGAGCTGGCATTTAGTGGGGGGAGAGAAGGATTTCAGGTTTATTTGTATCATTTACATTTACATTTTTCTGTAAATAACCTTATGACAAGGATATTGATTACTGCGGATATACTACTTTTCAAATTATACCCTTTAAGTACAGTTTAAACTAGGAACTGACAACAGCTGTCAAAACACTGCAGGTCACATTTGCAGCATGCATAGACATCCAATTTTGTAATTTAAGTTATTCTTATAAGTCAGGGCATGCAAAGTAAAATCATTAAGCATAAAATTGTCCTGTTGGTGCAGGGGGCATATCTAGGTGGGATCAGAAAGCAAACCTTACTGGTAATGGCATGCATGAATTTAAACTTTACATTGGCTTAGAAAATTAACTGAGCGTGTGGAGGGAGATTACAGATGGACACAGGGCCTGCTTTTTGGAAGACGATTTCAGAGTATCCAAAGAAAAGAATAAGGTAAGATTAGCAGTTTTTCCACATATATGAAGCTATATAGAAAGTGTATAGTAAAATTGCCTTTTGTGCTGTTCAACTTAAAGGGCATGTAAAGCCACCCTCACAGTTTTCCAACTGACGACAATATACAACTCTATAATTCACCCTTGCCTAGTCTGCATTGTTTTTTCTCTCAAATATGGCCCCCTGTGTCTGCATTCTCCTTCTAAAGTAATCTGTGATTACAGTGATGTGAGTTACATATCCAATGTAAATAAACAGCAGAAAGACACATTCACAAGTATCGTGTTAAACTCTTGTGCCACACTACTTGTTATAGGTCATTTATTTATTATTTTCCTTCTTCCACTTTTCCCTCTTCCTCCTTCATTGCTAGTGACATAACTAGAAATCACTGGGCCCCAAACAAAACTATGATGGGGACCCTATCATTGCTTTATCCACAGTGGTTTTCTGGGAGGATGCTGTATCTGTCATAGGAAACATAAAAAGATGGTGCTCCCTTGCGGTAGCTCCTCTTGCTTCTCTGGTAGTTATGCCCCTGTCCATTACCTAGCTAAGGAATCCATTGAAGCGTTTCCATGGCGAATTTCAGGAATTTTTTTACATTGACTATAACAAGCACAAGCCTCAAATGGGGATAATTCAAGATTTTAGGTACATACCCCTACTGACCTACACTTTTATTCCCTGTGGCAGCGATACTAAAGGGTAACTATAGTTAAAAAATAAAATCTTGATCAATAATCAAAATTAGTTTTCCCCCCAAGCAGGGGCATAACTAGAACTCAGTGTGGATGGGCCCCCCCACACCACTCTGTCTATCTATCATCTATCTGTTTATCTCTCTATCTATCTATCATCTATATGTCTATTATCTATCTATCATCTTTCATCTATTTATCTATCATCTATCTATCTGTCTATTATCTATCATCTATCTATATATCTATTATCTATCTGTCTATTGTCTATCTGTCTATCTATATATCGATTATCCATCCATCTATCTATCATCTATCTGTATATTGTCTATCATATATCTATCTATCATCTGTCTATCTACCTACCTATCATCCATCTATCTATCATCCATCTATCTATTATCTATCATCTCTTATCTATCTATCATCTATCTGTATATTGTCTATCTATCATATATCTATCTATCATCTATCTATCTACCTACCTATCATCCATCTATTTATCTATCATCTATCTATCTATCATCCATCTATCTATTATCTAGCATCTCTTATCTGTCTATCATCTATCTGTCTATCATCTATCTGTCTATCATCTACTGTCTATCATCCTATCTGTCTATCCTATCTGTCTATCATCTATCTGTCTATCATCTATCTGTCTATCATCTATCTTTCTGATCAATCACTGCTGTCTATCATCTATCTATCTATCACTGCTGTCTATCATCTATCTATCTATCACTGCTGTCTATCATCTATCTATCTATCACTGCTGTCTATCCATCTATCTATCTATCACTGCTGTCTATCATCTATCTATCTATCACTGCTGTCTATCATCTATCTATCTATCACACTGCTGTCTATCATCTATCTATCTATCACTGCTGTCTATCATCTATCTATCTATCACTGCTGTCTATCATCTATCTATCTATCACTGCTGTTCTATCATCTATCTATCTATCACTGCTGTCTATCATCTTCTGCATCACTGCTGTCTATCATCTATCTATCTATCACAGCAGTGATAGATAGATAGATGATAGACATAACCCCATAGATGATAATCCATAACCCCCCATTTCCATCCATTCCCCATCCATAATCCCATATTGCAGCTATTCCCCACCCATAATCCCATATTGTAGCCATTATACATCCATAATCCCATATGTAGCCCTAGTACATCCATAATCCCATATGCAGCCATTTTACATCCATAATCCCATATGCAGCCATTGTGCATCCATAATCCCATATGCAGCCATTGTGCATCCATAATCCCATATGTATCCCTCTTACATCCATAATCCAATATGCAGGCATTCCCCATCCATAATCCCATATGTATCCCTCTTACATCCATAATCCAATATGCAGGCATTCCCCATCCATAATCCCATATGAAGCATTTTTTTCCACAACCATTTTTACAAATTTACATCTTTAATCCCATTGATTCCATAATTCTATTGTGTTGTCATTCCCCACCAAATATTCCCCTAAATAACCCCTCAGTTTCAGCTATTTCATTTAGAACCCCCTTGTCCCCCCTAAAGGTTTCCTCTGCCACCTCCTTCTTTCACACATAACCCCCCCACAGACCCCACTTTGAACCATTTCATTTACAATCCATTAGTCAAACATAACCCCCCCCATCCCCCCTAAAGATTTCCTCTGCCAACTACTTCCACATACAACTCCCCAACATATAAGGGTAAGTTACATTTTTGAGTTTACTGACCCTTTAAATTGCTTAAATCCTAAAACGCCCCAATAAACATTGTCTGTTATTATCAGAAATAGATGATCAGATCATTTACCTGATATAAATTTTTATTGATTTAGAAGTTTTTATATAAAAACAGGGAACAGTTTTTAATGTCCTGGAGTTTAACGGCTCCTTGCCTTTCCACTAGAGCTTCTCAGTTAAAGATAGGTGCAGTCTGGTTCTATTACTTGATTACATTGTGGCGCATTTAAAATTGAGCCCCCCCAGCCATCAGACTTAGAATGCTGATAAGGTGTTTTAATTGGCTGGGGTTTAAATAGCTCTGTGCCTTCTAGAGCCTCTAAGTCAACTGAAAGTGCAATTCTTTTTACTTTCTTCATCAATCTCCTTCCTATTTTATCTTCTTCTAATCTGTTTTCCTAATTTCTGCTTTCCACCAATTAAATTTTTTTGTATATTCCTTATGGTGGCAACACAAGCAACAACAATGATGGTACGATATCAGAACATCCCAATATCGTACCAACATCAGATAGTGTATGGAAGATCTTACAATGTTTCTGTGATTTTACTGCCTATTTGACAAGTTAAAACCTCTTTAATTGCCCAAACTGATCATAAGAGATAGGTATTGTTGCTTGTAGGGCCACAATTAGGCTAGGTAAACATGGACCAACTCTGTCTCTATATTCCCTTTTGACTGATCAATTATTTGTTGTCTGTCTTATGGGATTAACACTTTATCTGTGAATTCTAGGAAGTCTGTTGAACATGTGATCAGCTAAAATTTACTGACATGAACACCAAATTTTCAATCCAATTTTGATAAAAAAAATTTCAGCCACAGCATGTGTACCCATGTGTATGTAGCCAGTACTTTTTTTTTTGGTGCTTCTCTTCACTTTAACCCTTTAGTTGTTCTTTAAAGACTACAAACTTTTGCTTCATGTTACATACTTTATTGCATTTATAATAACCTTGCTTTTGTATGAAGCCAGTACTTGTGTTTGGTGCTTCTTTGCACTTTAACCCTTTAGTTGTTCTTTAAAGACTACAAACTTTTGCTTCATGTTACATATTTTATTGTATTTATAATAACCTTGCTTTTATCAGTGATTTCTTAATAGTGGAATTACATTTTAAGTAAAATATAGTTTAAATAAAATTTTTAAAAATCAGTTGTGTTAACTGTATTGTTTTGCTCTGTGTCCAGCCTCCAGACATTCCTGCTAGATGGTAACTATCTACAGTCACTGCCTGTGGAAATGGGAAATATGCACCAATTAAGTTTTCTAGGCCTCTCGTTCAATGAATTCTCAAATATTCCCGATGTGGTGGAAAAGATGGCTTCTATAGACAGACTATGCATGGCAGGGAATGATTTAGAAGTTTTACAGCTGGAAACCCTAAGAAGGATGACACAAATCAAGCATGCAGATTTAAGGTAAAAATTCATTATATTTGTACTTCATCATAGTTGGTTGAACTTTTAATTCGTATTTCTGTTTGAATATATGCAGACCTAGTGGTAGACTAAAGCTGGCCAAACACTACCTAAGTGGAGCAGCAGTTTTTCTTTCCCTGACAGATTTTTTGTGGTTCCAATAATAGTTGTGACGTGACATTGATTGCAAAATGATCAACCAGGCGTTTTCAGAATGTCACAAAAAAGTTTGTGGTGAATGGCAAGCTTAAGAAATCTAAAGTGCCAGTAAAAAAAATTATCACATTTTACCTTTTAAAGTCTATTAATTAGTGTTGGTAGGAATACTCTTACTGGCTAAACAGTTCACATGACTGGGCAGTAAATTCTTTTTGAAAAAAATGATCTAAACAGCATACTGTTTAAACATGATAGAGTTAAAGGAGAACTATAGTGTCTATAAAGGTTTTTTTTAAAAAAAAGTTAAAATGTGTCTGGAGCAGATAGCTAGAATTGGTACTTTCTACCTCCCCAATATCATTTCTATGAGGAACGGCAGCACAAATGAAACTGCTTCTGCCAGGCTTCCTAAGTGCTTCAGCACTATCTTTTAATACAGAAAGGCCCTGGGCACTAACCAGGCAGATAAAATTTGTATGTGCTGTAGCTCCTCAACAAAACAATATTGGGAGGTAGGAATAATTAATCCTACCTCCCTGTCTTCAGGTTTTTAAAAGTAAATTTTTACAGTATAGTTATCCTTTAATAAGAAAGGAGAGGGGCTGTGTATTTATGTTAAACAAGAATGGACGCCAAATATAAAAGATGGAATAGCTGGGGTATAAACATTAAGTAGGAAATAATATGGGGGAAGGTGAGTAAATTAATTGTTGGTATGTTATAAGCCACCAAATGCCAGTGAGGAGATAAAAATTCATCATTATATGTTATCGGAAAAGGCTGCAGGTTCTGGTTTTGAGGGATTTCAGTTCCCCTGATGTTGATTGGAGTAAGGGAGCACCTCAAAAGGTATCAAGTTTCTAAAATTGCTATATGAGAATTTTCTTTTGCAGATTGTAGATGTTCCTACTAGAAAGGATGAGTTGTTGGATCTGATAATATCTAATAACCCTGAGCTCATTTTGGAGATGAAGCTTAGGGAATAGTGATAAAAATTTATAGTCATAGCAATGCAATATAGGTTGCAAAAAAAGTTCTCTAGGTTAACAAACTTTATGAAAGTTAATTCACTACTCAACAGAAGTGGACTGCATTTAAGGGGGTATTAAACTATTGCATTTTTTAAATGTATACCTTTAGGGAGCAAGTGAAAAAAATTGGGTACTCTCCTGCATGGCTTAATGCTCAGGTAAAAAAGGGAAATGGAAAGAAAGAAAATGGCTTTTTCAGTTTTGAAATAAGATCCTTGAAGATAATACCAGTGAAACTGAACAAGACAACTTTATCCTTTATACAACAAAAAAAATCATCTAGACTCCTGAAGTTAATCTCTGCAATTTCTAAATATCTGAATGCTAAACCCCAACTCCATATACTCCCAGGTATCTTCAAGTGTCAAACATACCTTATTCTCATTTTTACTGTGGAACGATTGCACTTTCTTCCCCCTGTAGGTATTTAAAGGAATAGTTCACTCACTCCCTTTAAAGGACCTGTAAACTCCAATCCTGCATAACAATGACTATGTGGCATCCGTTTCTATTATTCACAGGGAGGGGAGAACGCTGATTCTCCCCTCCCTGTGAATAATAGGACGCTCGGGGGACCTGGAACTTACCTTACCCGCCGCTCCACTCGCAGCCGCTCAGTCACTGACAGCCGCTCTGTCCCCCACGCGCCCTATCTTAGGCGCATGCGCGCCAATTCAAAAGATAGGGCGCGCAATCGGGAGAGAACACTGTTCAGAGACTGAGCGGCTGCGAGTGGACGGCGGGTAAGGTAAGTTCCAGGTCCCCTGAGCGTCCTATTATTCACAGGGAGGGGAGAATAAGCGTTCTCCCCTCCCTGTGAATAATGAAACGGATGCCACATAGTCATTTTTTAAGAGTTTAGTGTTCCTTTAATGTATTGAATGGAGCCCAGGAGGTTAAGGAGCTATGGTGATGTCTCGGCCTTTCTCAAGGAAATAGCAGAACTATCCTGCTTAACACTAAAACACCACAGATGGATAATTCTGGTAGACTTTAACGCATGGGTGGATACACACTCCTCCCAGTTAGGAAGAGAGCTACTATGAATGAAAAGTACTTATTCCTGCCTCGGTAGATTGCAAACGCAGCCAACAGACCTTCCCAGTTTTTCCACACATTTGACAATCTCTGCAACCCATCTTGCTGGAAATCCATCTTCTCCTCTTAAACCTTTGCCAGACCACCTGTGACCTGGACCCTGAACCTACTGAGTTAATGTTGAAATGCCCTGAGATATTTATACCAGCAATCCACAAAACCGTAAACTGTTCCCTACAAGTGGGAAGGTTTCCCACCAGTCTAAAAGAGGCAATCGTCAGACCACTACTCAAGAAAACAACTACAGACCTGTCTCCAAACCGTTATTGAAAAGGCCATCTATCTCCAACTTTAAGCCAGGCTCACAGAGAACCGCATCCTTGACACTCTCCAATCTGGCTTCAGAAAACAGTGAAACAGACCTCACCCAGGTCTACAACAATCTGCCTATTGCAAGAGATGGAGGCCAATGTTCCATCCTAATTTTGCTCGACCTCTCTGCATCTTTTGACACCATGGATCATGAAATTTTGCTCAACAAGATATGAGTACTGTGACATAGGTGGCTTAGTTCTCCAGTGGTTTAACTCTTTCCTGGCTGGCAGAACACAAAGGGTATCCTTGGGGTCCTTCCTCTCCAATCCTGTACCTCTGAAATATGGAGTACCCCAGAGTGCAATACTATCCCCTTTGCTGTTCACCATATACATGTTGCCACTGGGAAAAATCTTATAAAAACATGGCCTAACATATCATTGCTATGACACCCAACTGTATTTATCATTCAAACCTGGCGTCACAGTCTAATCTGCAAAAAAAATTGAAAAACTGAAGTTCTAGTTATTGGAGGTCAGTGCTTGACAGCAAATCAGCTCCAGTCTCAGCCAGTACCATTAAGAATAAGAAGCTCAGACCTGAACAACTCACTTTGTGCGTAGCCTGGGTGTACTGATTGATGGGGAACTAAGCTTCAGAATCCAAATCTCAGCTGTTGTGAAAAATTCCTCCTTTCACCTAAGGAACATTGCAAAAATAAAGCACCTCATTCCTACAGCAGATCTTCCAACCCTGGTCCATGCATTCATCAGGTCTTGGTTGAATTGCTGCAATGTTCTCTATACAGGCCTTCCAAAAAAACACCTGCACTGCCTGCAACTAGTACAGAATGCTGCTGTGAGGCTTTTAACAAGCCAACACCACCAATGCCACATAACGCCAACCCTTCGCTCACTCCACTGGCTGCTGATAAAATGGAGTATTCTGTTTTAAGATCGGTTTATTGACATCCTTGCATAATTTGGGTTCTGGGTACCTGAAGGACTTGATGCAACGGCATCACACTCCCCACAATCTTAGATCAAAAGAATCCAATAACTTGGTCATCCCCAGAGTCCACTTCAAAATGTTTGGAGACAGAGCCTTCTGACATGCTGCCCCTACACTTTGGAACTCTGTCACACCCAATCATGTTATTTCCCAACCCTGGAAACATTTAAATCCAAACTGAAAAGCCACCTGTTTAGTCTGGCATTTATGAACACCTGACTTTTCCACCTGTATTTTCCTCTGTATTGATCTGAGACATATCTATGCACTTTAAGTCCTTTAGGAGAAAAAACGCTTTACAAATGTTATTCTATTGTATTATGCCTTACCTCCCGTTCTTTAATCAATTCCCCAGGAGCAGCAAACGAAGAAACTTGCCTTACTTTCGATCCTCCTCTGCAGCAATGACAGGTCCTGACCGCTTCCTGGTTCAGACTATTACACGCATTTCTGATAATGCTCGCTATAGTCACTCTGAACAGGAAGCGGTTGAAAATTTCCACTGCTGTGGAGGAGGATCGTGTGTAAGGTAAGTTTCTTGATCCGTCGCTCCTGGGAAATTGATTGGAAAACGGGAGGTAAGTCATAGCTCTTTAACCTCTTGGTCTTCAATCAATACATTTTTATTTTGAGTGAACTATTCCTTTAAGGAGTTCTAACCACTGAGGATATAATAGGAAACTTATTTACAGAATTTACCTAATGCCACTCCTACTATCCAAAATATACATTTCTGTAGATAATGTTGGAGGAAATGTGTTCACAAAGGTTCCCTGATCCACATTATGTGGACATGTCCTTCATTCAAAACCTATGGAGACAAATCTTCACTAATGTCTCTTTTTTAGCCGGGTTTCATATTCTAAAAATCAGTACTGTACCCTTTTATATTCTCCAAGCCACAAGAACTAGTAGGATCGTAATAGAACTAGGATAGTTGCTGGTTTCGAATAAGACATTATATTGTCTTATTGGAAACCAGCAACTATCCTTAAGTAAATATATGAGGAAATATATAGCTTAACCATTGGAAAACACTAAGCTTGATAAAGGCCTTGGATATAGGCTGAAACGTTGCTTGACTACACGGCTGTAGCTGTGATGCTGATTATAGGGGTGTAGCGAAATGTAAGGGTGAGAGAAGCGAGTGCCTGCATATAAATATACACATACTAGCAAAAGTGTGTCCGTTGGGGCACAGTGGAAATTGTGTGTATGTTTTGCTATGTGTAGATACTGTCTATAAAATCTTTATACAGGTTATATACAACTGTTATACAACTGTTATTCAAACAGTCATCAGCTACCACGGAAACCAAATAGAATAAACCTGCAGGTCTGAGAATAAACCCAGGCAATCCTGCCACAGTGTGCAGTTCAACTAAACTTCAAACTAAACTCTTTTTTTTTTTTTAATTGAAAGCTTGGGCTCATGCTTTCAGTGATAACAACACCAAATGCACAAACAGTGATCCATTTGCCCTTCCTTCCTTACTGATTACACTATTTGAATAGAGAAGGATTATATAGGTTACTTTAGGCAGTAGGATTTATGAACCTTACTAAACTTTCCCTCCCTTGCCTATTCAACTTGCCTGCCAGCTAGAATCTAGAAAGTCTAAGAGGAATTAACCTGCAGGCAATCCAGCCACAATGTGCAGTTCAACCTTAACAGCACCATTTTCTTTTTATTTGAAAGCTCGGGGGTCATGCTTTCGGTGATACCAACACCAAACATGTAAGTGGTTTAGGATCCATCTGCCTTAAGCCCATAACTATTAAGCCATAAGGTGAGAGGGAGGGCCCCCCGAATGCCTGAAGGGTCTAAAAAGGACTCTGGCAATCCCACCATAGTACATAAACAAGCGCACACATAGCCTTCGTTACCTATTCACCTGCCTGCCAGATAGAATCTAGAGGGTCTAAGTGGAATAAACCTGCAGGTCTGAGAACCGATCCAGACAATCCTGCCACAATGTGCAGTTCAAACTAAACTGCACCATTGGGCAACCCAAGACCCTAACCAGTATCCAGATTAGCATGCTAGATTCATACTTATTAGTATTTTCCACAGCAAGTTCCAGATTTACAGCCACAAAGCGGTTAGGACTTGGGGGTACAGGATGCTAATTAGCTTTATAGGTTGGGGAGAGGTGGGGTTATAAAATGAAAAAGCCTAACGGAAGGTACCTCACAGCATCATATTATTATAATAGCATTGCCCTAATTAACACATATTTCTCACTCCCAGAGAAATGGACAGGGACATGCAAGGTATCTCATTTATAGCCTGTAGCTACAGCATGATGTCCAGATGCAATACAGCCTAATGGTATTGAGCAGGGGTGTTGAACTGATACCTTTCACATGTTTGAAAACTCCAAGGATTCTCTGTTAGCAGTAAGTTTCTTCTTTATATATTTATTAATTGAATAAATATATACTGATGCAATACTGCCTAATGATATAGAGCATGGGTGTTGAGCTTTTCACATGTTTAAAAACTACAACACCCAGCATTCCCTGGCTGCAAAGAATGCTGGAAATTTTTAGTTTTATACATCCTGTCATTTTTCTGACATACAGACCTTAAAAGCCCACATTTGTGCTTTAGCGATTCCTACCCAAGGGTTTAAACATGCAAGTGATCAATCTTCCCTTACATACATAGCTATTGCATGATTAGATTAGGGAAGGAATATATAGGTCACTTAAGGCAGTAGGAGTGATAAACCTTAGCAAACTTGCCTTCACTTCCATATTCCACCTACCTGAGGCTATAATCTATGGAGTTTAATTGAAATAAACTGGCAGGTCTGAGAATAGACCCAGGCAATCGTACCACAATGTGCAATTCAAGATAAACCACACCATTGGGCAACCTGAGATTCTATACGGGATCCAGATTAACATGCTAGGTTCACACTTATTAGTATTTACTAAAGTTCCAGATTTACAGTTGCTATGCGGTTAGAACTTGGGAGTACAAGATAATTATTAGCTTAAAAGATTAAGGTGAGGTCCCCCCACCTCTCCCCTAAAGGAGCTTAAAGCTCCCCGCAGAGTATAAAATTAAATTGAGCCTTCTTATAACAGAAGGTACCTCACAGCCACATGTTATTATGTCAATATTGGAAAAAAGGGAAAAACTGTCCATTTATCTAAAAATGATGGTTAGTTTCCGAGACATCTGTCATATACAGACATCACTTTGGTCTAGCAAATAAAAACTGAATTGTCTTACTTCTTTCTATGGAGAAAGAAGGGGGGGGAGTAAATGTGTGAATCTGGAAAAATTTTGATTGGCTAAGACTGTCACATGTTTTACAAACAGCAAATAATGAGGTGTAACTTCTTTACACTTCCTGTCTTATGTAAAATGCCTAAGATAATTTTTTGATTTGCTAACGATGGCACATGTAAGATCAGAACCTCATTGGATGTTGGTAAAATTCCACTTCATTTTAGTGTCTACATGGAGACCCTTTAGCACTCTTTGAGGTGTGACTAAACCTACCATTTTGAGTTTTCCATTCAAACTTAGGGTGTCAATTAAAGTAAGTATACTTTATTAATTGTATATCTTTTGTTTTGTAAGCAGTAGTACTATACTTTGTATAGACTAGATCTCCTCATGTCCGGTTCAGCTCACTTCTAGTTAGTATGCATGTCTCCTCTCTATTTATCTACCCCCTCCCAAAACAGGCACAGATAGTGTGGAACATGTTCAGTGGAGAAGGTATGCTATGGGAAGGTAAGCAGCACTGGGAGCTTTTAATAACTGCTTGAATCAAGTAAGGTTTTATTTTTGCTGTAGGAGCTTGAAGGTTTGTGTGTGAGGTCTTTTTAATTGATTTCTTTAGGTACAGTGCTACATTGGTACTTAAAGGCTATGTCCACCCCTAAATTCGAATTTTAATATTCTGCTCCCCCATGTCCCCCAGCCCCAACCGCATATTTTTTTGTTCAGAAAGCCCCCCAAACTCTTACTTACCTCCCCTCGATCCTCCGCCGCACTGCCAGCCCTCTGCTTGCGAGAATGCAAGCAGAGGGACGGGACCGGCAGTCGCGTCTGTGATTGGCTGAGCGGCAGCCAATCACGGACGCGGGGATGCCGGTCATTCAGTGCAGCGGGGGAAAGCGGAGAGGAAGTAAGAGTTTGGGGAGCTTTTTTAAAAAAAAAACATGCGGTTGGGGCTGGGGGACATGGGGGAGCAGAAATTAAGGGGGTTTAATGGAGGGGAGGGATAGTAGAACGGGAGGGAGAGGGAGGGGAGGGAGGGGGGAGAAGGGCTGCAGCACAGCATGGCAGGAATCTCCGGGAGGCCAGGTAGCAGGCAGTGTCCTATATGGACTGCTAGCCTCTGGTGGTCAGTTTTTGGAACTTGGGGGGGGAGGGACTACAGGAGAACCAGATGGAGTTGGGATGTGAGGTAAGGATTAAACTACACTACATGGTGGGGCCAGTAGTTGGGGGGATTATAGTTTTGGGGGTGGACATGCCCTTTAAGTAACACAGACAACTGCAAGATTGGGCTTATCTGCCCAGCAATAGCACAGAGCAACAGATAATGCATATTCCTTTTCCTGATCTTAATGCTGAATCAATTAGCCATGCAGTGGACAGAGATATAAAATTTACAAGTAGAAACTATCCATTCTATAAAATTAATCTGCCAGGGGGAGGAGCTGGGTGATTGACCGTTCTTTATGGACTAGCTGTGCTCCGCCCCCCTTAAAAAGTAAAATTCCCATAGCTAAAAAACAAGGGATAGGAAGGTCAGAGAAGAAAAAAACTGATTTAAGATTGGTGGTAATTAATCCTAATTACTGTGTGATTAGTGAAAAAATGATTTGGCACAGTTTACATATCCTTTAAATAGTGATAATTACACTAATACTAGTATTATATACCCCCACCTAATTAGTTGCTCCTACAATCTCTGTAAAAATATAAATATATTTGTATAATATAGGGGGGGCATATACATAAATCTAAGTTTTTTTTAAAAAGCCGCACTTCTGCTTAAATAGATCCAAGAAGATATCTATTATTATTATTGTGGATTTATATAGTTCCAACTTCTTCCGTAGCGCTTTACAATTACATGTATACATTCACATCAGGCCCTGCCCCGAAGAGCTTACAATCTAATTACATTTATTTGACACATACAATTAGTATGTCTTTATGATTGTGGGGGAAACCAGAGTGCCCAGATGAACCAACTCTAACAGATATCCTGGTGGCAGCTGTGAATTAATGGGAAGGGGTGAGTATTGGAAGACTGACTAAAACATTCTATCATCAAAAAAGATCCAATGTATTTCCTCTTGATTGATCTTCTATTGATAGGAAATTAGATTTCAACTCTGCATTGTACTTCACTGTGTTGTTTAGACTGAATTATCAATGTTATGATAAATGTATCAAGAGAACCCAAAACTCTGGATTTTAATATCTTCCTGCAAAAAAATCATCAGAACAAATGGATAAAGAAAATTGAAAAAAAGTGATGGTTATACAACAAATATAAGATAGGTGTTTTCCTTCTAAAAAAAAGTTTGTTTTTTTTTTCTGAACTAGCCCCAACCCTGGGTTTTTAATTTAAAAATAAATAATTGAAACAACTAATTTCTGCAATTAGGATGAGTGCTCCTATAACATTGGCCCTTACTTCTAATGTTCTTGTTAGGCCCGGGGATCCGAGTCATTTTACAACAGAACATATAGGAGCTTTCCCAGTATTCTCTAGGAATGCTGGTAGTAAGAAATCATAACTTATTTTCCTCTACATTATTTAAGCAATGCTGTTTTTATAACATAAGGCAAAGATGTACCTTCTGTTTAAAGGGAGTCAGGGAGAATGGTAAACTGGAAGTAGAGGTTTACAGAAAACCAACACACACATCATTATTTTATGTTTGACTCCCACCACCCTTTTGATCACAAGCTGGGTGTCATCAGAACCCTGCAACACAGAGTTGAGAACATACCCACTAGCACAGAGGGGAAGGCTAAAGAAATGAAACATCTCAGAGGAGCCCTTAAAACTTGTGGATATCCAGACTGGGCATTTGACAAAAGAAGTAGAAGGAAAGAAAAGAACAGGTATACCAACATTGGAGGGGAAAAGCAAGACAGGAGGAAGAACATAGTCATCCCATATGTAGCAGGGGTCTCCGAGAAATTAAGAAGAATTTTCAAAAAACACTGTATCCCTGTCTGCTCCTTTAAACCAAACAACACACTGAGGCAGCAATTGGTACATCCGAAAGACCCAATACCGAAACACAAGATAAGCAACATCATATACGCAGTGCAGTGAAGAATGCTCTGATTTGTATGTGGGGGAGACCAAACAGCAACTGCATCAAGGTATGGCCCAGCACAGAAGAGCCAATTCCTCAGGTCAGGACTTGGCTGTGTACCTGCATCATAAGGATAAAGGACATACCTTTGAAGATTGTAATGTTAACATATTGGCAAAGGAACGTGACTGCCTCCTTGACACCTCTCTTGAACCAATTTATGTGAAAATAAAGAAACCAAGCCTGAATAGAGGGGGGGGGGGGGGGGGGGGGGGGTTTTCGACACCAACTGTCTGCCATGTACAATGCTGTTTTGACACCTTACCCTATAACACCTCTTAACCACTATGCAATATGCCCTATAAACCTGGCTGTGATATGCTAATTGTGACTTTCCAGAGTACATAATTGCCACAGATTCTTGTATAAGTCATTCTGAATTGAGAAAGCCAGTCGGATGACTAGCGAAACGTCTTTAAGAACTAAACTTCAAATCCAGTTGATCTAATTGAATACATGGATGGATGAATGAGAACCTTCACAAGTATATATAGACAAATTCTGTTCCAATGTTATTCTCGCATCTGAGAAACTAAGTATATTTTCTAAATATATTTTGTAAAATGTTCTTGGATGTAGTAGATTTTAATTAGTGAGTGATTAAAGGGAAGTATGGTTTATTTTTTCAAATAGACTATCTGTAAATGTTTTTTTGTTTTTTTAAAAAAAAGCTGAATTTTAAATGTAAGGATTATTCAACTTTAAGGGCATGTCCACCCTTATAAAAAAATTTCCACATATAATAGTATGCCTTCCCCCAGCCCCAACAGCTATAAAATAATTTTAAGAAAGTGCCCCGATCTTTACTTGCCTTCCCTCTCTTCTCTGACGCACTGCCTGGCCTTTAGCTTGCAAGACACTTCAAGCAGGGGGTGGGACCGGCAGCCGCGTCAGTGATTGGCTGAGAGGCAGCCAATCTGCTGATATTTCAACATCTTTTTGTAAGTTATTTGTGTTAATATGTGGAAATTCTATTATTCCCTTTTTAAAAGGCTTTTTTGTCCATACTGTATATGTATTTCTATGGAGTCTCTTTTGTTGTAAAATGTATTGTCTTAATATTATATTGTATATCTCTCATGCCTGTTTCCCTGTTTTTTTTTTTTTTTGTTTACGGCCATTTTATTGGTTTTATATATATATATATATATATATATTATATATATATATAATATATATATATTTTGGCAATGTGTGGTCTTTGTTTTCTCTTTGTGTGCCTTATTGTATGTCTTTTTCTTTGTAACCCCCACACAAACACACATAATTATTTCATTTGTGTAGGTATTTGGTGTTATTTTACACCATTAATTTTAGTAGTTGCTTGCTTATCTTGATATTCCTTTTTTCAAATTTGTTTTGTACTTTATCTAGTAATAAGTCAATGCAGAAAGCCAAATGTACTTGTTGAATGGAATTATGTACTTAATTACACAGTTGTAATTGTGATTGTTGTAATTGCCAGAATCTGTATTATTTGTTTCCTGAGCCACCCATGTCCCTCTTCCTGGCCATTAATTAATAAATTATAAAAATAGTTGGTTTTTTTTGTTGTTTTTCTTTACATATGCTCATTCCTAATCTATTGCAGAGACTTTTAATAGATAGTCATGCCCATTAGTAGTCACTAGCCCAAACAGTATAGTTTAGGCAAGGGAGCATGTGACTGAAGTCAGGAGGTATGGCCACACAATGCACATAGTTATTTCATTCAGTTCTTACATGTACTTTAATGACAGGGGCAAGTGCAGGAAGGGGGTGGGGGTTATATGCAAGTTTGCACACAATGATTGGTAGATACCTGAATTCCATGAATAAGTAAGCTATGATGTGATGACATGCAGAGACAGGACAACCATTCTCTAATGGTGTGTCCCATTTAACAAATTTGATTCTCCTCCTATGGGATTTTTCAGTATAAAAGGTTACATTAACCCATGTACCAGGGTCTAACCAAGACATAACTAACAGCGGTTGTGGCGGTACAGAAAAACTGTGTCGTGCAAGCTATGTACTAAGCCAATAACAGCTTTTTATAACAGAAGCTGTAACGCCAGCAGAAAGCTGGCATTAAAGTTTCGGAATGGGGAAACCCCATTCGCTATGCATAGAGACTAGTGGAGGCAATAGAGAGCGATAACTGTTCTCGGTGCATAGCCCTGAAGGTTTGCTGTCTCCTGACACGCAAAATGCTGTTACTCCGTTTTTTTCTTTCCTCTGTGGGGTTCTTCTACTCCACTTCGTCCCTTGTGGTCATTTATACGTAAATCAAAAATTGTAGACAAGCCTCATAGTGCAATCCGCAAAACTTTTATTCAATGTATAGCAAAATTTTTCAGAGTTACGTGCTCCTTTATCAAGCTGGTGTCTCCTGTCACAGGACTTGTTCAATGTTATGCATTGGAAAAGTGGCTGCAAGTTGACCTGCGCCTCAATTTTTCCTCCGCCTGTAGGTACGGCCCTCATGTGCCTAGTTGGAAATCTGGCGCCGTCATTATTGTCTTTCATGGAGCTGCAACACTGACACCGGATCCAATTTATGGAATAATGTAAGTGTGTAGGGATAGGCCATATAGCTCAAAAATTACTGCTGCTAATTATTGGCTCCCTTTACTACAGTACAGTGACCCAATACACACCTTGACATATGCATTACTACTCAACACATACATACACTGCTACACAATCACACATTTGAACATACAACTACGCACACTACCTTTTGAGTGTCCCGTGATTATCTGCTCTCTCTGTGTCCCTCTTCCTGGTCATTAAAATCCATCCTTATTGCTGTATATAAATCCAGTCATGGCAATCTATTCAGGCAGCTGCAGACTGGATACTTATTGGAAAAAAACAAATGTTGTTTCTCACAGCTATTAACTATTTAACAATCTATGTAACCATCTATGGAAACCAGTAGAACAGGAAAACCAGACTGCACTGAAGAGTCAGAAAGGGGAATTCCAGGTACCAGAAATCCCATCTAAATAAACCACTGAGCATGGTATTTTACAGTAAATGTTTTTGAAGGGATATCCTGTTCGGGAGTCTAAAGTTTTCACTAACTATGCATATAGTAATATAAAACTTATATACATATATCGTAATATATGTCATATGTATGCACATAAACTTTTGGTTAAATATCCAAACATATGTTATGACTTTATGAAAAGCTACATTTAAAAGTTAATTAATGTTGTATTTTATTCATTTGTAGAAATTGTAGCTGATCAGACATGCCCCAGCGCTATGTCAAAGGTGCCCACATAATTCTGGCCAAAAACATTTGTTCCCAAATGTCATACTGCATCCATTTCCTAACAACATTGGACAAATAAAAAAGTGGTTGTTGCCGACTGGCAAATAATTTAAAAATGTGGATGAAGTTACTGCTAAAATTTTTAAAGGTGTTAAAACAGGAAGCTATAGAATGTGTTCTACGCAGATTCCTATATAGTGAAAGGATCCAAAAAAATGTCCAACAGCTATTCCAACTATTTTCTAACCTGGTACCATTCCCAAAGAAGAACGGACGACTATTTATGTTCCAGCTATTAAAAGATCAAGAGATGATAATGAGGAACCATCTACATCAGCAATGATTTGCCTTGTGGCACACTTAGTAACTATTTCAACCAAAAGGTTGCTTGGAAAGTTCCACACAGACTGCCATAAAAGAATATTCAGAAATGGAGAGTCAAACAGGAGTAGGTTATAACTTAGCAAAAGGAAAGTAATATAGCCAAAGGATCATCAATATCCTGTATGTTTTTCAAAACCTATTAACACATCTCCTGAAAATATTAGGAACAGTCAGGATGATCTAAATGGTAGTCAAGAAATAAATCTTTCATCTGATGGAACAATTATTTCCACACCAGAAAGTAATGCTGATTTGAACCCACTGTAGACCAAATGGAGGAATAATCTTCAATAACATCTTTCAATGGCAGTGATGTGGCCTTAAATAGTTTACCTGCATATATTGTTTTTAAAAACTCCTAAAACTTATCCCATACAAATATGCAGAAACTCCAAAAGGGAGCACAAGTGACTTTTTATTTGTATTGTGAAAATGATCATTATTCGATCTGGTGCAATTCTCCTAAGCACGGGCAAACTCCGCTAGTGAAGGTTTTAATGGCTTCTATTTTACTGAGTGGATCATCTTTGTCAAAGGTTAAGGATTTATTAGGAATCCCTTGTATCTCTCAGATGACTACAACTACCAAAAACGTGTTCTGTTTCCTGCTGTTAATCACCGATGTTGTTTGGAAAAGGAACAGTTACTGCAAGATGCATATGGTAAAGGGGTTGTTTTGGCTGGGGATGGCCAATTTGACAGCCTGGACACTCGGCTTGATTTACTTTCCAAAAAAATTAACTTTTCCATTAAGCAATTGGATGCTGGACTTTCTTCTGTGGCAAAGGAGAAGTTGGGCATGGAACACTGTGTTGACAAACTATTGGAACGTAATGTAAATGTCAAAATCATGGGGACTGACGGTCATGTTGCAATTTCAAAACTTATGGCCAGTAAATACAAAAAGATCAACCACCAGTTTGGCACCTGACTAAAAGTCTATCAAGGAAATTAGTGATGGCGAGTAAGGAAAAAAAAAAAAGTTTTTCAAAGTTGGGTTTTTTCCCATCTGTAACAGTCTTTGGTGGTGTGCACAATGTAAATGTGATAATAGACAAATGGATATCTGTACTGTTCCATGTATCAAATGTACACAGATTTTGCACTTCAACACTATCCAATGTGCCAGCATGGTTGTTTGACAAAATTACAAAAGGCCAAGATCACATGGTTACATGCCAAAGGCCAAGCCCATAATGCACTAAAAGTTGATTTATGATCCTAGGCCACTGAGAGATATTTCCCAAATAGCAAATTTTTGCCAAACTGGAGGTCTTTTATAGTAAAGTCCTGAAATTTCACCCCAAAAGATCATCTTTTGGAATAGATGGCATGCATGCAAGAAAATTTTAGCTGTTTTGTCACACAACAAAAATGTTGAAAGACCACAAGCCAAAATATGTATTTTAAATATGTAAAAATACTCATCACGACAATAGAACCATTACGAATACACTGAATGAGATGTTTTGCCTACATAGACGACATCCTGTTTGCTGCCAACTCCCTACAGAGGTTACAAGCCCATTTACAGACCATCTTGCATACTCTGCAGAGACACGGATGGATAATAAAATGGTCCAAGTCTCACCTAAGGCCTACCCAGAAACTGGAATATCTGGGATTCCTTATAGACATGACACAACTTCAGATAACCTTACCACAAAAGATCATAGAGATACTGATCTGATCTCAAACCTCATCAAGTTCCCTGCAGCCCCTGCAAACCTTATCCAGAGGATCATAGTGAACTTGTTTCTACACAAGAAGCAGTACAGTGGGCTCTCCTACATCTGCGACCACTAAAACACTGCCTATTGTCCCAGTGGAAACATGATCAACACCCACAGGAATTAATTTTCCTCCCAGAACCCCGGGGAGAGAAGTTGAGATGGTGGTTAAACCCTCACAACTTCAAACCAAGACAGTTAACGGAACCAACTTGGGAGACCATAACTACAGATGCAAGTCAGAAGGGATGGGGAGCAATCTTAGGTGGTCACACTGCCCAGGGTAGTTGGGACAAACAAACATCCAAGATGTCATCCAGCTACAGAGAGATGCTTGCAGTATGGTATGCACTACAGACATTCCAAACATTAATCCAGGGGCATCCGATAAAAATTCTTTCAGACAACACCACAGTAATCTTCTATATAAACAAACTGGGCCAAACACACAACAGGAACTGTCAACAACACCAAGCTTCCTTTATTCTGCTCACGCTACCCCACGAAAAGGGCAATGTCGATAGATACTCTAGCTATACCATGGAATTACCAATTGATATATGTATTCCCTCCTATCCCATTAATTCCAAGAACCCTTCAGAAAATTTCCAGGGAGCAGGTAAGCGCTATCCTGATATTACCCTATTGGCCCAGGAGACCGTGGTTTTCGACCGTTCAGAACATGATGATTGCCCCACCATACAGACTCCCTGTACGTCCCGATCTGCTCACTCGTGGTCCGTTTGTCCATCCTTACCTAATGAAGCTCCAGCTCACGGCCTGGCTTGTGAAAGGAGGAATCTCAAGGAATTAGGTATTTCAGATGAGGAAACATTAACCCTGTTAGCAGCCAGGACAAAGACTACATCCACAAAATACTATCTGATATGGGACAAATTTGTAGAATGGTGTTAATCCAATAGTCACAATCCTGGGACTGTAACATCTCCCATAATGATAGAATTTCTTCAACAGGGGTTTCAAAAGAATCTAAGCTTCTCCACCCTCAAGGGACAATTATCTGCAATCTCAGCCATGACTCAACATCAATGGGCGACAGAACCTTTAATCAAGAGATTCTTTCAAGGAGTCAAACACCTAAAACCGCAAATCAAAACACCCATTCCACCATGGGGATCCCACTTTGGTTCTGGATGTGTTACGCCTCGATCATTTCGAACCATTACAAGATTTTCCTTTTTAAGAGCTTACATTCAAAACAGTCCTACCCCTTGCTTTAGCATCAAGCATAAGAGTCTCTGACATTAGTGCTCTTAGAGTATCATCACCATATCTTTTCTTCCACACTGATAAGATTATTCTGAGACCTGACTTCAATCATCTACCAAAGGTTGTTACCAAATTCCATATCAACCAGGAGATAGTGTGGGAATAACAATCACAAATAGAAGGGCAGCCAGAGGAAGAATCTATCACTTACCTAGACCCAGTAAGGTGTATCATTACATACTTAGAGAGATCGAAAGCTTTCCGGAAAGAAGGTTCAAAGAAGGGACTTAAAGTATCCAAGTGTACCATTGCCAAATGGATAAGGGAAGGCATCAGGCTTTGCTACAAGATAAAATCTAAAGAGGAGCCTCAGTCAGTTAAGGCTCAATCAACCAGAGCGATCTCCACTTCTTGGGCTTTCTCTGCTGGTGCATCCCCAGAGGATTGTCCTCCTTGAATACCTTCTTAAAGTTCTATAAATTGGATGTATTATCAGATATGTTTGCAGCAAAACTGTTTTTAAAGCTGCATCAAGTAAATAAATAGCATTATGACATAGTTTCCATCCCCTCTATTGTTGCTTTTGTATATTCCTTGGTTGCCCACTGACTTGTGCAAGCACAGGAAACACGAAAATCTATATTCATACTTTCCAGTGATTTTCTTTTCCTCTGCTGATGCAAGTCAGTGGGCAAGCTCCCTCCCCTCCTTGGAAAACAGTCACTAAAAGACACCTAAGGGGGGGCAGAGCCCATATTTATAGCTAAACTACACCTGACATGCACAGAAAGCAGGAATTAACCCATGGTTGCCCACTGACTTGCTTCAGCTCAGGAAAAGAAAATCACTGGTAAGTATGAATATAGATTTTCGTATATGATATTGTTCAAGATGCTCTGAAAATTTACAGGTGAGCTCAAACATCAGTGGTCTCCCATGTCTAAGCACGCACCCAAAAAACATATAGACATATATAAACATATAAACTATAGAGAGGCCACCAAAACAAGAAATGATAAAGAACCACCTGTCCAGGTTTTCCCGATTTAACAATAGTTTACCAACAATAGTTTACCTTGTTAGGATAAAGATTTCCAACTGCCATTAAATGTTGAGCTATTTGTATGAATGTATGTATTGTGTGAATTTGTTACCAGCAAAAATGTGTTACCAGCAAAAATGTTTCTGTAATTGCAGTTTGAGGTGTTTGTTTTTTTCCAACCCCCAAGTATTTAACTTGGATATCATCATTTGAATGCCATTTCTTCTGCAAAGGATTCAGCAGGTGTTAAGAATCCAGTACCGGTATATTTCTCTGTGGGATCTGGGAAAGCATCCTGTATAGCTTTTAATAAGCACAATGGTATGGGCTTGCAATTACGCCGGCCAAGAAATTCGTACGACCACAGGGTGATGCAACAGTATGCTGCTGTTCTTAATCATCTAAAAGAAATATAGAAAGATCTGGTTTCAACTATTAATAACCAACAAAACAAAAAGACATATAATTCTGCAAATTATTGTTCATACACTCTGTTTTATGTAATGTGCTTTCAGTTGCCAAACCAGGATTTAAATTGGAAAGGTCAACATTGACACTAGCTCAATAAGCATGACAGAAAAAATGTTGGCTACACCCATATCTACTTTTTAAAGGGTAACTGTGGTTTTCATACTAGTGTCCTCAACTTAAGAGTTCTCTCATACATTCCAAACAAGCCTATGATGTGTCTCTGTATAGAAAGCAACTATGCACCGTTTACTTTCCGTTAACTATACCTCTGGTTTTAGAAGGTATAAAAGGTCTTTTTTTTTTTTTTTTGCTATTTCTCAGGTAGGTAGTTTAAGCAGGTCTACTTATCCTGTTAAAGAGAGAGATCAGCGATTACCTTTGACTGTTGGGAGGGGGGGAGTGGCTGTTTGTATTTGTATGTGCTCCTGATTTTCTCCGGTCTATGCGAATATTGATGTAGGCCTGATAGAGGGCTTTCTCAGTTCCCACCAGAAAATGAGAGAAGAGTGCTTTATATTAAAGGCATAGGACCTCCCATTAAAGGGCCATGTTTTTTATTAATGTGATCACAATAATGTATACTAAAACCCCTTTTTTTTAATAATGTATGCCAGTGTGCAGATAATGATATTGTATGGGGCCTAGGAATGTGCATTGATTATCTTCTTTGTTTGTATAAATGTTTGACCAGATCAGTAGCACTTCCGCAAAATATAGTAATCACAGACGCGGCTGACGTTACAAGAAAGCGACGTGGGAAAAAAATAATGTGGCATTTGGGTCTAGGCAGGGGTCCTCTATCAAACCCTAAAAGGATAAACGTAGGAATCATGGGGGGCTGAGGATGGATCCGGAGGGGGGGAGCACCAAGGGAGGTAAAAGGCACGGGAAATGACGTCAGATTACAGTGAGCTGCTCCTGGTCTGCAAAAGCTTGGTGTTAAAACATATGTACCTTAAAAATGGCTGAATGGATTTTGATGGGGGATGTCTTATTTTAAAGATATATAAAATTTGAGTTTTGGGGTGGACATGCCCTTTAATTAGTTTATAAATGAAGTTCATGTTATCCATGCACAAATATTGGCTGATAAATCTTGAATATACAAGTTGTTCCATCACTGATCTTGGTTGCAATTTCATCAACTTTTTTACAACATACACACTCAAGTGCAGTTGTCATTGAAGTGCAATTTGTACAACTACACCGTTCAGTATTGCCTATGCGTTCAGCTATCTCATCTTGGTGAGGTTCTTGTGTAAGTAAATGATTCGTTTTCATTTTCTTCTTTTGGGGGTTGCATGAAAAACAGTCTGGAGCTCTCTGAACTTCTGGCCAATTCTGAAGTTTTCCTTAAAGTTTTTCATAGTATTTCCTCCAAAAAATATTGAACAATTACAAATATATTAACATTCTAATCAAATTATCTGAATTACAACAGATAATGATTTACAGGGGAAACAATTCTAAAAATGTTGGATGCTTTTTGTTTCTTTTTCTTCTACTAATAATGTGTCTGCCAATGCATTAGTCTCTTCTCTAGCCATTTCACCCTTACTTAGAATCTAAAACATACACAAAACAAACATACAAGAACAAAATGCAGTTGTCAAGTTAAAAATCCTCTTATTAATGTTTTTTTTTAGTATGGTTATTTATATACGCATCATCTCTTTTTAGGCTGGCCAGCCCTTCATTACCGTATATACTCGAGTATAAACCGAGGTACCCAATTGTACCTGAAAAAACGAATAAAAGTGATTGACTCGAGTATAACCGAGGGTAGAAATTGACAAATTCTAAATTCTCATACCTTGGCACTCCAGGTGTTTGGAACACAACTCCCAGCATGCTTTTAGCTGGGAGTTGTAGTTTCCAACATCTGCACCCTCACCCTTCCACCTAATTCAAAGGGTACCTTCTCTCCAGTGTGCATCCAGCTATCCAGTGTGAATCCGGGCTTCCTGTCTGGGTACCTTCTCTCCATTGTGCATCCAGCTCTCCAGTGTCCGGGATTCCTGTCTGTAAGTGCAGCATACAAATTGAATCTGTCTGTAAGTGCCATCCTGCAAATTGAATCCTGTACATTACGGTACTTAACCATTTCGGCAGCCGCGCGCTGAGTCCTTGTACTGTCGCGCCGGCTGACGTCACTGCCCGGCGCATGCGGCACTGGAGGCTGGATGCACAGTAAATGTACTGACTTGAGTATAAACCGAGTTAAAGTTTTCAGGCTGATTTTACACCTGAAAACTCGGTTATACTCGAGTATATATAGGTACCTCTTGATGTATATGTGTTATTTCTAAATATAGATATTTAAATTATTTGGATGTTCCTTTCTTCCTACCCACAGGGTGCCTACATATATCTATATTTCCATTCAACAAGCTTTCCGCATTGACATATTACTAGATAAAGTACAAAAGAAATGTGAAAAATGGCATATTAAGTAAAGCTAGCAACTACTAAAATTATTGGTGTAAAATAACCCCAAATGCCTACACAAATGAAATAATTGTGTGTGTGTTTGTGTGGGGGTTACAAAGAGAGACATACTATAAGGCACACAAAGAGAAAACAAAGACACATTGCCAAAATATATATATAATACCAATAAATTGGCAGTAAAAAAAAAAGCGGGGACACATGCATAGAGAAATATATACAATAAAATAAGACAAAACAGCAAAAGAGAGACTCCAGTGAAATACATATAGGGACAGAATACAATTTCCACATATTAACACAATCTTGGTATTTACCTTACAAAAAGATGTTGAAATATCATCAGAGGTGGGTAGCAGGGTCACCACAGTGCATAGCACCATCAATACAGCACCCTAAGAGGTATGAGGAGGTTTGGAACATTTATATAAACCCTTTTTACTAATTGCTGTATTAACAGCCACACACACAGCTGGAGAGTATCTTCATAAACTTTATTTTCTACATTAAAGGGGAACTGTGGTCCAAAAATGACTTGAGGTAGATTGAGGTAAATTGCTCCCCTGAGAAGTTTTGCAATTTATTTCCATTGTTTATTTTGGATAGTTTTGAAGATATTTACATTTTTGTGTGTGATGTGGCAGCAGCATCACCAGGTCCCCTGCACTACCTGCTCTGAAACTGTAAGTCAATCTGTCATGTGTCTCCTCCTCCCCTTTGCTGCCCACCTGTTCCCTCCCAGTCATGCACCTCATGGTCCCTCCAGTTGCAGGCCCCCCATGGCTTACAGCCCCATGTGGCCCCGCCCACCCACGGCACACAGCAGAGAGGAGGAGGGACTTCCTATCCCCCTCACACTGAGGGAGTCTGAGGCTGTGCTCGCCGCTGGCACTATGCAGGAGAAGCCTCAGGAATGTTACAAGTCAGCCTCCCACCCATTAACATTCTGGTCAGTGATTTCTATATCTTGGGAATTACCATAATAAAATAGATATTTGTCCTGAGATTTTTTTCCAGCCGATTTTTAAACTTGACTCCTGAATATTTAAGTTGAATAATAATCCTTATTTTTAAATTCAGCTTTAAATTATTTTTTTTTAACGAAGCTAATGTGAGAAGAACATTGGAACAGAATTTGTCTATATATACCAAATTGCTAAATGATGCAAAATAGATAAGTAACATTTATACATTAAAATCAACATTGTAACAAAATATAACAGGACACTTACTGTGTCAGGATCGATACATAGCTATTACAGTCCTGCAATAGACAGAAAGCCATATATGCATAGACCGAAACAGATAAGCACTGAGAGACTGACAGGAAGGGAAGAAAAGAAGACATAAAGGGAAAAATGGACATATAGAATGAGAGGGAGTGAAAACACATTGTTAGACAGACAGATAACACAGAAAAAAAACTTTTAAAGCCGATCAAATCAACCTTTAATGAACAATTTTTTTATTTTACATGCGAATATTAATCAAAGTAGTAACAACACGGCCAATAAAACAGATGGGAGATCACAGACCAGATCACTGCATCCACAGGCGTTACATCCATTGGAGCGCAGACTATTTACAGGTTGCTATTAGAGATGGGATCTGGGTCAGACAAGGAACCCCCCGGTTCTGAAAGATCCATCCGAATCGGGACGGATGCTCAGGACTTCGAAAAAAATTTCGAAGATTTTCGAATGTATGAAGCTATTTTCGATAAGTATCTAAAATATCTTTGAGCGTTCGAAAATCCTCAAATATGATCAGAGCCGAAATTTGAATTTCCTATCATATTTTCGAAAATCGAACGGTCAATGCTACTTTCTAAAATTATCGAAAATAGCCTCGGACATTCGAAAATCTTCAAAAATACGATTGGAAACTTGAAAGTGGTCTCCGTTCATATTTTCGAGGATTTTCGAACATCCGAAGGTTTTTTCTAAAATAGCTCCTAACATTTGAAAATACATTCCATTTTCGGATCTTCTTTTTTTTTTTCCCCGAGATCCGGCAATCCAAAAACGTAACAAAACAAAATATATAAACCCCTATATATATATACACACTAATGTAGAGTCCAGGCAGAAACAATCAGAGGTGCACTCTAGGAGATTGTCCTACAACAGGTAAGCATCATATATCATATAGACGAAATACACATGTATAATTAATACAGATATGTTTCGTTGGATATCTTGTATGCAAATGTTATCTCTTAGTAAGTGTTCGTTTAGTTTCCAGTTCCATGGTGGTTTAGAGTTTGTAGGTATCTCTAATGTGAGGTAAACAGGGGAGTGGTCCGACCATATGGATGGTCCCACCGAGCAGTCTGGTCACCATGATAGTAGATTGTGGGAGATTAAGAATATATCTATTCTGCTGTAAGTGTTATGGGGGGCTGAATAATGTGTAGTCTTTTGTGTTTGGGTGTAAAATTCTCCAGATGTCCATAATTTGTGTGTCGTGCAGTTTTCGTTTGAGTTTATTGAGGGCTCTGTAGGAGATATGTGTGTGTCCTGATGTGGAATCTAGTTTTGGATCTAGTACTAGGTTAAAATCACCCCCAAGAATTATATGTCCGTTGGCGAAATTAAGTTGTGTGAGATAATGGATGCTAGTATTGATTTGTGCCTGATTGGGTAGATACCAGTTGGCTAGTGTGAATTTGTATTCATTAATGGTAAGGTTTAGCATTATGTATCTGCCCTGTAAATCTATTTGTGTGTTTGTGATTACTGCGTTTAGTTTTTTGTGGAGGGATATGGAAACCCCTTTTGATTTAACCTCTGGGTTTGTACTATGAAACCATTGAGTGTAGTTTTTGTCCCAGATTGAAGGTATTGCATTCGTCCTAAAATGCGTCTCTTGAAGCATTAGTATGTCTATTTTCTCTTTGTGCATTTGATGTAGAATCTGCGAGCGTTTTTGAGGAACGTTTAAACCTTTAGCGTTTAATGTGCAGACCCTTAGCTTCGTCCCCATAACGTCTTAACGTAGTTTTCTAGCCAGTAGTGTAGGCCTGGGCAGAGGAGATTAGGGGAAATTTGGGGGAGGATTGGTATTACGAATGGGGAGAGTGAGAGTATAAGCAGAAGGTATCATGTGCAATACAAAGCCGACCCCACCCCTGTATTTTGTGTCAAATATTGTCGACAGCGGTAGGTGGTTTGGGGTGTTAAAACGGAGAGAGCCTTTACACTGCACAGGGAGCCTGTTCCTGTGATCAGTTTCCTGATCGGAAGTAAAAGTAGATTAAGGAAAAACAAATAAGACTTATACATCTTAAACAACAATATAAACATTATAAACAAAAATATAAAACATGACCAGGTCGGTGCCTGGTAAGAAACCTTATACCGTTGACCTCCCGGGTCCCTTGGGAGGTGTTTATCCCTGGTGGGGATAGAGGTTATCGCGGGTTTCATTGGTGGTCACTTGCCCCTTTGTATCCTTTTGCTTGGTGGGTTAGGAATTGAAAATTCCTTTTTATTGCCCCAGTTTTTGGAAAGCGTGGGGGGCATATTGCAGGTATCAAAGTTGAGTCTTTGTGGACTCTGTCCTTGGTTGTTGAGTGGCTCGCCGAACTAACGTCTGACCGGAACATTTTTCTTTGTGGGTTTCTGGGTCCTCCAAGCCTCTCTCGTCGGTGTATATGAAGTAAAGGTAGGTTGATCCCATTCTGGTAGGGAGACTTGAGGTAGATCCAATTTATTTAGGAACAAGGGGAGATTCTCCGGGGCCTGAAGGATAGCGGTTTTGCCATCCTGTTTTGCTATAAGAGAGAATGGGAAGCCCCACTTGTATGGGATGTTACGTTCTTGTAATAGGGAAAGTAAGGGTTTAAGGGCCCTTCTCTGTTGTAGTGTCCTTCGTGACAAGTCCGAGAACAAAGACAGCTTAGCTTCGTTAAAGTTTATATCAGTGCAGTTTCTTGCTTTTGCCATAATTTGCTCTTTAATTGAGTAGCTCTCACTACATGCGACCGGACGGAACCCGCGTTAAGCCACGCCCCCCCAGACCATGGAGAGTTAATTAAATATTGGTCTTTAATTTCTGTGATCTATGGTTCCTGAGATATTTGCAGAAATTGTTGAGTTAAGGTTAACGCAGGACTACCATTATAAATGGTATACAATGACTGCAAATATCTCTGGAACATGGCTCACAGAAATATAAGAACTTTAATTCACTTTTCATGGTCTGGTATTAGAACTGAATTTGTGTTGGGGGAAAGATTTCCTTGGCAGTTGTGATTTATCATATTTAAAGGGAAATTGTTAAAAAAAAACAAAGGACTGTGGAGCTCCAAAGTTTAAAAATACAGTTCCCCTTTAATTTTAATTCTTGATTGTAATGAATACAATAAGTATTTTTTTGCCATTAGTTTGTACTTGGTGTGCCATATAAACATATTTACTTTATTTAATCTTCTGTAGAAACTGTCTGAGTTCCCTTCCTGAGTGGGTCAGTGAAAGCAAAAGTTTAGAAGTATTGGATGTAAGCCACAATCACCTTAGTGAGTTTTCAGCCCGGTGAGTTTTTTTATTTTATTCCTAAACAGTGAGAGCGCAATTTTTACAGCATTGTGGTCTTTTACAGTTCAGTTGTGCACTTGCATACTTTTGAATGTTATTTCAGCAGAGATATACATACCGTATATACTCGAGTATAAACAGAGTTTTTCAGGCTGTAAAATCAGCCTGAAAACTCGGACTCAGTTTACACTCGAGTCACTCACCATTGAAGATCAGCGTCCTCTCCGTTCTGGCAGCAGCGTCCTCTCCGTTCTGGCTGCAGCGTCCTCTCCATTCCGGCGCCGCCGATCATTCCATGTACTGGCGCACCGCCGACGTCACTGCCCGGCGCCAATTAGTGACGTCAGCCGGCGCGCCAGTACATGGATGATCATGCGGCTGCCGGAATGGAGAGACCTTACCTTCAATGCCACACACAGTCCCAGGAAGCCCTTGGATTTAGGAGAGCCCACAGCTCCTGGATGAAGAGAGCCCACAGGTACAAACTGAACTGTGGGAGGGTGAGGGTTGGCATTCAAGATGTTTGGAAACTACAGCTCCCAGCATGCTTTATTAGCTGGGAGTTGTAGTTTCCAAACATCTTGAATGCCAAGTTTCTACCCTCGGTTTATACTCGAGTCAACAACTTTTATTAGATTTTTTAGGTGAAATTGGGTACCTCGGTTTATACTCGGGTCGGTTTATACTCTAGTATATACGGTAATTATGTTGCCTATTTAAAATCAATTTTAAAGAGCAGAGTATTGCTCTTTTCTGAGAGGGTGATATTTTGAATCTGTTTGCTTTAACAGGAAATTGACACCAAGAACTGAATATTGCATTTAATGGGCATATTTTACTAAGATTAAATATTCTGCCCTACAAAGTGTAATAGTATGGGATGTTGGGTCAGTATTCCTTCCTTACAATATTCCTTATTTGCAAATGTAGGAATAGAGACTTCTATCATCAAAACTATATCTGTATCTTGCACTGACGATATCTAACAAGATTGAAACATGTCATGTTTGTAGACAAGATGAATGGCTCTATACTTTAAGGCTGTATTGCATAAATTTGCACTACAATGGATAGTTATTATTTTCTGACTTAAAGGGCATGTCCACCCCCCCAAACTATAATTTTAACCCAGCACTGGCACCACTATGTAGTGTGTAAAAATCCTTACCTCACATCCCAGCTCCAAATGGTTCTCTGTAGTCACCCCCCCCCCCCCCCCCACCCCCACCAACCCCCACAAACACCCCAAAGCTCCCACCAAAAAACTGGCCAGCAGGAGTACTGCAAAGTCCATATAGGACTCTGCCTGCTGTGTCCCCTCAGGGAGAAGTTTGGCATGTGCACTGCTGTCATTCTCCCTCTCCCTCCCGATTTTGTCTCCCTCCCCCTAGCTCCAAACCCTTTTGATATAATGTACTGTTCCCTCCCCCAGCCTACTATAATTCACAGAAAGTGCCCCGATCTTTACTTAGCATGCATCTTTCCTTTGCTGGTCTGAACTCCCGGCAGCCACGTCCGTGATTGGCTGCCTCTCAGCCAATCATGGATGCGGCTGCCGGTCCCGCCCTGGCTTGCAGTTCCGTGTAAGCAGAAGGCCGGGTAGTGTGGCGAAGGAGAAGAGGCATGGTAAGTAAAGATCGGGGCACTTTCTGTGATTAATAGTAATGCGGTTGGGGCTGGGGGAGGGAGCAGTACATTATATCAAAAGTTTGTCAGAAGGGTGGACATGCCCTTTAAACCATGCCTTCATGGAAGTCCTTAATGGGACTTTGTCTCATAATACTGGCACTTACCATGAAGCACAGCACAGAATAGAGCAGTGTGTTAAAGGGCATGTCCACCCCCAAAACTAAAATTTAACCCCTTACTGGCCACATCAAGTAGTTTAAAACAAGCCTTACCTTACATTTCTGCTCAAAATAGTTCCCCTGCTGTGCCCCTCCAAAGTCCCGGAAACTGCTGTGTAGGAGCAGTGTGTGACTCGTGCTGTGGCTGAGTCTGCCTCAACCTTGTCAAGGTTTGAGGCATGCTCAGTGCAGCCCTTCCCTCCCTCCCCCTAACATTAAAACCTTTGGGTATGTGGTAGGGCATGCTCCCCCAGCCCCAACCACATTAATATAATTGTTAGAAAGTCCCCCAATCTTCACTTACCTTCCCTCTCTCCTCCGCTCTTCAGAACTTGAGGCAGCCAATCACGGGCGTGGCTGCCGGTCCCGCCCCCGGCTTGCATTTCCCTGCAAGCAGAGGGCCTGTACAGTGCGGCGGAGGAAAGAGGGAAGGTAAGTAAGAATCGGGGGACTTTCTAACAATAATATTAATGCGGTTGGGACTGGGGGAGCATGCCCTACTGCATATCAAAAGTTTTTATAAGGGGTGGACATGCCCTTTAAATTATAGATTAATTATGTCAATAGATATGCAATGTTTCACATTTACTTGCACCTTCTCATTTTCTTCCTGTTGTTTTATGACTTGTAGGATATTCTGTACCAGTGCTCTGAGGAAGCTTCTTTCAGGTTACAACCAACTGTACAGACTTCCAGAACTTATTGAGCACACACAACTTGAGATACTGGATTTGCAGCATAACCAGATATCTGAGCTCCCTGCCAACTTGCTGCTTAATTTAAACCGGTAGGTAACATTTTTTTTTTAGAACGTATTAAAAGTTTTCTTCTTTCATCTATATAAAACCAGAATAAATGTTTTTATAATATACAATAATGAAACAGAGTAATCCCCCCCCCCCCATTGTGTATAAAAAAACAAGATGTAACCACACCATTCAGGCAGGTAGTTCAGTTTGGGTGCTGGTGTTGAGCTGAGTTGTGCCACAATGCTCAAAATGCACAATGGAACGATACACCACACTCATCTTCAAAGCAGTTTTATTTAATCATTGCTGTAACAATCAACGTTTCTGGGATCATAGTCCCCTTCTACACGCTAATCACCAAACAGTATATTCTTAAAACAAAATTTTAAGAATATTAGGATAGGACCTCACATACCTCTCCCTGTCCCAGTCACAAAACCCCTCAACATGAATGAAGTAAAGATATACTCAAAACAGAACTGGATGGCTTCTAAGACCTCAATTTGCACAGGTCCTTTATGTTCTATCATCATAGAAACAAACAAAAATCATAATCCTGGTTGAGATCATTCAAGGTCAATTTTTAATTGGTGTACCCAGCAGACCTCACTCTTAAGAAAAAATAATGTTTCCACCTCCAGTAGGCATTTCTAATGTCTTTTTTGGGAGATCAGTGACTTCACCGGTTGGATGGTCTCTAACATATGTCAGATTGCATGAACAAAGGATCAGATACACTAAATACCTACAGGGAGATATAATAAAAGTTCTTGTCGTTAAAAATGGTGCTAATTTTGCCCCAACCAATCAGATGTAATTTACCGTTTGAAACGTAACATCTGGTTGGCAAAATTACCACCATTTTTAACTTTAAGAACTTTTAGAACAACACCCTGCTAGTGTTAGATGTATAAAAACCTCTAATATCAAACCATGTTAGAACATTGTGAAACATGCCCTTTCTACTTGTACCTAAGAAAGTGGAACCGCCACCCCCCTGCTTCTTGGTAACAGCTGAAACCAGCTGTTTTCCCTGTCCTTAAATGAAGTTAAAGAAAGGTTGTGGAAATCAGCAATTTATGGTTATGCAACTTTCAGCATACCCTAGTTCTACCTCTCTGTCCCTAATCTAAACTACCCAGTTTGGAAAAGGGATATGGAGGCATTTGTTAATAAAGTCTAACATGTACTTGGACACTGAATACAATATACAAGAGATACGTAATCAATTATTGGATCAGTGTTCCAAATTTTAGTAGAAAAATTGGTAACTTTTCAACGAATATTATGAACTAATGTGTTATTTCAGGTGAGCTAAAGAATTACCTAATTGTTAAATATCAAGTGTTACCAGTACTTTATACCCTGCCTAAGATCCACAAGGACACTGTCCATCCTCCTGGTTAGCCCACAGATATAAGGAGAGTTCAATGCCATATATTATAATATGTTCATATTAGAGGATTATTATTATAAGAGTATACCATTTATAGATGTAATAGTTAACAATGTAGGGAGTTTTCAAACTGAGTTGAAATCCAAATCAATGAACAGGAATCAATTATTGAATTATCAAAGTTATCATCTTGCTCATCTAAATTGTCATTACCCATTAGTCAGTTCAAACAAGTTGCAAAAATTGAAATCTCCATGTATCCCATTTGTTACCCAGTTTGGATTAGGAATATAGAGGATTACTAATATTCTAAGGAAAAATTGGGGCACAAATTGCCGAGTTCCAAGCCCCTCCTTAAACTTCTTTTAAGGAAGTAAAAACATTATGGGGCACTCTCGTGCATGGAAGTAGCAGAAGAGGCAGTGGCCGAGGGATCGAAGGTGGGTACATTTAGGGGCTATTTTAAACCTGGGGTGGGGGGGGGGGGTTGCCCTACATTATATTAATTTTAGTGTTTTGGGGTGGAGATACCCTCAAGATACGACCAATGTTGTTTGAAAAATATACTATTAAGTATGTTATTTGCTAAGTAGCCTGTGCGATCCCAGAAATTAAGTATTGCCTGCTTTATAGAGGAGTGTGGCATATCAATCCATTATGTACGTGTGTATAGAAGTATATTGCTTCCAACGATTGCCCAAATGCACCAGAGCCAAATGGGGCCCTGCCAGGTCCCCTGCAGGCATGTCCACCCTACTAAGAACATTTTACCCAATGTAGTTCAACCCCATAAACCTTGTTTTCGTTTTAATTAACTTTCAAAGATGCTCCCAGGCTCAGATATTCTACTGGGATGGCTCCTCTTTTTATCCTAGTAATCACCATCAGTCATGGCCGTGACAGAAGGAGCCTCCTCTGCTGATGTGCAAGCTCGCAACCACAGCAGAATAGGTGTAAATTTGCCAGCAAGGGATCAGGGTTTTGTAAGTTAGAATAGCTGAGCCTGGGAGCATCTTTGAAATGTTTAAGTAGAACGACAAGTTTGTGGGGCTGAACTACGTGATGTACATTTTTTCTTTGATGGGAAGACATGCCCATTAAAAAACCTGTCTGCAACTGATTTGCACTGAACTGATTTTTATGTGAGTTTGGGGGAGGGCCCATCTTTAAAGGGGGACTGTGGTCTCCAAACAAGTTGATTTTAAATGCTTTAAAATGAGCCATGAACCACTTCTCTATGTGCCGCACATCCCAAGATATGAAGAAATCACTGATCAGAAATTTAGGGTGTGGAAGGTTCTGAATCTGCGGTCACAATACTAGTTCCTCTTTCTAATCTGCAGTTGGCACATGCTCATTGCAGGAGAAAGAAGAAGAATCCATGAAGGGATTGAATTAGTGACTGAAGGAGGTGTGGGAGGGGCCACAGCGGGTTTCAAGGGGAAAGGCCATGGGGGCCCACAAGGAGGAAGAGACACAGTAAAGCGAGACTGTCACATGGGTTCAGAGCAGGAAGTGCAAGGGGATCTGGTGATGCTGACACCATATCGCACATAAAAATGTAAATATCTTCAAAATTATATATAATGTAATTATAAATAATGAAAGTAAATGGCAAAAATACTCCAGAAACCAATTCCTGTCAATTAACCTCAAGTTGTTTTTGGACCACGGTTACCCATAATCTTGCTATGGGGCCCTGTAATTTCTATCTATGGCCCTGCTCTTCCCAGAATTATAGGCGCACACTTCCAGTATATTATACTCCTGTGTATGGTTTCTCCTCGCACTCCTTGCATATGTATAAAACCTGTATGGTGCTGGCTCTCCCACGCTACTAACCACCAGTGGCTTCTTCAATATTCAGGATATAAATATGGTGAGACGCACGCATTCAGGTTATATGATTTATTGTGACAAGCGTGCAACTGGTTAGTACTCCATAAAACAAAAACAGAAAAAATCCAATGCACTCTTGGATCTTCTTGAAACTCAACAAAATGTATTACATCATAAAGTGTAAAAGGCAATGTTTCGGAGCAGTTTTGCTGTAGCTGGGATGGTGACTGTTTTGACAGTTAAGCTGTATGCAGTTTCAGGAGTTGGTTTGTGGGGGGAAAAAAAGGGAAGGGGGTACTGCTGTGCATAACATGTGCTGGATTGAAGGCATACAGCAACACACACACAGATTAAGTGCTACTTACAAGTATTTATTTATTGATTCAGATGAGGAAAAGTCATTTTTTAAATATTGCATAATCTCTCGTCATATGGTTAGAAGGTTGCTTATTGTACTGTTTGCTTAATACATCTACTTTTTTGCACGTCTATCACTGGTTACCACATAAAAGCAATTAGCAATGAGTGCAGAAGTGTTTTGCTTGGACAAAAAGTTTAACATGCTTCTTATAACATTTTATTTTCTGTTGCAGCCTAAGGTGCCTAAACGTTTCTGCCAACAATTTAGAAATTCTTCCTGCTGCATGTTTGTCTGCTGAGACACAGAGTATGTTGCAGGAGCTATATTTGACCAATAATAATCTCAGTGATAAATGTGTGCCCTTATTAACTGGCCACCCCCACTTGAAGATCCTGCACATGGCCTATAATCATCTACAGACCTTCCCAGCAAGGTGTGTATTACCTTTTATTGGTATGTTTAACACTGAAATTTGAAAACCAAAAGGCTTGGTTTAATGTTGTTTAATTTTAATGATTTGCATGATAAATGTAGCTTTTTCTCCACTGATAGGTAAAAAGGTACTTGTTTACAGGTCATCATATATCTTAGAACTTTATTTTTTTTTTTTCATTCTAAGTAAGAGTAAGTTCCCCTAGAAAAGTTGTCTAAACACAGACATTAAGCATTTCTTCTTTCTGTTATGCCACTTGTAGCATTTTGCACATTTCATTTATGGTGGTGTGCCAGAATGCCCCTGGATTTTTCTGAAAGAGGTTCACTCATGCCTGGAACAACCCACTATATAGCTAGTTTTGCACAGCTGTCCAAGACCCTTGCATGAGTCATTCCTCCCTCTCATCCTATGTTTGAAAAAGTGATCATGGGTGATTTATCCTGCAAGGTCACTGCATTTTACAAGGTCTATCCATAGGTAAAAAAATAAACTAATAGACATACCATTAGCATTGAAGGGGATGCCTTTGCATAGTAAGTTACACAAGTTTGTTACAGTGCTCCAGAATTCTGAGTAAAATCGGCATTCCAAAATGGTATATTAGTAATGATTTTCTGGCCTTAAAATAGCCACTTAAATTAGCAAGGCTGTCAATTGCTACTCGGGGAGCACACTTCATTTGTCTTTTTTAGCTTTCATTTTCCCTTTAACTATAGTTACGTTTAGTAACAGTTTTAGACTCAAGTTAGTGAAGTTGTTAAAGAAAGAAATTACCGAAAAAGAGGTGGACACATTAGGCACAGATAAAAACTAAATTAGGAGCACCTTGAAGACTGTTGGTAGTAGGCTCATAGGTAACCTTTGGTGCTTTTAACTTGGACATTCAAGAATTCGTTGTGTGAGTTTTTATCTTTTGGGATGCAGCCATGGGCTCTTTAGTAGAGTAAGATACTTCTGACTAAAATAAACTTGTGTATTATGTAGTGGTTGGGCAAGTGGAAAATCAGACAGAATTAAGCTTTGATTTCTAATAATTTAATAGCCTAATTAATAACTTGGCTGTATGGTATTGTTAATTTAATACAGACTTTATAATGCTCAACATTAATTTTTCACATCTGTAAAATTAAGAGTCTGTTGCAATAAAAGTGCAGAGGTTTGCCTGTGCTACTAACCAGCTGCAACCAATCAGTTGTTAATCTTTGATTTGGTGTGTCCCACAATTCTGGTTTGGCTTTATGGGTCTCTACTCTAGTCTGCCCCAGTTCCAGCAGTAGTTACAGCATTCAGAATCAGATGTTGTCTAACTGAAGTGAACCAGTAAAAAGCTAACATAGGATGGTTGCTGGAAATTAATAGCATGAGCATACTTTTGCACCTCCTATTACATTAGCCTCAAATTATTTTAAGTTTAAATGAAATAGAAATGTAAGTGCAGCTCACAATTGAAATGTTAATTAATCTTGCAATATACCAAGTTTCAAACTCCTGTTTTGCAGTAAAATGGCCAAACTTGAGGAGCTAGAAGAAATAGATGTTAGTGGGAACAAGCTAAAAGCCATACCAACTACCATTATGAATTGCAGAAGAATGCATACAATCATTGCTCATTCCAACTGTTTGGAAGTCTTCCCTGAAGTAATGCAGCTTCCAGAGATTAAGGTAAAGAGGTTATTTTCTTGAAAATCGAAATTTAATTTGTGAAACTTTCTTGCAAAGATATGCAAGCTAATAAATTGTTTAACTGAGAGTCCGTGCTATAAAATATAAGGAATATCCAAAGATTTTTGTAACAATATAAGAGTACAAGACTGCAGGCAAGAGTTGTTACTTTATATTATCTGCATATAGATTTATGCTCTGATTTAAAAAGAGCTCTCTTCTACCACGCTTTAACAGTCCACCTCATTAAATATGTCCCTACACTACAGCAAATCTCCACTACACTACAGAAAAGAACAGAGGAGAGGGATCCAGAGGGAGGGGGGAAGGGTTCCCCTGGGCATGCCAGTGTCCTCCAGGAGGATAAGGAAGTAGCAGGGACGAGATGACTGACAGCTCCAAATCTACACTTTTTTGGTCTTTGGATAGGCCCTGCAGGAGAAGTATACGGTAAGGATTTTTGAACATTACACTGTGGGGCCAGTAGTGGGTTTTAGTTTTGGGGGTGAACATGCCCTTTAAAGAAAGGCTTAATTTTATTTAAATTATGTTCCCCCCTTTAATTATTGACTTCTTCTCTAATCGTAAAGTTTTAAAATAATAAAACAGAATAATTAAACACTGAGCAGAATATGAACGTGTGACCAACTCTATTCTTTTATAATTGTGTGGCTATAAACGATTATCCACAAGACTCCAAGAATATGAACACACTTTTTTCATTAGCCTACTATCTTTTTCCTGACCTCAAAGTTTTCGTTTCCTGTCATTTGTAAATAGCAGATTTTATCACTTTTTTCCAGTCTTACATCCTCATAAGAGAATCAATATTCTAGAAGACTCCAGCCAGAGCCCTTAATATTAATCTGATTTTAAAATCTGTGGTTTGACCTGAATAACGTTTTGTACAGGAGATGCCAATGAAATTTTAAACATTCTTGCAAGAGTGGACAAAAACTGCTAATTTTAGACATTTCAAATCTACCAAATGCATACCAAAGCTCAGACAGGATTTTGCCTCGTGTTTTTTTTTTTTGTTTATTTTTATTAAAGGACAACTATACTCACCTCACCCTCGCTCCTCTTACTCCATAGCTGCATAGTACCCAGGGTGAGGACCTAAAATCGCTAAGTCCTCACCCTGGGTACTTTCCCTAACTCCTGCACTACTTACCTGTCACTGACAGTAGAAGAGAGGTGGAACAGTGTGGATCGGCGAAGCAGATTTGCAGTAAGTAGTGCAGGAGTTAGGGAAAGTACCCAGGGTGAGGACTTAGCGATTTTAGGTCCTCACCCTGGGTACTATGCTGCAGTGGATCGGGGAAAAGGTGAGTATAATTGTCCTTTAAACCCCTGCCATTTTGTATAGTATAGACTTTCTACATTCACACACAGACAAATCTATACACAATCAGTTTTCACTATTAACATATTTTCTCGTATGGCTTATTTGGGTTATTTACCCAAAACTTTGCTTTATATGACAGAAAGTATGTAATATAACACTTTGCATAACTGTGTGCTGTGGACTCAGACCTTTATATTGTTGTGCAGATATAATAATTAAATTGTCTCAGCCCCATTAGAGCCATCATCAAAATATTATTGAAGAGAAGGCTAGGGAGTACTGGTGTGTTGTGTGTGGTGTGTGGTGTGTGTGTGTGTATATATCTATTATATATATATATTATATAATATATATATATATATTAATATATAATATGTATATATGGTGTGTGTGTGTGATATATATATATATATATATATATATATATATATATATATATATATATTGCCAGGGTGACCCTCGATATAAACAATACAGTTCCCAGCAGAACGAGGCACTCACGGGACTTGGTAAAAAGTAACTTTTAGTGTAACAAATTAAAATGTATTACGCGTTCAGCCTAGCGAGCCGTCCTCAGGATGTGTATATATATATATATATATATATATATATTATATATATTATATATATATATATGTCATCAGGATTACAGACACGCTATACAGGTGAGTAAATATACAACACAGTGATCAAAACCAACCTCCCCTGCCTACATAAATTAACTCCTATTAATCCCAGCCCCAAGCACCAATAGATAAATTATTAGTATATATATATCCAAAGCCACAATACAAATAATTCATATTAAAAATAAATTTCAAACATATTTAAAATCTAGAGATCAGGGAGGGAGATATGATAAGGTCTATTCCAGTATATCCCCACCAACCTGAGTATCAGGAAAAGTGCAAAGGTGCGTTAATATATATCAATGTGCCAAAGGGGTAAAGTGCCTAAGTGCCTACGGACCGGTAGCAGCTATTAGAGGCAGTGCTAAATATAACAGTGATAAAACCTTAAAAGTTACGGTGTCTATATACAGCTCCTAATTTAGGGAACCGTGTGTGTCCAAGGATAGTAGTGCGCGGTGTTAAGTTAACATCCTGCTGTTGTATTATAGCAGGGATAGGCAACCAGTAGATCTCCAGATGTTTGAAAACTACAACTCCCAGAATTCCTCTATAAGGATTTTGGAGTTAGGGAATGCTGGGAGTTGTAGTTTTCAAACATCTGGAGATCTTAGGTTGCCTATCCCTGTATTATAGTGAATAAATAGATACATAAATGGAGACAAAGTGAAGTTAAAAACAAGTGTAAACACGTGGTCCAATTATTAAAATATTCAAAATGCAGTCATATGTTAAATAATTAAAACAATGAACAGCGCCAGAGCCGATATAATTAAAATGTAATTTTTTAACGCACTAGTGAACCAAGGGAAACTAAATCACCTCTAATAGGTAAGGGCACTGGTCCATGGCTACAATGTTAAGTAGCCAAAGTAACTAAAGTGGTACAAATGTAACTGATTCAGGTTCTTATAGATTTTAAGGGACCAAGGGGATAAAAGTACATATAGCGTTCAAACACAAGGGGCGTTAGAATTTCATGACTTCAGAGCATAATATTGGGTTATTTTTCAGCATATATTAATCATTGAGAATAACAATATCAAACGGTTCAAACTATTAGAGAAAGCATGAAAGTGACAGCTGTTCATTCAGGCCTATTGGTGACAACGTATTTAGGGACCTTATCCAACGGGCTTCCATATGTAATAGGGCACGGTTACGGTCCTCGCCTCCTTTCAATATTTGATGGTCAATTTGCCATCCACTTGTTTTTGCCTCCTCCCAGGTCATGGGTCTGTCTCCTGTCATTAAATCTCCCGCTCTATATATTCCCCTATCCCGCCAGGGCGCGCTGTATGTCTCTGGGATTCCTGGTGTAAAGGAAGGGTTTCCCCAGAGTGGGGTGTATCTTCCATGTACACACATGGGGTTTATCTGTAATGATACCCGGTGTTCGAACAAATTTGTTCCATAAATCTAGAGTGTTGGTTATATATGGATTAGTCTTCCAGAGACCTTCAGGTCTGATATTTCTTGCAGTCCATAGTAGACCACACAATGAGAATGGGGAGGAGTATGTCTGCTCTATCTGTATCCACCTGGCAGACTGAGGGCCTGCCTCCCAGCTTAATGTTTGGGCTATTCTTGCCACTTGGGGATAATGCTCTATCATTGGGAAGCCCATCCACCCAGGCGTCTAGATCGTGCTAAATATTGTCTTCTAATTCTAGGTGTTTTGTTTTGCCAGACAAATGTTTAAATCATTCTCTGAATTACCCTCAAGTGGATAGGTTTTAGCGGAAGTGGGAGAGCCCGAAACCGATACAGCAGTCTAGGAAGGATAGACATTTTTACTGCCGCTACTCTACCCCAGAGGGAGATCCCATACGATTGCCATTTATTTAGATCTTTCTTCAGAGTCTGGATCAGAGGAGGGTAATTTTGATTGTATATCACCTCGGTCTTGCTCTCGAGGGAGGTACCCAGGTATCTAAGGGAATCCTTTGCCCATTTAAACATATAGTTTATAGATATTAATTTTATGGTGGTTTTTGGCAAGTGGAGAGGGTACGCTACAGTTTTACTGGGGTTCACTTTAAAGCCCGAGACCTTGCCAAATCTCTCCAGCAGATCGTATAAATTCAGTAAAGATGTTAGGGGTCTTGTTAATGACAAGAGAGTATCATCTGCAAAGAGAGCTATTTTATAATTCTCTCCCCCAACGGTGACTCCATAGATGTCTGGGTTTGCTCGTACACTAGCAGCTAGGGGTTCTATACATAAAGCAAACAGCAAGGGGGAGAGGGGGCACCCTTGTCCGGTGCCATTCAAAATAGATATGGTTTCTGATTGATATCCCATATGGGTAACTTTAGCATTTGGTGTAGTATAGAATGCCATCAATCCTCTCGCGTAGTTCCTTTTTATCTCAAACTTCGACAGTATCGCCTGGAGATAAGGCCAGGCGACCCTGTCGAAAGCCTTCTCCACATCTAGAGACAAAAACAGTGATGGCAATTTCTGTGTGTCTGCTATATGTAATAGGTTCAGTGATCTCCTTATACTATCTGTGGTCTGTCTTTTCGTAATGAATCCCGATTGATCTTGGTGGATCAGGCATAGCAGAATGTTATTGAGTCTAAGGGCAAGTATTTTAGAGAAAATTTTGATGTCTGTATTAATTAGTGATATCGGTCGGTAATTTGAACATTGGGTGGTATCTTTATCGGATTTCGGGATCACTGATATAAATGTCTCTAGGAGGTCCGGGGTAAATCTTTCATTTCCTGACATAATTGCATTGAAATACTCTATCATATGAGGGTGTAGGAACTTAAAAAATTTGTGGTAGTACATAACCGTGAAGCCATCCGGCCCAGGTGATTTACGCTTTGGGATGGAGTTTATTGCTTTCAGCAGTTCCTCTGATGTTTTTGGTGCATTTCTTATGTAACTCCTCTGTTGTAAGGGAAGGTAAATTAATATTTTTTAGGAAATTGTCTATTTGGGTTTTAGTGTCATGGCCCTGTTTAATAGTTTGTCCATTGTAGAGGTTCCGATAGAATTCTCCGAACATCCTGACAATTTTCTGAGGATCATATTCCAAATCTCCCCGGGAGTAGCATCGGCAGCAATTTGTGAGGTCTAAGTTTCAATGACCGTTTACGTGCTAATCTGGGGTATCTGGTTTGTTGCTCTTTTCAAATAACTTTTGGCCTGTCAGTCTTAATGCTTTCTCTGCCTTATCATTTGGTAAGGTGTTCAGTTCCATCTTTAGGTTTGTGTAGCTAAGTTCTTTTGCTTGTAAGTAGTGATTTGCTAGTTCCTGGTCAACCTTACCTAGCTTAACTGTCAGGTCATTGATTTGCTTAATTAGTCCTTTTTGATTGAAGCTATCTGGATTAACCTACCCCTAAGTACAGTTTTGTGTACTACCCATCTAGTAGCGAGTGAGGTATCGCCAGGGGTGTTTTCTTCTAAAGTAGTATTTGATATCATTAGAGAGATCTTCTATTGTCTGTTGGTCTGTAAGTATTTTCTAATTGAGTCTCCACTTAAACTGTGGGTTAAGCTGTAATCCTGTGAGGGAGATTTCTACATGTGCATGATCTGACCAAGTGATTTCCGATATCCTAGTTTTTGTCATATTTGGGATGAGCATAGGTGAAATGTAGATATGGTCTATCCTTGAGAATACCTTATGTGGGTTAGAGTAAAATGTGTATTCCATCTGGTTAGGATGTTGTGTTCTCCTGATATCAAGCACTGCAAGTTCCTTGATAAATTTCAGTAGGGGTTTGCTTGATTGCGATGGGGTCCCTGCTGGTAAAGGTCTGGACGTGTCTATATTTCTATGTACTGTGTTATTAAACTCCCCAGCCATTATAATTTTTCCCATATCCGGAGTTGCTAATATTAAGAGAAGGGAGTCAAAGAAGCACCTTTGGCCTGTATTCGGGGCATATATATTAAAGGACAACTCCACCCTCATAAGAACATCTTTTAGAAAGAATGGCCTCTTTAAAATATGTTGATATATCATAGTTTGTCCTATGAATTCATTACTGTATGCCTGCTATGCTTCTGGATGCGACATTGGAAACTGAGCAATTTAGAAACCTGTACTGAGCCTGGGCATGCTCAGAAGAGGCAGACAGGGGATTAACATTTAGTCATTGGCTGTGATGTCAACTGTCAAATCCATAACTGACAATTGCTAGTTGGAAGAACCTGGAAGCAGAAACAGGGGCAACAGGACATTGTGCAGGATTTCAGGTTAGACTTATATATTTCGGATTTCAAACTATTACCCGTTTAGGGTTTTGGGGGGTGATTTACCTGTATGTAGGTTTTTGTTTTTGGACTTGCCCTTTAAATAATGTAATTTTGTTGTTATTTATTAATCCTGGTAAAATAAGGTATCTACCTTCAGGGTCCCTTAAACAATTTGTTTCCTAGAATGTGATTTTCTTTCCCATCAGGATTGCCACCCCCCTTTTCTTTTCGTCTGCTGAGGCGAAGTAGATATTCATGTAATTTTCCCCCCAGAATTTAGGTTTTTTGTTTTTCTAAAATGCGTTCCTAAAGGAAAATCACATCTGCTTTATTCCTTGTGTAATATTGTAAGGCCAATTTATGTTTTATTGGACCGTTTAATCCCTTAGTATTATGTGAAATTATTTTAAAAGACTCCATATTATTATTCAAGTTTTGGCTGCGGTGACGCTTGACTCCCCTCCCCCCCCCCCCTCGCATCAACATTCACCTTGTTAGCATATAGACACTCTATCACAACTTCTTTATAGCTTTTACTTCCTTTTTTGTGGTACAGAGCAACATGGTCATTGGCAATAGAAAATACTTTGGAGATCAGACTTATAACCTGCACAGTTAGTAAAATAATTTGTCCTGTACCTGACCTGGTCAAGCCCCTCCTTGGTTCGAGTGTCCGAGGACCCCTACTTGTCGAGGTTTGACATGTACTACTTTTTTCCAACTCCTCATACCGGCCACCCAAGCCCTGGAGGAGGCCCATGCCTGGAGACAACAGAGAGATTACTGATAACATATTCCAATCGGTACATTTTCTTTTAGTCAGTTTCTGATTTTGCGGGAGATAATAAGTTAATTCAGGTAGTACTGTAAACAACTTTTGCGTATTACAATTCCCTATAAGATTGAGAAGAGTGTCAGAGAAAGAAAGAAATAGAAGAGTACATTAAGCAGTAAAAAAAGTTAAACAGTATTGTTGTAACGTTTCTATGTAAACCTAAATTGCAGTCTTTACTTATAACTTTGGGGACTTCCATTGAAGAGAAAGGCAAATTAACTTTGTGTTGGAAGCCTCAGTGTGCTTCCTACAGTTCAGGGGGGTTGTCTCTTGTTGTTAATAAAGTAGAGCAGCCATTCAGCTGTACGACAGCCTCAAGCCTCCAGACCTAATAGTGTAGATAGATCCAACAGGGTCATCCTCGAGCCTTAAAAAGATCCCCTTTGACCTCTAACTGTACTCCAGCCGCTCCTTATATTAAACTGTGTGCTAACCTTTTTTCGGGCTGTGTGCCCTTTCTCAAGCAAAGAATCACAGCATGTGTACATCTGTTACAAGTTAAAATAGCAACAAACAGGAAATGGAATACAAACTAATACAATATTACACACTGCCATCCCCTGGTCTACTGGCGGAACAGCTCCATCCAATTTAATATATTCACAAATATAAAGTACATAAGTCATAGCCCCTGTTCAAATCTCTAGGTGACAGGGAACCCAATCTCTACCCACCAAACTTCTCTCAGTTTAAGTAATAATTGTCTATCACCTCCTACTCTAGCATTCGTTTTGACATGTTCTAAGACAATAAAATTTAATTGCCCAGCTTCATGTTTCATATCACAAAAAACGTTTGGTCAGGGATTATTGCCCGACCGACCAGGCAGATCTCTGAACGACCGGCTGTTTCGGCCGATAAATGTCCAATACACGGGCCGATTATCGGATGAAACAAACCTTCGGACACATTGTGCGTCCCGACCCGCGATCGCACGGGTGTATGAGGGTGTATGGAAAAACGTCCATGCCAGGAAAGGATTTAGACAAGAGAGGCCAATGCTTGCGTAATATCTTAATCACTTCCTGACTATACGGATCATAGGATGTGACAAAGGCCAATCGCTCGACCTTACCTTTTGCATGACTATGATCTGTGTTTTGGTGTATCATCTTATTTATAACTTCATTGATTACCTTTTGAGGGTATCCTCTATGTTTAATTTTTTTACCCATTGTAGTCATCTGTGACTGTTTTACAGATTGTGTCAACCAGTCTGTCAACCCGTTTTAGTTGACTATATAGGGATAGAACATTTAATATGAGGTGGATGTTGACTGGAGTATAATATTAAAGCCTTTTTTACTTGCTATCGTGTGATTTAATAAGATTTCTGTTTTATTTTTAAGTCCCGAGAGTGCTGCCATTTCAACTCCCTGTCCCTCTGAATCAACTGAATCCACCACCATGAATTTAAGTTGTTTCATGGTGGCCGGAATTTATAAAGTGCAGAGACACAGGCAATTTCCTATTCCCTGTCCGAATTGAAGATCGGTGTTGTGATATCCTAGATTTTATAGCCTGTGTGGTCTCACTCACACGGGCACCATAACACATAAATTACACATGTGGAGTTACAAGTATAGTAACTCCAGATGTAGTAATCCCATCCAGTCTGGAGATGTACAATGGATGAACCTTTATGCACATTCCCACATTGGGTACAAGATAAGCAAGGGTACATTCCCTTGGATTTCACATCAAATATACCCCTTTCCTGGGGGTTTTTAACCTTGAATTCTGCATGGAACAATTTATTACGGAACGTTTTCCCTCGTCAATAGGAAATAAGCGGGACATTTTTAAACTTTTGAGTGTGGTTTGAGTGTGCACTCACCATTACCAAATACTGTTATATTTCCTGATCCTGATATGTAATAAAAATTCATAAAAAGTCAGTGACTGCCTGCAAACCAGCTTTAATTCTTAATTGTACACTTGCACAAAGTTCCAGGGATTATAGTCAGGTGTATGATTAACCAATAATAACAAACAAGTGCAAAAAAGCATTTACATATGTAGGTTGAAAACAGTCATTAAATGTAACAAAACCAGCTGTGTAGGAGGCTTAAAACTGCGTGAAGAGCTGACAAGGTGAGGTTATGGAAGAAGGTTTTGTTTCCTTTCAAAGGTCGTACACCATGGCAAGACTGAGCAAAGTATACAAGGTAACGGCGAGCAAGCAAGGACACATATATGAACTGTGGTCCGCTAAAGAAACAGTGTGGCTGAAAAAAAAATGCTTACTTCCTTTAGAAAATCAGAAGATATCCAGAAGACACTCTGCATAGCCATCAGCCTAGAATTGGCAGAAACCTGTGAGAACCAGATAAACACGTCTACTGTCCAAAAAGTCTGAATAGACATGGTCTTCATGGAAAAAGTGTGGTCGAAAAAGCCTTGCCTCCTGCTTAAACCCAAGGACAAGCACCTAAACTATGCATGAAAACATAATAAATGGGTAGTAGTAAAATGGCAAAATATGCTGATGAATAAAATAAATATTTGGCTGCAGCAGAATGTTGAATGGCTGTAGATGGGAACAACAAGCAAGTTCCATATGAATTTTGGGCTGCATCTCTAAAAATGTTGTATAACAGTACTAATTAGAATTAAAATTAATATTTATAATGTCTTTTTTTATAGGTGTGTTTAAACCTGTACAGTTTACTACATTAGTATCTTTCAAACTGTTATACACAAAAATAATTTTAATTTTGTGTCTTTTTCTAGTGTGTTGACCTAAGCTGTAATGAGCTTTCTGAAATCACACTGCCTGAGAACCTGCCTCCCAAACTACAAGAACTGGACCTGACTGGTAATGCCCGCTTGCTCCTAGATCACAAAACCCTTGAGGTTTTGAAGTGAGTACCAATTGTATTTAATAAACACGTGGCCTGATTGCCAGCCTGAATCTGTGAGAGCACATGTGTTTTAACCCAAAATAACTTTTTTTTTCTTCCAATCAATATTTATTGAAGTTTGCAGGATAAACCAGACATTTGCCATATATTATCTATTCATATATAGTCGAAGTATAAAAGTATAAGTGATGAATACATAGTTTTGAGTGTTTTGGGCATACAGTGCAATATTACAGTTTAATTATATATCCTATAACTTCATTTTAACTATGTATTCCCTATTGGAATAGTTCTGTTTTATAAAATTATTTACATTTCGAACAACTTTGGTGGGCTCTTTTTTGTGTGGGGGTTTATCTCCGCTGGTTGCGGACCAGCCTGGGTATGGTTGGTTAGTTCTTTTATAGGGGAGGAGAGCAGGGGGAGCTGTTGGTGAGGGTAAGGCAAGATAAGAAATTAAATACAATTTAACATTTATATTCATGCCCTTACCATCGTTAGCGCTGGGGGACTTTTTCCTTTTTCAAGATCACCATATCTTGACTATTTCCGCCAAGCTAATGATGCCGGTCGGTGAGTCCCTTGCCATCAGGTAGTCGACTCTGAATCTCTCCATTGTTAGGTTCCCCTCCTGGTCTCCATAGAGACCCCTCTTGTCATATATGACCCTGATATACCTTGTATCATAGATATAGCTGAGGATCTGTCTGGTCCATGAGGGTGGTCCATAGATCCCAAACCTTATCAAATTTAGCCAGTCTATTTCTGGCTATATGAATTTGCCTCTCGTTATAATATAGCCACCAGATTTTGTTAATTAGGATGCGTTTTGGGTGGGGGGGTAGATTTCCAGGAGGTAGCTATTAAGGATCTTGTGATGGCGCATATGTAATGGTAAAACTTGTTCCTTTCTTTATTTAATTTTGGAGAGGGAAGGTTGAAAAGGGCTTCCCAGGGGTTGGGGGTTAAATTTGTTTTCAGAGTGAAATTTACAGTAGTATAACAGTCTAACCAAATTCTGTTCACCCCTGGACAGCTCCACCAACAGTGCAATATATCGGCTTCTTGAAACTGTGGGTTTAGGTTAATTATACACTATTTGCTATTTTTACATTGTGTGTATTCCTGGAAAAGTTTGATCAGATTACAATGTTTTAGTGTCTAGTAATTCTTGGGGTTATAAAATTATTGATCCTTTTGATTAAAGCCAAACCTCTTTACTACAGGATCTCACAAAATTCTAAAAGTAATAGGGATTTGTTAGTCTCTTGCATATCTACAGTGATGTGAAAAACTATTTGGTAGAACCATGAACCATGAATTCTACTGTCTACCAAAAAATCCTGAAGGAGAATGTCCGCCCATCTGTTCGTCAACTCAAGCTGATCTTGGGTGCTGCAGCAGGACAATGACCCAAAACACACCAGCAAATCCACCTCTGAATGGCTTAGGAGAAAAAAACTCCAAACCTACATGGCCCTGTGTGAAAAAAAAGCCCCCTGAACCTAATAACTGGTTGGGCCACCCTTAGCAGCAATAACTGCAATCAAGCGTTTGCGATAACTTGCAACAGTCTTTTACAGCCTCTGGGGGAATTTTGGCCCACTCATCTTTGCAGAATTGTTGTAATTCAGCTTTATTTGAGGGTTTTCTAGTATGAACCGCCTTTTTAAGGTCATGCCACAACATCTCAATAGATTCAGGTCAGGACTTGACTAGGCCACTCCAAAGTCTTCATTTTGTTTTTTCTTCAGCCATTCAGAGGTGGATTTGCTGGTGTGTTTTGGGTCATTGTCCTGCTGCACACCCAAGATCAGCTTGAGTTGACGAACAGATGGGCGGACATTCTCCTTCAGGATTTTTTGGTAGACAGTAGAATTCATGGTTCATGGTTCTACCAAATAGTTTTTCACATCACTGTAGATATGCAAGAGACTACAAATCCCTATTACTTGAATTTTGTGAGATCCTGTAGTAAAGAGGTTTGGCTTTAATCAAAAGGATCAATAATTTTATAACCCCAAGAATTACTGACACTAAAACATTGTAATCTGATCAAACTTTTCCAGGAATACACACAATGTAAAATAGCAAATAGTGTATAATTAACCTAACCCACAGTTTAAGACATCTTTGAAGACTTCAATTATTGCAAAACTGGCAAATCCTAATCACTGGCTGCTTAGCTAAACTAAGCATGCATTGTTTTAATTTTACAGTATCAATGAGCATAAAGTTTCACTTGGACGCTGGAACATAAAGTGCACAGGATAAATATGAAATTGCCATCTTAAGTTAAAGATAACTGTATTGCCTCAATGCATTTTTTTTTAAAAAAACTGCTTTCAAAAGAGTAAAGGTATGCAGCCCTGCCCATGTGTTTTTTTTCCTGATTTCGAGCTTCTCTGTCTTCAATTAGCCACACTGAAGAGGGCGTAACAATTTTGTCTGCCTGTAACTGTCACTCAAAACTAGCAGTGAGAAAACACTCCTCCACCCATGCTTGATCAGCTTGATTATGTAGGCTGTATCCTAGCAACCGAACAGTTCAGTTTGTTTGACAGGAGGAGGAGAGAGGTAACAGACATTCCCACCAGCCAATGACAATGATATGTTAATCATGGCCCTGGGCCATCTAGGAGGCGGGCTTTTAGCACTCATCTTTGCTGTGTGATATCTAAGGGAAGGCAGCACGGTTGTAAATGAGAGTAAGCGATTTCAGCTGCTGGAATGTAGACATGTAATGGGGGAGATGTTTTTTTTGTGTATTGTTGTCCTTTAACATGCGAGCTGTAAGTTTTTTAAAAAAATTTTTTAAAGAATACAAAAATAATTCACAGCTCTTTTGATGGGCTGCTAAAAGTTAAAGGATAAGTATACTATAAAAAAAAAGGTTAGCTGCAGTTTAAAAAAAATTGCCATATTTGGTTCCCCCCAAAGCCCCTCCAAGCCAACCTTTGCAGAGTTTAAGTTGCTGACATCTTGTTTGTCAGTATGTGATTACTTAGATCCGCCCCTCCGAGATGTTCACCTAATCTTGATTGGCTAGCCTCATTAGGTAATGCACGTTTGCGATCCGTGCGTGCGCTTTTGCCGCGCACTATGACGTCACAGCGCACGAGACGTCCATGAGTGCACGAACGTGCGCGCGCAGTCACACTGGCGTTGCGTGCGCCGTGACCGTGCGGACGCACAAGCGATCGTACATTACCTAATGAGGCTAGCCAATCAAGATCTAGGTGAACATCTTGGAGGGTGGATCTAAGCAATCACATACTGACAACAAGATGTCAGCAACTTAAACTCTGCAAAGGTAGGCTCTGGAGGGGCTTTGGGGGCAAACATATGCCAATTTTTTTTTTTTTTATAAAGCTGCGGCTTTCATTTGACCCTAACTTCATTTCATAGTATACTTATCCTTTAAATGTGCTGCTCTCCCTTACCACTTTTAAGAAAGCAAAATGTGATTTTCTTTTATATACTGTAGGTTTCGTCAGCTAGCAAAGAGCTATAATATAGAAATTTTTGCACACTCAGAGGTCTAACAGAGTAAGATAACTTTAACTTTATGTTTACAGAGCCAAGTAATAAGTCAGACCAAAGTCATCAACAAGTCAAAAAACAGGAAATTCAAAATGAAAAAATATATTTGTGTAAAAAAAAAAAACGCAGTAAGGAGCTATACTAAAGTACATACTATTTTATTTATATCAATAGATGTCAGGTTTTATATATATAGATATTTGCATGGAAACTTTGATTCCCCAAAGATTCTGGTCAATATTTCAGCCCAGTCATTTTGGTTAAAGGTATCTCTAACACTAAAATAAACTTAACATTGTGTAGGGCACCCCATCCCACCCCCAACTACAGACTTACTTTTGCAAAGAAAGCCCCAGAAAGATATTTACAGACTTTCGTTCCTTCGGCTACAGAGGGACTGGCAGCCACGTCGGTGATTGACTAGCTAGCATCTAATCACAGAAGCGGCTGCCACCCACGGTCTGCAAGTGTTTTTCTTGCACTTTCTTTGCAAAGTAAATTGGGACAGGAGTGGGATGGGGTGGGCTGCACACAGTAAAAATAATTTGTAGCTAGAGGATGCAGCAGACAGAAGGATCCGGAAGAGGGAGGGAGAGTGGGGGGGGGGCCTCCCCTGCATATGTCACAGCCCTTACTGAGGTTAAGGAAGAAGCAGAGACCAGATGACTTGCTGAAACCTCCTACTCTTTAGTTTTTTCAACTTTGAACAGGCAATTCAGGACAACCATAGAAGCAGAGATGTAAATTAAGGATAACGATTGCCTCAATGCATTTTTTTTTTAAATTACTTTAAAAAGAGTAAAGGTATGCAAGCCCTACCCATACATTTTTTTTCCTTATTTCGAGCCTCTCTGCCTTCAAATAGCCGTGCTGTGAAGGGGGCATAACAATTCTGTCTGTCACTAACTGTCACTAACTAGCATGCAAGAAACACTCCTCCACCCATCCTTGATCGTTTTTCTTCACAACGCACCCGAAAACGCGCTTTTTCGGTGCGTGTGCTGCATTTTGAATGTGTGAAAAAAACGCAAGCGCAAACAAAGCGCAGCAGTGTGGCCTAGCCCTTACAAAGGTAAAGGAAATTGCAGGGACCGGATGACTCACTGGCACCTCCTTCTCTTCACTTTCCTGGACTTTGAACAAGCACTGCAGGAGAAACACATGGAGCAGATATTTAATGTAAGGACTAGTATGGGGTTAAATTTTAGTTTTGGGGGTGGAGATGTCCTTTAAGATTGGCTGGGCAATGACAGATTTACAGCAAAATAAATCATTCGATTACGACAATCAGTAAAAAATTCAGAAAGAGAGTCTTAATTAGGCAAATTTTCTGTGTGTAACCAGGCATTTGGTGTAGCAAATTTTATACTTCTACAAACTGATGTACAAAACTTGCATTGGTCATTTCAGGAAGAGATAGCTTTGAAACTATTACCTGTTGAGTTGGGTGTCTCTTGGCAGGAATAGCCAACACTATCAATAACCTATATATCCAATATATATAAGCCAACACGATCAATAGATAGATCAATAAACATCAAGCAAGGTACCTAAATTTTGCAATGATTAAGGTGCATACAAAAGGGAGATACATGGTCATCTCATTTTAAAAGCTAAATGGATAAATATAAATGCTCACAAGCAATTACAAAAAAGTTTAGTGACATTGGAGAATTTAGTTCTATTTTAAAAGTTTGCTTCAAATGCAGGTCACACAAAAGCACAAGTACAGTCATTCCTGTATTTACATGGTTCAAAGAATAGCTGAACCAAAACATAAACCTGAATTTTTAAAAAATGAACAAACCAGATGACAATTTTGCAGTTTAGGAAAGGCTATATTACAGTACAGAGCTACATTTACAAGAGAAAGAATGGAAAAGGTATGGCATAAAGGCTAATTGATAATATATTCTGCTACATATAATGATTTTACCTTTATTTTTTGTTTTACTTTCTACATTTCAGTTCAATTAAATAAATGTGCTACCAGGCAGCAAAAAAACAGTGAAATACTACATTATATACAAGAAACACAAACCAATATATTAGTTACTACTACTACTTCACTGCATTGTCTATTACACTAACAAAAAACAATTGATGAACAAAAACAATTGTTAAGTTCCTTTTAATGTTTTTTAATTGAACAAGACTGTTTAATGCAAATGAAAACTTTTATACAGATAAATCAACCCCAAAACCCTAAACTGTAATAAGCTTAAAATCTGACATATCTGAATAAGTCTAACCTGAAATTCTGCACAATGTCCTATTGCCCCGGTTTCTGCTTTCTGGTTCTTCCAGTCAGTTTTGGATTGACAGTTAACATCACAGCCAATGACTGAATTCTAATCCCCTAGCTGCCTCCTCTGAGCATGCTCAGCCTCAGTACAGGTCACTAAATTGCTGAGTTTCCATGAAGCATCGAGAAGCTAGCAGGCATACAGTAAGGTATTCAGAGGACAAGTAGGATTATAAGCATATTTTATGAAGGAGGAATAGTCCTTAAAGCGATTTATGGTTTTTCTCAAAAACAATTTTCTGTCAATCCCATCAAGTCCCCATTTAATCATATTAGTCAAAGATTGTTTCCCATTACCAACCCATAGACGGCTTATCGATTTACAGCAGTCTACTGATCAAATCAATGAAAAATTTCCACTTGTTTGCAAAATTGTGTGATCTACACCACATCAATCTTTTCCAATGGTGCAAAGTAGTACATTGATCTATATTTTTTTACCAATTTTTATCAAGAGGAAAATGAGATGTTGGCATTGTCCACATACTGCTAGGAATAAACAGTAAGAAAAAAAATACCAAAGGAAGTTATTGCAATGTATTAAGAATTACAATGTACTGACTTACAGAGATCAAAAAAAATATAGAAGTTTGTGCCCATTGCAATGGGAACACACCAACAAAAATTAGAGTTTAAAAGGGCATGACCACCCCACCACTAAATCCATACTTACCATCTCAAATACACACCACCACCCCCAACTTGAGATCCTTATACTTACCTCCCCGAGGTCCTTCAGAGTTTGGGGGTTGGGGAAGGTAAAGTAAGACTTGGGTGGCAAGGATTGACATACCCTTTAATTTGCCTTTACATCCGGGATTCTCAAACTGTGTGCCTCCAGATGTTTGAAAACTACAACTCCTACTTTTCAAACATCTGGAGGCACCATTTGAGGATCCCTGCTTAAGATATTGAAATAAAAAATAAGATACACACACAAAAAAAAAAATCACTATCAATTCATTTAATAGGGTCAGAATAACAAGGCTACGCACCATTAAGGGACAACTCCCCCTCATAAAATCTTTTTAGAAAGAAAGGCCTCGACATATCCTACTTTGTCCTCTGAATTCATTACTGTATGCCTGCTATGCTTCTGAATGCCTCATGTAAACTCAGCAATTTAGTGACCTGTACCAAGCCTGAGCATGCTCAGAACAGACAGCTAGGGGATTAGCATTCAGTTATTGGCTGTGATGTCAAATGCATAACCGACAATTGGTAACTGGAAGAACCGGGAACAGGGGCAACAGGACAGGGTCAGGGTCAGCAAAGTAACAATCTCCCATACACAAAGTAAAGTTTTATGTGAACCTGCACCTTTGCATGAGCAATCCAGAGCATGTCTGCATGGAAACAGATAACATTTGATTTCATTGGTCTTGTGTAAGCAAAAAAAAAATGTGAAAAACCTGACCATAATTGTCTATGGCAGTGTTCCTCAACCAGGGGTCCTTAAGAGGTCCTCAAGAGATTGTATGAAACTGTATGGATCCACTATTTCGATAAAAACACATTTTTCAATATATTTATACATTTTTTTGTAAGAATTATGTGTTTGGTGTATTGATACTGACGATAAAAATAAATAATATGTAAGGGTTCCCTCCCTGCACTGAGATAATTTATAGATCTATCATTCATATTTGTATAAATAATGTATTTTGATGATTTGTTGACTGGGTAAGAAAAAGATATACAATCATTTTATGTAGAGGTTCCCAGAGATGCAAAAATTGGTTTAAGGGGTCCTCACAAATAAATAGGTTGAGAAACCACTGATCTATGGGATAAGGATATTCTGTAATAACAATCCACCACTTTATGAGGTTCAGTTATAACTACAGCAGGTAATGTGCCCTCCAGGCAGTCCACATTTAAAGGGCATGTCCTAATAAAAAAGACTTTTTATATAACGTAGGCACCCGTCCCAACCGCAGTGTCGCAATGTTAAAGGGCAAGTCCAGTGTAAAAATACTTTATCTAGGAATAAAGATCAACACCCCCCCAAACTTAGGTTTCGCATTAATAAAATATTCCTAAGATGCTCCAGAATTCACTTACCTGACCGGGAATGAATACCGTACCCTGGTATCGTTATAATCTATAATATGTAGTTTCATGGAATTTCCCCCACATTTTACAATTACACAGCGATCCTTTATGGTGTGCTATTAAAAACATTCGTTAGATTGGCCCCTGAAATCTATTGGTAAAGGGCTTTGTTTTTCGCTAATTTAAGTGGTTCCCTGGGCTCCTAATACAGCTACTTCCGTCAATTACTTATTTAGCACAAAATACCTGTAATTTCAGATTATTCTCCAGTGGCTTCATATAGGCTTGTCTGCATTTTCTTTTTGTGCCGCCAAGCATTTCAAACTGACTTTGCTGAAATGTTGAATTAATTGTTTACTATAAATGATGGATTCCGTATAATTCCGACGCCTGATTATAGATATTAAGACATATAAAAATGTTAGCAGTATTGTCCTAAAGCCCAATTTCCCTAAAGACTGGAAATTTGCTGAATACACAAAGATGCTCTCTATTTCTAAGTAATCCCTAACCAAACATCAATATCGCAATATACCAACATAAAATATCCGGCTGCACAGAACCTTAATGAGTGAAGACAAGATAGGGATGGAGACACTGTTCTGCTTTTACCGTGCGCTTGCGCTTGCGTTTATAGGGGTTTATGGGTAAAATATCCACGTCAATTTGATCGCGTCTTGCCTCTGTACCCTTCTTGTCCGCTTTTCTATGTGTTTCCATAAACTTGTATAAGTGCGATTTTGACATAAACGGACCAAAATTGTGATCGCTACCGCTGGTCAGTTAATGTACGATCGTGGTCATAAATGTACAATCACGTTCGTACATTACGCCCAAATATTTTCGTTAATTAACCAAATATTGTTCGTAAATGTACGAATGCGTAGAAATGCTGTGGCGAGTAACTACTGCATGGCATTCTCTGGGAGAACGGTTTAGTTATCGTGCCGTTAACTTACGATCGATCGTAATTTTACGTTCGTTAACCAATCGGAAATTAACGATCGGTTTAAACAATCGTTAAAAAGCGTACCAGCGGCTTTATAAATACACGCCTAACTCCAGCAGTTTAACTGTAGATGTGGCTGGAATCATTTTGTCATTGTTGCATTGTACACACCCCACCCATTAACCTATTGTAAAATATTAGGATATTTGAAGGCACCACGAGATTTCCAAGGCCCATTCTTTTTTACAGGACAAGTCCGTCTACCTTAGAAATGTCAATCACCCCCCCAAACTCACTTTACTCTATACGTTGTCAAAGAGTGCCCCTGAGTTCGTAACCTGACACTGTAAGACGTACGAAACCTCACTAGTTTCCGTTCCGTTTTCGGATCTCCGGATCTCAGGAAAATCCTGAAGAACCGCAAAGCTCAAAACCGGAATGAATTTTTGCTAATTTCTATAATGTAATGTGAGCTATTTTCAAAAATAGCCTCGACGTTTGAAAATTCTCGAAAAGAGGTAGATCAATTTTCCAGTTTTCCGGTCGTATTTTCGAGGATTTCGAACGTTTGATGGCAATTTTCGAAATAATCGTAAATAGTTTCCTTACATTCGATATTACATGAAAATGCGTTCCGAGTCCTGAAATCCAGATTCGGACCGAGATTTCTTGTAATCAGGTTCGTGTTGGACCCGGATCCGCCATCTCTACAAAACTGACTCTAAACCCCCTCCACCTCCTCCCTCTCTCTGTAGCTGAACTAAGCTCCACTGTTTCTGGTTGCGGCTGTCGTAAGCGCGCAACGTGACGTCCACGGCCACTGGCTGATAGACTGACCAGGAAGTAGAGCCCAGAAACCCTCTGCTCCGTTTTTGCTGAACGAGTTTTAAAACAGGACTTGGGTGGCCCCCAGGACCGGGTCAGTGTACACTGCCTGCGTTTTAGGGGGTATTAACATTTCTACGGCTACTTTTTTTAGGCTTGACTTTGCCCTTTAAAGACTCTTTCCATTTCCCCTCTTTACAATCAGAGTAAAGCCACATGGTTGTGGACTAATTTTTTTTTTTTTTCACATTTATTCCACAATGAATAGATTTATATGTAATGCAAATGGTTTAAAAACAGCCTAGCTTAGCTAACCCACTGCACTTCTCTGTCTATATGTGACATTACATGACAATATGCTTTTGTTATGTAACTGACTAATAAAAATAATATTCTAGTTTTGACAGGACCCAGAGCACTGAAATGTTCTGAAAAGAACTGCGACTGGGTTTTAAACTCTTAGCCAATCAAAACTGTCAAATGATCGAGATGTCGATAGGCAGTTTTACCTAGTGATTAACTACAACAGTATAGGAAGTATCGTGGTGAACGGTACTATAATACTGAAAGAGCAGATAACTGATAATGTGAAGTGTTACTACTGTCGGTAAAGAAAGAAAACCGTCAAATAAAATGTAATATGAAAGGAATAACAATTCTTCTATTTTTACAATTTCTATCTATTATATTATATTGTGGATTTAGTCGCGCAACATCTTCCTTAGCGCTTTACAATTACATTATACATTCCCATCAAGCGGGGGCCGCTGACCCGAAAGCTTTACAATCTAAGCACATTTACTCGACCCATTACAACCTATCAGTGTGTCTTTATGATGTGGGGGAAAACCGGAGTGCCGAGAAACCAATCAAACTCCTTGATCAAATGTGCCAAGGGTGGAATCGAACGCAGGACTTCAGCGGCTGCAAGGCTCAGTGCTACCACCACCGGAGCCAACCGTATTTTCTGGACAAAATTAGCGATGTTCAATAAAAATTTGGTGGTGGAAATGACGAATATACATGTCGCATTTGAAAAATATAGAATTTGAAACCTTGATTCCAAATACTGAACCTTTGATTAGATTGGGAAAAGAAAGCTAATACGCCGCTTCCTATATCGATATTCAATGTGGGAACTCCAAATACCGAGCGTGAAGAACTTTTTTTATTGTACGTGTTCCACAGATATATTCCCCAGGTCCCTGAGCCTTTTACCTAATTACTATTTATTAATATCCTTGGTAACCCCCCTTTGTCTTGTATGGAACCGTTTCGCATTTCTCATAATTCCAACTCTGATCTCGTTGTACTTTATGTGAAAATTACCCCTGTACATGAAAATTTCTGCCCTAGTGTTAGGATACCAAACCACCGTTAATTATAATCCTTTTAAAATAAGTTATAATTTGGGAGGTTCTGACCCTGTTATCCTTTTATCTCCACACCTTGGCTACAAAGTTTCTATCTCCTGACCCAGTCTCTATACGCGCATGAGGCAAACTGAAACACGCTCAAGGGCGCACCCCTGCGAATCCTTAAAAGGTGGCAGTTAAAAAAAACCTGCTTCCTGCATTTCAGCACAGTCCACCATCAGTGTTAAGTCACCCTCCAGTTCACACAGTCATTAGTAGCGCCCACCACACCCACCTGCCTATCCGATTCCTATGTTCCCCTGATGAAAGCACCGCCCACTTCACTTTCCGCCCCCCTTGTCTGCCAATAGCGGCCATTAATCAAGTTGTTTCGGGTCTCAAAACTCTTGAACCCACCCTGCTCTTATATTTTGGGAACATTTCTTGTTCTTTAAAATGTTAATCCCATGCAACACCACGTAATATGGTGGTATTAGAATAAAATGCTGCCTGGTAACAAGTGACAGAAACAAACTAGCTGCGAAAACGGTTAAGGATGTTATTGTCATTATCATATGCTTTTAATATCGCACCCGACGCTTCTTAATCTACAGACAGCTCGCCTTACTTTAACAGAATACACACCCAACGTTTCACCTATTATCTTGTGTGTTAAGATGAACATGTCGAATGCAAAAATCTCCCAACTCTGGGATTAGTTTCCAGTTGACATTAACTACGTCGGTTAATTCTGGCGCTCAACATACCGTGTTACGTTTTGAATCATTTTCACGGTCAGGAACTAAATGTGAAACTTAGAACAAAGAATACATGCATTTTTTTTTTTGCTTTGCTTCATTTCTTTTTCTAAAGTATAAAAACTGCCATTTTACTTAAACAACACAGCGCAAACACATTTAATAAACTGTTTGGCTTGAGAACTGGTTTGCAGTGCCCTTCATTTATTTAATATGATCCTCATAAATTTGCTTGACACTGTCCAATCGAGAATGGCCTGGGGAAATGTTGTTGTGTAATATGCTAATCTTGCTGACAAGTCAAACACCACTGGTGCAATCTGTGTAACTCTGAATCGCCCTCGTGTGTAACTGTATATCTGGAAATGAAGTAATTCCTTTACTGAGCTCATTCACATCTGGCAACCTGATATAGAGGGCACTGTAGAAATACATATCTGCATAGTCTGGTCTCTTCTCCTTTTTGTAAAGGGAAACTATACTAATTCTATAATAAATAAACCCCCTCCCCCCTAGTACCCAGTTTCATCCTAAACTCCTACCTTGTCTCGTCTCACACCCATGGATTTGGCTTAGATGATGCCCACCAAAGCTGTTTAATGTGGCTCCTAGTGTCTCCTTTCTCTGCATTTTTTCCAGGATTCGTCCAATAGTAAAATGTCCAAAAGAATATTGTTTTTTCCATAGCCAGTTTGGGAACAGTCCTGGAACTGGTGGGAGACTTGGTGGTCACGAGTCTAACACAAACCTAAGGAATGGGGGGTTTAGTCCTCTAGCCCTGGCTACTATAGGGTGAGAGGTGGTGGTTTAGTGGCACTATCATTTCCTTTAATTATTATGGTATGAGAAGATATGATATGGGGTGGACCTTCACTAAACACGGTTGGTTATCCTGTAGAAAGGCTTCCGGAACTCCTGGGTGGGTGCGACCAAAGTGACTGGAACGAGGGAACATACATAGCAGAGTATTGTTTGCAAGAGTTGCTTTCGCCATGGCTTAGGACTTCTGTTTAGACCTTTACCCCATGTATATATTCATGTGAGGCTTTTTAAGTTAGTGCCCCCCCACAAAAGAAAGGGATCGTCCTTATGTTGTCCAATGTATACATTGTGTTTAAACACGGAGCATCGGGGATTGTTGCCTCGGTAATGCATTCTTGTGTAAGGACCTCTTGTAAAGGAGGACAATTAGACCGTCTTACCTGCGCTGGAAATAGGAAATGTATGGGGCCCGACACCATTCAGTGTGGGGAAGAGAGAATAACCTTAATTTTGTTTTTCCATTATCCAATCACAATGCAAGATAAGAGGCTGGTGATGGGTGGGTCTTGGACTTCGAGACTCCTACCCTGTCACACCATCCAAACTGTCGCAAACCATCCATTGATGCCTGTAATGAGACAATAAACATTTGTGGACCTCCATCTAATACCTAAAGCCTTCAAACCTTGATCGAGGGGTCTCCAGTGCTACAGCATCTGTAGTCTAGATTCTGGAATTAAGTATCTGTTTGACCTCTGGCCCCTACTTGGCAGTAAACACATGGACGTCCATAGACTCTCCTTTGGTTTTTGTATACAGTAACCTAGCTGGGAAAGAGAGCAGGCCATCTTGTCTGAGGTCTCCCTTCCACTTCTTTTCCTCTGCTCTCTAGCTTTACAAGTAAAAGGGACAGTTTCAGCATCAAGTGATAAGTTGTCCATTTTATGTCTATATGCTCCTGGTTTTCTGACTGGTTTCGGCTTGTCTGTTTTATAGGGTTTCCACTCTGTCTACATGCTGTAACTTTTCTCCATAGCAATAATCACTTTTTTATATGGCCATCCCTTTATCACCGCCATTTTTCCGTGGTCCATCTGGCCTTCATGGGGTGACTAGGACAATCCAATCTCCTATATTTTTTTTGCTTGCTCAGATTGATTTTTACTTTTAAAAATCTTTTGTTATTATTCTCGTGCCAAAAAATAAAATCGTAATGGATCCATCTGATACACAGTACCCTGCATGGGCCCATCTTGGGATTCTGAAGGCTCTCCTTGAGATTGTTGCAGATTTCTCAGACATTAATGAACATTCCGTTTTGTAATACACCTTACTTTATTCATAGCCGCAGATGGATTGGAGAGTCTACAATTTGACAACCCTTTAACCGGTCTTATATTTATAGGTGATGGTTTTATTGTCTCACCCACAGGTGTAATTACCTTCTACTGTCTCCCATCCGATTTAATAGGTGACTGTCCTGTTTTACATACTGACACCAATGTAGTTCGGTTATGTGTTTACTTGTTCCAATATTTTAAAATTTTCCACCAAAAACAGTTCAATTACACTGTAAAGGCATCTATAACAAGCAAACTCACTAAAGTCAATTTACAATATTAATGTTATATAACTGTAAAAGCACAAATATTTAGTTAGAGCAAAGCAGTACATACTTCTATTGAGATGCTTGAATGGTTCTCATTCATCCAGGTCATGGTTACGTAATTCATCCATACAGGTCATAGGTATATCTGTATATTCATCATCCCGGTCATGGTATATCTGTAATGTTCATTTATTTCCAGAGTCATGGATTCGTATATTCACATCCATGCTGGCTGCCACCCCCCTTTCTCTCCGTTTGTCATCTGCATCCTCCTCTCCCGTTCTCCAGAGAACCTGGAATAAATTCCGCTGGGGGGAGGGCTGGAGGGACAGTATGCCATGCAGACACCCACATTATCTTTTTACTATAGGTGGTTGGAAACTACAACTCCCAGCAACCAAGCATGCTGGGAGTTGTAGTTTCCAAACATCTACAGTGGAAAGGTATTAGGGTGGGGGACAGTATGCCATACAGTAACCCCCAATACCTTTCTACTATAGGTGGTTGGAAACTACAACTCCCAGCAACCAAGCATGCTGGGAGTTGTAGTTTCCAAACATCTACAGTGGAAAGGTATTAGGGTTACTGTATACCCTCGGCTTATACTCGGGTCAATCATCTTTTCTATTTTTTGAGGCAAAAATGGGTGCCTCGGCTTATACTCGAGTCGGCTTATACTTGAGTATATACGGTATATAATTATCCTATGATAATGGATATCGTACCCTGGTATCGTTATAATCTATAATATGTAGTTATATAATTATCCTATGATAATGGATATTGTACCCTGGTATTGTTATAATCTATAATATGTAGTTATACAATTATCCTATGATAATGGATATCGTACCCTGGTATCGTTATAATCTATAATATGTAGTTATATAATTATCCTATGATAATAGATATTGTACCCTGGTATTGTTATAATCTATAATATGTAGTTATACAATTAATCTATACATGTAGTTATCATTATCCTATGATATGGATATCGTACCCTGGTATGGTATATATCTATATATGTAGTTATACAATTAATCCTATGATAATGATATCGTACCCTGGTATCTTATAATCTATATATGTAGTTACACAATTATCCTATGATAATGGATTCGTACCCTGTATTCATTATAATCTATAATATGTAGTTATACAATTCTCCTATGATAATGAATACGTACCCTGGTATTTAATCTATAATATGTAGTTATACAATTATCCTATGATAAGTGATTATCGTACCCTGGTATGTTGAATCTATTTGTAGTTATACATTATCCTATGATAATGAATATCGTACCCTGGTATCATTTATAATCTATAATATGTGTTATACAATTATCCTATGATAATAAATCGTACCCTGGTATCGTTATAATCTATATATGTAGTTAACAATTATCCTATGATAATGATATCGTACCCTGGTATTGTTATAATCTATATAATATAGATTATACATTATCCTATGATATGATATCGTACCCTGGTATTGTTATAAATCTATAATATGTAGATTACAATTACCTATGATAATTATATCGTACCCTGGTATAGTTAAATCTATATATGTATTTATACATTATCCTATGATAAGGATATCGTACCCTGGTATCATATATATCTATATATGTAGTTATACAATTATCCTATGATAATTGATACGTACCCTGGTATTGTTATAATCTATAATATGATATATACAATTATCCTATGATAATGAATATCGTACCCTGGTATTGTTATAATCATCATATATAAATGATCAATTATCCATGATATGTATCTATCGTACCCTGGTATTGTAATCTATATAGTAATTATACATTATCCTATGATATGAATATCGTACCCTGGTATTGTTTATAACTATAATATTATTAACAATTATCCTATGATAATGGTATCGTACCCTGGATTGTTATATCTAATATATAGATTATACAATTATCCTATGGAAATGGATATCGTACCCTGGTATGTTATAATCTATAATATGTATTATACAATTCTCCTATGATAATGGATATCGTACCTGGTATTGTTATAATCATAATATGTATTTACAATTATCCTATGTAATGAATATCGTACCCTGGTATTGTTATAATCTATAATATGTAGATATACAATTATCCTATGATAATGGATATCGTACCTGGTATTGTTTAATCTATAATATGATTATACAATTATCCTATGATATGAATATCGTACCCTGGTATTGTTATAATCTATAATATTTGTATACAATTATCCTATGATAATGGATATCGTACCCTGGTATCATTATAATCTATAATATGTAGTTATACAATTATCCCTATGTAATGAATATCGTACCCTGGTATTGTTTAATCTATAATATGTAGTTATACAATTATCCTATGATAATGGATATCGTACCCTGGTTTTGTTATAATCTATAATATGTAGTTATATAATTATCCTATGATATGATATCATACCCTGGTATTTTATAATCTTATATGTAGTTATACAATTATCCTATGATAATGGATATCGTACCCTGGTATTGTTATAATCTAATAATGTAGTTTAAATTTATCCTATGATAATGGATACGAACCCTGGTATGTTTATAATCTATAATATATATTATACATTATCCTATGATAATGAATATCGTACCCTGGGTATCATTATAATCTATAATATTATTATACAATTATCCTTATAATGGATATCGTACCCTGGTATCGTTAATAATCTATAATAGTAGTTATACAATTATCCTATGATAATGAATATCGTACCCTGGTATTGTTATAATCTATAAATTTATACATTATCCTATGATAATGAATATCGTACCCTGGTATCGTTATAAATCTTATAAATGTTATAATTATTAAACATATTAAAATACTATCTGAAAAAATATAATATATACTTTCCTTATGACTTCTATTCTTATAATAATATGTAGTTATCAAATTTCCTTTAATGAATATCGTACCCTGGTATCTGTTAATCTATAATATTTATTATACAATTATCCTATGATAATGGATATCGTACCCTGTTATCGTTATATCTATAATATGTAGTTATACAATTATATCCATGATAATGATATCGTACCCTGGTATTGTTATAATCTTATATAAGTTATACAATTATCCTATGATAATGAATTCGTACCCTGGTATCGTTATAATCTATAATATGTAGTTATACAATTATCCTATGATAATGGATATCGTACCCTGGTATCGTTATAATCTATAATATGTAGTTATACAATTATCCTATGATAATGAATATCGTACCCTGGTATCATTATATCTATATATGTAGTTACAATTATCCTATGTATGAATATCGTACCCTGGTATATTATAATCATAATATGTAGTTATACAATTATCCTATGATAATGATATCGTACCGGGTATTGTTATATCTATATATGTAGTTATATAATTATCCTATGATAATGGATATCGTACCCTGGTATCATTATAATCTATAATATGTAGTTATACAATTATCCTATGATAATGGATATCGTACCCTGGTATTGGTATAATCTATAATATGTAGTTATACAATTATCCTATGATAATGGATATCGTACCTGGTATTGTATAATCTATAATATGTTTTATACAATTATCCTATGATAATGAATATCGTACCCTGGTATTGGTTATAATCTTAATATGTAGTTATACAATTATCCTATGATAATGAATATCGTACCCTGGTATTGTATAATCTATAATATGTAGTTATACAATTATCCTATGATAATGGATATCGTACCCTGGTATCGTTATAATCTATAATATGTAGTTATATAATTATCCTATGATAATGAATATCGTACCCTGGTATGTTATAACCTATAATATGTAGTTTATACAATTATCCTATGATAATGAAATTGTACCCCTGGTATTGTTATAATCTATAATATATAATAATAATTATCCTATGATAATGGATATCGTACCCTGGTATCGTTATAATCTATAATATATAATTATACAATTAATACCTATATAATGATATCGTACCCTGGTATCGTATAACTATATATGTAGTTTATAATTATCCATGATAATGAATATCGTACCCTGGTATTGTTATAATCTATAATATGTAGTTATACAATTATCCTATGATAATGGATATCGTACCCTGGTATCATTTATAATCTATATATGTATTATACAATTATCCTTGATAATGTAATATCGTACCCTGGTATTTATATCTATTATTATGTAGTTATACAATTATCCTATGATAATGAATATCGTACCCTGGTATCTTATAATCTTATATGTAGTTATACAATTATCCTATGATAATGATATCGTACCCTGGTATTGTTATAATCTATATATGTAGTTTTACAATTATCCTATGATTATGGATATCGTACCTGGTATTGTTATATCTATATATTGTAGTTATACAATTATCCTATGATAATGGATATCGTACCCTGGTATTGGTATAATCTATAATATGTAGTTAATAACAATTATCCTATGATAATGAATATCGTACCCTGGTATTTATAATCTATAATATGTAGTTATACAATTATCCTATGATAATGAATTCGTACCCTGGTATTGTTTAAATCTATAATATGTAGTTATTACATTATCCTAGTAAATGGATATCGTACCCTGGTATTGTATAATCTATAATATGTGTTATACAATTATCCTATGATATGGATATCGTCCCCTGGTATTGGTATAATCTATAATTGTAGTTATACAATTATCCTATGATAATGAATATCGTCCCTGGTATTGTTATAATCTATAATATGTAGTTATACAATATCCTATGATAATGGATATCCGTACCCTGGTATCTTATAATCTATAATATGTAGTTATACAATTATCCATGATAATGGAATATCGTACCCTGGTATTGGTATAATCTATAATAGTGTTATACAATTCTATGATAATGAATATCGTACCCTGGTATCATTATCTATAATATGTAGTTATACATTATCCTACTATGATAATGAATAGTACCCTGGTATCATTATAATCTATAATATGTAGTTATACAATTATCCTATGATAAGGGATACGTACCCTGGTATTGTATAATCTATAATATGTAGTTATACAATTATCCTATGATATGAATATCGTACCCTGGTATTGTTATATCTATAATATGTAGTTTATACAATATCCTATGATAATGAATATCGTACCCTGGTATCATTATAATCTATAATATGTAGTTATACAATATCCTATGATAATGATATCGTACCCTGGTATCGTTATAATCTATAATATGTATTTATACAATTATCCTATGATATGGATATCGTACCCTGGTATCGTTATAATCTATAATATGTAGTTATACAATTATCCTATGATAATGGATATCGTACCCTGGTATCATTATATATCTATATATGTAGTTATCAATATCCTTGATAATGAATATCGTACCCTGGTATCATTATAATCTATAATATGTAGTTATACAATTATCCTATGATAATGAATATCGTACCCTGGTATTGTTATAATCTATAATATGTAGTTATACAATTATCCTATGATAATGAATTCCGTACCCTGGTATCTTATAATCTATAATAGTAGTTATAATTATCCTATGGTAATGGATATCGTACCCTGGTATTGGTATAATCTATAATATGTAGTTATACAATTATCCTATATAATGGATATCGTACCCTGGTATTGGTATAATCTATAATATGTAGTTATACAATTATCCTATGATAATGAATATCGTACCCTGGTATCATTATAATCTATAATATGTAGTTATACAATTATCCTATGATAATGGATATCGTACCCTGATCGTTATAATCTATATATGTGTTATACAATTATCCTATGATAATGATATCGACCCTGGTATCATATTATAATCTATAATATGTAGTTATACAATTATCCTATGATAATGAATATCGTACCCTGGTACATTATAATCTTAATATGTAGTTATCAATTATCCTATGATAATGGATATCGTACCCTGGTATTGTTATAATCTATAATATGTAGTTATATAATATCCTATGATAATGGATATCGTACCTGGTATCATTATAATCTATAATATGTAGTTTATACAATTATCCATGATAATGATATCGTACCCTGGTATTGGTATAATCTTATATATTAGTTATACAATTATCCTATGATAATGGATATCGTACCCGGGTATTGGTATAACTATAATAGTAGTTTATCAATTATCCTATGATAATAATATCGTACCCTGGTATTGTTATATCTATAATATGTAGTTATACAATTATCCTATGATAATGAATATCGTACCCTGGTATTGTTATATCTATAATATGTAGTTATACAATTATCCTATGATAATGGATACGTACCCTGGTATGTTATAATCTATAATATGTAGTTATATAATTATCCTATGATAATGATATCGTACCCTGGTATTGTTATAATCTATAATATGTAGTTATACAATTATCCTATGATAATGAACATTGTACCCTGGTATTGTTATAATCTAAATATAATATTATAACTTATCCTATGATAATGGATATCGTACCCTGGTATCGTTATAATCATATATATAATTATACAATTATCCTATGATAATGGATATCGTACCCTGGTACGTTATAATCTATAATATGTAGTTATATAATTATCCTATGATAATGAATATCGTACCCTGCTATTGTTATAATCTATAATATGTAGTTATACAATTATCCTATGATAATGGATATCGTACCCTGGTATCATTATAATCTATATTATGTAATTATACAATTATCCTATGATAATGAATATCGTACCCTGGTATCATTATATCTATATTATATGTAGTTATACATTATCCTATGATAATGAATATCGTACCCTGGTATCGTTATAATCTATATTATTTAGTTTACATATCCTATGATAAGTGATATCGTACCCTGGTATTGTTATAATCTATAAATGTAGTTATACAATTATCCTATGATAATGGATATCGTACCCTGGTATTGTTTAATCTATATAATATGTAGTTATACAATTATCCTATGATAATGGTATCGTACCCTGGTATTGTTTAATATCTATAATATGTAGTTATACAATTATCCTATGATAATGAATTATCGTACCCTGGTATCATTATAATCTATAATATGTAGTTATACAATTATCCTATGATAATGAATATCGTACCCTGGTATTGTTATAATCTATAATATGTAGTTATATAATTATCCTATGGTAATGGATATCGTACCCTGGTATTGGTATAATCTATAATATGTAGTTATACAATTATCCTATGATAATGGATATCGTACCTGGTATGGTATATCTATATATGTAGTTATACAATTATCCTATGATAATGAATATCGTACCCTGGTATTGTTATAATCTATAATATGTAGTTATACAATTATCCTATGATAATGAATATCGTACCCTGGTATTGTTATAATCTATAATATGTAGTTATACAATTATCCTATGATAATGAATTCCGTACCCTGGTATCATTATAATCTATAATATGTAGTTATATAATTATCCTATGGTAATGGATATCGTACCCTGGTATTGGTATAATCTATAATATCAGTTATACAATTATCCTATGATAATGGATATCGTACCCTGGTATTGGTATAATCTATAATATGTAGTTATACAATTATCCTATGATAATGAATATCGTACCCTGGTATCATTATTATAATCTATAATAGTAGTTATACAATTATCCTATGATAATGGATATCGTACCCTGGTATTGTATAATCTATAATATGTAGTTATACAATTATCCTATGATAATGAATATCGTACCCTGGTATCATTATTATAATCTATAATATGTAGTTATACAATTATCCTATGATAATGAATATCGTACCCTGGTATCATTATAATCTATAATATGTAGTTATACAATTATCCTATGAATGGATATCGTACCCTGTATTGGTATAATCTATAATATGTAGTTATACAATTATCCTATGATAATGGATATCGTACCCTGGTATTGGTATAATCTATAATATGTAGTTATACAATTATCCTATGATAATGAATATCGTACCCTGGTATTGTTATAATCTATAATATGTAGTTATACAATTATCCATGATAATGGATATCGTACCCTGGTATTGTTATAATCTATAATATGTAGTTATACAATTATCCTATGATAATGGATATCGTACCCTGGTATCATTATAATCTATAATATGTAGTTATACAATTATCCTATGATAATGGATATCGTACCCTGGTATTGGTATAATCTATAATATGTATTTATACAATTATCCTATGATAATGGATATCGTACCCTGGTATTGGTATAATCTATAATATATAGTTATAATTATCCTATGATAATGAATATCGTACCCTGGTATGTATAATCTATAAAATTAGTTATACAATTATCCTATGATAATGATATCGTACCCTGGTATTGTTATAATCTATAATATGTAGTTATACAATTATCCTATGATAATGAATATCGTACTACCTGGTATCATTATAATCTATAATATGTAGTTATACAATTATCCTATGGTAATGAATCGTACCCTGGTATTGTTATAATCTATAATATGTATTATCAATTATCCTATGATAATGAATATCGTACCCTGGTATCGTTATAATCTATAATATGTAGTTATACAATTATCCTATGATAATGGATATCGTACCCTGGTATTGGTATAATCTATAATATGTAGTTATACAATTATCCTATGATAATGAATATCGTACCCTGGTATTGTTATAATCTATAATATGTAGTTATACAATTATCCTATGATAATGGATATCGTACCCTGGTATCGTTATAATCTATATATGTAGTTATACAATTATCCTATGATAATGGATATCGTACCTGGTATTGGTATAATCTATAATAATTAATTATACAATTATCCTATGATAATAATATCGTACCCTGGTATTGTTATAATCTATAATATGTAGATATACAATTATCCTATGATAATGGATATCGTACCCTGGTATCGTTATAATCTATAATATAATATTAATAATTATCCTATGATAATGGATATCGTACCCTGGTATCGTTATAATCTATAATATGTAGTTATATAATTATCCTATGATAATGGATATCGTACCCTGGTATCGTTAATCTATAATATATAATTATATATTATCCTATGATAATGGATATCGTACCCGGTATTGTTATAATCTATATATATAATTACCGTATATACTCGAGTATAAGCCGAGGTTTTTAGGTTTAAAAAATTAACCTAAAAACCTTGACTCGGCTTATACTCGAGTCAGAAGAAACTTACCTTGAATCCAGAGGCAGCCGCGAGTCCGGCCCAGTTCCCAGTAGTTCCTCGCGGTTGCGCGATGACGTCATCACGCACGCTGCGGATGACGCATCGCGCAGCCGCGAAGCAGTAATGGGAACTGCCGGCCGGACTCGCGGCTGCCTCTGGATTGCAGAGAGAGGAAGACTGAAGACCAGGTACAGGTAAGTGAGCTGGGGGGGGACTGGGGGAGGCTGGGGGTACTGGGGGGAGGGCTGGAGGGACAGTATGCCATGCAGACACCCACATTATCTTTTTACTATAGGTGGTTGGAAACTACAACTCCCAGCAACCAAGCATGCTGGAGTGTAGTTTCCAACATCTACAGTGGAAAGGTATTAGGGTGGGGGACAGTATGCCATACAGTAACCCCCAATACTTTCTACTATAGGTGGTTGGAAACTACAACTCCAGCAACCAAGCATCGGGAGTTGTAGTTTCCAACATCTACAGTGGAAGGTATTAGGGTTACTGTATACCCTCGGCTTATACTCGGGTCAATCATCTTTTCTATTTTTGAGGCAAAAAATGGGTGCCTCGGCTTATACTCGAGTCGGCTTATACTTGAGTATATACGGTATATATATTATCCTATGATAATGGATATCGTACCCTGGTATCGTTATAATCTATAATATGTAGTTATATAATATCCTATGATAATGGATATTGTACCCTGGTATTGTTATTATCTATAATATGTAGTTATACAATTATCCTATGATAATGGATATCGTACCCTGGTATTTATAATCTATAATATGTAGTTATATAATTATCCATGAATAATAGATATTGTACCCTGGTATTGTTATAATCTATAATATGTAGTTATACAATTATCCTATGATAATGGATATTGTACCCTGGTATTGTATAATCTATAATATGTAGTTATACAATTATCCTATGATAATGAATTCACCCTGGTTTGTTATAATCTAATAATATGTAGTTATACAATTATCCTATGATAATGATATTGTACCCTGGTATGTTATAATCTATAATATAATAATTTATAATTATCCTTGATAATGGATATCGTACCCTGGTATCGTTATAATCTATATATATAGTTATACAATTATCCTATGATAATGAATACCGTACCCTGGTATCGTTATATCTATAATATATAATTATACAATTATCCTATGATCAGAGAAGCCCAATAACATTGGATATTGAAAAATCCTTTTATAAAGAATATATGGAAACATCATATATAATATATATGAAATATAATGCAATGTGACAATGAGCTATACAACCACATCCAGGATTTCCTAATATCCCATTTCCTGCTCACTAAGCTCCATCACAGTACAGTAGGTACAGTAAGTAATGTATAAACCCGTCTCAGAAATCATCTCAGGCAGTAGCAGAGTTAATGTTGATACAGTTTGTGTCAATCATTATTAGTTATGTGCGTCAATCACAGGGCAGACTGGATAAATTTTTTAAACATAAAATGCTGCTTCTCGCTCACAGGTCAATTGACAATGTAACAATCTATGGACACCAGGAGAGGTAGAACAACAGACTGCACTGAGCAGGCAGGAAAGAGGGCGATTCCAGGCACCAGAAACCCCCAAACACGCACCCTGCACCTGGGGCAGGGAGGTAGGATTGGTATTTTACACTTCCAATATAATTATGGGGATGTTTTCAGCATCAGGAATAGACTAGTCAGGATAAAAGGTAAATATGACTGCTTGCAATGAAGACATATCCTGGATAAAAACTGCTCTAGAGGGCTCTTGAACTATATCTTAATTACAGAACGAGAGTAGTACTCATTAAAAACATACGTTTATTGTAAAAACATATACGTTTATTAATTATTTTAAAATGTATTTCATTTTCTGCCAATACACATGGCTTTTTTTACATTGTATCAGAACAATAGGCTCTTATAACTAGGGGCGAGGTTCATCTTTCAGCAAGACAACAACCTAAGCATGCAGCCAAGATATCGAAGGAGAGGCTTCAGGACTACTCTGTGAATGTCCTCGAGTGGCCAGCCAGAGCCCAGACATAACTAGATTAAGCATCTCTGGAGAGATCTTAAAATGGCTGTGCACCAACACTTTCCTTCCAACCTGATGGAGCTTGAGAGGTGCTGCAAAGAGGAATGGGCAAAATTGCCCAAGAATAGGTGTGCCAAGCTTGTGGCATATTTAAAAGTGTTTGGGGCTGTAACTGCTCAAGTATGCATAAACAAAATGCATAAACAAAGTATTGGGCAAAGGCAGTGAAGACTTAGTGCATGTGATTTCTCAGTTTTTTTTTTATTTTTAATTAATTTGCCAAAACCCAAGAAAATTTTTTCACATGTTATTAGGGGTGTTGAGTGTAGAATTCTGAGGGGGAAAAAATTAATTAATCCATTTTGGAATAAGGCTGTAACAATAACAAATGTAGCAAAAGTGAGGAGCTGTGACTACTTTTTAGGATGCACTGTATGAACAATGTGTCCATGCTTATAGCCGAGAACGAAAATGGGTGAACAACATTGAGCAACGGCGCATTATAGGCAGCTGATGGGTGACGGATGGCTTGCTGTAGTGAAATATCTGTGTACCTTTGAATAATCACTTGAAAAGTAAAGCGATATCTCTTACAATCTGAGATTAAAATGTTAAAATTTAATGTAAATTCTCTTTTAAAGATCTCTAAATTTCCTTCCATGATATACAATAAAACATAGTATACAATTGATTACCCTCCTGTTGTCATGGGCTCACATTTACTGTAAGGTGTCAAAATTGACATCTTTTATATTTTTACCAGCAGAGTACCTGGAGTTGCACGGTTCTACTGAACCTGAATCCAAAATTCAAACAAACCCACACCCTTTCTAATCAAAACCTGACCCATCATGCCCTTATAATCTCCATCTGACTAGTGTAACATTCTACTACTTGGATTCCCGCTGTTATCTCTGTCTTCTACAGTCTACCTTAAACTCAGCAGCTCAGATCATCTCATCTCTCCAAAAGAGAACCCACAACCCGATACTGCAGTCCATAGGGTGGCTTCCCATCAAACAAAGAATCATATTCAATAAACTTCTTTTAACCTTTAAATTCTTTACTATACTGCACCTCCCTACTTATCTTCTCTCTGGTCCCTTATGTTCCTGGTTGTGCCCCCATTCCACAAAGGGAAATCTTCTCTACAAACCCCCAAGGAACAATGCTTCCTCCTGCCTTAAACTATTTCTCTTGCTGTTCCAGACCTTGGAACACTCTCCCTCTCTCACTTACCAGGTGACATCCATTAGCTCTATTAAATTTAAACTGTTATCCCACCTTTTGAGCACCAGCACAACAAATGGTTGTTGCCACCTCAAACCCTTTGGACCCACCCCCTTACATCTGTGTTGTCCCACCCACTTAGTTTGTAAGCTCTTTGGGGCAGGGATCTCATTCCTAATGTGTAAAGGCATGCTGCACTTAAAGTGGTTTGCAAAGTATTCGGCCCCCTTGAAGTTTTCCGCATTTTGTCACATTACTGCCAAAACATGAATCAACTTATTTGAATTCCACGTGAAAGACCAATACAAAGTGGTGTACACGTGAGAAGTGGAAGAAAATCATACATGATCTCAAACATTTTTAACAAATCAATAACTGGGGTGTGCGGAATTATTCAGCCCCCTCGGACTGAGTGCAGTCAGTTGCCATAGACATTGCCTGATGAGTGCTAATGACTAAATAGTGTGCACCTGTGTGTAATCTAATGTCAGTACAAATACAGCTGCACGTGTGACGGCCTCAGAGGTGTGTCTAAGAAAATCTTGGAGCAACAACACCATGAAGTCCAAAGAACACAACAGACAGGTCAGGGATAAAAATGTATTGAAAATTTAAAGCAGGCTTAGGGCTACAAAAAGATTTCCAAAGTCTTGACATCCCACGGAGCACTGTTCAAGCTGATTCAGAAATGGAAGGAGTATGGCACAACTGAAAACTACCAAGACAAGGCCGTCCACCTAAACTCACAGGCCGAACAAGGAGAGCGCTCAGAAAGCAGTCAAGAGGCCCATGGGGACTCTGGACGAGCTGCAGAGATCTACAGCTCAGGTGGGGGAATCTGTCCATAGGAAAACTATTAGTCGTGCACTGCACAAATTGCCCTTATGGAAGAGTGGCAAGAAGAAAGCCATTGTTAACCGAAAAGCAAAATGGAACTTTTGACCAAAATGCAAAAACGCACATCACTTAGAACACACCATCCCCACTGTCAAATATGGTGGTGGCAGCATCATGCTCTGGGGGGTGCTTCTCTTCAGCAGGGACAGAGAAGCTGGTCAGAGTTGATGGGAAGATGGATGGAGCCAAATACAGGGCAATCTTGGAAGAAAACCTCTGGGAGTCAGCAAAAGACTTGAGACTGGGGCGGAGGTTCACCTTCAGCAGGACAAGGACCCTAAACATAAAGCCAGAGCAACAATGGAATGGTTTAAAACAAAACATATCCATGTGTTAGAATGGCCCAGTCAAAGTCCAGATCTAAATCCAAGGGAATCTGTGGCAAGATCACAAACGCTGTCCATCTAATCTGACTGAGCTGGAGCGGTTTGCAAATAGAATGGGCAAGGCTGGTAGAGACATACCTAAAAGATGGCAGCTGTAATTGCAGCAAAAGGTGGTTCTACAAAGTATTGACTCAGGGGGCTGAATAATTATGCACACCCCATTGCAGTTACTGATTTGTTAAAAATGTTTGGAATCAGTATGATTTTCGTTCCACTTCTCATGTGTACACCACTTTGTATTGGTCTTCGGTGGACTTCCAATAAAATGATCATGTTTGTGGCAGTAATGTGATAAAATGTGGAAAACTTCAAGGGGGCCAAATACTTTTGCAAACCATTGTACATACATAATGTGGGTTAGCCGAGCCACATCTAGTAAACCTCGGGTCCCTGACAATGCAGGATCCCAATGCAGGATCAGTATAACTTAGTCACTTCCTCCAGTTTGCTATGGAGGATCACAGCACAGAAGAGCTAAAGTTTAGACAAGGGGCAGGAGGGGGGCAGAGTAGCAACAACAGAACAAAATGAAGCAAATCATTGTACTGCCCTGAACAATCTGTGACATTGATTCCGTGATTCACCACCAGATGGCAGCACACTGTAATTAATTAAAAAATATTGAAAAAGGGGGGGTACGGGGATGCAAATGTCATACAGAAGTAGCCCATGTGTGTATTCATAAAGTTCAAGGTTTATTATACCAAAATGATGATGTTCACTGGTGCATTTGGCTTGATATAATTCTGGGCAGGCTCAGTCACCTGAATGAGTTTGTACAATCATGCTGGAGTGTGGTGGCAGCAATACAAAACACAGGCAGGGAAAACATGGTTTAGCTGCAAGCATCGTTTACTTTTTCAAAGATCTTCCACCACACCCACTCATTACATTTGTGACCAATAATACAGATTTAAAAAAAAACAAAACAAAAAAAAACAATTTTTTTATATCTTCCAATTTTACTGGTTGTTCCTTGCAAAGACTAGAAAATATTTTAACTCCCTCATGATATACGATAATTTGTGTCCACTGCTTTAACGTGGATCTCTGAAAGCCCAGGGTATATCATAAGGAACCCTATACAATATGCAGGCTATGTGGACTAACTCTTAAAGTGCTAATTGAGACTGCAGAGCTTTGAAACTGCAGAGCTTTCCAGCACTTTAATAAGTTAATTTCCTAATCAACTGTCTCTTAGAGAAAATTAGTGAACCTCCGTGACACAAGTCATCGGAAAAAGTAAGCAACTCTAAGAGTTGTTAAGTAATAATCTACAAATATCTAAGCACTTTCAAAAATTCCCCACTCTTCCAAAAGCATTCAGTTTATATAATTTCACATCTAAAAGATAACCCCTCACATTGTCCTTTTACTAAATAAAACAAAGCATTTCTTAAAATATTACAAATATGTATTATTTCTGCCAATATATTAATTTGTTTTTCATCAAAAAACTTCTCTTAAACATTTCATTTTTTCCTTTAACATTTGATATGTTACAGAAAACAGTGATTAAAACTTTTGTATAAGCGCCTATAGAAGAAAGCGGTGGTTAGTTAAAAAAGGTGGGAGGGGGGAGAAGAGTGGTGAGCTGGTAAAGGGACAAGAGCATCAAGAACATTTGGAAGGTCTATAAGTAATGAGTGCTGATGCTCCCAAAAGTACCTAAAAGTGTACTTCACAGTTCTGTGGAAGATCAGGGTAAGGTCAAAGTATTTTAAAATGCATCATAATTACAATGAAAAGGGTCATAGTGGCGTGTCATAGTAGTCGTAACTGGTCCATTTGATAATGCCTATGCTGCTGCTGTTGGTGTGCTGTTGCTCCTGATGCTGCTTCATGATTTCCTTCACTCCTCTTCAAGTTCAGGTGGTACAATAAACTGGTCATCAGGATCTGGTTGAGCTGGGGCTGCAAAATACCCCCCAGGCTTTCTAAATGGGGCATCTGCAGCAATCTCAATCAGGTTGTGGCTCTTTTCTAAAGGTGCAACAGAGCCATTGCCTCTTCTCTGCGACCAAGGGTACTGGATAAAAAGTCTTGTCTCTTTCCAAGCCTCCAATATCATCTTCATTACTGTTTATGACAATGCCCTCCTCAGTAGACTCTGTGAGTACTGTGGGTACTGCTTGGCATCCAGCCTTAGATCGGGAACAATGGGATGTCCACTTCTACCTCAACAAGGCTACCATTGGAAAAGACGCCCTCATTGGCTCCTCATCTTCTGTCCAGCCCATTGTCTGAGAAGGCACTAGAGAAGGTTGCACTGGACAGCTGTCGCTGGAAGGAACTGGAAATACAGACAGGATGCAAAGTACAACGCTGTTCATGTAGACAACCCACAGGACAAACTCCATTTTCATGGAGAGAAACTGCAAGAGGTTCATCAGAAGCAGTTGATCCTACTTCACTACTCATCTCGGAAGTGGATATCTCACTGCTTATTCTGAGGCCAAGCCACTACTGGAAGATGGCATGCCAAGACTGTCAGCAGCTCGGTCCTTGATAACGACATTAACAGAGGGTGTAAAAATACCAGGGCGGGAGGAGGAATGCCCCCATTTAGCTCGCAGCAGCAAAAACAGTCTTCTGTAACATTTAGCTGCACCACACACTGCCACACAAACTACCACTGCATCCATAGCTCTGTGCTAAGCTACACAGCTTCTTAGAAGCTGCTAAAGCATCTGGTACATTCCCACAGTTTCAACAGCTTCTTCCATTGACAGAATCCCACAATCCCTTACTTCAAGGATAAAAAATTCATCCAAAGGTGTCAGAGCAACAGACTGTACATGGGGTCGGGGAGGTGACACATGGGTGAAGGAATGTGTATCCCAAAATGCGTGTCGAATCAATCACTCCATTCACTTTCCATCCTAAATATATATTAAAAAAAATGATGTTGGCAAGGGCTAAATAAATTAAGGCTATTTAAAACATTCAAAGATATTTCTACAAAATATACTTTTGTTTTAGTTATGCTGTAAAATCAAAATCATACATGTAATAAAAGAAAATTAGACAAAACATCTAGTTTGTCATGTGTGGCATTCAGTTAGATCAACTGGACTTTATTCACAAGACGGGCTCTCTCATTTCAGAATGACTTGTAACAAGAATCTGTTGGCAATAAATACCTGGAAAGGTCTCAATCAGTATAAAAAGCAACGTGTTAGCGACCTCCTGAATGCAAGTTGTTGATTGCATTGTAGGTAAGGTGTTATTAAAACAGCCCAGGGTAAGGGATCAAAAACAGCTCTGTAAATGTAAGACAAATGGTGTCTAAAAGTACAGTCATGTTTGTTCTTTGAACACCTAATAATGGATCCTTGAAATGAAACAGTCCTTCCATTTTTATCAAACCATGTAGCCCAGCACAGTTTTAAGAAAATAATCTTACAAATAAATGCACGTTTCTAAAAAAAAAAAACCTGCCAACTGTACAAATAATGATTATATTCATGGGACAGAAATAATGTAATTTTGCTTTAACAGGGAAGTGGAAAACACTGGAGGGAAGTTCCAGTTGCACCTTTTGTACAGTTTTTAAATTACAGTATAGTGTATTTATGCGCCAATTCTTTTTCACTGGGTGGAGAAAATTTGTTCTATATACTAGGGTTATTCAATGATTTAAGAGACATCACAAATGCCTAGAAATTAGTTAAAAAGTTCGAGAAAGCATATAGATCACAGTCAAAATCCTTATCTGTATAGTATTAGTAGTATAGTTAGCAAGCACAGTTCTGTATCGTAGTGAAGCTCCTAAACACATCTCCTAAAGTTTTTTTGCCATGATTAGCTTAAGAATTTGTGTTACATACCCTTACACAGTGTGTGCAACTTCATATAGTAATATCATTAAATTTTTACAGACCAGTGCTGGAAATGGGAAATTTAACTTCCTAAACAGACAGTAGCTTTATACTAATTGTGTCATGTTCTCTTACAGAGAAGCCCCAATTATAATTATTGCCACCTTTGAGTTCTATTGCTGGACTGTCAGCAAAGGAAAATTATCTTCTAGCTTTTCCTTCTGTATCAAAAAAAAGTTTTTATAAGGTAGAACACCCCCCAAAACATTAAAACTGCAATACTACTGTAAACGAGCTACTCTCCCAATTCTTTGCCTCCCCACCTCCTCCCACCACTCTTTTCTGTGCTTGTGAAAGCTCTGAGCTTTGCACAGCAGCACTGATCATTTATAAAAACTCAGAAGACAAGCTTTAGGACTACTCTGCTGTATAGCATTTTACATCTTCTACCTACGAGGCAATTTTAGTTTTTGGGGTAAACATGCCCTTAAGAATTGGTATCAGACAAATATTTTTATTCATATGCCTTTTTAAACATCAGCAAACCTCTGTAATGATTGCCTTATGATGTTTATGTTTAGTTCTCCTCACAACTGACTGTATAGATTTTGACAAGTTTAACGGCTTCCCATCTCTACAGAGCACAGTTTGGCACTTTCCTACATTAGCAGAGGTCAATGTGAAACAGCTTGTAGGGTCCATGGGATCATGCTTTATATGGCAGAGGGCCAGCAGAGCCTCCCAATTTCGTCCTGCTGTTCCAAGCTTCCTATAATTAACCATAAATATAAAAATGAAGTTTACCAACTTGACAATTTTGTAAAATACAGTTTTGCAGTTCTAGTTTACCAGGTGTAGGGACAATGCCAAAAAGTTTTTCTAAACCATGTTTGTAAATTTAAATCTTCATTGTCAGAGGTAAAGGTTGTTTAGTAAGTAGCAAGAGTATTACAGTGGGAACCCACACTAAAGATAAAGGGCTGATAATGCCGGATCTGATGGTATCCAGCCTTTATCGTTAAAGGATATGTACACCCTAAAATCAACTTACTTGTATTTGAAAGCTGCAGCTTAAGTAATGTGTTCCTTTTTCCCCTTAGGGCCCCCCTGAGCCTACCTGTGAAGATCTGAAGTTACTGACATCTTGAGTTATGGTTGCAGTCTCTTTAGTCCCACCCCCGAGATTTACTTCCTCTCCTGCTTGCCATGTTGGAGAAAGGGCGTCCTGTTGACATAGGTGTGCGACGTCATTGTATGCTCCATGTTACAGGCGCGGCACAATGTCGTCACGCGCACATGCACGCGCAGACGTCACGAATGAGCACGGCACGCACGTGCGGGGGGCGCAACAGGCCTGCTTCTCTGACACATCAAGCAGGAGAGACAGGAAATCTCGGGGGCGGGGAGCTAAGAGACTGCAACCATAACCCAAGATGTCAGTAACTTCAGATCTTCACAGGTAGACTCAGGGGGGCCCTAGGAAAAAGAAAGAAAACATTACTTAAAGCTGCAGCTTCCACATACAAGTAAGTTGATTTTAGGGTGTGTACATATCCTTGTGTGCAGGGCTTTTCTGAGCGCTCCTGAGGCCTGAAGAAATTTTACCATCAGCCTTGGGATTGTTTGCAAGTACCTGAAACTTTCCCTTGCCTTTGTTGCCGCCCTGTATTTAAGTATAAGGAGTCGCCCGTGGCTGAGGGAAATTTGCAGTCCAGGTGTTCCTTCATGTGTGTACCCAGCTTTAGGGGGGAAAATGCTTGATTAAACGCATTTTGCTCAAATAGGGAAGTTAGTTGTAAAAGCAAATCTAATTAAGATAATCTTATTGCAAGTAGCTGGAAACTACTTTACCTACATTCACATTAAGAGGCTTATGCAAAATTTAAATTGGATTGGACTTCATAGTGTTTCCTGCATGCCTTTCCAATAAAAAAAAAACAAAAAAAACCCTTTTTTTTAATAGCAATTATCTGAATTATATAATTTCAGGTGAAGGTAAAATTAGGTGCTTTGAGATTAACCCCTAGCAGTAGGAAAACTATTCCAGGTAGATGTGCACACAAAGTAAATTAACAAAATAAAGTGCATGTGGTTTGATAGGGACAAGCACACAATAATGACAAGTAAAAAATGACAAGACATGCCCATATCACCTCTGCATGACAAGGAAGGTGTCCCCATGTACTCCTCCTCATTTTGGTTTTCTGCAGTTCATCAGCTAGTATGTCACTCATTGTGCATTGTAGCAGGCTGGGTACCTCACATTCCTTCACCATCGAACACACCATACACCGCTTCACGATTATCACAGAAGTTGTTGACTAGAAGGGATGCTACACAAAGCCTGAAAAATATACAAAGTTACTTGTTATTTTTTTTAATAAATTTCTATACCTTCTATACTTTCCCACACTTAAAATAATTTTGCAATCATCTATATTGTATCCTTTTACATTTACCCTAGGGGGAAGAAATACCAAGCATGCACACATTTATATTTAGTTAAAATAACATAAAAAGCCAAGTGATGCAAAGTTTTCAGTAGTTATTTCTAGACTTTAATTCATGTGTTTTAGCCTAAAAAGCTTTCCTTTAAAGGAGATCTAAACTCTCATTTTTGATATAGCCATTCTGGAACTAAGAACTTCCCAAATCAGTTGCATGACAATAAAAGCCCAAAGCAAATGAATTCATGTTGATTTTCATCTTTTATACTTGCCACCATCTACATAGCAACAGGACATTTGTCTCTTCCCTTAGCATTACAACATCAACAAATCAAAGAAGCCACCACCATGATCCAGGACTTTGCCTAAGGCAAAGAACAGAGGATAAACGAAATTCTACCAAAAGGAAAGACTCAGATAGCATATTGCATAGGTGTTCAATAATCGCTAAATGTGATTTAACACCTGTACTATAAAAAATTAGAACTGAGATTTCTACATGCTGAGAGGCCACGACCAACTCCAAATGAATAGGGGAATTATTAAAGGAGAACAAAACCCAAAATACAAAGGCATCTTCACAAATCGTATAATTGTCACTTCGTAAAACAATTTGCCTCTACCTCTGAATTCAGCCTCTTGTGAGAAATAATTTATAGAATATTTCAGTGTAATGGTAAATCTGTAAAGTCAATGGCTGCTTATCTGTTGTATTCAATAGATCAACTGGACTTGAAATGTAGTTCTTGAAGACGTTTCGCTAGTCATCCGACTGGCTTTCTCAATTCAGAATGACTTGTACAAGAATCTGTGTACAAGTCATTCTGAATTGAGAAAGCCCGTCGGATGACTAGCGAAACGTCTTCAAGAACTACATTTCAAGTCCAGTTGATCTAATTGAATACAACAGATATACCATGACCTGGATGAATGAGAACCTTCACAAGCACAATGCTGCTTTCTAACGTTGCCCTTTCTTATGGCCACCGACACAAAACTTCTTCTGCACATGCCAACTATTAGGCTTTTGTTATATATGCTTATTTCCCCCCCAATATAGAGCATCTATTTTAATTAATTACATACCTCAACCATCCAGTTTCACCTGGACAGGACTAATCTGAACATAAGTCCCAGTGTTCCGGAAAACCCGACCCTCCCTTTCGGATGTAATTGTGTAGTGTATATTGGACACATAGGTATGGTATATTGCTTCTGCATGTTAGTTTGACTCTTTTTTTTAATTATGCAGTTATGAATTCAGCAGTAGACAAAGCAGCTGACCTCTTCTAATGTGCATTCATTCTGTGCTCTTAGACTGGGTACACACCCAAATACATGTAAATAGTATCTAAGAACGTTCTATGTTGTTGCCAGAACACCTTTTAGCCCACATAATCCTCAAAGAGCCTTGTGAGCATCTGCACCTATTATACACACACCTTGACCACAGTATTCACCTTCTCTATGCACATTTTCTATACAGAGGTCTCCACACATGATATGGAAGTCCCTGATAAGACCTTAAAAATCTGCTATTACCCTGCCGTTTATTTTCCAGCCAGCATGAGGGGCACAAAGGAACAATACAAAATAGTCAGCTGCCTCTGTAAAATGTTTTGTTTGCTTCCATTCTGTTTCAAACTTAGCTCTATGTTAGTGGACTAATGCTCTACTTTTAGAAACTAACTCACCAGAGCTCACAGCCCATGCAGTTACAGGTTCAAATCCCATTCTTATGAATGTTCTATTTTCTTCAGTCTCAATGCTTGCAAAGACAACTTGTTTTTTGTATGAAATGCAAAGGAATGTTAGGGGACTAGATGGTTTTCACAAACAATTTCGCACTGACACGTAAAAGAACAGGGCTGTTTGTTTGAAACTATTTACATTTATAAACTCACATTTATCCATCTCATCAAGTCTGGATGACTGCACTATGAATAATAATGAATAATATATATAAATATATAAAAACCAATGTTATCATACAAAACCTCTTAGAACTTACTTGCTCTTAATGCCTGATGCTTCAGCATATCCATGGCTCCAAAACAGCTGGTGCTCCTGATGTTTCACATGGCAGAAAACCCACAAGTAGGCTGGTCTACCTTATGAAGAATCGAATGTGCTACTAAGAAAATGGACAATAACATTTTACATTAAGGAATCTACTAGTAGAGAATTATACAGTTAGCCATTAATAAAAGTAAATACATTTGGATATTAAAGGGCAACTGTGGTCTGTGGGGTGGGGGGATAGTGCACGCATGTGTGTGTGTATATTAACGCCACGCAAACAGCTATTTTATTTGAGATGAGATTACGTCTGGTATTGCATCACAGAATTGGTTAGCGGTAAGAAGCCAGAGACCTGGTCCAACTCCGTGTTAAGTTTCGTGCTACAAGGTAGCGCAAAACATAAATTTGAAAATTGGACTGGGTGTGCTGTGCCGTTTTCAAAATAATTAGGAAACTAAAATCTGTGTGAGCCGATATGACATTGGGTTAACATTGGTTTTATCCTTATTTCCGGTATACTGAATCTCCCCCGTGGATTCCAGAAAGGCGGGTTTTCATTTAAGTGGTGAATTTTGGGAGGCAGCACTACATGACCAGGTATCTCCGTGCCAAGGGACACCAGGCACCAGGCATGTACATCGCCACTGAGCACTAAAATGGAGGGGCTGCAGCGCCGGCTGGCATGACTTTTTGGCATCCGGCCACTATCTTGGCCCTCGGTAGTGGAGACGGTGGTTGGACAGCCCTTTTTAAAGGGTAACTAAAGTCAAAAATGAAATCATTAAAAAGTTACTTTAAAACTCTAAATGCAAACGGATACCCACACAGACACAGGTAAACCTACCCTTCCATTTCCATCGCAGCCCTATGTAAAGGGCAACTAAGTCAAAAATGAAATCTTGATCAATCATAAAAGTTATTTTTACACTTTTAAATGCATAATGATACCCACACAGACACAGGTAAACACACATACTGAGCAAACCTTCTTTTTCCAAGGTAGCCCTATTTAAAGTCAAAACAAATCAAAAGATCAACCATTATAAATGGAAAAGTACAAAAATAACCCCCCCCCCCCAAAAAAAACCACACACTCTCCAACCCCTACAATGTCAGGTCTCCACTAAACTTCCTCCAAAACACTGACAAAGTGGTGCCTGTCGAGCTGCCTTTTATACCCATTGGTAAATTTGGGTATTTGTGGCTGGATCGTTTAAGAGATCTGGTCCTTCTCTGTAGAAAACTTTTTTTTATTCATATGTACAGTGGTTGGCAAAAGTATTTGCCCCTTGAAGTTTTCCACCTGTTGTCACAAACATGAATCAATTTTATTGGAATTCCACGTGAAAGACTAATACAAAGGGTGTACACGTGAGAAGAGGAACGAAAATCATACACTGATTCCAACATTTTTAACAAATCAATAACTGCAAGTGGGGGTGGCGTAATTTTCAGCCCCCTTTGGTCTGAGTGCAGTCAGTTGCCCATAGACATTGCCTGATGAGTGCTAATGACTAAATAGAGTGGCATCTGTGTGTAATCTAATGTCAATACAAATACAGCTGCTCTGTGATGGCCTCAGAGGGTGTCTAAGAGAATCTTGAGAGCAACAACACCATGAAGTCCAAAGAACACACCAGACAGGTCAGGGTAAAGTTATTGAGAAATTTAAAGCAGGCTTAGGGCTACAAAAAGATTTCCAAAGCCTTGAACATCCCACGGAGCACTGTTCAAGCGATCATTCAGAAATAGGAGTATGGCACAACTGTAAACCTACCAAGACAAGGCCGACCACCTAAACTCACAGGCCAAACAAGGAGAGAGCGTGATCAGAAACGCAGTCAAGAGGCCCATGGTGAGAGATCTACAGCTCGGTGGGAATCTGTCCATAGGACAACTATTAGTCGTGCACTGCACAAAGTTGGCCTTATGGAAGAGGGGCAAGAAGAAAGCCATTGTTGACAGAAAAGCATAAGAAGTCCTGTTTGCAGTTTGCACATGTGGGGGACACAGCAAACATGTGGAAGAAGGTGCTCTGGTCAGATGAGATCAAAATGGAACTTTTTGGACAAAAAAATCAAAACGCTATGTGTGGCGAAAAACTAACACTGCACATCACTCAGAACACACCATCTGTCAAATATGGTGGTGGCAGCATCATGCTCTGGGGGTGCTTCTCTTCAGCAGGGACAGAGAAGCTGGTCAGAGTTGATGGGAAGATGGATGGAGCAAATACATGGCAATCTGGAAGAAAACCTCTTGGAGTCAGCAAAAGACTTGAGACTGGGGCGGAGGTTCACCTTCCAGCAGGACAACGACCACAATATAAAGCCAGGGCAACAATGGAATGGTTTAAAACAAAACATATCCATGTGTTAGAATGGCCCAGTCAAAGTCCAAATCTAAATCCAATCGAGAATCTGTGGCAAGATCTGAAAAATGCTGTTCACAAACGCTGTCCATCTAATCTAACTGACCTGGAGCGGTTTTGCAAAAGAAGAATGGGCAAGGATTTCAGTCTCTAGATGTGCAAAGCTGGTAGAGACATATCCTAAAAGACTGGCAGCTGTAATTGCAGCAAAAGGTGGTTCTACAAAGTATGACTCAGGGGGCTGAATAATTACGCATACCCCACTTTGCAGTTACTGATTGTTTAAAATGTTTGGAATCATGTATGATTTCGTTCCACTTCTCACGTGTACACCACTTTGTATTGGTCTTTCACGTGGAATTCCAATAAAATTGATTCATGTTTGTGGCAAGTAATGTGACAAAATGTGGAAAACTTCAAGGGGGCCGAATACTTTTGCCAACCACTGTAAAGTAGTGATTAATTCTCAATTAATAGACGAATGATAAAACAGCAAATGTGGCATAAAATGCAGCATGTGCAAAATAGTACTAACAATGAATTTTGGCAGAAATAGTCCCTTTTCAAACTCCTCAGCAATAAGCTAACAATACAATGTGGTCAGGTATGAAAATTAAAAATATATAAAAGCAGTCTGCAAGATGCAGTATCCTTTAATATTCTTTAAAAGTCTATTTGTTCAAAAATTAAAATTTATTAATACCTAAATGTATCTTCTTTTGAACTATATTACGGCCTATCAAGTCAACTTTAAGCTCTGGGACCTATCAAAAAGAAAACACTAATAGAAAGACTGTAAAGATCTGTATCAGTGAGTAGGTATCATCATGGGAATTATGGACAAATATGGGACACCATTTATATTGAGGGGAGTTAAAGGGCATGTCCACCCCCAAAACTATAATCCCCCCAACTACTGGCCCCATCATGTAGTGTAGTTTAATCCTTACCTCACATCCCAGCTCCATAGGGTTCTCCTGTAGTCCCCCCCAAAGTCCCCAAAACTGCCCAACGGAGGCTAGCAGGTCCATATAGGACACTGCCTGACCTGGCCTCCCGGAGATCACTGCCATGCGTACTGCAGCCCTTCTCCCCCTCCCCTCCGTTGCTATCCCTCCCCCTAACATAAAACCCTTCATGGCAGCCTTCCCCTATGTCCCCCCCCAACCGCTATATTTATATGTTTATAAAGCTCCCCAATCTGTTACTACCTCTCGCTTTCCTATGCGGAAGTGAGCTGCCGGCAGCCGCGTCCGTGATTGGCTGCCCTCAGCCAATCACAGACGCGGCTGCCGGTCCGCCCCTTGCTTGCATTTCCTCGCAAGCAGAGGGCCGGGAGCGCGGCGCAGGAAAGAGGGGAGGGAAGTAGAGTTTGGGGGGCTTTCTAAAAAAATAAATAATGCGGTTGGGGCTGGGAGCCCAGGAGGAGAAGAACATATTAAAAATTTTATTTCAGGGTGGACATACTTTAAGGCTCTCACACAAAAAGCAAAGTATGTATTTAACTTTTATCAAAATTCCATAAATTATAAAAGGTTCAAGAATGTAGCCTTCCTTACTGTTGTTTTTTTCCTATGGCTTACCTTGCCTTTAACTCAACCTCAATGCAAGAGTGCAAGTAAAACCTATGAGAATGTAATATTTTTACAACACAACATGGAAGAAAGCTTTACTTTAGCTCATATTCAGAGCTTTACAGAAAGATTCAGTTTGAGATCTGGCTACACATTGACAGCTTTCTCTAGACACACGTGGGTTTAGGCACTACAATAAATTTATCTCTGCATTACTATAACTTATCTTGATATAACTTTTTTATATCAAGAGAAGTTGCACTTTTAAAAGTTAATCTTAACGGTTTTAAAGAAGTTTAATATTTATAAAATATAATTTGGTTGTAAGTGAGCAAGTTCATGGGGTAAACTATTTTTAAAACATACAAAAGTTAGAAAAATAACACTTAAATAATCTTTGCAAACCCATCACACAATTATCTTAACAAAAAAAAACAACTTTGAGTTTTTTTGCTGTTACATTGCTACATTTTTTTGCTTGCATTGAAACTAGAAAATATGATTGAATAAAAGTTCTTACCGTAAAAATGTTGCTAATTTTGCCCCAACCAATCAGATATTTTAACATTTGAAAGCCAACATCTCGTTGGGGAAAAATTGCAACATTTAAATCAAGAACTATCAGAGGTATTCAATAAAAGTTCTTAACTTTTATTGAAAACCCTGATAGTTCTTATTTTCAAACTAAAACAGTAAATGGTGTTTTTTGTGTGCAGTTTTTTTAGATCGTCTAAAAATAGAAAATTGACAAAAGGTTTTACTGATAATGTTCTTTAAATGGCAATCAAAGGGTAAACATCACAAAATTAGTCACACACTTAGCAGAATAATAAGACATTTTATCAAAAAGAGAAAAAGTAAATGCATTCGAATAAAGTTATTTTGGGTTATTCAAAGCAATTACCACGTTACTGAAGAATGGTCCCCTACCAAATATCCATTTGGACGAATAAATACAATTAAAATGATGGGTCCTCCCAAAACTCCTTTTCTCTTCTTGCCAATAATCAATCACAAGATTTATATGGAACAACCGGACCCCGAATCAAATTACAAACACTCCAAAGACCAATATCCAAACTTGGAACTGCCCACCTGACCTACACCTTTATCACCAGGCTGCCAGAACCATCCAAACTATGTCTTGGACTCCATCCAGGCCCCACCAAGATGGATAGAACTAGAAAGAGAGAGCTAGGCAAGATACACCACACAGGCCTACTATGCGCACAACACCCCCTGCCCAATGAAACAACAACCCCATTATCAAAACACGGTGCAAGACTGGAAAAGAACAACCCACAGGTACCAACTACTATCCCCACACTCACTAACTATCCCAATACTCTTCAACCCCGATTTCCCCCAGGTATGAATATCAGAGAGTGGAGGAAATGGGGCAGACAGGGGGTTGTGGTGGGTATCCCAGCTGGAGACCCAAAACAAAATTATTAATTGGGACACAGCAAAGAAAAATTCAAACTTCAACAAGAAGACTGGTACCAATACTACCAACTCTAAACCTACGCCAAAAAACTTGTAACAAGCACCAAATGTTCATCCCAATCAACATTCGAAAAACAAACAACCCAAGACCCACTAGGCACCAAAAAAATAACCAAAATATATGCCACAATGCTTGACCACAGACCCCACACAAGCTCCCATTGCAACCCAAATGGGAAATATGGCTACAGGAAGAACTCACCGATGACAAATGGTCAACTATGCATCAAACAAAAAAAATGTTCAAACAACATTATCCTCAAGAGAAAACATTTAAAATAATACACGGCTTGTACAGATCCAGCTTTATATGCACAAAATATTCCCATCATCCCCCCCACTCTGTTGCCAAGATCCCAAACCTTATCAAATTTAGCCAGTGTATTTCTGGCTATATGGATTTGCCTCTCGTTATAATATAGCCACCAGATTTTGTTAATTAGATGCGTTTTGGGTGGGGGGGTAGATTTCCAGGAGGTAGCTATTAAGGATCTTGTGATGGCGCATATGTAATGGTAAAACTTGTTCCTTTCTTTATTTAATTTTGGAGAGGGAAGGTTGAAAAGGGCTTCCCAGGGGTTGGGGGTTAAATTTGTTTTCAGAGTGAAATTTACAGTAGTGTAACAGTCTAAACAAATTCTGTTCACCCTTGGACAGCTCCACCAACAGTGCAATATATTGGCTTCTTGGTGGCAACAGAGTGGGGGGGGATGATGGGAATATTTTGTGCATATAAAGCTGGGATCTGTACAAGCCGTGTATTATTTTAAATGTTTTCTCTTGAAGGATAATGTTGTTTGAACATTTTTTTTGTTTGATGCTATAGTTGACCATTTGTCATCGGTGAGTTCTTCCTGTAGCCATATTTCCCATTTGGGTTGCAATGGGAGCTTGTGGTGGGGTCTGTGGTCAAGCATTTGGGCATATATTTTGGTTATTTTTTTGGTGCCTAGTGGGTCTTGGGTTGTTTGTTTTTCGAATGTTGATTGGGATGAACAATTGGTGCTTGTTACAAGTGTTTTGGCGTAGGTTTAGAGTTGGTAGTATTGGTACCAGTCTTCTTGTTGAAGTTTGAATTTTTCTTTAGCTGTGTCCCAATTAATAATTTTGTTTTGGGTCTCCAGCTGGGATACCCACCACAGACCCCCTGTCTGCCCATTTCCTCCACTCTCTGATATTCATACCTGGGGGGAAATCGGGGTTGAAGAGTATTGGGATAGTTAGTGAGTGTGGGGATAGTAGTTGGTACCTGTGGGTTGTTCTTTTCCAGTCTTGCACCGTGTATTTGATAATGGGGTTGTTTAGTTCATTGGGCAGGGGGTGTTGTGCGCATAGTAGGCCTGGTAGGTGTATCTTGCCTAGCATCTCTCTTTCTAGTTCTATCCATCTTGGTGGGGCCTGGATGGAGTTCCAAGACATAGTTTGGATGGTTCTGGCAGCCTGGTGATAAAGGTGTAGGTCAGGTAGGGCAGTTCCAAGTTTGGATATTGGTCTTTGGAGTGTTTGTAATTTGATTCGGGGTCTCTGGTTGTTCCATATAAATCTTGTGATTGATTATTGGCAAGAAGAGATAAAGGAGTTTTGGGAGGACCCATCATTTTAATTGTATTTATTCGTCCAAATAGGGATATTTGGTAGGGGGACCATTTCTTCAGTAACGTGGTAATTGCTTTGAATAACCCAAAATAACTTTATTCGAATGCATTTACTTTTTCTCTTTTTGATAAAATGTCTTATTATTCTGCTAAGTGTGTGACTAATTTTGTGATGTTTACCCATTTGATTGCCATTTTAAAGAACATTATCAGTAAAACCTTTTGTCAATTTTCTATTTTTAGACGATCTAAAAAAACTGCACACAAAAAACACCATTTACTGTTTTAGTTTGAAAATAAAGAACTATCAGGGTTATTCAATAAAAGTTAAGAACTTTTATTGAATACCTCTGATAGTTCTTGATTTAAATGTTGCAAATTTTTCCCCAACGAGATGTTGGCTTTCAAATGTTAAATAATATCTGATTGGTTGGGGCAAAATTAGCAACATTTTTAACGGTAAGAACTTTTATTCAATCATATTTTCTAGTTTCAATGCAAGCAAAAAAAAATGTAGCAATGTAACAGCAAAAACACTCAAAGTTGTTTTTTTTTTGTTTAAGATAATTGTGTGATGGGTTTGCAAAGATTATTTAAGTGTTATTTTTCTAACTTTTGTATGTTTTAAAAATAGTTTTACCCCATGAACTTGCTCACTTACAACCAAATTATATTTTATAAATATTAAACTTCTTTTAAAACCGTTAAGATTAACTTTTAAAAGTGCAACTTCTCTTGATATAAAAAAGTTATATCAAGATAAGTTATAGTAATGCAAGATAAAATTTATTGTAGTGCCTAAACCCACGTGTGTCTAGAGAAAGCTGTCAATGTGTAGCCAGATCTCAAACTGAATCTTTCTGTAAAGCTCTGAATATGAGCTAAAGTAAAAGCTTTCTTCCATGTTGTGTTGTAAAAATATTACAATTACTCATAGGTTTTACTTGCACTCTTGCATTTGAGGTTGAGTTAAAGGCAAGGTAAGCCATAGGAAAAAAACAACAGTAAGGAAGGCTAGCATTCTTGAACCTTTTATAATTTATGGAATTTTGATAAAAAGTTAAATAACATACTTTGCTTTTTGTGTGAGAGCCTTAAAGAGTATGTCCACCCTGAAATAAAATTTTTAATATGTTCTTCCTCCTGGGCTCCCAGCCCCAACCGCATTATTTATTTTTTTAGAAAGCCCCCCAAACTCTACTTACCTCCCCTCTTTCCTGCGCCGCGCTCCCGGCCCTCTGCTTGCGAGGAAATGCAAGCAGAGGGGCGGGACCGGCAGCCGCGTCTGTGATTGGCTGAGCGGCAGCCAATCACGGACGCGGCTGCCGGCAGCTCACTTCCGCATAGGAAAGCGGAGAGGTAAGTAACAGATTGGGGAGCTTTATAAACATATAAATATAGCGGTTGGGGCTGGGGGACATAGGGGAAGGCTGCCATGAAGGGGTTTTATGTTAGGGGGAGGGATAGCAGAACGGGAGGGAGGGGGGAGAAGGGCTGCAGTACGCATGGCAGTGATCTCCGGGAGGCCAGGTAGCAGGCAGTGTCCTATATGGACCTGCTAGCCTCCCTGTTGGCAGTTTTGGGGACTTTGGGGGGGGACTACAGGAGAACCCTATGGAGCTGGGATGTGAGGTAAGGATTAAACTACACTACATGATGGGGCCAGTAGTTGGGGGATTATAGTTTTGGGGTGGACATGCCCTTTAACTCCCCTCAATATAAATGGTGTTCCCATATTTGTCCATAATTCCCATGATGATACCTACTCACTGATACAAGATCTTTACAGTCTTTCTATTAGTGTTTTCTTTTTGATAGGTCCCAGAGCTTAAAGTTGACTTGATAGGCCGTAATATAGTTCAAAAGAAGATACATTTAGGTATTAATAAATTAATTTTTGAACAAATAGCTTTTAAAGAATATTAAAGGATACTGCATCTTGCAGACTGCATTTTATATATTTTTAATTTTCATACCTGACCACATTGTATTGTTAGCTTATTGCTGAGGATGTTTGAAAAGGGACTATTTCTGCCAAAATTCATTGTTAGTACTATTTTGCACATGCTGCATTTTATGCCACATTTGCTGTTTTATCATTCAGTCTATTAATTGAGAATTAATCACTACTTTACAGTGGTTGGCAAAAGTATTCGGCCCCCTTGAAGTTTTCCACATTTTGTCACATTACTGCCACAAACATGAATCAATTTTATTGGAATTCCACGTGAAAGACCAATACAAAGTGGTGTACACGTGAGAAGTGGAACGAAATCATACATGATTCCAAACATTTTAAACAAATCAGTAACTGCAAAGTGGGGTATGCGTAATTATTCAGCCCCCTGAGTCAATACTTTGTAGAACCACCTTTTGCTGCAATTACAGCTGCCAGTCTTTTAGGATATGTCTCTACCAGCTTTGCACATCTAGAGACTGAAATCCTTGCCCATTCTTCTTTTGCAAAACCGCTCCAGGTCAGTTAGATTAGATGGACAGCGTTTGTGAACAGCAGTTTTCAGATCTTGCCACAGATTCTCGATTGGATTTAGATTTGGACTTTGACTGGGCCATTCTAACACATGGATATGTTTTGTTTTAAACCATTCCATTGTTGCCCTGGCTTTATATTTAGGGTCGTTGTCCTGCTGGAAGGTGAACCTCCGCCCCAGTCTCAAGTCTTTTGCTGACTCCAAGAGGTTTTCTTCCAAGATTGCCATGTATTTGGCTCCATCCATCTTCCCATCAACTCTGACCAGCTTCTCTGTCCCTGCTGAAGAGAAGCACCCCCAGAGCATGATGCTGCCACCACCATATTTGACAGATGGTGTGTTCTGAGTGATGTGCAGTGTTAGTTTTTCGCCACACATAGCGTTTTGAATTTTGTCCAAAAAGTTCCATTTTGATCTCATCTGACCAGAGCACCTTCTTCCACATGTTTGCTGTGTCCCCCACATGTGGCAAACTGCAAACAGGACTTCTTATGCTTTTCTGTCAACAATGGCTTTCTTCTTGCCCCTCTTCCATAAAGGCCAACTTTGTGCAGTGCACGACTAATAGTTGTCCTATGGACAGATTCCCACCTGAGCTGTAGATCTCTCACCATGGGCCTCTTGACTGCGTTTCTGATCAGCGCTCTCCTTGTTTGGCCTGTGAGTTTAGGTGGTCGGCCTTGTCTTGGTAGGTTTACAGTTGTGCCATACTCCTATTTCTGAATGATCGCTTGAACAGTGCTCCGTGGGATGTTCAAGGCTTTGGAAATCTTTTTGTAGCCCTAAGCCTGCTTTAAATTTCTCAATAACTTTATCCCTGACCTGTCTGGTGTGTTCTTTGGACTTCATGGTGTTGTTGCTCTCAAGATTCTCTTAGACAACCTCTGAGGCCATCACAGAGCAGCTGTATTTGTATTGACATTAGATTACACACAGATGCACTCTATTTAGTCATTAGCACTCATCAGGCAATGTCTATGGGCAACTGACTGCACTCAGACCAAAGGGGGCTGAATAATTACGCACACCCCACTTTGCAGTTATTGATTTGTTAAAAATGTTTGGAATCATGTATGATTTTCGTTCCTCTTCTCACGTGTACACCACTTTGTATTAGTCTTTCACGTGGAATTCCAATAAAATTGATTCATGTTTGTGACAACAGGTGGAAAACTTCAAGGGGGCAGAATACTTTTGCCAACCACTGTACATATGAATAAAAAAAAGTTTATCTACAGAGAAGGACCAGATCTCTTAAACGATCCAGCCACAAATACCAAATTTACCAATGGGTATAAAAGGCAGCTCGACAGGCACCACTTTGTCAGTGTTTTGGAGGAAGTTTAGTGGAGACCTGACAGTGTAGGGGTTGGAGAGTGTGTGGTTTTTTTGGGGGGGGGGGGTTATTTTTGTACTTTTCCATTTATAATGGTTGATCTTTTGATTTGTTTTGACTTTAAATAGGGCTACCTTGGAAAAAGAAGGGTTGCTCAGTATGTGTGTTTACCTGTGTCTGTGTGGGTATCATTATGCATTTAAAAGTGTAAAAATAACTTTTATGATTGATCAAGATTTCATTTTTGACTTTAGTTGCCCTTTACATAGGGCTGCGATGGAAATGGAAGGGTAGGTTTACCTGTGTCTGTGTGGGTATCCGTTTGCATTTATGAGTGTTAAAGTAACTTTTTAATGATTTCATTTTTGACTTTAGTTACCCTTTAAAAAGGGCTGTCCAACCACCGTCTCCACTACCGAGGGCCAAGATAGTGGCCTGGATGCCAAAAAGTCATGCCAGCCGGCGCTGCAGCCCCTCCATTTTAGTGCTCTAGTGGCGATGTACATGCCTGGTGCCTGGTGTCCCTTGGCACGGAGATACCTGGTCATGTAGTGCTGCCTCCCAAAATTCACCACTTAAATGAAAACCCGCCTTTTCTGGAATCCACGGGGGAGATTCAGTATACCGGAAATAAGGATAAAACCAATGTTAACCCAATGTCATATCGGCTTCACACAGATTTTAGTTTCCTAATTATTTTGAAAACGGCACAGCACACCCAGTCCAATTTTCAAAATATTATGTTTTGCGCTACCTTGTAGCACGAAACTTAACACTGAGTTGGACCAGGTCTCTGGCTTCTTACCGCTACACAATTCTGTGATGCAATACCAGACGTAATCTCATTCTCAAATAAAAAATAGCTGTTTGCGTGGCGTTAATATACACACACACATGTGCGTGCACTATCCGCCCAACCCACAGACCACAGTTGCCCTTTAATATCCAAAATGTATTTACTTTTATTAATGGCTAACTGTATAATTCTCTACTAGTAGATTCCTTAATGTAAAATGTTATTGTCCATTTTCTTAGTAGCAACATTCGATTCTTCAAGGTAGACCAGCCTACTTGTGGGTTTTCTGCCAGTGAAACATCAGGAGCACCAGCTGTTTGGAGCCATGGATATGCTGAAGCATCAGGCATTAAGAGCAAGTAAGTTCTAAGAGGTTTTGTATGATAACATTGGTTTTTATATATTTATATATATTATTCATTATTATTCATAGTGCAGTCATCCAGACTTGATGAGATGGATAAAATGTGAGTTTATAAATGTAAATAGTTTCAAACAAACAGCCCTGTTCTTTTACGTGTCAGTGCGAAATTGTTTGTGAAAACCATCTAGTCCCCTAAACATTCCTTTGCATTTCATACAAAAAACAAGTTGTCTTTGCAAGCATTGAGACTGAAAGAAAATAGAACATTCATAAGAATGGGGATTTGAACCTGTAACTGCATGGGCTGTGAGCTCTGGTGAGTTAGTTTCTAAAAGTAGAGCATTAGTCCACTAACATAGAGCTAAGTTTAGAAACAGAATGGAAGCAAACAAAACATTTTACAGAGGCAGCTGACTATTTTGTATTGTTCCTTTGTGCCCCTCATGCTGGCTGGAAAATAAACGGCAGGGTAATAGCAGATTTTTAAGGTCTTATCAGGGACTTCCATATCAGTGTGGAGACCTCTGTATAGAAAATGTGCATAGAGAAGGTGAATACTGTGGTCAAGGTGTGTGTATAATAGGTGCAGATGCTCACAAGGCTCTTTGAGGATTATGTGGGCTAAAAGGTGTTCTGGCAACAACATAGAAGCGTTCTTAGATACTATTTACATGTATTTGGGTGTGTACCCAGTCTAAGAGCAGCAGAATGAATGCACATTAGAAGAGGTCAGCTGCTTTGTCTACTGCTGAATTCATAAACTGCATAATTAATAAAAAAAAAGTCAAACTAACATGCAGAAGCAATATACCATACCTATGTGTCCAATATACACTACACAATTACATCCGAAAGGGAGGGTCGGGTTTTCCGGAACACTGGGACTTATGATTCAGATTAGTCCTGTCCAGGTGAAAACTGGATGGTTTAGGGATGTATTAATAAAATAGATGCTCTATATTGGGGGGGAATAAGCATATATTAACAAAGCCTAATAATTTGGCATGTGCAGAAGAAGTTTTTGTGTCGGTGGCCAATAGAAGAGGCAACGTTAGAAAGCAGCATTGTGCTTGTGAAGGTTCTCATTCATCCAGGTCATGGTATATCTGTTGTTTCAATTAGATCAACTGGACTTGAAATGTAGTTCTGAAGACGTTTCGCTAGTCATCCGACTGGCTTTCTCAATTCAAATGACTTGTACACAGATTCTTGTACAGTCATTCTGAATTGAGAAAGCCAGTCGGATGACTAGCGAAACGTCTTCAAGAACTACATTTCAAGTCCAGTTGATCTATTGAATACAACAGATAAAGCAGCATTGACTTTACAGATTTACCATTACCACTGAAATATTCTATAAATTATTTCTCACAAGAGGCTGAATTCAGAGGTGAGAGGCAATTGTTTTACGAAGTGACAATTATACGATTTGTGAAGATGCCTTTGTATTTTGGGTTTTGTTCTCCTTTAATAATTCCCCTATTCATTTCGGAGTTGGTCGTGGCCTCTCAGCATGTAGAAATCTCAGTTCTAATTTTTATAGTACAGGTGTTAAAATCACATTTAGCGATTATTGAACAACTATGCAATAGTGCTATCTGAGTCTTTCCTTTTTGGTAGAATTTCGTTTATCCTCTGTTCTTTGCCTTAGGCAAAGTCCTGGATCATGGTGGTGGCTTCTTTGATTTGTTGATGTTGTAATGCTAAGGGAAGAGACAAATGTCCTGTTGCTAATGTAGATGGTGGCAAGTATAAAAGATGAAAATCAACATGAATTCATTTGCTTTGGGCTTTTATTGTCAATGCAACTGATTTGGGAAGTTCTTAGTTCCAGAATGGCTATATTACAAAAATGAGAGTTTAGATCTCCTTTAAAGGAAAGCTTTTTAGGCTAAAACACATGAATTAAAGTCTAGAAATAACTACTGAAAACTTTGCATCACTTGGCTTTTTATGTTATTTTTAACTAAATATAAATGTGTGCATGCTTGGTATTTCTTCCCCCTAGGGTAAATGTTAAAAGGATACAATATAGATGATTGCAAAATTATTTTAAGTGTGGGAAAGTATAGAAGGTATAGAAATTTATTAAAAAAAATAACAAGTAACTTTGTATATTTTTCAGGCTTTGTGTAGCATCCCTTCTAGTCAACAACTTCTGTGATAATCGTGAAGCGGTGTATGGTGTGTTCGATGGTGAAAGGAATGTAGAGGTACCCAGCCTGCTACAATGCACAATGAGTGACATACTAGCTGATGAACTGCAGAAAACCAAAAATGAGGAGGAGTACATGGGGAACACCTTCCTTGTCATGCAGAGGTGATATGGGCATGTCTTGTCATTTTTTACTTGTCATTATTGTGTGCTTGTCCCTATCAAACCACATGCACTTTATTTTGTTAATTTACTTTGTGTGCACATCTACCTGGAAATAGTTTTCCTACTAGCTAGGGGTTAATCTCAAAGCACCTAATTTTTACCTTCACCTGAAATTATATAATTCAGATAATTGCTATTAAAAAAAAGGGTTTTTTTTGTTTTTTTTTTATTGGAAAGGCATGCAGGAAAACATATGAAGTCCAATCCCAATTTTAATTTTGCATAAGCCTCTTAATGTGAATGTAGGTAAAGTAGTTTCCAGCTACTTGCAATAAGATTATCTTTAATTAGATTTGCTTTTATCAACTAACTTCCCTATTTGAGCAAAATGCGTTTAATCAAGCATTTTCCCCCCTAAAGCTGGGTACACACATGAAGGAACACCTGGGACTGCAAATTTCCCTCAGCCACGGGCGACTCCTTATACTTTAAATACAGGGCGGCAACAAAGGCAGAGGGAAAGTTTCAGGTACTTGCAAACAATCCCAAGGCTGATGGTAAAATTTCTTAGGCCTCAGGAGCGCTCAGAAAAGCCCTGCACACAAGGATATGTACACCCTAAAATCAACTTACTTGTATGTGGAAGCTGCAGCTTTAAGTAATGTGTTCCTTTCTTTTTCCTAGGGCCCCCCTGAGTCTACCTGTGAAGATCTGAAGTTACTGACATCTTGGGTTATGGTTGCAGTCTCTTTAGCTCCGCCCCCCGAGATTTCCTGTCTCTCCTGCTTTGATGTGTCAGAGAAAGCTAGGCCTGTTGCGCCCCCCGCACGTGCGTGCCGTGCTCATTCGTGACGTCTGCGCGTGCATGTGCGCGTGACGACATTGTGCCGCGCCTGTAAACATGGAGCATACAATGACGTCGCACACGCTGATGTCAACAGGACGCGCTTTCTCCAACATGGCAAAGCAGGAGAGGAAGTAAATCTCGGGGGTGGAGCTAAAGAGACTGCAACCATAACTCAAGATGTCAGTAACTTCAGATCTTCACAGGTAGGCTCAGGGGGGCCCTAAGGGGAAAAAAGGAACACATTACTTAAAGCTGCAGCTTTCAAATACAAGTAAGTTGATTTTAGGGTGTACATATCCTTTAACGATAAAGGCTGGATACCATCAGATCCGGCAGTATCAGCCCTTTATCTTTAGTGTGGGTTCCCACTGTAATACTCTTGCTATCTACTAAACAACCTTTACCTTCTGACAATGAAGATTTTAAATTTACAAACATTGGTTTAGAAAAACTTTTTGGCATTGTCCCTACAGCCTGGTAGAACTAGAACTGCAAAACTGTATTTTACAAAATTGTCAAGTTGGTAAACTTCATTTTTATATTTATGGTTAATTATAGGAAGCTTGGAACAGCAGGACAGAAATTGGGAGGCTCTGCTGCCCTCTGCCATATAAAGCATGATCCCATGGACCCTACAAGCTGTTTCACATTGACCTCTGCTAATGTAGGAAAGTGCCAAACTGTGCTCTGTAGAGATGGGAAGCCGTTAAACTTGTCAAAATCTTATACAGTCAGTTGTGAGGAGGAACTAAAACGAATAAAGCATCATAAGGCAATCATTACAGAGGTAAATTTGCTGATGTTTAAAAAGGCATATGAATAAAATATATTTGTCTGATACCAATTCTTAAAGGGCATGTTTACCCCAAAAACTAAAATTGCCTCGTAGGTAGAAGATGTAAAAATGCTATACAGCAGAGTAGTCCTAAAAGCTTGTCTTCTGAGTTTTTTATAAATGATCAGTGCTGCTGTGCAAAAGCTCAGAGCTTTCACAATGCACAGAAAAAGAGTGGTGGGAGGAGGTGGGGAGGCAAAGAATTGGGAGAGTAGCTCAGTTTACAAGTAGTATTGCAGTTTTAATGTTTTGGGGGGTGTTCTACCTATATAAAAACTTTTTTTTGATACAGAAGGAAAAAGCTAGAAGATAATTTTCCTTTGCTGACAGTCCCAGCAATAGAACTCAAAGGTGGCAATAATTATAATTGGGGCTTCTCTGTAAGAGAACATGACACAATTAGTATAAAGCTACTGTCTGAGTTTAGGAAGTTAAATTTCCCAATTTCCAGCACTGGTCTGTGAAAATTTAATGATAATTACTATATGAAGTTGCACACACTGTGTAAGGGTATGTAACACAAATTCTTAAGCTAATCATGGCAAAAATAAACTTTAGGAGGAATGTGTTTAGGAGTTTAGCTACGATACAGAACTGTGCTGTGCTAACTATACTACTAATACTATACAGATAAGGATTTTGACTGTGATCTATATGCTTTCTCTGAACTTTTTAACTAAATGTCTAGGCATTTGATGATGTCTCATTAAATCATTGAATAACCCTAGTATATAGAACAAATTTTCTCCACCCAGTGAAAAAAGAATTGGCGCATAAATAACACTATACTGTAATTTAAAAACTGTAGCAAAAGGTGCAACTGGAACTTCCCTCCAGTGTTTTCCAGCTTCCCTGTTAAAGCAAAAATTACATTATTTCTGTCCCATGAATATAATCATTATTGTACAGTTGGCAGATGTTTTTTTTTTTTAGAAACGTGCATTTATTTGTAAGATTATTTTCTTAAAAACTGTGCTGGGCTACATGGTTTGATAAAAATGGAAGGACTGTTTCATTTCAAGGATCCATTATTAGGTGTTCAAAGAACAAACATGACTGTACTGTTAGACACCATTTGTCTTACATTTACAGAGCTGTTTTGATACCTTACCCTGGGCTGTTTTAATAACACCTCTTACCTACAATGCAATCAACAACTTGCATTCAGGAGGTCGCTAACACGTTGCTTTTATATACTGATTGAGACCTATTCCAGGGTATTTATTGCCAACAGATTCTTGTTACAAGTCATTCTGAAATGAGAGAGCCACGTCTTGTGAATAAAGTCCAGTTGATCTAACTGAATGCCACACATGACAAACTAGATGTTTTGTCTAATTTTCTTTTATTAAGCATGTATGATTTTGATTTTACAGCATAACTAAAACAAAAGTATATTTTGTAGAAATATCTTTGAAATGTTTTAAATAGCCTTAATTTATTTAGCACATTGCCAACATCATTTTTTTTAATATATATTTTAGGATGGAAAAGTGAATGGAGTGATTGATTCGACACGCATTTTGGGATACACATTCCTTCACCCATGTGTCACTCCCCGACCCCATGTACAGTCTGTTGCTCTGACACCTTTGGATGAATTTTTTATCCTTGGAAGTAAGGGATTGTGGGATAGTCTGTCAATGGAAGAAGCTGTTGAAACTGTGAGGAATGTACCAGATGCTTTAGCAGCTTCTAAGAAGCTGTGTAGCTTAGCACAGAGCTATGGATGCAGTGGTAGTTTGTGTGCAGTTGTGGTGCAGCTAAATGTTACAGAAGACTGTTTTTGCTGCTGCGAGCTAAATGGGGGCATTCCTCCTCCCAGCCCTGGTATTTTTACACCCTCTGTTAATGTCGTTATCAAGGACCGAGCTGCTGACAGTCTTGGCATGCCATCTTCCAGTAGTGGCTTGGCCTCAGAAATAAGCAGTGAGATATCCACTTCCGAGATGAGTAGTGAAGTAGGATCAACTGCTTCTGATGAACCTCTTGCAGTTTCTCTCCATGAAAATGGAGTTGGTCCTGTGGGTTGTCTACATGAACAGCGTTGTACTTTGCATCCTGTCTGTATTTCCAGTTCCTTCCAGCGACAGCTGTCCAGTGCAACCTTCTCTAGTGCCTTCTCAGACAATGGGCTGGACAGTGAAGATGAGGAGCCAATAGAGGGCGTCTTTTCCAATGGTAGCCGTGTTGAGGTAGAAGTGGACATCCATTGTTCCCGATCTAAGGCTGGATGCCAAGCAGTACCCACAGTACTCACAGAGTCTACTGATGAGGGCATTGTCATAAACAGTAATGAAGATGATATTGGAGTGCTTGGAAAGAGACAAGACTTTTTATCCAGTACCCTTGGTCGGCAGAGAAGAGGCAATGGCTCTGTTGCACCTTTAGAAAAGAGCCACAACCTGATTGAGATTGCTGCAGATGCCCCATTTAGAAAGCCTGGGGGGTATTTTGCAGCCCCAGCTCAACCAGATCCTGATGACCAGTTTATTGTACCACCTGAACTTGAAGAGGAAGTGAAGGAAATCATGAAGCAGCATCAGGAGCAACAGCAACAACAACAGCAGCAGCATAGGCATTATCAAATGGACCAGTTACCAGACTACTATGACACGCCACTATGACCCTTTTCATTGTAATTATGATGCATTTTAAAATACTTTGAACTTACCCTGATCTTCCACAGAACTGTGAAGTACACTTTTAGGTACTTTTGGGAGCATCAGCACTCATTACTTTTAGACCTTCCAAATGTTCTTGATGCTCTTGTCCCCTTTACCAGCTCACCACTCTTCTCCCCCTCCCACCTTTTTTTAACTAACCACCAGCTTTCTTCTATAGGCGCTTATACAAAAGTTTTAATCACTGTTTTCTGTAACATATCAAATGTTAAAGGAAAAAATGAAATGTTTAAAGAGAAGGTTTTGATGAAAAAACAAATTAATATATTGCAGAGAAATAATACATATTTGTAATATTTTTAAGAAAAATGCTTTGTTTATTTAGTAAAAGGACAATGTGAGGGGTTATCTTTTAGATGTGAAATTATATAAACTGAATGCTTTTTGGAAAGAGTGGGGAATTTTTGAAAGTGCTTAGATATTTGTAGATTAATTAACTTAACTCTTAGGAGTTGCTTACTTTTTCCGATGACTTGTGTCACGGAGGTTCACTAATTTTCTCTAAGAGAACAGTTGATTAGGAAATATAACTTATTAAAGTGCTGGAAAGCTCTGCAGTTTCAAAGCTCTGCAGTCTCAATTAGCACTTTAAGAGTTAGTCCACATAGCCTGCATATTGTATAGGGTTCCTTATGATATACCCTGTGGCTTTCAGAGATCCACGTTAAAAGCAGTGGACACAAATTATCGGTATATCATGAGGGAGTTAAAATATTTTCTAGTCTTTGCAAGGAACAACCAGTAAAATTGGAAGATATAAAAAAATTGTTTTTTTTGTTTGTTTGTTTTTTTAAATCTGTATATTGGTCACAAATGTAATGAGTGGGTGTGGTGGAAGATCTTTGAAAAAAGTAAACGAATGCTTGCAGCTAAACCATGTTTTCCCTGCCTGTGTTTTGTATTGCTGCCACCACACTCCAGCATGATTGTACAAAGCTCATTCAGGTGACTGAGCCTGCCCAGAATTATATCAAAGCCAAATGCACCAGTGAACATCATCATTTTGGTATAATAAACCTTGAACTTTATGAATGAACACAATGGGCTACTTCTGTATGACATTGCATCCCCGTACCCCCCTTTTTCAATATTTTTTAATTAATTACAGTGTGCTGCCATCTGGTGGTGAATCAACGGAATCAAATGTCACAGATTGTTCAGGGCAGTACAATGATTTGCTTCATTTTGTTCTGTTGTTGCTACTCTGCCCCCTCCTGCCCCTTGTCTAAACTTTTAGCTCTTCTGTGCTGTGATCCTCCATAGCAAACTGGAGGAAGTGACTAAGTTATACTGATCCTGCATTGGGATCCTGCATTGTCAGGGACCCGAGGTTTACTAGATTTGTGGCTCGGCTAACCCACATTATGTATGTACAATGGTTTGCAAAAGTATTTGGCCCCCTTGAAGTTTTCCACATTTTATCACATTACTGCCACAAACATGAATCAATTTTATTGGAAGTCCACCGGAAAGACCAATACAAAGTGGTGTACACGTGAGAAGTGGAACGAAATCATACATGATTCCAAACATTTTAAACAAATCAGTAACTGCAAAGTGGGGTATGCGTAATTATTCAGCCCCCTGAGTCAATACTTTGTAGAACCACCTTTTGCTGCAATTACAGCTGCCAGTCTTTTAGGGTATGTCTCTACCAGCCTTGCCCATTCTTATTTGCAAAACCGCTCCAGCTCAGTCAGATTAGATGGACAGCGTTTGTGATCTTGCCACAGATTCTCCATTGGATTTAGATCTGGACTTTGACTGGGCCATTCTAACACATGGATATGTTTTGTTTTAAACCATTCCATTGTTGCTCTGGCTTTATGTTTAGGGTCCTTGTCCTGCTGGAAGGTGAACCTCCGCCCCAGTCTCAAGTCTTTTGCTGACTCCCAAGAGGTTTTCTTCCAAGATTGCCCTGTATTTGGCTCCATCCATCTTCCCATCAACTCTGACCAGCTTCTCTGTCCCTGCTGAAGAGAAGCACCCCCAGAGCATGATGCTGCCACCACCATATTTGACAGTGGGGATGGTGTGTTCTAAGTGATGTGCGTTTTGCATTTTGGTCAAAAAGTTCCATTTTGCTTTTCGGTTAACAATGGCTTTCTTCTTGCCACTCTTCCATAAAGGGCAACTTTGTGCAGTGCACGACTAATAGTTTTCCTATGGACAGATTCCCCCACCTGAGCTGTAGATCTCTGCAGCTCGTCCAGAGTCACCATGGGCCTCTTGACTGCATTTCTGAGCGCTCTCCTTGTTCGGCCTGTGAGTTTAGGTGGACGGCCTTGTCTTGGTAGGTTTACAGTTGTGCCATACTCCTTCCATTTCTGAATGATCGCTTGAACAGTGCTCCGTGGGATGTTCAAGACTTTGGAAATCTTTTTGTAGCCCTAAGCCTGCTTTAAATTTGTCAATAACTTTTTATCCCTGACCTGTCTGGTGTGTTCTTTGGACTTCATGGTGTTGTTGCTCCCAAGATTTTCTTAGACAACCTCTGAGGCCGTCACAGTGCAGCTGTATTTGTACTGACATTAGATTACACACAGGTGCACACTATTTAGTCATTAGCACTCATCAGGCAATGTCTATGGGCAACTGACTGCACTCAGTCCGAAGGGGGCTGAATAATTCCGCACACCCCAGTTATTGATTTGTTAAAAATGTTTGAGATCATGTATGATTTTCATTCCACTTCTCACGTGTACACCACTTTGTATTGGTCTTTCACGTGGAATTCAAATAAAGTTGATTCATGTTTGTGGCAGTAATGTGACAAAATGCGGAAAACTTCAAGGGGGCCGAATACTTTTGCAAACCACTTTAAGTGCAGCATGCCTTTACACATTAGGAATGAGATCCCTGCCCCAAAGAGCTTACAAACTAAGTGGGTGGGACAACACAGATGTAAGGGGGGTGGGTCCAAAGGGTTTGAGGTGGCCAACAACCATTTGTTGTGCTGGTGCTCAGAAAGGTGGGATAACAGTTTAAATTTAATAGAGCTAATGGATGTCACCTGGTGAAGTGAGAGAGGGAGAGTGTTCCAAAGGTCTGGAACAGCAAGAGAGAATAGTTTAAGGCAGGAGGAAGCAGTGTTCCTTGGGGGTTTGTAGAGAAGATTTCCCTTTGTGGAATGGAGGGCACAACCAAGGAACATAAGGGACCAAGAGAGAAGATAAGTAGGGAGGTGCAGTAGAGTAAAAGAATTTAAAGGTTAAAAGAAGTTTATTGAATATGATTCTTTGTTTGATGGGAAGCCACCCTATGGACTGCAGTATCGGGTTGTGGGTTCTCTTTTGGAGGAGAGTGAGATGATCTGAGCTGCTGAGTTTAAGGTAGACTGTAGAAGACAGAGATAACAGGCCGGGAATCCAAGTAGTAGAATGTTACACTAGTCAAGATGGGAGATTATAAGGGCATGAATGGGTCAGGTTTGATTAGAAAGGGTGTGGGTTTGTTGAATTTTGGATTCAGGTTCAGGTAGGAACCGTGCAACTCCAGGTACTCTGCTGGTAAAAATATAAAAGATTGTCAATTTTGACACCTTACAGTAAATGTGAGCACATGACAACAGGAGGGTAATCAATTGTATACTATGTTTTATTGTATATCATGGAAGGAAATTTAGAGATCTTTAAAAGAGAAATTTACATTAAATTTTAACATTTTAATCTACAGATTGTAAGAGATATCGCTTTACTTTTCAAGTGATTATTCAAAGGTACACAGATATTTCACTACAGCAAGCCATCCAGTCACCCATCAGCTGCCTATAATGCGCCGTTGCTCAATGTTGTTCACCCAGTTTCTCGGCTATAAGCATGGACACATTGTTCATACAGTGCATCCTAAAAGTAGTCACAGCTCCTCACTTTTGCTACATTTTGTTATGTTACAGCCTTATTCCAAAATGGATTAAATTAATTTTTTCCCCTCAGAATTCTACACTCAACACCCCATAATAACATGTGAAAAAAGTTTTCTTGAGGTTTTGGCAAATTAATTAAAAATAAAAAAAAAACTGAGAAATCACATGCACATAAGTCTTCACTGCCTTTGCCCAATACTTTGTTTATGCATTTTGTTTATGCATACTTGAGCAGTTACAGCCCCAAACACTTTTAAATATGCCACAAGCTTGGCACACCTATTCTTGGGCAATTTTGCCCATTCCTCTTTGCAGCACCTCTCAAGCTCCATCAGGTTGGAAGGAAAGTGTTGGTGCACAGCCATTTTAAGATCTCTCCAGAGATGCTTAATCTAGTTAGGTCTGGGCTCTGGCTGGGCCACTCGAGGACATTCACAGAGTAGTCCTGAAGCCTCTCCTTCGATATCTTGGCTGCATGCTTAGGGTTGTTGTCTTGCTGAAAGATGAACCGTCGCCCTAGTTATAAGAGCCTATTGTTCTGATACAATGTAAAAGAAAGCCATGTGTATTGGCAGAAAATGAAATACATTTTAAAATAATTAATAAACGTATATGTTTTTACAATAAACGTATATGTTTTAATGAGTACTGCTCGTTCTGTAAATTAAGATATAGTTCAAGAGCCCTCTAGAGCAAGTTTTTATCCAGGATATGTCTTCATTGCAGCAGTCATATTTACCTTTTATCCTGACTAGTCTATTCCTGATGCTGAAAAACATCCCCATAATTATATTGGAAGGTAGAAAATACCAATCCTACCTCCCTGCCCCAGGTGCAGGGGCGTGTTTGGGGGTTTCCTGGTGCCTGGAATCGCCCCTTTCTGCCTGCTCAGTGCAGTCTGTTGTTCTACCTCTCCTGGTGTCCATAGATTGTTACATTGTCAATTGACCTGTGAGCGAGAAGCAGCATTTGTATGTTTAAAAAATTTATCCAGTCTGCCCTGTGATTGACAGCAGCATAACTAATAATGATTGACACAAAACTGTATCAACATTAACTCTGCTACTGCCTGAGATGATTTCTGAGACAGGGTTTATATACATTACTTACTGTACCTACTGTACTGTGATGGAGCTTAGTGAGCAGGAATAGGGATATTAGGAAATCCTGGATGTGGTTGTATAGCTCATTGTCAACATTGCATTATATTTTCATATATATTATATATGATTGTTCCATATATTCTTTATAAAAAAGGATTTTTCAATATCCAATGTTATTGGCTTCTACTGCAAATTATGTCAGATCCACAGTCCATGTCACAGCTCTGACTTTAAAAGACACCTAATGGTAAAGTAGCGCAAACGTGGATTTATCGGTAAAACAGAACGTTAGGCTGGGTACAGTGGTCGGCCACAGCAAATGTCTCCTATGGACCACAGCTATCACTGCCACTGCCGAAATCACCTCACGTTTTTTCGGCGCGACCGACCAATACATGGAAATATCTGTTTGTTTGTGTGTACCCAGCCTTAATTAGCATATAATTTATAACAAAAGTAAAGGGAATATGTGTAATGGCCAACTGTGATGATAATCATGGCAATTAGAGAATATATATAATATTATATGATCCATATATAATAGAACACATGAATGTATTCGGTCATGAACCTTCTTGTTGGCTTGTTCAGTGGTAACCCATTTAGGAATCCCCCTTGAAAATCCTGTGCTTGCCACAGAGGTGCTTTTCATTTAAAGGACAATTATACTCACCTTCCCTCCGCTCCTCTTCTTAGGTCTGTACCTTTTACCCAGGGTGAGGACCTGAACCGCTAGGTCCTCACCCCTGTGTTCGCGAAAGTTAAAGCACAGTGCTGCTCTGGCAGGCTCTGCCCCCTCCTCTCCTTGCGCGACGAGGCCAATAGGAAGGCACGCTCGTTGCAGAGCGTGCCTTCCTATTGGCCTAGACGACGACGAGAGGAAGTGGCGGAGCCTGCCAGAGCAGCGTTTCAGGGGTTCAGGTCCTCACCCTGGGTAAAGGGTACAGACCTAAGAAGAGGAGCGGAGGGAAGGTGAGTATAATTGTCCTTTTAACTGTTTTGAAAAATGTTTACACGCACTATAGTTCTACTTTTAATCTTTGTCTCATTAGACCAGAGCATTTTATTTGTCATGGTCAAAGAGTCCTTCTTGTGCCTTTTGGCAAACTCCAGGAGGGATGCCATGTGCCTTTTTACTAAGGACTGGCTTGCATCTCACCATTCTACTATACAGGTCTCATTGGTAGATTTCTGCAGTAATTGTCCTTTTGGAAGGTTCTCCTCTCTCCACAGAGGACCTCTGACAGAGTGACCATTGGGGTTTTGGTCACCTCCCTGACTAAGGCCCTTCTCCCCCGATCTCTGTCTTGGAGGTATTACAGATTGAACATCTCTGGAGAGATTTTTTTATAAGGTGCACTGACGCTTCCCATCCATCCTGATGGAACTTAAGAGGTGCTGCAAAGCGGAATGGGCAAAACTGCCCAAGTATAGGTGTGCCAAGGTTGTGGCATCATATTGAAAAAGACTTGAGGCTGTAATTGCTGCCAAAGGTGTATCGACAAAGTATTGAGCAAAGGCAGTGAATACTTTAGTACATGTGATTTCTCAGGTTTTTTTTATATTTAATTAATTGGCCTAAACCTCAAACTTTTTCATGTTTTCATTATGAGGTGTTGTGTGTAGAATTCGGGGGAGGGGGGGGGGATTAATTTAATCCATTTTGGAATAAGGCTGTAACATAAAATGTGGAAAAAATTATGCACTGTATATGACCTACACTGCAGGCCCCCTCCTTCCCTGGGCTTTACCCTACACCAGGAATTCTTAAAGGGGAACTGTGGTCCAAAATTTACTAGGTAAATTGACAGGAATTGCTTTCCTGAGTGTTTTTGCAATTTACATTCATTATTTTATTTATATAGTTCTGAAGATATTTACATTTTTTTTTATGTGTGAAATGGTAGCAGCATCACCAGATCCCCTGCACTTCCTTCTCTGAAACATGTCTCCTCCCCCCTCCCACTCAGACCCCCACACACACAGGCAGAGTCAGTAGTTTCAAGCTTTGTTGGCCTCTGCCTGAGATGTCTGTTTTCAGTTTTCTGTGTGTGGGAGGGGGCAGAGTGGCTGGGTATCCTGGTATCTTCCCACAGAAGGGAGAGACTGCTGGTTTTCTTCACACACTGGGGCATCTTGTCTGTGCTTGCAGGCGGTGAGGTGAAGGAGCAGCCCCTGGAATTTCAATGCTGATTTTAAAGGTAGGAACCTGGCCTTTCATATAAAATCAACTTGTCTGGAGACCATAGTTCCCTTTTAAAGGGTGTGCCTCCAAAAGTTTGAAAATGAAAACTCCCTCAACTACAGAGGGAAGCCAGGGAATGCTTGGAGATGTAGTTTTCAAACAGCTGGAGGCACACTGTTTGAGAATCCCTGCCCTTCACAATAAAAATATGAAATAAAAACGGACTCCCAAAATTGAACCTGAACACTATGTGCACATGCAAGTTCTTAACAGATTTTCTGTTCTATAGTGAGGGTGAAAGGGGGGTATCGGCAAGACTACCTGTGGTTCCCCACTGTGGTTTAGCAATCTGTCAGGCTGGACCACTAAAAGACAACAGGAGCTACCATGCATGTTTAATTGTTGGCTAAAATAGTTGTTAATTGTCTGCTTTAGACAACAATTATCACATGTGCACAGGGCCTAAGACAAAATGTTTTGGAACTGCTGCCTTTATAAAATGCAGAGATGTCACTTAGGGATTGTGTTCTAGGGAGAGTTTTTCACACCAAGGCACTCTTGGCAATTTACATTTTTACACTTGGCAATTTACAATTTTTTAAAGGGAAAGTGAACGCAAAATCCAGCTTTTTTTATTCAGCTTAGTCAAATCATGCAACACTTATATTCAAACTTGTTCTTCTGATACAAATATATTTAAACCTTTATTTCTTTCTTAAAGTTTAATACCATATTAAAAACATACCAGTGTTGGGGGGTGGAGTCTGGATGTAACTGAGGACTCCGACTCCATTAACAGGCTCGGCGAAAGCTTAACTGGTCCCTCCAGACCAAAATTTTTAAGGGGGAATCAGGGACTTACAAAATGCCACCAAAGAACACTAAAACTACAGGATCCAAGGCTAAATTAACAGACTTCTGGCCCACGCCTGATACACCACGCGGCTCCCAAGATGGCGCTGGTCCAACACGCGCCTCCACAATGGAAACTCCCCCCTGCACACAACAAGATCTGGAAAAACTATACTCACAGATCGAGCAGACAAAAATCATCAATAAGGTAAAGCAAGAAATAGCGGTGTGTGAGGAGAGAGTAGACATATTGGAAAACCAAACTGATGAACTTTCCACCTTCTGTCGCCAAACAGAAATGGAAATCAAAGAAACTAGACAGGATATATACTTGATTAGGGACCAGCAGGAAGACCTTGACCTTTTTTAAAAGGCTGGGCCTACAACAGGACTCCCCACCAAAACCACTGCCCCACACACCTACCAGATCCTCGACACCCACCACTGTGTGGGCAGAGGTTGAAAAATCACAGAGGAAGCCCCAATGAAAGTAAAATGGATCCCTCAAACGGGTCAGCCCCAAACGCAAGTACTTTAAACACTTTATTCCTCATATTTGTAGCCCCTTAAACCCTGAGAAACATTGCACTAACCCCCATTGTATATAACCTTTTTATGAAAGCGCAACCTTTGGTTTTTGTAGGTGTGCACCATATATTACCACCCCAGAAGTTCTGGCTCCCCAAGAAAAATATTTGTTATATGCTCCACTAGTGATACCTTGACCTGGAACTGTTCTCACCGCTGGACACACTGCATAATTTCATGGGAGGGGGAACTTGGGCTCTTAATCAAACGGGGAGAAAAGATGGGGGAAAGACAAACGGAATACCAGATCTCAGAACCGGGAGGTGATGACAGTATCACAAATTGTTTTGGGGGTTATGGCCTTCAGTTTACAAACAATTGAAACAAATATGTGTTAACAGACCAGCTGAAAAGAGGGAGGGGGCCATTTATGGGACTGGGGGAAAATATTGCCAGAAAAAACTAAGGTAACATTTAAAGGGCAAACAAAGGACCTACACTAGGTCTTCGAGTGAGGTAACTGTAAAATATTGGGACGGGAAAATGAAAGGAGAAAGACAACTTAAATCTCCAAGGGAGGACCTGGGAGAGAGCCACACGATGAAAGCCAAGCGCTAAGGTTCAACAAGGAAAAGAACACCCACCTCTAAAAGCAAAAATAAGTAAAATAAATACATGGTCTTAGACCAACTGAAAAAGGGGAGCTGGGGGTAATAAGAATGTAAGTTTAATGCAGGCTGTTAAAACACTGTCAATATTACAGTTTATATTATGTTATGGAGAGTGTGGGGGGTACTGATTTAGCGAAATAAAAATACTGTCTAAACGGAAAGCACCTTATTCTAGTTATCCATATAAAGAATATACTAGTGGATCGAGTCCCTCTATAGGATCACACAAACAATCCAATATTATACAATTTAAGCAATTTACCCCTCACACTCTACCCCTCATCCATGGACAGGCAACAAGACATAAATCCAGGTTTCACTCTCCTCCAGGCATTCTGTACTTTACCCCAATTGAGCGATGATGATATGAAAAGCCACAGAAACCCGTACGCGTCTTGTCCCCCGGAGTAGGACAAAACCCTATAACCGAACCTCCTCTGGATGTACAGTATCCTTACTGGGAGAGACAAAACCTCCAACGGGCAGGAATTCCAAATCCAGCCCAATGAACAGCTACCCTATGAGAGGGTACTGGGTTTACCCTACTCCCATCTCACACCTAGAAAAGGTGCTTTTTGTTTTATGTTCATTTTTTTTTCTTTCTATTATGTTGTGTTAAAGTTCAATTTCTTTAAGCAGAAACAGTCAGTTAAGAGTCTAATAACAACTACAACCCACATGATAAAGAATTCGAACTTCAAAGCACCGACAACCTCCACACCAGTAAGTAGTTAAAGGGCATGTCCACCCTCAAAACTAACTTTTTATATTTATTTGGCCCAAATAAGTGCTCCAAAACAAACTTTACAGCATGTAAATCGGTCCAGTGGTTCAAAAGTTACAGACCTTTGTAGCTGGCTTAATCCTGCAGCATGGACCAATACAGTGATGAACAGAGACAGGTTACATTACCTTGTCTCTGTTCTTTTCATGTTCTTGAGCATGTCTGTTAGCATCCAGCAGTGAGAACAGAGGAAGTTGCATCAGTAATGATCTGACCCCTGGATCCCACCCTCTTTTCCCTCTCAACCAATCACAGCTGTAAAGTTATGTGTACTGAAGAAATCCAGGATCAACAGCTGCAGCCAGCCAGCCCAGAGAGAGAGACAAGAGAGAGAGAGACAGAGAGAGAGACACACACAGGCAAGAATTTTTTTTTTTTCTAAGCTGCAGCTTGGGGTCATCTAAAGTGGAAGTGGAGAGGAAGTGCAGCCTGATATATATCTCATTAAATATCAGGCAAAGCAAATGATTTTGAGAAAAATGAACATGGCATTTGAGGTTGGTGCTATTATATAAAGAACATATAAAAAGTTTATTTTTGGGTGGACATACCCTTTAAGTACCAAATTAAAAAATATGCTTTTGCTCCTTTTTCGAGATCCGCCATGCAGGATAGCCTGAAGATAATATCCCACAATGTTAAAGGGTTAAATGCGGCCCAAAAACACAAAATGGCTCTTCAATATTACCGGAAGCCTAACCCAGATATATTGATGTTTCGAGAAACCCATTTCAAATTGGGACACAAACCAAAATGCTGGGGAAAGAAATATATAAAACCTTATTTTGCCTCCGCACACTCTAAGAAGGCCGGGGGAGCAATATTATTAAGCAAACAAATCATTTTTTGGAAGAATCTTGCATAAGAGATCCACAGGGAAAATATCTAATACTCAATGGAACAATACAAAACACTGAGGGCACAGCCACACTGCGCTTGCGTTTTCATTAGGTATAGGAAAACGTGCAATTGCGATTAAAATTGCAATCGCAACGCACCCGAAAACACACGTTTTCGGTGTGTTGCCACGTTTTCATTAATCTGAAAAAAATGCAAACGCACAAAAAACGCAGCAGTGTAGCCTAGCCCTAAGATATCATTAATTAATGATTACACCCCCAACATCCATCAAAAAATATTTTTGCAGCACCCAAAAAAACAAATCTTACAATATACAACAGGCATGAAAATCATTATGGGTGATTTCAATATTGCTTCACACCCCACCTTAGATAGATTGAGGAATAGCCACCCCACCCTCAAACACCTTAACTCCTTCCTAAAAACCGAGAATTTACTTTTTTTTTTCCACCAGTTCACTCAATCTTCACCAGACTACGCATTTTTAGTCCCACAGCTACTCCCACGCTCTTTATATATTCATATACTGTATCTGAAATACATGGTCCAACCATGCATACGTATACTTCTCTATCCAGAACCTGATGGCATCTTAACGAAACACTACTCACACAGGACACAGACGTAGAAGCAGTTCAAAAAACGTTAGAAAACTATTTTGATGAAAACGTAACTTCAGAGATCTCCCCCTCCATAATATGGGCAGCACACAAAACTGTAATTAGAGGCAAATTGATTCAAATGGCAGCTAAAAATAAAAAACTAAGAAACAAACACATTTTGGACCTTCTAGATGCAATACACAACCTGGGGGAAGAATTTGAGGGGGGAAAGGTAAGAAGAAGAGGCAGCCCAACTAAAATCAATAAAGGTTGAACTTTCCAAGCTGGTCCTAAACAAAGCAGAGAAAGCATTAAGATTTACAAACCAAAGATACTACAGTAATAGCACTAAACTAAATAAAATGCTCGCAAATAAACTAAATAAAAACATTACAGCCAGTGCATACAATCCTATTAAGGACAAAACAGGTATTGGATAGCCAATCAATTTGCAGAGTACTGCCCACAACTATATAACGGACATACGATCAAGCATATTGAAACAACATATCCAAATATCACAATTTCTATAAAAACAAAATCTTCTTACCATACCACAAGAATCCGACTCAAAACTATCCGCTAACATAACAGAAGAGGAAATTACAAAAGTAATTCAAAGAATTTAAAGGGCATGTCAACCCCCAAAACTATAATTTAACCCATGACATACAGGGCCCTATTTATAAAAGATCGTTATCGTAAATACCAATCGTTATCGTAAAATAGTGACCGTTTTTACCGATAACGGCCGTTATTTACCGATATCGTTAAATACCAGTCGTTATCGGTAAATAACGGTCGTTATTTTACAATAACGATCGGTATTTTATGATAACGATACCGATCTTTTATAAATAGGGCCCATAGGGTCACTTGGTGAGGTGAACAAAGAATCCTACTTGTGCACCATGGATATAGAGTCTCTGTACACGTCTTTTCCACATGACCTAGGTATGAGAAGCACTGAGCTAGCCTTATTAGATTGGGGTTATGAGATTCCACAGCTATATTTTATTATGGACTAAATATGTTTGACAAAAAAAATTTCCGGTTTAATAAAGGGCATGTCCACCCCCAAAACCAAAATTTAACCTTCTACTGGCTCCACTGTGCAGTGTTTAAAAACCCTTACCTTAGTGCTCAGCTCTTTATGGTTCTCTTGCAATGTCTGTTGAAAGTCCTAGAAATTAAAGAGTAGGAGCCATTTCTAGTGTAATTTGTTTCTGCCTGTAACTGTTCCTCATCAAGGTTTCTATGAGGGCAAGCATGCTCAGTAATCACTAAGAGGCAGCATTGGAAAAGGGAATTTCCCATCATGCAATTCACTTGATTTGCATGAACATTCTAGTTATAGCAAATCTGCACACAGCAGAGGATAGTTCGGATTGGATATCTAAAGATAACATTTTTTCCATATAGATGTCCTTTTATACCTGTAAACTTGTGCAGAAAGTGCTTGAAATAAACTTTGATTTTTGTTGCCGCATTTGAAAGGTCTTTTTACATATGTCCTTCCTGCTACGGGAATGGTGGCAACTAAAGGGGTACTATGATAAATAACATAGTACCTCTTTAGTTGCCACCATTCATTTTCTCTATAATGAGGTGTACAAGTTGGTTTTGTCCTGGCTATGTGGTGCACTGGGGCAATAGAGAAACACATTGCATTTGTTAGCATATTTTTTATTTGATAATAAGCTTATATTGTAAGAGGATATATGTTTAGTTATCAGATCATCTCATTATTTGGGGGATGCTTATAGTAAATGTAAGTAGCAGGGCTGCATTCATTACAACCTGGTTGTATTTACACTGCATGTTTTCAATATACAACCCCTATCCTATACATTCCCTATCTGCCCTCTGCTGTTTGAGAGTGCTTGTCAGAGAATGGTGAAACTAGTAGTGCAACTACATTGGCACTTGGGTTAGTCACTATTTTACAGGCTATTTGACCAAAGGAAAGCAATTTCAGGCTCTGAAATCAAAACACTATTATTATAATTTATCTGTTATATCAACATGTATGTGCAGTTTATGGGCTGCTATACAACAACGCCATAGGTATGAAACCCAGGAGCTAAAAAATATTCATTTCTGCAGTCCAACTAAATAACCATCCATCTACTTACAAATCTCTAACCTAAATACAAAGGCAAGACCTGCTAGTTTGACTGCTGATTAGCAACTGAGCTTCTGTGAAGATTTCATGCTGTTTTATAGTGCCTCATAAGCACACCCCCAAAATCTGATTGGTCTAGATACAATCTTAAATCTGATTGGATCTTGGATCGTGGACAATCAGATATTGGGGGAGGGTTTAGGAGTCACTACAAATAGTGAGTGTTCAGTAAGGAGAGCTAGTTTCAGTTTTGCTTTTCATCTGAGATGTTATATCTTTGTTCTGAGGCATGTACTGGGATATAAGCTTATTGAGTGGTTCTGGCTGGGTAGCTTGAATGGGCAGCCCTTAGTTCAGATGGCTCTCAGTTTAGTTCTCAGTATTTGGCTTTCTGTATCTAAGATAAAAAAAAAATTTCCAGTAAAAGTTTGGTTTGCTGTCCCAACTAAATATTGAACAGGGGATTTGAGTAACAGAGCTATTGATGTATTGGAATATCTGGTTCCACAATTTCACCAGAAATAATCTCCAGTAATAAAACAGAGGGAGATGATTGCAAACCAGTCTAGAGAGCAACATGGTAATCAAAGGGATATCAGAAACACATGCAGCAAAGCTGAGTGTGAATAATTGCAGTGTAAAAGCAACCAATCTGTAATAAATGCAGCTCTGCTTGTAACAACTGTTGTGTCTTACTATAGAGCAAACAGCAGCGATCAGCACTCCATTCCAAGCAAGGAAATGCTTGGGTGCCATTCAAAAGTTACAGACCTGTGAGTGCCTTCGTATTTCTGTGTGTGTGTATATATATATATATATATATACACATACCATTGATAAACTGGCATCGACATAACAATATCAGATCATGTAGTTCTGATGACTATAGAAGAAGGGAATGGGTTAATGCAAAATCCCAGAATCCCAGGTGGCACTTGCAAATCAGTTGCTCAGATTCTGCATGTTTAATTAATAAACGGAGAAAGGGCTATTTTAACCATTATGCAAAACCCTTCTGATTGGTGGCCCTACTAATTTATTTTTTATAAAGTATATGAACAACACAGAAAAAGGCGATGAGTTCCTGAATTTGCTGCAGGATAATTTTCTCTTACAGGTGGTTGAAGTTCCTACTAGAAAAGGAGCTCTGTTGGATCTGGTAATATCTAACATCATGGAGCGCATTATAGATGTAAAGGTAACTGGAGGCTTAGGGAATAGTGACCATGAAATAGTGTCATTTGGAGTATGTTATCGAAAGGAAAAGTGCTGGATTAACAAAGACTTTTAATTTCAGGAAAGCAAATTTTAGGTTAGGATAGCTGAACAAAGCATCACTAAGCCTAAATTTTTATTTAAGCCTATTATATTAATAGTAAGAAGATGAGGACTGAAAATGTGGCACCATTAATTAATGGTGATAAGTTAGTTACAGAGGATGGCGGTAAAAGTGAAAATTAGCTTAATCTTACCGTAATTTTCTTTTCCTGGCTCTGAAACACGGCAGTGATGAATGGGTTAAACCCTGATGCCTTGCGTGACAGGACCAATAGGAATAAATGTGGCTGACTCCTCCCCTCATTACGTCTTGTTTGATTGTCCGAGCTCTATATATAGAAATAAAGAGAAAAAATAGAAGGGAGGGAAATATTTACTGCCGTGTTTCAGAACCAGGAAAAGAAAATTACGGTAAGATGAAGCTAATTTTCAATTTTCCCTGGTCCTTCACACAGCAGTGATGAATGGGATTTCCCAAGCCATAGTAAACAAAGGGAGGGCTACAATGATAGTTAGATGCAGTTATAGTTTAATTTGTGTTAGCTGCTAACAAAACTGAAGAGCCAAAATCTGTTTGTTCTTTAGAAAATATGTCTAGTTTATAATGCTTCATAAAGGTGTTCATTGAGGTCCAGGTAGCTGCCTTGCAAATGGCTTCTGGAGACACCTTTGCTGACATAGCCCAGGAAGTGGCTATGGCTCGTGTGGAATGAGCTGTCACTCTGGGAAGAGATGTTTGCTGCGAATCATAAGCTGGCCTAATTACGCTTTTATCCAGGATGCCAGAGTCTGTTTTGTTGGTTGGAGACCTTTGTTTGGACCCAAGAACAGGATGAATAAGGCATCTGCTTTCCTAAAGGAAGCTGTTTGAGTTTTGTATAATTTGAGAAAGGTGCTCGGATCCAGCGACTGGCTTCCTGGAGACTCGGTCTGAAAAATTAGGTAGAACTATGTCTTGGTTTAGGTGAAAATTTGTGACCACTTTCGGAGTGAAGGAAAAGTCAGGCCTTAAGATGATTTTGTCGTGAAGAAAAACCAGATATGGCTCAGATACTCAGAGAGCATTCAGCTCTGTAACCCTCCTGGCCGAGGCAATAGCTACAAGAAATATTGTTTTCAATGTTAAGTCTTTTAGATTAATTTCAGATCAGAGAACCTAGAACTTTGAAGAAATCTAACAACTAGTGGTAGATCCCATTGGGGAACTTTAGACCTAATTTGTGGTTTAAGATGCTTGACACCTTGAAAAAATCTATACACTAATGGATCTGAGGCCCATTTAATGTTATGAATGGCTGAAATAGCGGAAATTTGAGTCTTGAGAGTTGATAGGCTTAGGTTTTTGTCCAACCTATCTTGAAGGAAATCAACAAGGTTTTCAACCTGAACACACTCTGGATTCAGATATTTCTTTTTGCACCACTCCGAGAATATGTCCCATGTTCTATAATAGGACTTAGAGGTGGAAGACTTCCTGGCTGCCAGGAGAGTAGCAATGGATACCTCTGATAAACCTCTGTTGGAGAAACCCCTCCTTTCAATAACCAGGCCACTGGGTTGATCTTGTCCAGTTGAGGGTGACATAATGCTCCTTGAGATAGGAGAAACGGGACTTTTGGAAGGGCTAGGGGAGCCCTGACTGCCATGGACTGAATCAATGAAAACCATGGCCTCCTCGGCCACCAAGGAGTTATCATGATTATGGAGGCTCTGTCTTCCTGGATCTTCTTCAACACTGGCGCAATTATTGAAAAGGGAGGAAATACATACATCAGGGATCCCTTCCATGGTATGGAGAACGCGTTGGTCGCATAAGCCATGTCGTCTCGGGTCCAGGAAAAATAATTCTTTAATTTGTGATTGGCTTTGGAAGCCATCAGATCTATAGTAGGGCAACCCAGGATCTGAGTGATAGAGGTCTGATTGGACTGACTTGGAGAACATAAGGTCACCTGTAGGAGAATATTCTAACTCCGAAGGTATTTTTAGAGTAATTCTCATTTTAGAGATCAGGTGATCCAAACACTCTTGAGTAAATTTGGGTGAATCCCCATCAGGCTCGATACCAGCTGGGTCCTCTGGGCCCCTGAGATAGGGAGAGGAAGGACGAGGAATCTCTGACTGTATAGAAGCCAGTACAGATTCCGTGACCTTAGAAGTCATTGAATCTAACGATTCCTGCATTATGGATTTTACTGACTGCAATACTTGAGCTTGGTTTACAGAGGATTTTCGGGAATCTTCACATTCCTCACAAAGTTTCCTCCCTCGTATTGCATAATTCGAGCAGAGCACGTACTCTCTGGATCTGGATCTGGTGCGTCTATCCTCGTCAATCTCCCGCAGACAAGATCTGACAAGATATAAAGATAAACACATAACCGCTATATAAGCCTGTGTGTTAGATTAATAGAGTCATACAGGAGCAGACTGAACGCAGATTCAGTGTACATATATACATACATATACCCCCCATCTATATATATATATACATATACATATATATATATATATACACCCATCTGCAGCATCTCTCTCTCAAAAGAAAAATTTTCTTACCCCCCAGAACCAGACCTTTCTCTTTTCCTGGAGCTCATAGTGTGGTAGGCACTAAACAGGAAAGAAGGAGAGATGTGTTAATCACAAGGAGGACCCGTGATTACACAGGCTGCTGCCTCCACAAAAAATGAGTCATCACTCACAGCCCAGCGGCAGCAAACACAGTCTGGTGACAGCGTGTCCCGAACGGTCCGAATGGATTCGCGGGACTGAGCCGCGAGCCCGCTGTTATTTGAATCTTGGACGCGTTACGTCATCACCGGGCGCCTGCAGATACAGCAGAGCGGAAATCCGTGGGACGCTGAGAACCCGTCCTAAACATAGCGTGTACGCATGGTTCAGGCTTCTTGCGGTAGAGAGGATGAGAGACCCGCAGGGAAGAATTGTGGTAAGAACAAAAAAAAAAAAAAAATGGTCCTTGGTGTCAGCGAGGACAGGAAAAAAAAAACGTGATGAGGGGAGGAGTCAGCCACATTTATTCCTATTGGTCCTGTCACGCAAGGCATCAGGGTTTAACCCATTCATCACTGCCGTGTGAAGGACCAGGGAAATGAAAATTCCCTAGTGGGACATATATGTTCTGCAGCTAGAAGTCTCATAGCGACCACCTGGAAAGGAGGAGACCTAACAAAACCAAAACTGATAGCAAAAGTATGGTGGATCTACAACAACGAGTATTAAGCTCACACCCTTATAAACAATCTCAATAAATGGAATAAAACTTGGGATATTTGGACACTGAGAAAACTACCCCAGGGAAACTAAATCCTAACGGCTGGGCTTCTCGGGGGAGCGGCGCCTGGACCAAGACAATCAAGAAATATACTCTAGGTTCATGTTTCTTTTTTATAGGCTGTTGATGACAGACACAATTTCCAAAAATAATTGGACCAAACACAACTGTTATTTGTATAATTATAATTTATTTTATGTAAACTTTTATCCAAAAAATAAGAATTTCTAATTGATATTGTATGTAATTCTATACACAAAGAAATTCAATAAAAAAATTCATGAACAAAAAAAAACATACCAGTGTTAATTACTTAATATACATTTTTACATCAAAACAAAATATATATTCTCAAATACTAAAATTAGGAAGCATATCCTTCCCCAGTATCCTTATAAGCATTTGCTTTGCACACTTGACATACACATTAAAAATAATTTCATTTATTGACACAGAAATTCATTCCACCATAATCTTAAACATCTAATATAACCCTACCACCTTATATAAGAGTAAATATATAGAACTCGGCATCCCCAGTAGTCCAATATAAAAGGTATCAATAAAAAGGCAGAGTGACAATGTGCAGACTGTATAAAGTGGCTTTAGTGCTGAGGTATCCAACTATTCAAATCCGAAGATACAATCAGGGTTATTCAATAAAGGTTCTTATCGTTTAAAATGGTGCTAATGTTGCCCCAGCCAATCAGAACTTATTTAACATTTGAAAGCTAACATCTGATTGGTTAGGGCAAAATTAGCGCCATTTTAAACGATAAGAACTTTTATTGAATCTCCCTGAATGTTTATAGCAACCTGGAATCTGTATCCAGCCGGACAGGTGGCTACATGCAGAGTAACTTAGTCAACTGGGACATATTGGAACGTGGCAGCAGAGATACAACAAGCAACAGTCTTACCCAGGACTTAAAACAGAACTGCACTAGGACCAGCTTGTAGAAACAGCTATGAACATCCTGCTCGGATGACTTGCTCATGTAGCTTTTACAATGATAGCACTTCTATCCGTGCTTCACCCAGTGCTATGCCGCAGTCCAAATCCCATCTCCGCACGCCTATCTATGCTGTCTCGCAATGCCACTATTCACTGTGAACTACAGATGGGGCTTTACAGTTTGATTGATAGTATCCAGACAAGGACATTTTTTTATAATTTTAACACCCCAAAACTGCTAAAACATCAAGAGTGGGGACTGAGAATACTCTTTCAAGAAGGTATTCTTATGTAAAATAGTAAAGTAAAGTTAAAAACATATCACCTGATAATGGGGGAATTCCCCCTGAAACATTGTGATTGATGCACTTGGTGGAATAAAGAAGTTTAATACATCTTGTTAGATGTGCTACGCTCCATTATTGTTTTCTGTATAAAAGGTTGAAAACATACCATTATGTATAACGGTGTCATATAAGTATTTATAGAAATAATTTCTAGTAAGTATGGGCCCTATTTATAAAAGATCGTTATCGAAAAAATAACGATCGCTATCGTAAAATAACGACGTTATAATGACCATTATTTTCCGATAACGGGAAATACTGGGCGTTATCGTAAAATAACGATTGTTATTTTTTCAATAACGATAACAATCTTTTATAAATAGGGCCCTATGTGTTATATCTACTTAAAATCCAATCATATAATATTAGAAAATGTTATTCGCCTCAATAGAGACTTTGGAAAGAATTACCAAATAACAAAATGAATATTGCTTGTGCCCAAAGAAAAATCCAACCTTTTCTGCATATGTTCCCTTTAGGTGTCTCCATTGCTATAAAAATACAGTTGCTTTTGAGCTACATGAAGTAAAAATAGACCCTAGAGGTAGATATATTATTCTATCATATGCTTTTAACAATAACCTCATAATTGCCAATATGTTTGCTAAAATGACCTAAAACATCATACAGCAGGTTTAAGAGATTCATATGAATAATATTATAATGGGTGGATATTTCTGTCAAACTTTAAACCCAGAACATGACACATCAAGCTCTCACAAAAGTAATCATAAGTACAGTAAAGCTGGGTACACACGATTAGATATTTCGGTCCGATCGACCGATAGTTCAGTGTATTTAAAAATTTAAAAAACTAACTACAAACAGCATTAGAGGAGTATTTCTATTCATTTCATATTCCAGAAGCTAATCCTTATACCCTTTGGAATGCACATAAGGCTGTACTTAGAGTAATGTGTATACAACAGGCTTCCCTGTTAAATAAAACCAGATTAAACAAGGGCACTTAGAAGTGCCCTTGTAGCACTGAAAAGTGCCTTTGTTGGGGTCCTGCAGCTCAAAATCAGGACCCTCATTGGCTCTTAGAAGAGCAAATCATATATTAAAATATGATTGGGTAAGATTTCAATCATGTGAGCTAAGAATGAAATCTTAACCAATCATATTTTAATATTTTATTAAAATATGGTTGATTAATGTGTGAAGGATTGAAATCTTAACCAAACACTAATGGATTTGGTCCTTCAGCAAACCTATATAAAAAGGTGTAAACCCCTGCAGAACTCGGAAGTTATTTCAGAGATGGCAGAGAAAGAAAGATGACATAGGTGTCACTGGAGATGGTGGTGTCACTGGCAAAGGCACTTATAAGTGCCCGGGGAGGGGGTCCCGGATTGAGCTGCAGGACCCCCTACGCCTTACTTCTTGAGGGTGGAGATGGCTTTGTGTGACCACAAAGCCATCCATTAGCTGACATTAAAAATCTTCTGTTTTGCGATACCTGTGCAGCCACTGCAAAAACCCATCTTAAGAGGTTATCTCCTCTGGAGAAATTGACTTTGGGGATTTCAGTTTTATACAAGAACAAGAGGTAAAGGAGCTATTTGTTTCTTTTTCAATCCCTTGGCAGGTTTAGCCTTTACCATTTGTTACATTTTACCCCTATGATTTTTCTTCACTGGATGTCCAGATTAGTAGATACATTTAAGAGATATGTGTCTGTGTTATTATTGCAATAAGCAATTCATGTTTTATTAAAAACTGAGAACTTCAGACATGGCGCTCCAATAGATCATGGTGTCTTAGGACATGGCCTATGTGGCCCTATGGGAAATCCATCCCGGATTATAGTCCAATCACTCTATTAAATTTGGACTTAAAGGACGATTATGCTAACCTTACCAAACAGTTGAGATACTAACTTAATGTTTCCATTGGTGCTTTGGTCCATTTCAGTGACGGTCTGCAATGTAACCGGTGGGAAGAAACGCTTCTTTACAGAGGGTATCTTTCCATTGGCTACATTGCGGATTGCGGAAGAGGACTGTTATGCAGAGGGAAACTTGTGTAGTGTAAAGCTGGCTTTACACATGTAGACTTCGATCACATGACAATCGTGTTCTAATTTGATTGTGTACCACCGAAGGTAGATATACAGCAGATAGATCACTACAACTTGTCCTATACATCAACCTATCCGATCGTTCCGCTATTCGATCGGAAGTAATGAAAGAAAAAATTTCCTGTCTTTGTAAGCTACTTCTGTTGTTCACTTCCATTTGTTTGGCATTTGGTCTAGCTGCTGCTGTAGAAGGATGCCTCTCTCTGGAAGTGAGAAATCTCGTTTGGCTTGTGCTATTTTAACATATACCAGTTTGCAGGGGGGGGACACAGAAGAGAGGGCATTTGGAGAAAAAACTGGCTTCAGAATAGAGAAGAATTCTCAGATATTTTCTGCCAGGAGCTAAAGGAAAACAATCCTGATGATTTCAAGAACTATATGCGGATGTCTGACATAAATTTTCAAGCGTTGCTAGAAAGACTTTGCCCAGGTCTGACTTAACCAGACAAAGATATGCGGAAAGCAATCAGTGCTGAGCTATGTTTGGCAGTGACGTTACGTTTTCTAGCTACAGGGTGGTCGTATGAGGCCCTCATGTTTTCCTCTGCAATATTGCCACAGGCACTTGGTAGATTAATTCCTGAACAGGTGAATTAATATGGTCAGAGATGCAACATGAGTATATGAAGGTAAAAGGTTTTTTTTCTTTTATTAATTTCCAGTACCATGTTATTGCAGAAAGGTATTTGGTATATATAGTTATTATAGCATGGCTTGTGCCAGATGCTGACACTTGATCTAAATATGTTCGATATCATTTATAAAAACTTTCCCCTCTTTTTATTGTACATATTTTATTTATTCTGTATAATGTTTATAAAAATAAAAACATTTTGTTGCTTTAATACAGTTTCCCAGTTGTGAGGAGGAATGGAAATCTAGTTCAGCCCAGTTTCAGGATATGTGGCAGTTCCCAATCTGTGGTGGAGCCCTTGATGGTAAACATGTACGTATAAATCCTCCCATAAACTCTGGTTCATATTACTACAATTATAAAGGATTCATGCTGGCACTTGTAAGTGCCAGGTCCGAATTTATGATGGTGGATGTAGGGAAAAATGGAAGGGTGTCTGACTGTGGTGTTATGCAGGGCACAGAGTTCAACAGACACCTGAAAGCTAAAACTTTGTGACTACCAAGCAATAAAGAAACCCACTGTGGACTAGATTATGTTTTCATAGCAGTAGAGGTATTTGCCTTTGACCCGCATCTTCTCAAACCCTTTCCTGCCAAAAACCTGACAGTTGAACGGAAGATTTTTAACTACAGATTGTCAAGGTCCAGACGTGAGGTAGAAAATCCTTTTGGGATTCTTTCTCAAAGGTTTAGAATTTTCCTGTGCTCTATAAATTTGTGCCCAGAAAAAGTGGAAATAATTGTTGTTACATGTTGTGTGCTTCATAACTATTTACGGAAACACAATGCTCCATCGTACAGCCCTAACATGTTTGATCAGGATCATTATCTCTGGAATTATTACACCTGGTGATTGGAGAAGTGAAGCAGCTTGTATGACAGTTCTACATCCCGCATTACCACAAAATACAAGTTTAGAGTCCAAACAAAACCGTGAAAATTATGTGCAGTATTTCAATGGTGTTGATGCTGTTTCATGGCAAAATTAAATGATCTCTTAATATTGAATAAATATGATACCGTTTTAAGAAAACAATAGCGTCTTTACTGAAACCAACAACACGGTGATAAAAATTTAATGTAAAAAACATTTCTTTGGATAAACTTTATATAATGTGCTTTCACATGTTATGATAACTGAAACCATTTTCATTTTAATATTGCCCATAGCTGTACAGATCTCTGTGGTTGGTCTGGGTCCTTCCATTATTTCACGAGGGTTTTGAGGGTTCAGTTTATTTTGAAATGCTTTATATAGCACCTCATCAATAACAATTTCTGCAGCTGCTCATTGGTCTACAGGCAAACCAACCAGGTAGAAGGCCCAATTACACTGCCAGAAGGCATATGCCAGGAAAGCAGACCTGGGGGGAGTAACCAGGCAGAAGGACCAATTATACTTACAGAAAAATCAAGCCACAATAAGTGTATATACGAAAATGAGACAAAACAAATGTCCAAAAAAATTAAAGTATTTGCTAAGAAGCACACAAACAAACAAGTGCAATCCACTAAAAAAGTTTTAAGAGCCTGTATTCTTCCCTTATAGATTACATCCACCCAAATGTAAGAAAACGGTGTATTATCCAGAAAGTAAGAGACGAAATTGAAAATAAATGGAGTGGAACTGCACACACTAACCCCAAAACACACTACCCTGTCCCTGACTCCTTACTCTCCCCCCAGCCCCAGGAATAAAACCACTACCCTGTCCCTGACTCCTTAATCTCCCCCCAGCCCCAGGAATAAAACCCTATTTCCCTGCACCCATCTTCTCTCGCTACAAGTAAAGCTGCAGCCTTACCTTTTCCATAGTTGCAGGAGAGTCCGGGCCCCGACATCATTCACTTGATGGAGGAATCCGGCTGCCGCATCCACTGACGTCACTACTCGGTGCCGGTCTCATTTCCCGGCGCCGAGTAGTGACGTCAGTGGATGCGACCATCATTGGACGCGGCAGCCGGATTCCTCCATCAGTAAGTGACTGACCCGAGTATAAGTCGAGGTTCAGTTTTTAGGCTGTTTTCACAGCCTGAAAACCTCGTCTTATACTCGAGTATATACGGTATATAAAAAAAGAAGGTACTTTTATAATGAAAATCTTTAAAAAATATCAATAACTCTTATATTCTTTTTTTTAATGATTGGTTTTTGGTTGGCATACATTATTTGCTGAGAAACTACACATAGCAGTGGGAAAGAAAAAAAGGCAGCAGCCACGCCCAAAAAAATATGAAAAATCATCTGACCAACCTAAAGGTTGTATAAAAGGTAATGTTACTTCGATTGGTTATACTATTACTACTACTACTACCATTACAACTACTTTTACTTTTTGTGTTTTTTTTTACTTTCTCTGGGTCAGTAGGTAGGTTGAATTAGATGGATGTATGTCTTTACTCAACCTCAATTACCATGTTAATACCACTAATATTACTACTACATGTATAAATACTACTAATATTACTACTACTACAACTTGAACTGAGTCTAGCAGAGAGAAGGAGAGAGAGAGATAATAGTTTTAATTGAAATTTCACTATAGTCGCAAAAGAAAAATCATAATTGACAGTTGAAGAAACCAGACGACAAAAGGAAGCACAAGCAACAACTTTGCAAACCATCAAAACCGCATCATCTGTCACAAGGTAAATGTGCGGTTTTCAACATATGCAGTACAAAAAGAAAAATATAAATTATTTTAATACTTCCCTCCCAATAGAGTCAAAATTTTAAAAAGGCAAGGCGTGCAAATTCCAGCAAAAGATGAAGGAAGCACCGTAGAAACAGCATATCATATTGGTCAATAATGGATTTATAATGACCTCCTACCTATTATCAATAGTAATTTCATAGGTCATGTTTTTATATCCCCACCATATACCTTGTGGAAAAGGTTTACATACATAACCGACCCTTTCATTCCCATGACAGCCAATATTGTAAAATAAATAAATACATAAACAGTGTCCTAAATAGAGATGGCCAAATCTCACCAGTTTCGTTCAGTTTTCGGATTCCCGGAAATTCCAGAAAATCTGAAAACAGAACGAACTTTCGATTATTATTGAATGTTCGATAATCCTCGAAAATATGATTGGAGACTATTTTCGAGTTTCCGATCATATTTTTGAGGATTATCACACGTTCATGGCTATTTTCGATAATCCTCGAATGTTCGATAATTATAGAAAATAGGCTCCGAAATCCGGACGAATCATTTGGATTTTGGAACCCGGAGCCTCTAGTCCTAAACAGTGTCCTCTTTGCATTGCCATAGCTTGATTATTAAGTTTTAAAACTTGTGCCACAAATACATTCCTTTCAAAAATGTAGGCTTTAAAGCCAAATTCAAAGTTTATACTTAAAACTTTCCATATCTACCTGTATAGTCATTTTTTTTGGTTGCTTTTTGCAGATGTCCACGAAATGATGAGGCGAGTGTCCACATGTGAAGCTGAAATAAAGGATATAAGTAGCAAATGAAAAATATTGTACAGCCTTGAATTTCACTTACCGTATATACTCGAGTATAAGCCAAGGTTTTTAGGTTTAAAAATCAACCTAAAAACCTTGCCTCGGCTTATACTCGAGTCACAAGACACTTACCTTCAATCCAGAAGCAGCCGCGAGTCCAGAAGTTCTTCACGGTTGCGCGATGATGTCATCGCGCATGCTGGCGGGATGACGTCATCGCCCTACTAATTTATTTTTTATAAAGTATATGAACAACACAGAAAAAGGCGATGAGTTCCTGAATTTGCTGCAGGATAATTTTCTCTTACAGGTGGTTGAAGTTCCTACTAGAAAAGGAGCTCTGTTGGATCTGGTAATATCTAACATCATGGAGCGCATTATAGATGTAAAGGTAACTGGAGGCTTAGGGAATAGTGACCATGAAATAGTGTCATTTGGAGTATGTTATCGAAAGGAAAAGTGCTGGATTAACAAAGACTTTTAATTTCAGGAAAGCAAATTTTAGGTTAGGATAGCTGAACAAAGCATCACTAAGCCTAAATTTTTATTTAAGCCTATTATATTAATAGTAAGAAGATGAGGACTGAAAATGTGGCACCATTAATTAATGGTGATAAGTTAGTTACAGAGGATGGCGGTAAAAGTGAAAATTAGCTTAATCTTACCGTAATTTTCTTTTCCTGGCTCTGAAACACGGCAGTGATGAATGGGTTAAACCCTGATGCCTTGCGTGACAGGACCAATAGGAATAAATGTGGCTGACTCCTCCCCTCATTACGTCTTGTTTGATTGTCCGAGCTCTATATATAGAAATAAAGAGAAAAAATAGAAGGGAGGGAAATATTTACTGCCGTGTTTCAGAACCAGGAAAAGAAAATTACGGTAAGATGAAGCTAATTTTCAATTTTCCCTGGTCCTTCACACAGCAGTGATGAATGGGATTTCCCAAGCCATAGTAAACAAAGGGAGGGCTACAATGATAGTTAGATGCAGTTATAGTTTAATTTGTGTTAGCTGCTAACAAAACTGAAGAGCCAAAATCTGTTTGTTCTTTAGAAAATATGTCTAGTTTATAATGCTTCATAAAGGTGTTCATTGAGGTCCAGGTAGCTGCCTTGCAAATGGCTTCTGGAGACACCTTTGCTGACATAGCCCAGGAAGTGGCTATGGCTCGTGTGGAATGAGCTGTCACTCTGGGAAGAGATGTTTGCTGCGAATCATAAGCTGGCCTAATTACGCTTTTATCCAGGATGCCAGAGTCTGTTTTGTTGGTTGGAGACCTTTGTTTGGACCCAAGAACAGGATGAATAAGGCATCTGCTTTCCTAAAGGAAGCTGTTTGAGTTTTGTATAATTTGAGAAAGGTGCTCGGATCCAGCGACTGGCTTCCTGGAGACTCGGTCTGAAAAATTAGGTAGAACTATGTCTTGGTTTAGGTGAAAATTTGTGACCACTTTCGGAGTGAAGGAAAAGTCAGGCCTTAAGATGATTTTGTCGTGAAGAAAAACCAGATATGGCTCAGATACTCAGAGAGCATTCAGCTCTGTAACCCTCCTGGCCGAGGCAATAGCTACAAGAAATATTGTTTTCAATGTTAAGTCTTTTAGATTAATTTCAGATCAGAGAACCTAGAACTTTGAAGAAATCTAACAACTAGTGGTAGATCCCATTGGGGAACTTTAGACCTAATTTGTGGTTTAAGATGCTTGACACCTTGAAAAAATCTATACACTAATGGATCTGAGGCCCATTTAATGTTATGAATGGCTGAAATAGCGGAAATTTGAGTCTTGAGAGTTGATAGGCTTAGGTTTTTGTCCAACCTATCTTGAAGGAAATCAACAAGGTTTTCAACCTGAACACACTCTGGATTCAGATATTTCTTTTTGCACCACTCCGAGAATATGTCCCATGTTCTATAATAGGACTTAGAGGTGGAAGACTTCCTGGCTGCCAGGAGAGTAGCAATGGATACCTCTGATAAACCTCTGTTGGAGAAACCCCTCCTTTCAATAACCAGGCCACTGGGTTGATCTTGTCCAGTTGAGGGTGACATAATGCTCCTTGAGATAGGAGAAACGGGACTTTTGGAAGGGCTAGGGGAGCCCTGACTGCCATGGACTGAATCAATGAAAACCATGGCCTCCTCGGCCACCAAGGAGTTATCATGATTATGGAGGCTCTGTCTTCCTGGATCTTCTTCAACACTGGCGCAATTATTGAAAAGGGAGGAAATACATACATCAGGGATCCCTTCCATGGTATGGAGAACGCGTTGGTCGCATAAGCCATGTCGTCTCGGGTCCAGGAAAAATAATTCTTTAATTTGTGATTGGCTTTGGAAGCCATCAGATCTATAGTAGGGCAACCCAGGATCTGAGTGATAGAGAAGGCTGGGGGGACAGTATGCCATGCAGACACCCACATTACCTTTTTACTATAGGTGGTTGGAAACTACAACTCCCAGCAACCAAGCATGCTGGGAGTTGTAGTTTCCAAACATCTACAGTGGAAAGGTATTAGGGTGGGGGACAGTATGCCATACAGTAACCCCCAATACTTTTCTACTATAGGTGGTTGGAAACTACAACTCCCAGCAACCAAGCATGCTGGGAGTTGTAGTTTCCAAACATCTACAGTGGAAAGGTATTAGGGTTACTGTATACCCTCGGCTTATACTCGAGTCAATCATGTTTTCTAATTTTGGAGGCAAAAAATGGGTACCTCGGCTTATACTCGAGTCGGCTTATACTCGAGTATATACGGTAAGTAGTATCCATCAGGAACTGATGTCTGTTAAGAATAGTTTAGTTAAGAAACTATAGTTTGTTCACAGACAAGCATCTGTTTTTTTTTTTAATTATATTAATGAAAATATATATACAGACTAGCGTCATATAGCACTGCACATGCACATCACCTTTCTTTGATTTTTGAAAGAAAAAAACTTTTTATAAAAAAATTTATTTTCTATGCAGTGCACAGTTAATACAGACCAGCAAGTATGGCCTAATAAAGAAACAGGTCATGTACTGCGGTGCTTCTCTCTTAAATAATACATTTTTAAATAATAAAAAAAAAAGTGTTTTTATTTGGAAAAAAAAATACTGAAAATTTTAGGTTTTACGTATAATTTTATTTATAAAGCGCCACTTGGCTACGCAGTGCTGTACATTATAAAATACAGAGTATACAAACAAGGGGATAAGTGCGAGCCATTATACAGAGAACTAAAATATAAATATATAAATAAAATACGATTTCATACCTACAGTTGTTTTCAAAATTATTCAACCTCCAATGCTGTAAAGGGTTTTAGGGAATTCAGTGTACATTTGTAATTGTGTTCAGAATGAAATCTTACAAGGACTTTTTAAAAAACCAAATGCAACTAAAATGACAGTAATTGTTTTTGTAATATAGTATTACATTTTTTTTTGTGATTTCTTCATTGACACAATTATTCAACCCCTTAAAGACTACCATTCTTAAGAACAGAGGTTCATTTAAGCGTTTTCGATCAGGTATTTAAAACACTTGTGGGTGTCATCGAGCAGCAATCAAGCATAATAAGCACCAGTTAGGCAGATTTAAAATGACTGTGATACTTGGCTCCTTCTAGACATTTACTGGTGTGTTTACAAACACGGTGAAGTCAAGAGAATGGTCCAGGAAGACAAGAGAAGTGGTGATTTCTCTTCACAGGAAGGGCAATGGCTATAAGAAGATTGCAAAGATGTTAAACATACCAAGAGACACCATAGGAAGCATCATTCGCAAATTCAAGGCAAAGGGCACTGTTGAAACGCTACCTGGTCGTGGCAGAAAGAAGATGCTGACTTCGACTGCTGTGCGCTACCTGAATCGCAAAGTGGAGAAAAGTCCCTGTGTGACTGCTGAGGAACTGAAAAAAGATTTGTCAGATGCGGGTTCTGAAGTTTCACCTCAGACAATAAGGCACACACTGCGTAATGAAGGCCTCCATGCCAGAAATCCCAGGCACACCCCCTTGCAGTCTCCAAAGAATAAGTAGAGTCGACTGCAGTATGCCAAAAGTCATGTGGACAAACCACAAAAGTGTTCTGTGGACTGATGAAACAAAATTAAAACTGTTTGGGCCCATGGATCAACGCTATGTTTGGAGGAGGAAGAACAAGGCCTATGAAGAAAAGAACACCTTGCCTACTGTGAAGCATGGCGGGGGGTCAATCATACTTTGGGGCTGTTTTGCTTCTGCAGGTCCCATGAATTCTCTTCAGTACCAGGAGATATTGAAAATAAATGTGATGCAGTCCGTCACAAACCTGAGACTTGGGAGATGTTGGACTTTTCAACAGGACAATGATCCCAAGCATACCTCCAAGTCCACTAGAGCATGGTTGCAGATTAAAGGCTGAACCAGAGACTTAAGTGGGACTTAAAGAAAGCAGTTGCAGCGCGCAAGCCTAAGAATGTGACTGAACTGGAGGCTTTTGCCCATGAAGAATGGACTAAGATACTCATAGATTGCTGCAAGACACTTGTGTCAAGCTAGGCTTCATGTTTAAAAGCTGTTATAACTGGAAAAGGATGTTATACTAAGTACTAAGAATGAATGTCACTTGGGGGTTGAATAAAACTGATAATGATGTGAGCACAGAAAAGACATTTGTGGTTATTTCATTATAAATGTTATGTTATATTTGTCTGACTTACAAGTGTCTCTTTGATTTAATTGTAATATATATATATAACCATGGATAAATTGATATAAGTGCAGCATACCTTGACATGTTTGACATCCCTGTCTCGAAGAGCTACAATCTAGTAGGTGGGACAGCATACAGATACAAAGGCCATATTTATAAATCCGCGGTATCAAGTTTTATCAATACCGGGACTTTAACGGTCGGTATTGTAAATTTACAATCGTTAAACTGATCGGAGATTAGCGATCGGTTTAAAAACCGAAATTTACGATACGGATGGTAAATGTACAATACCGATTGTAAATCTACAATAACAAAATCGTAGATTTACTACCCCACGGTATCCTATGATCGAACGGTCGTTCGTAAATGTACAATCGCAATCGTATATTTATGACCGCAATTGTAAATTAACTAACCCGCTATATCGCTAAAAAAATGATACCGCGGGTTTATAATTATGGCCGCAAGTGGGGGGAAATTATGACATCTATTTGTTCATTTTGGGCTGACTACAAACCAATACACAACCTGCTTCAATGTAAGCATCAGGAGGTGTCTACAAATCTGGAAACAATAAAAACCAATACACAAAAACTATTGTCCATTAAATGGAATTTGTCTTGTATTTTCGTATACTGGATCCCTCTGATTGATGACTCTATTCACCGTAGCAGATGACTGCAAGAACTGGTATTTGGGTGCCAGCAATGAAATAGCTTGTGTTCCAGGTCCTCACAAATGCACATGGGGAGTTTCTTTTTTTTGTACAGTGTATTAGGATAGGTATGGTACACTGTATAATATAGGTATTTATATGTTGTATTCGGTTAGATCAGTTGGGCTTAAAGTTTAGTTCTTGAATACGTTTCACTAGTCATCCGACTGGATTTCTCAATTCATGTCCAAACAATGACTCACTGTTTTTTCAAATCTGTTTGTATTGCACACCGCTCACCAGGTATATTGATCAAGCCTACACCTTCCCACTGCTCAGACCAGGCAGCTAAAGGGTACTTTAATATATAAAATGAAGGAAGGGAACAAAGCAGTACTTCTAACTGCAAACAAAATAGTTTATTGCAACAGGTTTCGTACTGCACAGAGTCCTTTCTCAAGCAATAAAAAACAACTATCAGTCGGACATATATTACCCAACCCCCACCACTATTGGTAAAAAAACCACCCAATCCGGACAGTGAACGGCTCATTAAAAGTCCAATCAGTGAACAGTTAATTAAAAATCCAATCCATTTAGTCTGATAATAGGTTCCATATCTGTGATGATCCACAAAGATATCCTAATTATACCGTTGTTCATATGTGCAAATTCCAACATCTATAATATATAAATAAATATCGATATATCGATACAGTTAAGGTGCAAGTTTATAAATGGATAAAACATTACAAGAGTAAAATGGTAAAAAGAGGCTAAACAGCTAAAAGGCTTCTGTGTAAACCAATTTGTGTAATAGGTGATACAGGATCGTATTTATAAAGCAGCGGTATTGCTTTTTATGGATACCGCGGGTTAGTTAATTTACAATTGTGGTCGTAAATGTACGATCGCGATCATACAACAGAACGTTCGGTAATTAACAAACGTTCGGTCGTAGAATACAGTGTGGTAGTAAACTACCGCAATGGCATTCTATGGGGATTCTAAATCTACGATTTCCTTATCGTAGATTTTACAATCGGTACTGTTAAATTACGATCGGAGATTACTGATCATCAAACCGGTCGGAAAGTAACGATTGGCATAACGATCGGTTTACCAATCGTTAAATGCGCGGTATTGCTAAAAAATCGTGGCTTTATAAATACTGCCCACAGTCCCTAATATAACCACCAAACATGAATACATAAAATGCGATTACAAAAGGTATATTTTAAAAAAAAATTACAAAAACAATCACGAGAAGCTATATCATATAGTTGATTAACAATTCTTACTTCAAACATACAAGTAACTTGCATGTTTAGCAGTTCTACTGTGACTATTATATTGTATAATATAATATAAAGATACCATTACCTTCTCTCATAGATATGTGTCAATATTGCTGGGTCCTAAATAAAAACAGAATAAAAGACATTTTCTAATCTGTTGGCTCTATGTCACTATGTACTTATAAGAATGGTTTAATAGGACAGGATTCATTAAGGCCGCTTGGTTGTAGACTATTAAGTATCCAAAACCATTCCTGCTGTAACAGTTTTTTCCCAGGTCCATACAAGGCAGTGTTGACATAAGGATTAATCCCAACTGTGGAGCGCATGTCAGGAATCCCTCTCCAAGCTTATAAAAGGCCCTCCTGAAGTCCGTCCCACTGCCTTTTTTATTTCCTGTCTGCAGCAAGGAACTCCTCCTCCACCTCCTCTCCCCTGCTACGAGCGCTCGCGCGGAGTGCAGGGGCGTAGGGGCGTGAACGTCGGCACGTCTCGTGCCATCATCACGCAACCCGAAAGTAATGCGGGAAAGCCGTGAAAATTTCAAAAATACGGCTACACACTGCCGACTGCAAAAGAAGCCTAGGAACTGGGAGTTTCCCTCTTCTGTCTCAGCAGTGGGACCCTGTGCCTATCCACCTAGAAACTCTGCCTTGCAGTAAGTAATGGTGGATTTACCTCCATACACTCCAGGGACCACAGAAGTTCAGGATCCAGGAGGTGAGTGTGTTTGAGAAAGAGAGAGTGTGCTTCATGGAAATATTCTTAAACATATTTATTATTTCAGTTACTCCTCCAGGAGGGAAGAAGATCACGACTATCACCATAAAAGGAAGAGATCTGAATGCCACATGTGCGTCAATTCAGCTCTCCCAGAAAAAAAACTGAGCTGAATGCACAGCCTTTAGAAATAACTAAAACTCATCTCAAGAGCAGATTTTGAATACAGTCAAACAAATGATGGGCTCTTCCCTAGCAACTTTCTCCGAAAACATGTTATGCAGAGTGTCTGATATGATCAGCCATTCTGGCCTTTGGAACCGGGAGAAACAGTGGATTCTGATATTATAAAAAATCCAGAAGACAAGGAACCTGAAGCATACTTAACACAGGAAACCCTGGCTCACTTAATGAAAGCCACCTTGTGCATATCAGAGCCTGTTCAGGCATCATCCTCTGATTGTATGTTTACGAAAAAACTACAAGAAACAACATAAAACCTATCCATTCGTCCAATCAGTCACAACTTCCTGGGTTGAATCTCCAAAAGTAGACACAGCTATCATAAAAGCAACTAGGAAAACAATAGTGGCCACAGAGGACAAAGCAGCCCTCAGGGACCCAATGGATAAGAAAGAAGATGCTCTATTAAAGAGGATTTATTCTCTTTCTGGGGCAGCAACTCGACCACCTCTTGCAATTACAAGCCTAGCAAGAGCTAATCGATACTGGCTTCTAGAACTGGAAGATGCCATTAAAAATGGCACCCCTAGTCATGACATCATCAAAATGTTAAAAGATGTAAAGGATACCAAATAATATATATCGGAAGCATTCATGGACTCGGTCAAGTTAGCTGCCAATCCATGAGCACATCCATTGAAGCCAGGAGAGCCTTGTGGCTGAGACAATGGAAGGGGGACACCTATTCTAAGCAAAGCTTAACATCAATCCCATTCGAAGGAGGTCTACTCTTTGGTTCCAAGTTGGAGGAACTAATAGAGTAGAATTCTGCAAAGAATACTCTACCATCTACCTCTCGAGGAGGCAGACAAGTGGGTTCACCCCCTTTTCAGTCTACAGGCCTCAGAAATGCTCGATCATACAGACCATGGAAACCCTTTTTCCACCAGGAGTCATGGAAAAGCAGCTCAGGGCCACAGTCTTTTCATGGCAGAGGAGCCAAGCCCAAGTCCAGACCATCATGAAGGTGCGCAAGCCCATTGTTTTCAGATAGGAGGAAGACTATCTCTCTTCAAAGAAACATGGGCTCAGACTACATCAGATTCATGGGTTCTGAAAATCCTAGAACAAGGATACCAAATAGAATTTTGTCATTCTCCACATCTAACAAGGTTCCTGTCATCCAAACCACCATTATCCATACAGGCCAAAATAACACTGTACAACAAATTACGGGACCTCCAGTCGAACAACATCATCGAGGAAGTACCAAATTCCCAACACAAAAAAGGAATCTACTCTCACATATTTTTAAAAAAGAAAAGCACAGGCGATTTCAGGCCAATACTGAATCTAAAATTTCTAAATTCTTTCATCCAGACAAGGAAATTCAAGATGGAGACTTTAAGATCAGTACTCATACAGATCAATAGGGAAGGCTGGATGGCTCGTATAGACATAAAGGACACATACCTTCACATACCAGTACACCAGAAACATTGCAAATTCCTTCGATTCTCAATTTACAAACAACATTACCAATACAAAGTCCTTCCTTGTGGTCTATCCACAGCACCAAGGGTATTCACAAAAGTATTAGTACCGATCATGGCTCACCTTCGTCTCCTGGGTATTCAGATCTATGTATACCTGGACGACATGCTGATAAAATCTCACAACCAACAACCTTAAAGGAAAACATAAAATTGACACTGACATGTCTTCACCACCATGGATGAGTGGTAAACAAAGAAAAATCATCCCTGATTCCATCTCGCATAATACAATTTCTAGGAGTAATAATAAACACCATAGACCTCACAGTGTCCCTACCACCATCCCGGAAGAAAGAGATTTCTCAGGAAGTCCAGAGATTCATATCCAAGACAGCTGTTTCAGCATGGGAATATCCACACAATAAATTGACCTCAACCATGAGTTCGGTCGGGTATGCCATGCTCCACACAAAGATAGTGGTGTTTCCTGAAAAAAATTTCAGACACAAGTCAGAATCAACGCCTACCCTAGCAACTTCAGCTATATCCAGCCTCAAATGAGGGACAATACTGACAAATTTAAAGCCAATACCCTTGGATCAACCATTTTGGATATCACTGACAACAGATGCCAGTCCCTCAGGATGGGGAGCAACATTCCTGAACCATTCAACTCAAGGCAAATGGTCAAAGAATTGGGGGTCAGCCTCCCAGAATATGAGAGAGATGATGGGAGTCTTCTTAGCCCTGAACCATTTCAAAACTTTGATAATAGGGAAATCGATAAAGATCATAACCGACAACACAACAGTAGTATCCTGCATAAACAGTCAAGGGCGGGACCAAAAGCTACTCCCTCTGGGAAATGTCCAAAACACTCCTAATCTGGGCAGAACAACACCTCTCGGGAATATGTTCCATTCATATTCCGGGAACGGCCAACAACAAAGCAGATTACCTCAGCAGGAGATTAATACTCCCAAACGAACGACAACTGCATCCAGAAGTATTTACTACTATAACCCAGAAGTGGGGGACACCATTCATGGCCTTATGGCCTCTCGTCACAACAATCAGACCCAGAAATTTTGTTCCAGATTCAAGGACAGGAAGGCGACAATAACAGATGCTTTTTCCATCAATTGGGACAAACATCTGTATTATATATTCCCACCTCTACCTTTGATCTCAAATGTACTGAGGAAATTTGGGATGACTAGGCAACAATTATCATAATTCTACCTTGGTGGCCCAGGAGACCATGGTTTGCTTGGGCTCTACAGATGTCAATCCAGACCCCCTTCAGACTACCACAGAGAGAGGATTTGAAACCGACACACTGAGGGGAAGAGGCTTGTCAGAAGAAAGCATAAACACCATTTTTGAAAATGGAAATGGTCTACATACGACAAATATTACAAGACTTGGGAAGTCTTTTGTAAATGGTGCCAGGATAAAGGAGTTTCTCCCAAAGCTACAAAGTAGAAAACATCATTGAATTCCTAACAATGGACTCCAAAAAGATCTTAGCCTCTCAACCCTCAAAACACAAGTTACAGCTATTTCAGCTCTAACAGAGGTCAGATGGGCCTTTGACCCATTATAACTCTGTTCTTTCAGGGGGTAAAACTCTGAAACCCCAAATAAGGCAAAGAGTCCCACAATGGGATCTTCCCCTGGTCTTACAAACTTTACAAGAACCTCCATTTGAACCCATAGAATCAGCTTCAATAAGGACATCACACACAAAACCATATTCCTGGTGGCAATAATATCAGCCAGAAGAGTTACAGAGATAAATCTCTTAGACAATCCACCATTCCTTGAATTTTATCCAGGGAAGTTAATAATGAGACCAACACTGCTTAAAGTGGTATCATCCTACCATATCAACCAAGATATTGTCCTTCCAATCTTCAACCTTCAATCAGATGTCAGGTTTAGTCCCACATACTCTGGATGTGGGCAGATCCTCAAAAATTACATAAAAAAGACAGAAAGCTTTCGGAAGACCGCTTCCTTTTTATCCTCTTTTCGGGCCATAATAAGGCTGTCAAGCATCAAAGTTGAAAATATCTTCTTGGATCAAAGAAAGCATCAAACAAGCTATTCCAGCAATGCAGAGTCCCTACCCTCAAGGTTTCGGCGCACTCCACCAGGTCTTTAGCAGCATCCTGGGCATTCCGAGGCCAGGCATCCCCAGAAGAAATATGCAAAGCAGCGACCTGGTCGACTATGTCCACTACAAACTGAACACGACTGCAGCAGATGAAACAGTATTCGGTAGAAAAATTCTTCCCACAGCTTCATCAAATAATAAATTGCACTTTTCAGCATAAAATCGGGTCCCCCCCTTCTTAATCAGCTTTGGCAAATCCCTTATGTCACAATGCCGTGCAAGGACCTGGGAAAACTGAAAATCCAAATCATATTCACAGGGATTTTCTTTTCCTGGTCCCTGGCACAGCAGGTAGGCCCTCCCTTCTTCATGTATTTTTCTTTCAGACATCCATTCAAAAAGACAGTGGGACTGACTTCAGGAGGGCCTTTTATAAGCTTGGGGAGGGGTTCCTGACATGCGCTCCACAGGTGGGATTAACCCTTATGTCAACACTGCCGTTCCACGGACCAGGAAAAGAAAATCCCTGTGAGTATGATTTGGATTTTCAGGTCACTGGGTGTTTCTGTTCTGCAAAATGTCTGGAGACCGAAGTGTCATTTGGCGAGTTTAGTTTAAAATTACGTATATTGCCTTTGTGTTCCTGTATGCGCAATTTCACAGCCCTGCTAGTTTGCCCTAAATACACTTTCCCACATGGGCATTTAAGTTGATACACTACGTTACGTGTCTCACATGTTCATGTATATAACATCTTGATCTTATGGATGGGTGACAGATATCCATGCCTCTAATAATGGAACCACAACAATTGCACCCCAGGCAAGGAAAGATGCCTCTTCTTTAAGTCTACACATGTGGATGGTTTCTTGTGGATAAATCAGAAGGGCATAATTTGTCTTTGATGTTTGGGCCACGTTTATAGCAAAATCTAGGGCAATTTTGAAACAAGTGGCCATATTCACTGAACTTGGGTACAAAAGTTAATTTATCTCTTTTCGGTCTGACTTTATGAGTGTAAACAGCTGATTTCTGGGTATCTGAGCTATATAGCTATTTTATCATAGCCTTTCTGCAAAAATCTTTCTGATAAACTATTTGCAGCCATTTCATAATCATGGGGATTAGAGTTTAGCACTTCATGCCCTTAGGTATCCCTTTAAAGGTCTTAGAATGGTGAAAACTGGCAGCGTTCAACAAGTTGTTTCTATCGGTGGTGTCCGTGTTTGCTCGGTTCGCGATAGACTTTAGTAACAAGTTTCTGTTTGTCTATTTCCATCAACACATCTAGGAATGACAGGGACTTTTGGATGGATTGGACTTTTAATTAGCTGTTCAATGATTGGACTTTTAAAGAGCCGTTCACGGATTGAGTGGTTTTCACCAATAGTGGTGGGGGTTGGGTTATATATGTTTGACTGATAGTTGTTTTTTTATTACTTGAGAAAGGACTAAGGGCAATCGCTAAAAAGCGATACTGCGGCTTTATAAATTTGGCCCTCTGTGTAGTCCGAAACATGTTGCAATAAACTATTTTGTTTTCAGTTAGAAGTACTGCTTTGGAGTCCCCTTTCTTCACTGTTTTTTCACTAGGGATCTGTCCTGCAAAAAAAAAAAATTGGACATACGCCTACTACTACTTGATCGAATAAACCAATTGAAAACTAAAAATGTTGCACAAGATATATTAAAGATCAAGCAAAATTTTCCAACCATGCCCGATCATGTCTCAACCTCTTTTTTGTACAATATCAATCAGATTTTTCAATCGTATATAAAAAGTGGGAACTAATTTCCAATCAATCAATTCTACAGAATCGAAATGAACGGTCAATCGCATGTAGAAATCTCATGGTGTATGAGCACCTTAAGTAACTTCAGCTGTTTGGTAAAGTACCTAGGTGTGAGGACATAGCTTTTTAGGCCCTTACCATGGGTAAGGTAGGTAGGAAAAGAGGAGCAAGGGGGGAGGCGAATATAACTGCTGGGATTTCTACACAAAAAAAAATTCTGCTCTATTTATACCCCTAGATGCTGAAAATGCTATTGACCGTCTAAACTGGAACTGAGTTTAATTCTAAAAAATATTGGTATTAAAGCACTTTTAGCTCTATATGCAAATCTATCAGCAACATTTTTTTAAAATATATTGTCAAATTCCTTTTTTTTTGCTATATCAAATGAAACCAGAAAATGATGTCCGATATCTCCCCTAATCTTCTCCCTTGTTATGGAGCCTCTGGCTGAAATCATCAAAATAAAATCCACTATATAAATATCTTTATTTGCTGATGACATAATGCTAATAGTAACCAACTCAGTAGTTTAAAAAATCGGAAAACGTCCCTAAAATCTAAGGGGGTTATTCAATAAAAGTTCTTATCGTTTAAAATGGTGCTAATTTTGCCCCAACCAATCAGATGTTAGCTTTCAAATGTTAAATAAGTTCTGATTGGTTGGGGTAAAATTAACACCATTTTAAACGATAAGAACTTTTATTGAATCTCCCTGTAAAATTCCAGCAAAGGAATTTCCACATTTTATATTAGGATTAAAAATAAGGATACTATGTGCCATATTTCAAAAAAATCGTTATCGTAAATATAACGATCGGTGTTTTACGATATCGACCGTTATTTTACGAGCTCGATCGTAATCCTACGATACCGTTATCGTAAATTTATGGTGCCGTTATCGTAGAATAACGATCGTTATCATAAAATACCGATCGTTATCGGACCCCAGTTCCCCTTTAAAGGGTAACTGTGCTCCAAAAATGACTTTAGTTAAATTAACAGGAATTGCTTTCCTAAGGATTTTTGCAATTTACTTTCATTATTTATTTTACATAGTTTTGAAGATATTTACATTTATATGTGTGATATGGTTGCAGCATCACCAGATCCCCTGCACTTCCTGCTTCCTGCACTGAAACCATGTGACAGTCCCTCTTCTTGGGCCCCCATGGCCCCTCCCCTTGCAGCCCTTTTGGCCTTTCCCTTGCAGCCTCCTGTGGCCCCTCCCACTCATGTGCTCTGCGGTCCCTCCCACTCATGGCTCTGTGGCCCCTCCCACTTGTGGGCCCCAGGGCCCCTCCCTCTTGTGGGCCCCACCCACTCGGGGGCCCAGGGGCAAGTGGGGAGGGGACACAGGACCCGCGAGTGTGCAGAGCCACAGAGTCCGTGAGTGGGAGGGGCCACAGGAGGTTGCAATGGGAGGGGGCACTGGGCCCACGATTGGGAAGGGCCAGCATGTGGGAGGCATTAAAAAAGCAGTGCTGTGGGCTGTGCTGTTCTCCCCACCCCCTCCTACCCTTCAGTCATGCACTGAGCATGTGCCAACCGCAGATTAGAGGAGGAAATAGTATTTCTGATCACAGATTCAGAACCTGCCACCCCCTAACTTTCTGATCAGTGATTTCTTCATATTTTGGGCTGTGCAGCACGTAGAGAGGTGATTGATGGCTTGTTTTAAAGGTATGAACCTGGCCTTTCATTTAAAATAAACTTGTTTGGAGACCACAGTTCCCCTTTAATGGAATGTAGTAAGTGGTGTGGCTTGGTCACATAATGTTATATATAGTTATATAGTATCACCTATTTGTGTTTGTATCCTGATGATGACGGCCTGAGCATCATTGAAACATTGAATTAATAAAGACTGTTTGATGTTCTACCCAGTGTGCCCGGGAACTTTCTACATATTTTTATTATTATTATTATTATAGATTTATATAGCGCCAACATCTTCCATGGTGCTTTACAATTACATAGGCATACAGTACATACAGGGTTATACATATTATACAAAGTCATACATATTACATATACAAGTAATACATAATATAAGTACACAGATTGATGAGTTACAATAGGAAAGAGGAACCTGCCCTAAGAGTTTCCATCTAGAGCAAATGGGGGTAAAAAATAAGGTGACATGACTCTGTAGGATGTAAATAGATTGGCAGTAGAGTGGGAAAGGCGGTTTGCATCAGGTTGAATCAGTAAGAGGGCTAATGACTAGGCCAGGTTATATGCTTGCTTGAAAAGTGGGGTTTTAAGGTTACGTTTGAAGGTATTAAGGAATGGTGAATGATGGACAAATGGAGGAAGTGAGTTCCAGAGCAGAGGGGCTGCACAAGCAAAGTCCTGAATGCGGGCATGGGAATGGGGACAAGGGTGAATGAGAGAGGAAATAATTTTCAGAGCAGAGGTTTGCGTCTGGGACAATATCTGTGGATCAGCTCTGAGATGTATGGAGAGGCTGTATTGGATCATGCTTTATAGGATAGTTTTAGCAGCTTGAATTGCGTGATGGGCAGCCAGTGTTGGGATTGACAGAGAGGAGAGGCATTAGAGAAGCAAAAAGAGAAGTGAATGAGCCGGACAGCAGAGTTTAGGATGGATTGAGTTTAGGTTGTTATTTGGTAAACCACACAGGAGTGTGTTGCAGTAGTCTAGTCGGGGTAACACTATATAATGGACAAAAAGTCCACCACGAATCCCTCCCAATAGAGTACATAGATAACTATCTGCATAATACTAAACTCTCAAACCTCACCTCAGAAGAAAAAACATCCATAGACACACCTATTATCGATTAAGAAATAAACATGGAATTCAAATCACTCAAGATGGGCAAAGCTCCAGGCCCTGACGGGTTTACAGCATGATACTATAAATTAATTAAAACAAAAATGTTACCACATCTCAAAGTAATGTACAATAATATACTACAAGGCAAAGGTAACATAGAACAAGATGTTATTGGCAAATATAATAGTCATACCCACACCCTATAAAGATACCACACAATGGGTCATATTTATAAAACATCGTTATCGTAAAAATAACGGTCGGTGTTCTACGATATGGACCATTATTTTACGATATTGATCATAATCCTACAATATCGCTATCGTAAATCTACAGTACTGATATCGTATATTGCCGATCGTTATCGTAAAATACCGATCGTTATCATGGAATAACTGTTCTTACCATTGAATTGTAAAAAACTGATCGGTAACGATAACGATCAAGATTCTACAATATCGGTTGGTATTCTACGATAACGATTGGTATTTTACGATAATTATCGGTATTTTATGATATCGGTGCTATAGATTTACGGTAGAGATATCGTAGGATTACCCACGATATCGTAAAATAACGGTCCATATCGTAGAACACCAATAGTTATTTTTACGATAACAATAACAATGTTTTATAAATATGGTCCAATGTAAGAATTATCGCCCCATATCACTCATAACTATTGACCTTAAAATAATAACCACCCACAAATCATACACCCAGACCAATGTGGATTCATCCCTGGACGCCAAAACAAAGACATCAGAAGATTGATTCAATTACGACTCATTTCGCTAGTCATCCAACTGGCTTTCTCAATTCAGAATGACTTGTACAAGAATCTGTAGGAAATATAAGTACCCTTGAAAGACCCAATTAGCATATGACAGCCAGGTGTTAGGGACCTTCTGAATGCAAGGTGTGGATGCATTGAGGCTAAGCGTTGTTATAGGAACTGCCCTGGGTAAGGTGTCAAAACAGCATTGTACATGGCAGACAGTTGGCGTTGAACCCCCCACCTCTATTCAAACAAAGCTCTTTTCTAGTAGGAACTTCAACCACCTGTGAGAAAAAAATGTTAATATAGAAAATTTAGGAACATATTACCCTTTGCTGTGTTGGCAGTTCCACTTCTCCAATCAATGTCAGGTTAATTAAATTTCACCCTAATCCCGTTATTTACGATCGGTATCGGTAATTTACAATCGTATTGTAAATTAACGATCGTTAAACCGATCGGAAATTAACGATCGGTTAAACGATCGATTTACCGATCGTTAAAGGCGCAGTATCGCTAAAAAGCGCTACCACGCCTTAAGAATTACGGACCCAAGATTGCAAGGGATTAAGACTTCACCAAGCTAGATGGGCCCCTTTCTTCACTAGGTTCAACTTTCATATAACTTTCCATCCAGGAAAATAACTTTCCATCCAAGAATGGCAAGGCCATTTCATCTGGATACCATCCACAGCCCTTTCCAGACAATTTTCTGAAAACAATACATCTGATAAATCGGATATGATCCTGTCCACATCAAACTTCCTGTTGTTACACATAAATATTGCCAAAAGCATCAAAGTAGCTTCTGTCCAGTCCTCTTAATTCTTTTCTTTCTCAGGATGGTTTCATTTTCCTTAGAAAAAATATATTTGTTCCTGAAACGGCAAGCTCTTCAGTACTTCAATGTTGCCATTGTCATGCTTTAACTTTAACTGGTCAAGACACTCGATTTGCTAAATAGAATTTTTTTATGGCCTAGTATGGCTAAAGACTGTAAAAAATGAATTGCCTCCTGTGTTACCTGTGCTAGATTTAAAACTTTCAAACAAAGACCATATGGATTGTTGTGTCCTCTACCTATCCCTAGCCGCCCTTGGGGCATGATCAGTATGGATTTCATTGTTGAACTACCTAAATCCAAGGGCTTCAACACAATCTTCGTGCTAGTTGACCGACTAACTAAGATGGCCCAATTTATTCCGTTAAAAGGGATTCCTTCGGCAGCAGTAACAGCAGAGGTATTAATCAGGGACATTGTCCGTCTTCATGGAGTTCCTGATGATATTGTATCGGATAGAGGGATACAATTCACTTCAAAGTCCTTTTATCATATACAGACATCACTTCCTGTCTAGCAAACAGAAACTATTTTTCCTTTTTTCTTTCTATGGGGGCCGGGGGGGGGGGGGAGTTCATTTGTGAATTTGAAGAATGTTTGTTTGGCTAAGATTGTCACATGTTTAACAAACAGCACATAATTGGGTGTAAGGGCTAGGCCACACTGCTGCGCTTTTTTTTTGCGTTTGCGCTTGTGTATGCGTTTGCGTTTTTTTCATATCATTGAAAATGCGGAAACACCGTTTTTCAATACTTAATGAAAAAACGCATGCGCAGATGCAACAAAATCGCACATGAAATTGTATGCGATTCTGTGTGCGATTGCGTTTGCATTGCAGTGTGGCCGTGCCCTAATACATAAACTTCCTTACAATTGTCTTGTCATGTACAGTGCCTAAGAGAATTTTTTGATTTGCTAACAGTGCCACATGTTATAACATCAGAACCTCATTGGATGTTAGTAAAATTCCACTTCCTTTTAGCATCTACATGGAAACCCTTAAGCACTCTTAGAGGTGTGGCTAAACCTACCGTTTTCAGTTTTCTATTCAAACTTAGGGGTGTCAAGTAAAGTAAGTATACTTTATTAATTGTATATCATTTGTTTTGTAATTCAGCAGTAAGTAGTAGTACTATACTTTGTATAGTATTATTTGTTATGGTGATTTTAATTAAATAGTGATAATTACACATGTGTAATAATAACATAATGTGTAATAGTGTTATATACGCCCACCTAATTACTTGCTCCTTAAAACTCAATGTAATCTCTGTAAAAATAAAGGATATATACCTATATATAGCCATATACAGTATACAAAGCTGAAGCACTCTAAGCCAGGGATTCTCAAACTGTGTGCCTGCAGATGTTTGAAAACTACAACTTCCAGCATTCTCGGGCTTCCCTCTGTTTTTGAGGAATGGTGGGAGATGTAGTTTTTCAACATCTGGAAGCACACAGTTTGAGAATCCCTGCTCTAAGCGCTCATGAATTCCGTGCAAAGCTGTGGTGTATCAATAATAAAAAGTCCAAAATCACAGCAGCACATATGATGCAAATAAAAACAGTGTTTTATTCTGTCTTGATAATTCAATGTATCATATAATCCATGCAACATTTCGGGCACATGTCCTTTATCAAACTTTACTGATACAAAATAATAAGATAACAACTGTTATAGTCTCAAACAGGAAATAGTAACAAACAAGTCCTGGATACAACCAGGTGGAAACAATCTTATTAGTACAAGTGAGTACAGTGCCCTCCCTTGCTATATTGAGAGTAAAACAGATACAACGAATCAAAGATAAACCATAGTCTTTATTAAGACCTTTTGGTGCCAGTGTACCCACCTTCTGGATCCACCATACCTCTCTCTGTTTTAACCGAGTGAGTCTATCTTCCCCTTTACCTAGGATCTAATTCAACCTGTTCCAACACCATAAATTTACAATAAAGGTGTGTACCTTTAATTGTAGAGGTCAAGCAGAGGCTGGCAGAGGACCGACACAGACATGCCACTTACAAACTTGCTCCTCCTTGCTAAAACAGCATGTTTTGCAATGTATGACGTGACGTTGTATTCGACACTTTCTTTCCAGGAACGTTGCAGTTATTCATTAGAATAAGTTTGAAGCCCAGCACTGATTTTTTAAAAAGTATTATGCTTGGTGCTGGAGCAGCTCTGCGCTGCCCCTAGCAAATCAGCAATCCCTCACTGAAACTGGACACATGAGTAAGGCTCTGCTCACTGCTGCTGTGCTAAATGTATTTAGTATATATCTCAATTAGTCTGACACCCTAGGCCACAGGCAATATAGCCTAGTGGGCACAAGGGCCATATTTATAAAGCCATTGTATCGGTTAGTTAATTTACGACTAACCGTTCGTAGAATACCGTGTGGTAGTAAACTACCGCAATGGTATTCTATCAGGATCGTAAATCTACGATTGTTAAACTGATCGTTAATCTCCAATCAGTTTAATGATCATAATTTTACGATACCTATAGTTAAAGTGCGGGCTTTATAAATATGGCCCGTGATGAGGAAAACATGTATACAACCAATATTATTTGGCTTTATTGCATTAAATAGGAAAACAAATGTGTATGTGATAATCGTACTTGCAGATATTTTATACCCAACAAATGCCAACAGAGGAAACTTGGGAAAAATATGTTGGAAAAGCAAAACCCATGTAGGCCAGCACAAGGTACCTGTGGGGACGCTTCTATATCCAGTGAAAGTGGATAGACACTACTGGCAGCATCCAGGAACAGCAGATTGCATTTAAACATACCAGGTGAAGAGGACAGAGGTACCACGGGTCACATGAGTGAGGAAGCTGCTGGAAAAACAGTACATGTCCACATAAGTCCCGGAGGATAGAGCTGTATACTGTGGATCATTGCCTAAATTTTAGAAGCATCCACGAATTGTCTATATACGCTTTGGTTTTTTACCGGTGGAACTGTACAATTCGGTGTTCCGGTGATACATTATTTACACACAATTCGGTGTTCCGGTAACACATTATGTACATTATATACACACAATTCGGTGTTCCAGTGACACATTATTTACACACAATTCAGTGTTCCAGTGACACATTATATACATTATTTACACACAATTCGGTGTTCCGGTGACACATTATATACACAAAATTCGGTGTTCCGGTGACACATTGCTCATTATTTTATTGTGACTTCCATACGTTCACTTGCTTCCTTTTGGATTTTTTAAAACAGCACTAATATATTGGTTTTATCTATTCTAATATTGTTTCTAATTATATGATCTACTATAGGTTGTATTATTTGGGTTAGGGGGTTTGTATACTATATGATAATGGTTATACATTAATAAAGGTCGTTTTAATAAATAAAGGTGTGTGCAAGTACGTGAAACCAATACTAAAATGTTTAGTAATGAATTGATCTTTTTGTGAAAAATTACATATCTACCCCCTTTTTTTTTATTTTGGTGGAAAATGAAAAACTACATGACTTTCTGATATTTTATAACCAACAGGGACTTTAGTAAGTAAAATAGATTGCCCTTAGAGTGCAGCCCAAAAAAATTTAAATTGCCTCCTTTTCAGTTGTTGGCTAGCATTGTCTTGGCGTGTATTGATGCAGGCAGGGTACTGTTTTATTGAGGACATGTGGGAGAACAATATTTAGAAGGGGGGGGGTGGGTTGTCCAGATTTCTAAGTTTGAACCTTCTTTTCCAGTCCCCCCCCCCCAAAAAAAATGCGAATAGTAAAAATTTGTAAAAAGAACCTTGTACCGAATTCTGCATACAGTGTATGAATAAAAGAATTATATGTCATGTAGTAGGTCCTACAAATATAGTTTTGGGGGCATTCTGAATTTGAGAGGTGTTTAGAGCCGGTTAGTTTTCTTTGTTTGTACTTTGCCTAGGTCACCTTTGAGGTTAGTTGGTGGCTGCATCTCTCTATGGCATACCATTTGATTTAGGAAAAGTGGGATATTGATATTAAGTGGGATTTCTAGTTAACATGTGGGTTTGGGAAGATTTCTAATTATTTCATCTGGAATTCTGCACATAAACTATTATGTAGCAGATTCCAACTATTATGTATGTAGATTCCAATTAAATTTAGTTTTAAAGATTGTTTCCAAGGCAAGAGGGTGTTTTAATCTATTAAAATTGCAAGTATGTACTTAGGCAGAGGCCAAACTGCAGCGCATCCTAGAGTGATTCCAGTACACTAGTTCTTTTCAGCTTTTTTGTTTTTTTCAGAAAATCTGCTAAAAAGTGCAAATTTCTAAAAAAAAAAAAAAGTGCAGAATTTTTGGATGTATGAAAGAATTACAAAATTACATAGCTAAAGGTGTGTATGTTCTAAAAATATAGGTATGTTTTATAGCTTATTTCGGAGTTTGGATATATTTCAGGATTTAAAAAAAAACAACCCCTCAAACTTCAAAGCTGGTTAATAGTCTGTAATTGCATGTATGCATTGGTTCCATTTTGTGTTGATGGCCACGTCTTAGTCTAAACCCATCATTATGGCATACCGTTTGATTTGTTTTTTTGGCATGTGGGTTTTGTATAAAGATGTATAAATGCTGTTACATAGAAGAAGGTATGAAGATTCCAAATATATAGTTTTTTTGGTTGTTTCCCAAGTGAATGGTTTTTACCAAAAAAAATAATCTTTCTTTTTTTGTGTGCAAAATCTGGGGTGTTCGAAATAGAGCACATTTTTTTATTCAGATTTCACTTATGCATGCATCCCAGTTGGAGTTAGTTGGTGGCCACGTCTCTGTGTACACAGACACAGTGACCCACAAACTGTGTTCGATTAACTCCTTTGTCCGTGTATTGGCATTTTAATCAAAACTTACCCCACTTATAACAACCTGTGGGTATGTCTGCATTGCGAATGTGTTTAACCCATTCAGGATCTTTAGGGCTAGGCCACACTAGAGCGTTTTTGATGCATTTGTGCATGTGTTTTTTTTCCCCGATCATTGCAATTGCGGCAACGCATTGAAAATGCGCATTTTCATGTGCGATGCGATTTGCATTCCGCAGGTTTTTTTCGCAATTGCATGCGTTTTTCTATTTCTAATGAAAAAATACATGCACAAACGCAACTATATCGCACACGATTCCGTGTGCAATTGCATTGGTGTGGCCGTTTAATGGCAGATTTTGTCCTAAAAAGCCACTAACAACTTTAAGACAGAAATGATCACTTGTGCAGATATTTTAGTTTGCCAGTTATTCTTTGTTTAATGGCAAAAGTGCCAATACATTACAATCTGATGTAAAAATATAGAAAGGACTATTTTAGTTTGAGGGGGCCTCCTTGACAGGAAAAGTGGGTAACATACGTGTGTCTGGTATGCCAAAGAACCCATAATATTCAGAAATGTAGAGCTGCATTGTTACCAACCAGTATAAACCCATCGAATCTGACCTTTCCGATACCCAGTAAAATAAGCTTTTAACAAACTTCACTAGATATCTTCAGTAGAAAGATATCTAGGGGTATATCATGCCCACAACCAAGAGTTAATGCACCTTCACACCCCTATATAAAACTTTTAGGCCTAGGTCTTACTGTTGTAATGTAGCAATTTGTTCATGCTTTGCAAATTGCACGGACATTTATAATGCAAATTGTAAGTGGGCACCACTGTTGACTATTTACAATTGCAGAATTATGCACTTCAGTTAGGCAGGCAAATAACTTGAACTTTAAAGTTCAGTCACTTACAAGCCATGGGTTATACAACCTAAGTTAGCAGGTAAACTTCATATAGGTGCAGTGTTGTGGAAACCTAACCCATATATTAATCTAGTCATTTGTAGGGTTAGTACTATTATGACTTACCGTATTAATTTGCATGATCCTATGCATCTGTTCATAAACACCTGGTCAATGTTGGCTAAAGCACCAACTTCATAAACCTATGCGAGTACGAGGAGGAAAGGGCTGTCGAGTCATGAATATTCACTGCTACCCGTATTTACAGCTATAGGATTTCCTTCTCCTGAAGTTTCCAGATGTGCATTCCCTTAAGCCTGTGAAGTGCACATGCCATGGTTCCTGCTTTCAAGTTTCATTGAACATTGATTAATTTTAGAACATGGTAAAGACCAGATGAATTTTTTGTCCTTGGGTTTGAAACTGAGGGAAGAGAAAAAAAAAAAAAAAAAAAAAAAAAAAGATTTTAAACAAATAAGGTGTTTTACTTTCAAAGGGCCTGTGGCATTGCTGCACCTGGGCCTCAATTCTGAAGCTGTAAGTCCAATATTTACTGTGCTTTAAGAACTTCTACATGAAGGGAAGCTCAATACAGGTGATTTGTAAGGCTGAAACACCAGCCCTGCTACTTAGAAAAGTTGGTAAACATAACTGGCTTGGGGCGTGGCCAAGATGGCTGACTGAGCGGACGTGGAGAATAGGAGCTCTCCCGGCTAAAAACTCTTACAGCAACACTACGCTAACTGTCTACACCCAAATACCCCTCCAATAACCCAGGACACCTCAAAGATGACGAAGCACGGGTCGGCGAAACACACCGCCATTGCAAAACTGGGCAAATTCGTACATCAGCCCAAGGACCAGGCCGCACCCGCTCCCACGCAGCCCGAACACGTGGAGGGCGCCGGCCCGACTCAACCTGCTTCCCCCTTCACACAGCCAGACCCCCCCGGCGACTCACCCCTCCTAGAACCAGCGACCTCTCAAATCCTAGCGGCCATCCAGGATTCCAAGGCAGCATTAACAGTCCTCATCGAGGAAGTGAAGGTGGACGTGAGCCTGCTACGCCACGACGTCCAGACCATCAGACAAAGAGTCGGAGAGCTCGAAGCCAGGACCACAGAGGTGGAAGACGCGGTGCGCCCTTTATCAGAGGAACTGAACTCCCTCCGCCAACAACTCCAGACACAGCTGGCCCGGACCGACGATCTGGAAAATAGATCGCGCCGCCAGAACGTGCGCCTGGTTGGGATCCCAGAGGGCACCGAGGGTGGTAGCCCCGAATCCTTCCTCACTGAATGGCTGCACCAAACATTTGGCCCGAACAACTTTTCTCCGGTCTTCACCGTCGAGAGGGCCCACCGCGTCCCTACCAGACCGCTCCCGCCCGGCTCGAGGCCTAGGCCTATGATAATGCGGCTACTCAATGCCAGAGACCGCGACACAATCCTACGGCTTGCCAGGCAAAAAAAAGACATACAAATCGACAACTCCACAATCATGTTTTTTCCTGATTATTCCCTAGATCTCCAAAAGAAAAGGGCCACCTTTCTGGCAATTAAGCAGCGACTCCGAACCCACAACTTACCCTATTCAATGATATATCCAGCCCGCCTCCGCGTGCAACATAATGGATCCACAAGATTCTTTGACTCACCGCCGGAGGCGACCGAATGGCTGGACAGCCACCTGGGCCCAACCGGCCGTACTTAGGCGCAGCGTACAACGGAGGATGTGGTCTCATCCCCCCGTCAACGAGGTAACCCTTGATCAGTTGCCCCCCCCTTCTTCTCTCCCCTTTTCTCCCCACCTCACCGGACTTTACCTCTCCGGATCAACCCACTATGACTCCTATACCCGGACCCAGCGAGCTTAACGACCCGCAGACCCACATACCCCAACCCTAACCCAGCGACCCTGGCACCCCATGACCTTATGAGGGAACTTAGACGCACCTCTTGCCTATGGACCCATGGACCCGGACCACACTGACCGGCTCCCACCGAAACAACCAATATACCGAGATGGTGCAAGAGTCGAATGGGAAGCCACACTCCATCTCTTGGCTAACACCGGATAACCCGGCTCTTCACGCCCCAGGCCAATACAGCCCCAACCCAGATGGTAACCAGATTACGGCCCGCCCGTCTGGCGATGACCCCGCCAGCTGGACCCCATAAGGATAAAACACCCCAGCAGAGCCCACTCATAACCAACTTCGGGACTGGCTTTGCAACGTAAATACCCTGATCTGACCGTCAGTACCTCGGCCACACAGCTTACCAACAATAAGAGACTATACTCAAATGCCTACATATGACGGTCTTGAAACTGGCACTGCAACATCACCATTAAGGCTTGATACCTGACAGTCCTGCTGAATGGCTCAACAATGGGAAACCCACTCGCTAACTACAGCACAAATATAATACTGTGGTGGACCCTATAACACGAGCGTTCCTGCTACTCACCAATCTGCTTAAACGGTGTATCAGTAAGAAATCATACACCATTGCCTGTACATTACCGAACCCGAAAATGGTCTTGCAATGTAACTGATATAATTTGTTGTTTGATAACCCATAGAATAGCTTGATAATAAGAAACTATGCTCTAATGTCTCTACACTACTAATACCGTGGTCGGCCATATAACGTGACTATCCCCAATCGTCACTTAGTGACCCGGTTACACAGTGTGCCGACAGGAGACCATATACCAATGCCAGTACATAACTGTTTATATAACACAGCTGCTTTAACTTGTTGTTTCATAACCCTGTAGAACAGCTTGATAACAAGAAACTATGCTCTAATGTCTCCACACTACTAATACCGCGGTTGACCTTATAACCCAGTTATCCTAAATCGATACCTAGAGATCCGGTTACACGGTGTGCCGACAGGAGACCATATAACAATGCCTGTACATAACTGTTTTAGCAATACAGCTACTATAACTTGTTGGTTGATAACTTTGTGAAACCGCCTGATAATAAGAAACTATGCACTAATGTCTCTACACTACTAATACCATGGTTGGCCATATAATGTGGTTATCCCCAATCGTCACTTAGTGACCCGGTTACACAGTGTACCGACAGGAGACCATATACCAATGCCTGTACATAACTGTTTATACAACACAGCTGCTTTAACTTGTTGTTTGATAACCTTGTAGAACAGCTTGATAACAAGAAACTATGCTCTAATGTCTCTACACTACTAATACCGCGATTGACCTTATAACCAGTTATCCCAAATCGATACCTAGCGATCCGGTTACACGGTGTACCGACAAGAGACCCTACTATAACAATGCCTGTACATAACTGTTTTAGCAATACAGCTACTATAACTTGTTGGTTGATAACTTTGGGAAATAGCTTGATAATAAGAAACTATGCTCTAATGTCTCTACACTGCTAATACTGTGTTGACGGTATAACGCAGCCATCCCCAATCGTCCCTTAGTGATCCGCCTACACAGAGTACCGACAGGAGATCATATACCAATGCCTGTACATAACTGTTTATACAACACAGCTGCTATAATCTGTTGCTTGACAACTTTGTAGAAAAGCCTGATAATAAGAAACTATACTCTATTGTCTCTACACTACTAATACTGCGGTCGACCCTATAATGCAGCTATCCCAAAGCGATACTTAATGTCCCGATTGCACAGAGTACCGACAGGAAGACATATGCCAATGCCTGTACATAACTGTCTTTGCAATACAACCGTTACAATTAACTGTTTGATAACTTTGTAGAACAGCCTGTTAAAAGAAACTATACACTAGGGTCTCTACACTACCAACACCGTGGTCGGCCATACAACGTAGTTATCCCAAATCAACACTTAGGGATCCGGCTACACAGAGCACTGACAGGAGATCATATACCAATGCCTGTACGTAACTGTTTATGCAACACAGCTGCTATGGTTTGCTGTCTGATAACTCTGTAGAACAGCCTGACAATATGAAAACTATACTCTAATATCTTTACACTACCTACCAGTAGGAGACCACATACTAAAGCCCGCGCATAGCTGAACATGAAACTGATGCTGTGGTGCGACCATTACAAGTGCTGCCTGATAAGACTACCAAGTAGTTTAACAAATGTGGGTGTCTTCCCCCCCCCCTTCCCTTATCCCTTCCCTGGGATAGAACTATATCCTCCCCCAACAGAACGTAGTACATAAATCTTAAATCACTTAAAGCAAAATAGCCGGGAGTCTCCTCCCCAAACGTTACGGAACGTTTAAGTTTAGAAATACTCAGCTCCCCCACACCTGAGTCAGACAGGGGGTATTGGACCCCCAACCTGATCAGTAATGTTAGGATCCTTGGATCCACAATTATGTTAATGAAAAGTTATATTTATGTGTTTGAATATTGTAACGAGCCATTGAACAATCTTCTCACTGTATCAATTCTGTCAGATGTTTTTCAAGGTGTCCGCCTGCCGCCCCCCGCCCGCCTGGGGACCGCCGCCTGGGTCAACAGCTCTTCAGCCCTTCAAGACAATGGGTGACTCAACAAAATCCCTCAAACTAATCTCCTGGAACGTCAGAGGCTTGAACCGAGCAGACAAACGTACGCAAGTATTTAGTGTGCTAACTAGACATTCACCTGACATAGTGTGCCTGCAGGAGACCCATCTACTACACCCCACCACCAAATACCTTCAGAAACCCTGGGTGGGTTGGTCGGCCCACAGCGTCTGCTCCACATACTCCCGAGGGGTATCTATCCTTCTTAGGAAAACCCTAAAATATAAAATACAACTAGTAAAAACTGACCCATTTGGAAGATTTGTATTTGTTGCGGCAGAGATAGATACCACACCACTAATCATTATAGGTCTCTATAACCCTCCAACTGCTGGGCTTCACATTATGAAAACAATTGCACCCCTAATTGTACGCTACCCGGACTCACATCTTATTTGTATGGGGGACTTCAACATGGTGCTATGCCCAAAGATGGACCGCCTCCGAACCCCAGACGCACACCCCACCTATAGTACTGGCTCTCACTCCCCTCTAGCTTCCCTAGCCCAAACGTGGTCATGGATAGATGCATGGAGACTCAGGCACCCCAACACCCGCGAATACTCCTGTCACTCCCCTACCCACAACTCCCTCTCAAGAATTGACTATGTCTTTCTCACTAAGAAAACCGCCCCTCTATTATCAGCCATAACTCACCTTCCCCGCGGAGTATCTGATCATTCACCCATACCGGCCCAATTTAGTCTCCCCAACACAACAAACTCAACAAAGCCATGGAAATTTAATCCATTCTGGCTGTCCCAATTCCCAACCCCAGATCTAATCCCTGAGCAACTGGAGGAATTCCTCGCATACAACAGATCAGTCGACAACCCTAAACTCCTTTGGGAGACCCTTAAGGCGTACCTCAGGGGCCGCCTACACTCCACTATATCCTACATTAAACGCTCCGCCCAACATAACGAAGACAGGCTGGCCAAACAACTCATGAAAGCTGAAAAAAACTATACAACCCACCCCACCCACTCTAACCAGACAAAGTGGCTGCAGCAACAGCGACTGTATAACAACCTGCAGATCGAGAAGGCCAACCGAAAACAATTCTTCATAAAACAACAATATTTCGTAAACGGAGGCCAATCCGCTAAATTACTGACCTTCCTTGTAAAGGACCACGCTCAATCTAACACAGTGGTAAATGTCCTTACCCCACAGAACACACTGGTTCACACCACCCCCCAGATCCTCTTCACCTTCCACGAATACTACAAGTCACTATACACTTCCCGTCTATCGCACCCAAGAAATAACTCAGCCCAATTTTTAGACACACTACAATTCCCCACCCTAACCAGAGCACAACGGAACATACTAGATGCCCCCCTGACCCGCGAAGAACTAATCTCGGCTATGGCAGAGATGCCCAATGGGAAGACCCCTGGCCCGGACGGCCTCCCAATAGAGCTATATAAAAGATATACACAACAACTCCTCCCCCAACTGCTTGAAACGTATAACAAATCCTATGACTCCAACTCCCTACCTACTTCACTATGCAACGCTACGATAGTTATGATACCTAAGCCCGACAAAAACCCACAAGACTGTAACTCATATAGGCCAATATCCCTACTCACAACAGACTACAAAATCCTCGCAAAAGCCCTGGCACAAAGACTCAAACAAGTAATTACAGAAATTATTCACCCTGACCAAACCGGATTTATGCCCGCTAAATCCACGACCATAAATATCCGCCGCACCCTCACCCAACTTCAAACAAACCATGACAATACAGGAGAACGACTAATTCTCTCACTAGATGCCCGTAAGGCCTTCGACTCCCTGGAGTGGCCCTTTCTATGGGAGGTCCTTGAGAGGTTCGGAGTGGGACAGGGCTTCATCAAATGGATACAACTTTTATATAATAGCCCAATAGCCCAGATCCTCGTCAACGGAACCCTGTCAGAGAGCTTCCCACTACAGAGGGGCACGAGACAGGGCTGCCCGCTCTCTCCATACCTCTTCGCCCTCGCGATTGAACCCCTAGCCATCGCCCTAAAATCCAATACACAGATACAGGGTTTCCGAGTGGGACCTTATGAGGAACGCCTCGGCCTCTATGCCGATGACCTAATCTTATATCTAGGAAACCCCACCTCCTCCCTTACAACAGCCTTCACCCTCATTAACGAATTCGGTAACCACTCTGGCCTCCAGATTAATTGGGACAAATCCGCCCTGTACCCCTTAGACACATTCCCTATTAGCAAACTCCCCAGCTCCATCCCTATCCCTATAGTACAGCACTTTAAATATCTGGGCATTGAAATAACCAAATCCCCTCAACAATTCTACTCCCTAAACATCTCCAGTCTTCTGGCCCATACACGGAGGAAAGTGCTGGCCTGGAGGGAGGTCCCATTAAATCTATGGGGTAGGGTTCAGATGATAAAAATCTTTTTACTTCCCAAAATCCTCTATACAGTCCAACACAGCTTAGCCTATATCCCCAAAACATTCTTCACGAAAATCAACAGTATGATCACCTCCTTTATTTGGAACAGCAAAAAACCAAGGATTAAGCTAACTAAACTACAGGCCCCCAGGCACATGGGGGGCCTGGCCCTCCCTAATCTGCAGCTATACTACTGGGCCTCGCAACTCAAGCACCTGCAGGCCTGGGTGAATCCCTCCACCCCCCCTAATGTCTCTGACCTAATGACCACCCTATACCTCACTGGCCCTTTTATGGCCTACTTAGCGGCCCCCAAACAACATATCATAGGCCCTGCGACAACACTACTCAAACAAGCAGCCAGAATATGGCATCTCACTAATCTCCTTCTCCAGCAACAAGGACACTCTGAACACACCCCCCTATGGGGCAATAAACTGCTCCCGGAATTTCTCTCGCTCCCGGGTCGGACACACTGGAAGGACTGGGGAGTCCAAACGCTAGGAGACTTAATACGCAACAATCAGAAAATTCCCTTCACAGATCTCCAGACGACTCACAAGATCCCGAACTCTGCACATTTCCGCTACATACAGATACACCATGCCCTGAGGGTCAGTCTCTCCTCTTCCTGCAGTATAATATCGAAGCACCCCATCATAGGAATCATTCGCACACAGGGAATCAGGGGCATCATCTCCAAAATATACACACACCTGCTCTCACTTAAATCACTCCCAGCCACAGAATCAATTAAAGACAGATGGTCCCCCTCCCTAGGCCCACTCTCCGAGGAACAATGGACAGACCTCTTCAGCTCACACACAATAGCCTCCCCGGCCTCTAATAATAAACTGATTCAATGTAAGATCATACACCAATCGTACTATACCCCAAAACAACTAAGACATGTCCATAGGGCTACAGCTACTAAATGCCCAAAATGTCTACAGGAGGGTGCTGACTTCGTACACCTGATATGGGAATGCCCTAAAGTCTACCCATTTTGGACAGAGATACTCCAATTCCTAAGAAACTTAACACCGCACCCGATCGACCTCCAACTGTCTACCTGCCTCTTTGGAATGCTGGAGGAGGAGGTCTGGTCTAGCGTGGAACTGGCTCTCCTGCAGGCTACCCTATTTTATGCACGAAAAACGATCATACTAAGATGGATGTCTCCTAAATCGCCTAAACTTAAAACTTGGATCAAACTAATAAATACAGATCTACCATATCTCAAGCTAATGTACAGGCACAGGAATGTCCCAAATAAATTTTACAAAATATGGACCCCCTGGATTGAATCCCCCAATACCCTAAGCTAACCCACCCTAACCCCGGGCTCTAATAGATATGTTGAACCCAATGTATGTGAAAAACCCAGATCCCATCTCCACCCTCTGGAGGGGACCCGGGCGGGCGGCGGCTTGGCGGACACAAAAACTATATGTAAGTGAACATATTACTATAAATGAATCAAGGGCTCGGACATTGTTTAATGTATATAGTTTATCTACTTAACTGTAACTGACTAACTCTCTCCACACAAGCTAACCATGTATGTTTTTGACTCTGAAACTACCCGGAAATTTATATATGGAAATTTTTGCATAAAACTGTTATAAGATATGTGTTGGAACCAAAATAAAAAGAGTTTAAAAAAAAAAAACATAACTGGCTTACTCCAGATTCCACTTGGGAGTAGTGATTTATATATAATTCCCTCTAGTCTATTGTTCCAACCGTTCGTCCGAATCGGACATGGTGGAAAACCACATCCGGCTGTGCTGTCCTCTATGGACCACACTGTCAGTCGTGGCAAACGGTCGGCTGTGGCCACTATTGGTGTGTACCAGGCTTAAGACTGTAATTTGCATCTGTGGCTCTTAGTACAAGTCTTCTCGCTATACACCTCTTTCTGTTAGAGTCGTAAAAAAAAAAAAGACATTGTAAATCCTTTTTTTAGGTTGCGTGTGTGCTTAACAACTTTCTTGGGGAAAAAAAAACAACCGACACAGCAGGCAATCTTTGGGGTTTAATTTTTTTTATTGCTGTTAATTCAAGGAAATAAATTTGCATAAAATCCAAAGTCTTTTCTACAAATATAAGTAACCTTTCCAGCACACAACAGTTGAAATATCAAATTATATGGTAAACATACAAGTAAGCAGAAGGTAATGCCTCAATTACAGTACAATATTTTGAAACTTCACATGTATTCTTGGTTAAACCAAGAACATACATTACCATACTTAGGCTGGGTACACACCGGCAGTAATTTTCAGCCTGCCGACCGTCTGATCCGCGGCACTTTCGGTTGGCAGAAAATATCTGCTGGTGTGGGGTAGACTACCGCGACAGATTGTCCGTATCGGTAAATTCCGAGCATTCGCACTTTTGGCCATGGCCGAATTTGCCGTGACCAATGGACATTTGCCCAGGCCGAGTGATTGCTCATAGCGAGCGCTCAGTACAAATAGTCCCTTCGTGTGTACCCAGCCTTACGTTACCTTCAAGAGAACAGTTCAACTGTATGTTGACTTTTTAATTCTCAACAAAATTCCTAAATCAAATAAATGGTCTTTAAATTAAATTAAAGCTTGTATATGATCTTTCTTGTTTTTCTAGTCAATCTTACTCCTGCTTCAAATTCTTGATGTCAAAAAAAATTAAGGAAAAAACAAAAAAGTAATCAAGTTTTTTTTTTTTTTTTTTCAAGTTTTGTAAAATGCAAAGAGGCTAAAAAGGAAAATATTTTTAAATATAGCTTTATTTACTTAATATATATGTATGTGTGTGCTGCCAGAATTGTCACCAAATGTGTTTTCCGCATTGTTTATAATGCCTATTTTATACCTATAATTTGTCGTAAAAATGTACTTGGTTCCAAAGAAGTCTTTATATGAACAAGACAGAAAACACATTTGGCAATCATAATTGAGTAAAGAAAACAGACAACCTATAGTACTGGACATTTGTTAAAAACACAAATCATTCACACATTTATCTCCCAGATAACCTCAGTGCATGTAAGGAAATGAATTATCACCTGGAAGCAACATTCTTAGTACATATCCCTGCTAATCACTGAATACCTAAAGTATCTGAGGCATAGAAGCTGATGCCACAGACTTGGAGTTAATGTAAAAATAAATATAAAACTTTTTTTTTTTTAATGCCTCCTTCTTGGTAGTTTCAAAACCTTAAGAGTTTGAAAGGCCTGGGATAAATCAAAACATGCTTTGAGGGATAGAAATATATCTCGTAAAAAAGTAGTGAGCTTTAGTAGATAAATACTGTAGACACAATTTAAATGAGCATTTAGTAACAAGAAATCTCATATCCAAATGGGCCTGTTATTGAAACAATACACAGCTGTTTTTTTTTTTTAATTTATTATAATTAAACTACTTGTACAGCAAAAGCCTTAATGGAAACCTACTAAACATAGGTTATATTCTAAGTATAGATAAGACATAGATGACGTATAGTTGTGAGGTTTTAAAGGGTATCTCCACTGTGTATTGAACAGGAGGTTGAATTTTCTGGGTCTTACCTCCCGTTCTTCAATAAAACCTGCAGGAGCCAGGAGAATTTGTACACTGTGCGCATAGCGTACAAAGTTTTTTTTTTTGTTATTTTTTTTAAACAACGTGAGGTGAGACAGCTCCTTTACCTCTCGTTCTTCAATAAAATTGAATGCCAAAAAATTAATTTACCAGTGGAGATAACCTTTAAAAACCTCCCCAAAAAAAGATTTAAGGCTCGGCCTAACCGGTGGCAATAGTAAACACCACATCAGACTTTATTCTGCGCCCATGTCTAATTACCAAATAAATTGGTAAAAAATTAAATATATTAAAATCTTTATAAAGAAAACAGTCAAGACTGACTATTTTAGTGTTTACAGTATTAAAAACAGTCACTCCTATGGGATCAGGTTGACAACATTTTTAATTTGTCACACCTTGGCTGCTACACCAGTCATTTAATTAATCAAGGTAAAATACAGAATACAAGGTATTCTAAATATGACATCCCCATTTTTTCAGAAACATGCACCAAGCACTTATAGTAGACAATGGAATATATTATAGAATACAAAGAGGTGTTTCCCAGAGCAGCAAGAGAACAACTGAGGCTGCTGTGTGTGCAGAGGAATCCAGAGCTCCAAATTCCTTGCACTAGTAATCACTGCACACTCCAAACCACCAATATCTGTTTTTGTACCCTCTTATCTAAGGCAGTCTCAAGTAATGCACATAACCTTTTAAAATATACACTAATCTTCAGTTCAGAATTTAGATTAAATGGCACAGTAAATAGTTTTTCTCCTTTAAACGATAAGATCCCACACACAGTGCAAAAGGTAAATTGAAACTTCCATACATCGTTACGAGAAGACACTGTCATTTATTTTTACATTTGTAGACTGGTTTCAGTCAGCAGAATCCAAGGTATCATGGAAAGGGGTAGGGGGAGGTGCATACCTCAGCCTGTAAGTGCCTAAAACAGGAAAGAGAACTGCTAAGTCAGTGTTTACAAGGAAAAAAAGCAACACAGAATGCTTAAAGGGGACAAATGTGCAGGTGGTGAAAAAAAAGGCACTTTCTAATTCTTAGACATCAAGGCCTACGTTTGGGACATTTCATAGAACCACACTGCAGGGTTGTGCATGCATATTATTTAGGAAAACTTACCAAGTGATCCCTATATTGCAAAGAAAATGCACACATGACAAACCTTACAGAACTTGTATTACACTATTTTAATCAACACAGACCCAAAAAGGGAAACTGAGGCACAAGTTATTAAAATGACCAGGCACAAAAATAGATCATCAACACAACACAGCAATTTAATCCACATACTTTTTTTTTTTTTTTTTTTAATTCACACTTGAGGGAAAATGTGTAGTGGTGACAAACTTTGCAAATACTTTGGAATGATGACTAGAAATCCAGCAGAACACACTAAATCTCTTTAGACAATAAAGCAAGAGCACAAAACACACTCGCACTAACATACAGAAAGACCACAGCCAGCGTGTTGGAAAGAGACAACATTTAGAAACAAGTCCTCTGCGAGCTATCACGATTACCTTGCTGATTGGCCTCCATATGTGGCTGCTTACAGTCTTGTGCAAAATGGCCAGCTACACCACAGTTGTAGCATGAGATGTTTCCATTTTTCTTGGGTCCTGATCCATTGGCACTGGGTACTACATTAGGGGTTTGGTAACCATGATAGAATCTTCCATAACCTGGCATCTGCTGCATACCATAGCTTGTCTGCCCCCCCAGCAGCGGATCATGCATAAGCCCATTGTGGTAAGGAGCCAGGTAGAAGGGAAGCTGTGCTCCATTGCTCTGATGTGCTTGGTTGAGGTAGGTGCCATTGCAAATTGATGGCAAAGTCAAAAAAGGAGGAACTCTGTACAAATGTCCAGGGACTGGGTTGGCATAAATATAACTCATTGGTGCTCCACCACTATTCCCACAACTGCATCTGCGCCCACAAGAGCCACATGCCCCTGGGCCCATTGTTTGGGGTGGAAGGAGTGTCCCATTTGTATTATTTACGGCTGCACTGATAAAGGAAGTGCTGTCGCTTTGTGCAGTACTGTGGGTCAATGCAGGGCTTGGACTTGGTGCTGGTCCAGGTGTGTGAGTAGGAACAGCAGGAGGAATGGCAGCTTGGACTTGACAAATCCCAACGTTAGCTGGCTGAGATGATGCAGACGTGGCAGCAGCATTCAGCACACTGGAATTTGGGGAAGATAAAACAGTAGTTCCAAGTGCTGCTCCAGGTAAAGGGTAAGGAACTGAAGGGGATGTTTGTGTCAAATTTGGAGAAGTAAGAAATAATTTTACATTTGCAGAAGGCGGCAACGCCACTCCATTTCCTTCCTGGTGATGCACTGTCTGATTAAGGCCTACTACTTGTGAAACATGTTTGGTAACAGGGTCTGATGCTGCAAACCCACCTGAATTGTGAACAGATATAAAACCAGCACTTGCAGTAACCAAACCCAAAGTAGTTGGTGCCGTAACATTTATGGTACAGGTCTCTGTTGATGCCTGAGGAGAAGACATTTTAAGTCTTTGAACTGGTAAATGTAAAGTGTGGTTGCTAGGCTGACAACTTCGTGGAAGAAACGTGGAGGGAAGGGGAAGAGGAGGTGTTAACATATCAATGCGCTTTTCCAATTCTCCTGTTGCTGAAAGAGGTTGCGGGCCTACTCCGCTAACCAGCATTCCAAGTGTTTTTCCTTCTGCATTAAGAGACGGGGAAAGCACCGGTGCAGACTTTTCTGCACCATTAGCTATCACACAGTGCAATGGACCAAGAAAGGGAATGTGTGAAAACTTTGGAAGCTGTAATGTGTCATTTAAGTGGCTTTCATCATTTTTTCTGTGAGAAGCAGATAATTTGGCATTGGGTACATTCCCAAAAGCTGTGAAACTGTGAACATGTTTTGCAGAGTCATCTGAATTACTGTCTGTATCTATAACGGAAAAAAAAAAAGTTATGAAAAAAATGCTAAAAGAAAATCAGTTTGATTTTTGTAGTCTATATCAAATATTAATTGAAAACGGATATTTCATTGACCTTCCATGTAAACAATTTTTACCAAAATTTGATTTGAAATAGGGAAGTGAATTTGACACCCTTTTATTGGCAATATAGGAGAGATCAGTAGAACAGTCCTATATTAAGCCGGCCCGGAGTTTACAGGGCATTTTCACCCCCCCCATACCCTAAGATCATCATCTTTGTTCCCATGGTGCCTGAAGACTTATTTCTCCTGTGTGCCAAACCATGCACCTCGTAGCAGCTATCAGTCATGGCAAAGTATTTATGAATGCTTTCCACTTTTCTATGGCTGCGTGAGCTTGCAGAGAAGGAGAGACCCTGTTAGTCCAGGGAATCAGCATCAATTCAGGGACTGCTGGGACAAAGGTAAGAATTGTTATTTCAGGGTTTGGGGGATGAACAATTAAATGTGGGATGGGTGGGGTGGAAACTAATCTAAATTTATACACCCCCAGATCACCAGTAAACCCATACCAATCTCTCCTACACTCCCAAGTTCATTTAAAATCACTAAAACTTTGCTCTTTGAAAGGAAGACCATAATTTCACCTGAATGGCTCAATCACCCCCAGGAATTAAGCAATGGAAGGATATGATTAATGCAGCATTATCATATCTAATTTACAAGAGCAGGATATGCCTAAATAAATTTCAGAATATCTGGACTACCTCGGGTATCCAATTATCCCATAAACCGTGACTGGCCATGTATAGTCACTGTTGCATTAATAATTGCGACTTGCCTCCTTGGGGGGGTGGATCTCTCTTCCACCCCCCTTTTTTTTTTGATTTAGAATTTTTAGTTGTTTGTTAAATTATATATCAAAAATTGAAATACATCAATACACACATTCTGAAGTATTGGTTTTAAAAAAAATAAATAAACCCCATGAGGAATTGGACTAGCTAACTTTCTGTGTATGCAATGGCCACACCTCTAGACCTGTTACATGATCCTATACCTAATCAAGATGGTGCACTAACGGGACTTGACACATAATTATTATAAAAACATATGCAAAACATCAAAGGTTCGCCAGGTTTCATAAAAGTGCTAGTGTGGATATAAATATGTATAAATAATAAATACCCATGTATCCCAGCGACATATTATTGTGCAATGCTTTTATCCCATTGGACTTAAAAGGAACCAAGTGAAACCCTAAACAAGGGCTCCTAAATATGAAACAAGCATCAACTTTATTATATAAATACTTTGTTTTGCTTTTGTGATGTAGCTGGATAAGAAACTGGATAGGGACAACAGTTTATTAAGTTCCTTCGGAACTAAAGTGCCCAAGGTATTAATCCAAAAAGCCTCCCTTTATAAGAGCAGTTCTAACCTGTACACATTCTTGACCCCCACAATTTGATCAATTGCCATCCACCTGAGAGTAGCACGGGGGTGGGCTCTTTCCCTAAAGTGTCATGCTACTGATAACTCCCCAAACTGGAAGGACCTGTTAAATTTCTCTTGTGGTGATAGAAAGGGCCTTGTGGCAAGCACCGAATGTATGGAGGAGCAATGGGTATCCATCCATTCCCGTAGCGTTGTATTGGTCTTTCCCAAATACGAGGGCACAGGGACAGGTAATAAAATACACTGCATCCATACTCATGCATGTTAACCGATGTTTAATCCTATACCCGCTGCCAGTGTGAGGATGGGGGAAATCTATTATCATGAAGCTACAAGTTTGGCAAACAATGCACTTGTAGCAGCCTTCCCTTTTTCTGGGTTAACCATGTTGTAGGGGTAAAAACCTTATCCAAGGATAAATCTGTTCTAACCAACAAGTTTTTTTTTAAATTTATGCCCCTCTTAAAAGCAAAATAGGGTGGACATCACAGAAGGGGAGCGTACTATCACTGGCCTATAACTCCCAGTGTTTTTAGACACTGTTTAATCTTAGTACTCTGTATAAGGAACACATTTTCTGTCCTTATTCAGATTTTTATCACCACACCCTGATGCTAAAATTGAGCCCTGTCCCTTGTGTTCCTCCACAACTTTATGGCTATACCTCCCCGGCAACAGCCAGAGCCAGCATGGTATTGTCTTGTATAAAGAGAAGTATGGATTCAAGGGAGGAAAATGTTATTCTCCCTCTTTACAAAGCATTGGTAAGGCCTCATTCGGAATCCTGTGTACAGAAATGACATGTTTAAAATGGAAAGTATTCAGAGAAGGTCAACTAAATTAATAAGGGGATTGGGGGAGCTTGAATATGAAGAGAGACTGGAAAAGTTACAATTATGTACGCTGGAGAAAAGGCACTTGCGTGGGGATATGATTACTGTGTATAAATACATTAACGGGCCATACAATAAACTATCTGGGGCACTGGTCACCAATAGAGCATGTCAGAGGACACGAGGACATCCCTTAAGACTTGAAGAAAAAAAGTTTAGGCTTCAATTTCGGAAAGGGTTTTACACTGTGAGAACGGTAAAGCTATGGAACGTTGGACATTGTTATGGCAGGTTCATTGGTCAGCTGGATGAGTTTCTGCAAACAAGGAATGTTGCAAGTTACTGGTATTGATACATAAAAGTAGAGTTGATCCAGGGAAATTTCCGATTGAAGACTTTTTTTTTCCCTTTCATAAATTTGTTTTATTTATTTTTTTGCCTTCCTCTGGATCAACAGTTAGGCAGGAAATGAGGATATTGCTAGATGGGTTGGACGTATGTCTTTATTCAACCTCAAATTATAGACCAAATCTATTTGCAAGGACAAGGTTGCCGCAGGGGTTTGCTTATATCTCCTCGTAAACCACTTTGTGTGCTTTTTTTGCCCCCCCCCCGAATGTGTTACCACCCCTAAGAGGAGGAGGGGGGATTGGTCAGATTCCTTCAATTGTATCCCCTTAGCATTGCTAATCAGACTACCTTCACCATCCGATGCTAGCAAATCATCAGAACTATCACATGTACGTAAAAAACGCCTCCGAGGGGGGTCTCCTGTTTGTATGCCCTCTGATCAGGGTGTTACCAGTGAGCGATCCATAGACCCTGCAGCCTCTAGTTTGTGGGAAAGACCAATACAACACCACGGGAGCGGATATCTAACCATCGCTCATCCATAGGTTCGGCACTTGCCATTAGTGCTGATAGTAAGGCCCTAGAGAAGCTTAACAACAGTTCCTCCCAGTTTGGGGAACTATCAGTAGCTTGACACTTTAGGGAAAGAGCCTATCCCCTTGCTATTCTCAAGTGGATGGCAATTGATCAAATTGTGGGGGTCAAGAATGTACAGGTTAGAACCAAACTGCTCTTACAAAGGGAGGCTTTTTGAATTAAAACTTTGTCCCTATTCTGTTTATGAGCCTACGAGTCCCCACTCGTATCTATGCAAGTTCCATACGAGTCCTCTGTTTTGCTTTGGTGATGTAGCTGGATTATCCTGAAGGGAACATGTTGTAGTAATTATATAATAATTAAGTTGCTGCTTCGGTTATATTTAGGAACCTTGTTTAGGGGGTTGCGCAATGTTTTTATCCCATTGGACTTATAAATATGTAAATACAGATGTATCCCAGCGACTTATATCTAAACTAGCACTTTTATGAAACCTGGTGAACCTTTGATGTTTTGCATATATGTTTTTATAATATTAATTATGCTATTTATGTATATGTTTTTATTTTTAGTGCACACTTGTCATTTTATGGTGTTTCCACAAGTGATTGGGAATGGTAATATTGGGTCAGTTGGATGTAAGGGAGGTAAGTTGGATGTAATGGTGGGGTGGTAGTGACCAGGTTTTTTTTAACTTTACAAAATGTGTGATGTTCATGCTGAGGACAGCTAACTGCTAGCCAAAACACAGTCTTTATATTGCTATATAAGCAAGTCCAGAGAGGATAAAGGTTTTAAGATAATTACAGTAAAAGGCTCAGTATGATCCCACCGGTAAGAATTTGATGTTATGGCTTTCTATGTTTTTAACATGGTATTAGAGGAAGCAATGCACACAGAGGAGGGATGTGTGGGTGTTTTAAATTAACGTTTTTTTTTTTTTTGTTTGTTTTTTTTTTTAAAGGTAATCTGCTAATGGTTGAGACTGTAAACTGAGCAGTAATTTATCCTTGTTATGCAAATATAAGCAAAGCGCTGTACCGACTGTATAATGATGGAAGAATATGAGAAATTACATGTGTGCTTAGAATAGTTTTATAAATATAAGGTTTAATATTTGTAGGTATCTTACTCCATTAACCACATCTTTTTTGAAAATTGTTGGTGTATGTATTTGCACTTCCAACTTTAAAATTTTTTTATTTATTAATTTGCTCTCGTTCGAAACCATATTGACATACAACAATTTGTTTTCTAGGCGGTTGCCTAAGCAAGTCTGTAACACTAATATTGCATATCCACTAATCCCTGTAAAACCTCGACACTTAAGGTTGAGATCTGTCACAATATTCACCAGACCTACATCACCCCTCAGGACCCCTTCTGTACACCAGCTAGTTTACTGCATTCTAATTATTTGTATTTCTTTACAACAAAGGCATTTCACAGCATCAAGTTGTACAGCCTTAAGCTTTTCCAGAGCAAAGATTTGGTATTAGTTTTCCATTTCATTCATAATGGGTTTCTGCGCTTTTAGGTTGGCCCTACTTAAGAGTGTGGTGTTTGTGTGGTAGCTAGAAGTTATTTACAGATGTTTTGTTCAATAACTATCCTGATGAAGGTGCTCATTGCAGCCCAGAAACATTTACATACTAAAAGATGCAATAATTTAGGTTCTAGAGAGCTCTGTGGTTCTACTATATGCTTCATTTGCACAAATTAATCATGCATAATGTATCTCAAACTATGCCTCATTAGCCAACCTCTGTCTTTCTCGTCTTCACTTTCAAAGCTCTCTCTCCTGTCATGTCGGGGACTAGAAGGGGAGCTGTAACTCTCCGAAGATGTTTCTCCACATGTTTCATGGCCATACCCAACCTCCAGAGTTGGCTCTAAAAATAAGAAACAAAACATTCATTTTTTTTGGTTTTACTAACCCAAAACTTTCTGCTACCTCTGATCATCCATATAGGGTGATAATTAGTTTATATGCATTGTATTTTAACCAGCATCATAGGTTATTACTTCCACCCCCTTAAAAAGAAAGTATAAACTTGGGCCTGGTACACACAAGCATACGTATGCCAGATAACATATCCAATAGATCTACCAGTTCTATACCAAATGGTAATCTGTCAGTTGGGAAATAAGTGTCAGCAGCAATATTTACCGCATGTCCATTTGCTTGCACTGACCTGTTTTCTCTAAAAACAGATTGGAAATGATAAGTTATGTCAGAAATGACTTCCACTATTTTGGCTCAAATTACCAATATATCAGCTGCTGTGGACAACTGGGTCAAAATATCAACCGATGTGCCAGCCCATAATTACTTAATTAAGCAAACCTTTAATAAATCTAACAAAAAAAAAAAAAAAAGGATATTTTATAAATAATAAAAAAAAAAAAGACTGCATTTATGTACACACTGGACGATATTTCAACCCAACCCAAATGATATTTCACTTGATTGGACATACTAGTAAACTGGAAAGCACGATTAAAGGCAAACCAAATGTCAAGGTAAAACCGCAATCCACCAGTTTAGCGTGCAACACCATCTCTACTCTTTAAAAAACAAAAGTAACATTTGTCAAGTTTAAGGCTGTGGCTACACGATAATTTGCGCTAATGTATGTAAAACATGTGTGTTACTGTGCATTTTCGCTGTGAATTCACAAATATTCTGTTATTGGGGCGCAGTGCACAGTATGGCCATTAACATTGTGTTAGTCAGGCATGCGTTTCTCTTGTGCTAGGAGATCACAAAACACGGTCGCAAGCGCATGAGAAACACGCTAGTGTGGCAATCCAAGGTGCTGGATTTTACAAACTTTTTCTTTATGTAATTCCCTTTTTAAAATGAAGGGTGCTGGATTTTACGAAGTTTCACTTTTTTTTTTAATGGAATTCCCATTTAAAGATATTCTATTTAAAACAAGTGTGACCATTTAGGAAGGAGGCTTAAAGGATATGTACACTATAAAACAAAAGTTTAGTTTACTGGATAGCCGTAGCTCTTAAACTAAAGGTGTGTAAAAGGGTAGCGTTCCGCGAACGTGCACGCGTGCCGTCATCATGCTGCCACAACGCCACGTGCGCATGTTCACGGCAGCACGAAGTGCGCAATGACGTCGGGGTGTGCACACATTTGTGGACCGGAGCCTCAAAGAGCGCGCAATTAAATCAGGTAGGCTATGGAGGGGGTGGAATAGAACAAAAAAAAAAAAAAAAAAATGTACACACCATTAGTTTACTGGATAGCCATAGCTTTAAAACTAAACTTTTACAGTGTACATATGCTTTATTATGCATACAATTAAAATACTGTATATTCAACAGTTTAAAACACAAATGTCAGTTTCTTTTGGTTTTAGCAACATAAGAAATTTTAGTATATTCATGATGCGGAGTGTATAAACCTAAAAACCACGACTGCATCTTTTCATACAAAGAATGGGAAAACTCCTGCTATCAAATCTGTTAGATCCAGTGGATCTAACTGAATACAACAAATATACCATGCCCTAAAGGAATGAGAACCCTCACAAGCATCCTGCTATAAGAGTTACATTCAGCAGCTAGCCAATGTCTTAAAATTGCTTATTTTTATTACTTGCCTTTAGAGAAATACAGCATTATTACATTTTAAAGCACAAGTCTGGTAAGTGTTCTTCCTCCAGGGAGCAAGAGCAAAGAAGGAGGAGGAGTGATTAGCCATTAAACCGTTTATATTAGTGAAAGATTTTAACATCTTTCTAATTTTGTGGTTTATTGAAGCAATCCCAATAAATATTTTTTTTTTTTAAATAAGTAACAAAATGAATTGTGCAGATACCCACAAAACACACACAACCTTTCAGTGTTCAGGCATTTGAGCACTTAACAGCGTGTTTGGTGTGTATCTGCACAAATTAAGAGGGAGCATTTTCTGGAATACTGTATATGCAAGGTAAAACCTGATTCAGCCTTTTTACTTAGTAGGTCTTACTCTTTGCAATATGCTGAACAAGCATTTTACTCAATTAACTACGAATTCAAACCATGCGTGCATTTCAGATAATATTAACAGATTAAAACATTGAGTCACTGTCTTAAACATATGTAAAGCTAAAATAAACAATTTTCTCAATCTTGTACTTTTATATTTTATTTTCATTCAAACGAATGTCTATTGGCCAGTGTAAGGAAAGTTATTTTATTAAAAAATGGATGCTGTCCAGCTTAAAGGCAAACCTCTATGTAATGTGCAACCTTTTTTTACTCTACTCCCCTTATATATTTCTTTTACCTACAAAGTTGTTCACTTTTTTCCCCAGTCATTTCTAAATAGAAAATTGTACCATATATACTCTAGTATAAACCGAGGTTTTCAGGCTTAAAAAAAAAAAAAGCCTGAAAATCTTACCTTGGTTTATACCCGAGGCAATCCTTCTACCTTGTCCGGCGGCCGCGCGCTCCGCATCCTCAGTGCACTTCCGGATGACGTCACTACCCGGCGCCTCTCACTTTGCGACGCCGAGTAGTGACATCATCCAGAAGCGCAGAGGATGTGGAGCGAGGGGCCGCCAGACAAGGTAGGAGAATACCACAGGAACACCAGTGCACACAATACTTACAAATAAGAGTAAAACCTTCTTTATTTGTGCATACTGTATGCACGAATAAAGGAAGATTTACCCCAGTATTGGCTTCTGCAGATGTTTGAAAACTACAACTCCCAGCAATTAAAGCATGTTGGGAGTTGTAGTTTCCAAACATCTTAAGTGGCAAATACTAGTAGGGGTTACTATGTGGGATTTAAAGGGCAACTTAGCAAAAACAATACAGAATCCGGAGGATGGTATGTATTGTTAAATACTGCCTTCTGATACTGTATTGTTTTGAGGCTTTAGCTTCCCTTTAAATAGACAGCAGAATTCCCATACAGTAGTCTCTTACAGTAATAGCCATACTGGATTTGGCTATTACTGTACGGGACTATGGTTTACGAATTCTGCTGTCCGTTTAAAGGGCAACTAAAGCCTCAAAACAATACAGAATCAGAAGGCAGTAGTGGTCATATTTTCTACCCTCGGTTTATACTCAAGTCAATTACTTTTTTTCCCCTCCATTTCCAGGTAAAACTAGGTACCTCGATTTATACTCGAGTATATACGGTATCTATTTTTTCATTTTTAGTTCCTTCCTCATCAAGGAAGGCATTTCATCATACTGTATTCTGGGATACTGTAATCTCAGGACAATGACCAGTCAGATGGCTTTAGATATTACAAAAAATGTGGAGCCAGACAGATCTGTAGCAGATAATATCTATATAAAAACACAAAGATGTGTCTTCTATAGGTGGCATTAACCATCACACTGAAATATTGATGGCAGCTATTTCTGCTGAGACTGATATTTCATAAGGATAGAAAGTCTGGCTACATATTTAGCATGAGAAAAAAAAGGTAAGAATAAATTAATTAAAAGAATATTGTAAATAATAGCACTATACGCTACAATTATGGACATGTACTTTGCACTGTTACTTTTGAACGACAGTTTCAATAGAATTAAACACTTACAACATTTATAAAAAGTTTGGTGGAAATTGTACTTTTCAAAATAAACAGCACCACAAAAAGCAATAGAAAATGCTTACCTTTAACAACAGAGGTTTGCAAATTTGATGATGTTTTTCCTCCATTTGTTCTGCTTATTCGCACATCTTTTCCCACATTATCTCTGTAGATAAATCCAGTTAAACTGGTCAGGACAGGAGTGCTCAGATTTAATAGTTATTATAGCTTCTAAAGCTGATAGTTGTGTTGTTCAACTTTTGTGTTAATAGCTAATTGAAAACTTGAGGAGCTTACTAAAAATAATGTTTATATTTTATTTTACAAAGAATGCAAATCAAATCTGTCCCCCCTGTAAAACTGTATAAGAGTATATGGTCTGTGGCAAAGCTGCAAATGAAAGATAATGGATACTGCTACTCCAGTGGATCAGCTAAAAAATTTAAAATTTATGGTTTCATTTAAAAGTCACATACAAGGGTATACAAGAAGCAGTTTCCTATCAGGAATCACCAGAGTGGGTTATTTCCGATAGGAAACTGCTCCTTGTATGTGACTTTTAAATGAAACAAATTTCGAATTTTTTAGCAGATCCACTGGAGTAGCGGTATCCATTATCTTGCATTGTTGGACTGTACCTGTATCTGGGGAGGTATCTCTGGATATACATGCACCTTGTGTTAAGTGACTCTGCGGTCGGTATGCCACCTGTTTCTTCCTTTACACTGCTGTGAACACCTTTTTACTGCTTTTGACAAAGCTACACTACTGTAAACACATTGTTACTGCTTTTGAATAAGTGCAAATACCTTTCAGTTGTTTTTGTCTCCCGGCTAGCTGTTCTTGAGATCCAGTTGTCTAAAGTACCCTGAAAATATAAATTTATTCAGTAAGTTTTTGTGTTCTTCCAATAAGACAATATCCAGACAATATATATTCACCTGGAAAAGAAAAGGAATTGGAATCGCCCAAAACCAGATGTGGGGGAAAAAAAAAAAAATTAAAATTATGCACCTCTGGTAATATTCTGTACTCTAAACTGGATTTCAGATTTTATTATTTTTTTTTTTTTTTAAAGAACCAGCAGGGTTGCAACTTTCTGTGGCTGCTATCTGTATAGTTCAGTTCACAAAATAGTGGTTTTAGCTTCTAAGCCCCAATAGCACATTTTTATTGCACAAAATAAAAGGGATCTCACATCTATTGTTTTCAATAAAACTTAAATGCAAAGCAAGAAACTATTCCAGTAAATTTCATTTATGCACATGTAAGGATTAGATTCGGTAGTAGGCTTCCATGTTGTTGCCAATGCAGGTCTTTGTAAATATAGTCTTCAAACAGCCTTTCATGCATTATCTATGCCCTCGAACCCCAGTATTCACCATCTGTATGCACATAGTATTTTTATACAGATGTCTCATAGCCAACATGTAAGATACTTAATACCGAATACTACCGGTAAATAGAGGACTTTATCGTCTTTCTATATAATCACTCCGGTAAGATAGTGGATTAATGCTCAACTATTGGGAAGACTTGAGAAGGTTGCAGGATCAAACCCCAAGACTTTTTACTGAAATTGTAATATTCTGTTTTACACCAATGCTGGCTAACAAATAAACAGAAAAGATTACCTTTTTTTGTATGAAAAGCAAATAATTATGTAATTGGCAGGGACATGCGTATTTAAATATACTACACTGAAATCCCAGTTCTGTGTCAGAGAGAAGCAGGATGTCAGAGGTGCACCATGATTGGCTTACAGCTTCTTGGGGGACAAGGCTGCAACTGTTTTGATCTGCTGTGGCCCAGAAAGCATTGAGAGTGTACTGCGTAAAAGTAGACTTCTAGCAAGAGGCGGATTATGGGAGTTGTACCCACAGGTGTATATATTAAAAAAAAAATCATCCAGCAGCTGCAGTAAAAGAAGACGTTACACACAGCTTGTAATTTTGTAAATGTGCTCTTTCTATTAGGACAATGTTATCTGGTGGCTTTAGTTCCACTTTAACTTTTAACTACAATTCCTGCAGCAACAAACATCTTGCAATATACAGCTCCAAATCTTTAGTGGTCATTTGCATTGGGGCATACTGGAGGTGCCATTTGTGATATAGAGCAGTGTCTCAAAAGATTAAGTAAAAAGGTTTGATGATTTGTTTAATGTTATTAAAATGTGCACTATATCCTGGGGCAAAATAGGAGGATAACTTTTCATTAGTGATAAATCAAAATATTGCCCTTGTTTACAACACAAATGTTTCCCTATAGTATGTAACTCCAAATTAAACAATGCTAAGCACGCTTACACACCCTTCTAACATATCAAGTTAATAAATGGACATAAGATAAAAATAAGAAGATAAGAGACTAAAGCATGCCATACATCGTATTGAGATTGTCAGATTCTAATGCTCACTCCACTGTGGTTTTCCAATTTTTTGATAGGCCGATCACCAATATTGAGCAGTTGAACGGAAAAATGAACATCGGGTCAGACAGAAAAGTTTTGTTGACCCACATCTGGAATACGGATGGCACAAGGTGGGAGATTTTAAATTATTTTTCTAATCAAAATTCCGCTTGTGATAAAACAATCAAAAATATGATTAGAAATATCAGACCAGGTATGGATTATTAAGAGGCCGATGCAGTAAGAAGTGCAACTGTTTGCCAGTGCTATTAATTTGCAGCAACCGATCTGGTGTTAGCTATTTAGTGGTTCTTGCATATTAAGGACATGGCAAACTTTTTAATCTTATTGCATTTGCCCCTATAGATTCATACAGACATAATACTAAGATGACTGGCTGTTTTGGAGTATTAGAGGTTCTATGGGTACTCGGTACAGTCGGGTGTTGATGATCTGACCCTGCGAATCATCAACAATGCATGACAATCTCCATAGACTAAAAGATACTTGCCCAAAACGGACATGTGGACCCCATGACTGCACGTCTGTACGAAGCTAAAGAGACTAAAGTTGGGTAAATAAGGAATGGAGACTTCTGTGTGATATCCATGTTTGCATGGTAGCCCTTTAGGAAATGGCCCCTTCTATGAGGCTTTTATAGCATTTTAAGAGAGCCAGCCACAGACCAGTTTTAGCTTTGAGCCATCTTGGGTACACACTATGCCAATCTTTTAAAAAGATGACAGATTATCTGTAAGATTAAAATATGTTGCTAAATACAATCCCAAACTTTCTCCTATATAAAAGTATAGGGAGATTTTTGGGGCTGCCACACGCAATACAACTCCCAGCAGGCTGCCTATATACCTCAATGTAAGGGGCCTACCAAGACTGAGGAAAATTTTCAGAAATGTTTGCTGGCATCAGAAACTGTTTTGTGGGTACACACAGTACCGACAGGATTTGGACCTTTATCAGTAATGTGCGTACAAAGGTATTATAATAAAACAAATTAGAACACTATTGTTATTTTAGAAAAGCAATGTTTTAAATACACCTGTACACAATACTGCATTGATTTTAGAAATGATATCCTAAAGGGACAAAAACAGCAGTAGCTAAGAAAACCTGAGAGTTTTAGTATGAACAAGTTTGACCCTACAATAGTGGGATCTTATCCTTGTGTTGATTGCTCTGGGCCGTGTATGTAGTTACCACCACATGTGTAACGACAGATACCAATGGGATTAAATTTGAAGCAATTGAACAAGTTTATAAGTTTAAATAATACCATTCCATTGACACAATATTTTACAGAATTTGTGCAGATGCCCATATATCTTGATATGATACACATTAATTAGATCTATCCAGCTAATTTGCAAATGGAATAAACACAAAATAACGGTCAATCTCCCTCAGTCTGCAGTGATCAGGAAAATGGTGACAAAGCAGCCCAGAACTACATGTGTGTGTGGATTTGTCTCAGCAGCTAAAACCTTCTCTAAAAAAACAAATCGTAACTTACTATGCTGTGAAGGAATGAAATCATGCAGAGCCTGCAAGGCGACCGAGCTTGGTCGCGGCAGGCCACCCCACACCATAAGATATTTCCAGCCAACCGACCGATACACAGCACTATCGGTCTGAAATATCTGCTGGTGTGTACCCAGCCTAAGTCTGTCTGCAGAAACTGCACATCATTTGAAGTTTTTCAATGCCTAGTTTTATGTCATTAGCAAACACAAAGACCTTGCTTTCAATACCAACTTCTTCCAAGTATTCATAAACAGATTATATAGAAGAGGCCACAGAACCATGAGGCAATCCACTATGTATAACATGTTTTTAAAAGGCCAACAGACCTTACAAATAATTCGCCTATGCGACACAGTGTTACAAGTTTTCGCAAGATCTAAGTATACCACATCGACTGCTATGCCAACATTTAAAGGGCATGTCCAGTCAAAAATTTTTTTAGCTATAAATGCAGAGAACCCATCCACCCTGTTTCGCATTATCATGCAAATATGCCCCTGAAGGGACTTACCTGACCCGGTCGATCGCCTCCTATGTGCCACACCCTGCTCCTGTTTCAAGCAAAAACAGGAGCAAGGGGCCTCTGCACGGAAAGACGCTCTACGTTGTGGTCGTGGCTGTCAGAAAATTGGGCACAACCTCAAGTCGCGCCTTTACCGACAGTCTCGACCAGGAAGTAGAGTGGCTGTCGGCTGCAGAGTAGAGGCGGAGCTGCGAGGGACGGGGTCAGGTACCGTAAATTCAGAGTTCGGTGTAGGCTTCTCCATTCTGCCTTGCATTCAGACGTGATGTGCGTAAGTGCTGTGCGCTGGTGTGCACGCGCATACGTACCTAGTCCTACATGCCCGCGACTCCTCCCGGCTTTCTGTTCCTGTCTTGCTGCTCGGGTCCTGTTTCGGCTGCAAATTCAGCTTCAGTTCCTGCATGTTGATACCGGTAAAACCAACACTGTTAGAGTGCCGGTTGTGTGTTTCTTCAGGCTTTGCGGCGTCCTCCTATGCTGAAAACAAGGTTTTTGAGGCCCATTTCAAAAAACAAAAACCTTGGCTTATACTCGAGTATATACGGTAAGTCCCTTCAGGGGCATATTTGGCATTTATTAATAATGCCAAACAAGGGGTTTGGTGGGGTCCTCTGCATTTATAGCTAAATAAATACAGTGGTGTAAAAAACTATTTGCCCCCTTCCTGATTTCTTATTCTTTTGCATGTTTGTCACACTTAAATGTTTCTGCTCATCAAAAACCGTTAAATATTAGTCAAAGATAACATAATTGAACACAAAATGCAGTTTTAAATGATGGTTTTTATTATTTAGTAAAAAAAAATCTCCAAATCTACATGGCCCTGTGTGAAAAAGTGATTGCCCCCTTATAAAATAAGTTAAAAAATAACTTAATTGAGATCTATCAGTCTGGTAAAGGTTAAAAAGCCATTTCTAAAGCTTTGGGACTCCAGCGAACCACAGTGAGAGCCATTATCCACAAATGGCAAAAACATGGAACAGTGATGAACCTTCCCAGGAGTGGCCAGCCGACCAAAATTATCCCAAGAGCACAGAGAAAACTCACCCGAGAGGCCACAAAAGACCCCAGGACAACATCTAAAGAACTGCAGGCCTCACTTGCCTCAATTAAGGTCAGTATTCACAACTCCACCATAAGAAAGACTAGGCAAAAATGGCCTGCATGGCAGATATCCAAGGCCCAAACCACTTTTAAGCAAAAAGAACATTAAGGCTCGTCTCAATTTTGCTAAAAAAAACATCTCAATGATTGACAAGACTTTTGGGAAAATACCTTGTGGACCGACGAGACAAAAGTTGAACTTTTCGGAAGGTGCGTGTCCCGTTACATCTGGCGTAGAAGTAACAGCATTTCAGCAAAAGAATATCATACCAACAGTAAAATATGGTTTTGGTAGTGTGATGGTCTGGGGTTGTTTTGCTGCTTCAGGACCTGGAAGGCTTGCTGTGATAGATGGAACCATGAATTCTACCGTCTACCAAAAAATCCTGAAGGAGAATGTCCGGCCATCTGTTCGCCAACTCAAGCTGAAGCGATCTTGGGTGCTGCAGCAGGACAATGACCCAAAACACACCAGCAAATCCACCTCTGAATGGCTGAAGAAAAACAAAATGAAGACTTTGGAGTGGCCTAGTCAAAGTCCTGACCTGAATCCTATTGAGATGTTGTGGCATGACCTTAAAAAGGCGGTTCATGCTAGAAAACCCTCAAATAAAGCTGAATTACAACAATTCTGCAAAGATGAGTGGGCCAAAATTCCTCCAGAGCGCTGTAAAAGACTCGTTGCAAGTTATTGCAAACGCTTGATTGCAGTTATTGCTGCTAAGGGTGGCCCAACCAGTTATTAGGTTCAGGAGGCAATTTCTTTTTCACACAGGGCCATGTAGGTTTGGAGTTTTTTTTCTCACTAAATAATAAAAACCATCATTTAAAACTGCATTTTGTGTTCAATTATGTTATCTTTGACTAATAGTTAACGATTTTTGATGAGCAGAAACATTTAAGTGTGACAAACATGCAAAAGAATAAGAAATCAGGAAGGGGGCAAATAGTTTTTCACACCACTGTAAATCTCATGAAACCATGCCAACTACAACTTATAGCTGGGGTTGGGCTTTTTTCATCAATGTGTACTTCATTTTGGATTTTGGCTAGCTTAAAGGGCATGTCCACTGAAAAAATCTTTGCTCAAAAACGTATATTGCCCCCCCCCCCCCCCCCCCCCCCCCAATTTTGAGATATTCCCAGCTTCCAAAAACGCTCCTAAATTTGCTTACCTGACACGGTCCCTCGACGCTCCTACGCTGCGGCTAGCCACTCCACTTCCGTAACGTCAAGCCCAATCACCCGACAGCCGCAACCAGTAAGAAAAGAGTCTGTCGGCGCAGAAGTCCCCTGCTCCTGTTTTTGCTCGAAACAGGAGCAGGGGGCAGCACCTAAACGGTGAGGAACTGGGTCAGGTAAGAAAGTTCCATTTTTGGAAGCTGGGAATACCGTGAAAGTGGGGTTTGGGAGGGTAATATACATTTTAATGCAAAGTTTTTTTGTTTTTTTTTGAGTGAACTTGCCCTTTAATTGTTTTCAAATAATCCTTATTACAGCTTTAATAACTAACAAAGGATTTATTTTGTTCCCTCTGATTTAAACATTTTAAATACCCTTTTCTTTCCATTTCCCTTTTTACCCGAGCATTAAGGGCTAGGCCACACTAGCATGTTTTTTCTGCGTTCTGCAATCCGTTTTAGTTTTGTGATCCACAGTGCCAATTATTTATAATGTAAATCGCAGGAAGAAGGCCCCACTGCATATGCGCTGCGACCCACTGTGATTTTAGAATGCATGCCATCACCATTTTTGGTTTTGTTTTTGTCAAGTGGATGGCAAAATTGGATAGAAAATTACAGCAATTTTTTTGTGTATTGTAGTGTGGCCTCAGCCCAAAAAGGTATAAAATTAGAAGTGTAATATAGATTAATATTCCTTTAAAATCATACCCTGACGAAGCCTGTGGTGAGAAAGTACAGGTGAAACGTACGTTGGTGAGCGTGAGTACAGGCGTGGGCAACGCCATTTGGACGAATTAGGAGCTTATGGTATTATCTAAGCTTCATACGGCAGACAATCCAGGTGAAGAACCTGCAGTGCATAGGATTGGGTGAGAGACTTCCATATCGTGACTAATTGTTGCACTTTGCAGTGGCATTAAGTCCCGGTAACCACAATTCGGGTTCTGCAGACGTAATGCACCCCATAATCCATGGTGGCAAGTACCCCTTTTATCTACTCCCTTTACAATCCTATACCGGGACACCCGGGTGGGGAAGTAACTTCAGAATTAGTGTATCGCTAAGTCCAGCGAGGGAGAGAACGCTTGGGTGGGGGGCCGGAGAAGGGGTGAAACACCGGACTCTCTAAAATATCCCTTACAAGTTTGAACTACCCCGGACTTATGATTACAGTCAATGGTTACCTTGTTTACCAAGTAGCGGATTGGCTTGATTGAAGTAGTTGCTACAATGGTAATGTATAACACTTTGCAGCATAAGTTATTTAGGATACAAATAAATGATGTTTTTATGTATGTAATTAGATGGAATCATGTTTTATAGTTCTTGGTAAGATGGTGTACATATTAAATCACTCTTTTGCATGAACCAAGGATCGGTGTTGTGATTGGTGGCCCAAGTGTGGAAGTGCTAGTGTGGGGCTTCAGAGCAAGGGGGGGTCGTCTATCTCCTTTGTGAATTTTGTTCTATTTCCTTTAAAATCAGTGTAATTCTGTTCAGTATCTTTACCTAAAAATATATCACCGCAGTCTAGGGAGCAGGAGCAATTCTTTTAATTGCATGAAATTTGCTTTAAAAGTTAAATGACTTTGTTAACCCAGTGCACTTTTGTTTTTGTCTACTGCTGCAGTGTTTTTTTTATGGGCGTAACATTTTTTTTACACCAAAGCTTTTATGCAAGTGAAATGGCAGATTATGCAAGTGGAGTGGCAGCCTTGAAGGGCATGTCTACCCCAGAAATAATTTTTAACACAGAGGTCTGCCTACCTTACTGACCCTAAATGCATGGTAGAAAAGGAAAAAAACAAAAACGATTGTAAAGGGCATGTCCACCCCCAAAACTATAATCCCCCCCCACTACTGGCCCCATTGTGTAGTATAGTTTAATCCTTACCTTACATCCCAGCTCCCTCTGTTTTTTTCTGCTATCCCCCCTAAAGTCCCAAAAAACGCCCACCAGGAGTACTGCAGAGTTCATATAAGACTGCCTCCTGTCTCTCCTCCGGGAGAAGTTTGGCATGGGTACTACAGCCCTTCTCCCCCTCACTCTCGTAAAACCATTTTTATATAATATTCTCCCTGTTCCCCCAGCCCCAACCGCTATAGTTTTAAGTTCAGAAAGTGTCCTAAATATTACTTACCTTCCCTCTTTCCTCCGCCGCACTGAACTCCCGGCAGCCGCGTCCTTGATTGGCTGCCGCTCAGCCAATCACAGACGCGACTGCCAGTCCAGCCCCTCTGCTTGCATTTTCTCGCAAGCAGAGGGCCTGGCAGTGCGGCGGAGGAAGGTAATTAATATTTGGGGCACTTTCTGAACTTAAAATTATAGCGGTTGGGGCTGGGGGGACGGAGAATATTATATAAATTTTTTTTAAGAAGGGTGGACATGCCCTTTAAGTGCAAGTTCTATCTCCAGTTACCTGCTCCCCCCCCCTTTTCTTTTAGAAAATATACCTGTTGTTTAAATCACAATCCACATGTAAGAGGCAAGATGCAGCCACAAACCATAAATTCCAGCTCCATTCTAGCAGATTACTGGATGCCCTGTTTGTGGAGGAGTTATTCTGTAAATCCCGAAAATGGAGCAAGCTGATTGGGTAAAAGTTCCCTGCTATTCCTGAAAGGGGGGGGGGGGGGGGGGAGTTCCTTATCTGCAGTGAGCTCACAGTTTTGCTTGCAACATGCTTGTAACAAAGGAGGCGTGGAATGTGCTTGTGGTGATGTCACTCCCCTCCTAGTCAGTCAATAGGGGGAACTAAACAGAAATGGAACGGCAGTTACACAGAGAATACAGAAGTCAGGGTGAGAGCTTTAAAAATTCAAATACTGGTCATGCTGTCACACACTCTGCATAATAGCTTTATGCATCTCGCAAAATATTTGAAAAATCTGTTTAGGTATATTTTGTGAGCGAAGTTCCCTGTTAAGATGCAAATAATTATTGCAAACATACATTTCCTACACAATGAACAATTAAAATATAAAGCATGGTCTAACTCACAACATGCTCCAGGTTTATGCAGTTTTCAGGGAGTGAAGATTTGGGGCAGACTGATTTTTTCCAGTCGGTTATACCATTTTGTTCACATGGCTGCATATGATGCCCATCATTGGGAGATTTTCTAATATTAGCAGTGCTGTAGAAAAAGTAAAAATAAATTATTTTTCATATCATGTATACTGGAGAATTACTGTATAAACCAAGATTTTCAGGCTGTAAAATCAGCCCGAAAACCTGACCTCTGTTTGTTCTCGAGTCAGTCACTTACTTTGCAAATCCGTCTGCAGCTCACTCCCTCGTTGCCTGTACTGATCTGCCAGATGACGTTACTGCCCAGCGCAGAAGAGTTATGACGTCAGCCGGCAGATCAGTACAGGGAGCAAGCGGCGGGCGGATTTGCAGAGCGAGTTACTGACTTAGCACAGGTGACAAACCCAGCACAGGTGGTAAAACCTCTTGTCCACTGAACTGGGGAGGAGGGTGCTCGACACTGCAGATCTTTGGAAACTACAGCTCCCAGTTACTAAAGCATGCTGGGAGTTGTAGTTTCCAAACATCTGGAGTGCTAAGGAACGAGACATTCGTTTCCTTTTAGTAGCCAAATCCAGTATGGCTATTACTGTACGGGACTACTGTATGGGAATTCTGCTGTCCATTTAAAAGAGAAACTAAAGCCTCAAAAAAATACAGAATCAGGAGGGTGGTATCTATTGTTTCCTTCTGATTCTGTATTGTTTTGAGGGTTTAGTTGCCCTTTAAATGGACAGCAGAATTTCCATACAGTAATAGCCATACTGGATTTGGCTATTACTGTATGGGAATTCTACTGTCCATTTAAAGGGCAACTTAAGCCTCAAAAATATACAGAATCAGAATGCAGTAGTGTTCACATTGTGAACCCGCTGTTTATACTCCAGTCAATCATTTTTACTAGTTTTTTCAGGTAAAAATAGGTACCACGGTTTATACGGTAATGCAAAGTGTTATGCGGATCATATGTTTGGAGTATGTTTCAAGGACTGATATAAGTAGTAACCAGCATGGATTCGGGAGGAATAGATCTTGTTTAACTATAAGGAAGGGAGCTTGTGAAGGTTCTCATTCATCCAGGTCATGGTATATCTGTTGTATTCAATTAGATCAACTGGACTTTAAGTTTAGCTCTTGAAGACGTTTTGCTAGTCATCCGACTGGCTTTCTCAATTCAGAATGACTTGTACAAGAATCTGTGGCAATTATGTACCCTGGAAAATCCCAATTAGCATATCACAGCCAAGTGTTAAGGGCGTGACTGCATAGTGGCCAAGAGATGTTATAGGAACGCCCAGGGTAAGGTGTCAAAACAGCATTGTACATGGCAGACAGTTGGTGTCGAAACCCCCCCCTCCCACCTCTATTCAGGCTTGGTTTCTATATTTTCACATAAATGGCCTCCTTAACACCTCTCTTGAACCAGTCACGTTCCTTTGCCAATATGTTAACATTACAATCTTCAAAGGTATGTCCTTTATCCTTAAGAAGTGAGGGAGAATGGTAAACTGGAAGTAGAGGTTTACAGAAAACACACACAGATCAGTATTTGATGTTGGACTCCCACCACCCTTTAGATCACAATCTGGGTGTCATCAGAACCCTGCAACACAGAGCTGAGAACATCCCAGGGGGTTTTGACACCAACTGTCTGCCATGTACAATGCTGTTTTGACACCTTACCCTGGGCGTTCCTATAACACCTCTACCACTATGCAATCACACCCTTAACACCTGGCTGTGATCCAGTTGATCTAATTGAATACAACAGATATAGGGAAGGGAGTAGAAATTTAGACTCTGGCATAGAAGTAGATGTTGTATACTTGGATTTTACAAAGGCTTTTGATACAGTTCCCCATAGGCAACTAATGTATAAGCCCAGGTCTGTTGGTCTGGGGAGACACATTTATACATGGATAGAAGATTAATGAATAGGATGCAGAGAGTAGTTGTTAATGGGGCTACATCATAATGGGCTAAGTTGGGTACCATAGGGTTCTGTGTTGGGACCGCTTCTATTTAATCAGTTTATTAATGATTTGGAAGTGGGTATTGTCAGCAAGGTTTCCGTGCATTTCCGTGCAAGCAGAGGGCCTGGAGACTGCCCCGGAGGATAGAGGGAAGGTAAATACATATCGAGGCACTTGCAGTGCAATTCTGGAATCCTGTGTACAAAAAAGACATCTTTGAAATGGAAAGGGTTCAGAGAAGGGCAACTAAATGAATAAGGGGATTAGGGGAACTTGAATATGAAGAGAGACTGCATAAGTTACAATTAAGTGCGCTAGAGAAAAGGCGCTTGCGTGGGGATATTACAGTGTATAAATACATTAACAGGCCATACAATAATTGTTCACCAATAAAGCATTTCAAAGGACACGTAGACATCCCTTAAGACTTGAAGAAAAAAAAGTTTAGGCTTCAAGTTCAGAAAGGGTTTTTCACTGTGTGAAGGGTAAAGCTATGGAACTGCCTTCCAGTGGACGTTGTGGTGGCAGGATAATTGGTCAGTTTCAAAAAAAGCTGGATGAGTTTCTGCAAACAAGGAACGTTGCAAGTTACTGGTATAGATACATAAAGTAGAGTTGATTGAGGGAAATTTCCAATTGCCACTTGGAGTCAGGAAGGATTTTTTTTGCCCCCTTCATAAATTTGGTGGGGTTTTTTTTTTGACTTCCTCTGGATCAACAGTTAGACAGGAAATGAGGATATTTATAGATGGGTTGGACTGGATGGACTGTCTTTATTCAACCTCAAATACTATACGGACCATACACTGGCTCCACTTTACATTGATTTAGTGTTCAAACAGCAAATTAATTATATTGTAAAGCAGAGAGGCAGTTTCAAACAAGAAAAAAAAGGAGTTTCACCTGCCAATATTTTCCAGTCATTATTTGCAATCAACATAAAGTAACATAATATTGATCGCAAATTAAATTGGCCTGGACAATTGTATGCTTAATGCAATTGTATGATTAATTCCATTTTAGATACATTGGAGTTTAAGGTGGCGGTGCGCCATCCAGGAAGAAATAGAGACCAGACATTTAGAGATTTGGAATAGAACTTCAGGGGTTAGTGCAGGGATGGACAAATAGATTTGGGTCTCCTCAGTGTATAGGTGATACTTAAAGCCCAAAGAACGGATTATTTCTCCCAGTGAATTAGTGTAGAGGGAGAACAGCAAAAGGTCCTAATACTGAGCCCTGAGGGACCCCCACACTAAGAGGAACTTTTCAGAATGTTGCAAAAAAAAAAAAAATCAGGAAGTTGTTAATGTATGGCCAGCATAACAAGTGCAAATTAATGTATATTTGATTCATACTAGTCAAACTTACCGTCAACCTTTTTTAGCACAAAATCAGCAATAATTATAACTTATGAGGAGCTTTAAATGCATGAATACATGTATATGGTCTCATTATAAAACCCAACATGAAAAAAAATCGCAAAGTTTGCACACAACATGCCTTACACATAGGTTGTACCAGAGTTCACTGTAGAGATAGTCCAAATAACCGAGTGGAAAAATTTTATATAAAGTTATATATACACTCAAGGTCTTTTCTGCATACATTTGTTAAACATTGCCAACAATCTATGCGGTGACCTTTTTTAGGATCCTGAGCATCAGTGTGACTGTCAAAGTTAAAATGTGTGTAGTTGTATGCAAGGAGGAGTTAAAAGTTCAACATCCTGAAAAACACACCCACACACAGTGGCCAATAAAAAGCAAGCTGTCCTGGAGACACTGATCTCTCAGTGTCCTGATCTCACACCAGCTAGCCAATCTGACATAGGGAGAGACAGCCATGGAGCACTTCAATTTCTTTAGTGGACATGGCTCAGTCAGTTAATTTCAAAAGTACAATAAAAAAAAAAAAAAATAAAAACAGTTTGGTAAAGATCAATGGCGGGAACCTGTTCTCCACTGATAGATTGTGGAGTATAGGTAAATAATGCAGGGGGTAATTTAACTTAGAAACCAAATTTAGTTTAAGGGTCAAATTTGCAGTTTAATAAAAGAGCAAACCATTTCCACTTACTTTGTAACATGAAATTTTCCAGAAGTTTTTTTGTAGCTTGACAACGGCTTCTGAATGTCTAAACACAAAAAAGAAAAAATATGTGAAGTCTTCTAGTAAACACTCATGGATAGATATTCATAATATAAATAAAATTACATATTATTTGGCAGCTCGTTGGTCCATACATAAAGGTAAGAATAAATCATCTTGTGATCCTCGCTTTAGACACGTTTAATTGCCCTGAGTAAATTAACCCCAAGTAACATCACTGAGAAGCTATGCATATTTGCACAGTGTTTGTTTGCTAGGGCAAAAAAAAAAAAAAAAAAAAAAAAAAAAAAAAAAAGTGGTGGGTGCGTTTATGCCAAATGGTGTGATACAATGTAGCTATATTCACAAGGGGCTCAGAAAAAGATTACCAACCTGCTTTCCCGGCCAACGAGATCCTATTTGCAGCACTTGTCAATCATCTGGACAATTCACTAGTGATAATAGACTGGCCTTAAACAGTACCGCTTAACATGTACTGGTATAGTTTAAGGAAAGTGGATTAAATGTTCGTCATTTACATTATTTTTGGCACCATTTAAGCAACAGAGGGAATATTACACTTCAAGGTAGCATTGGCTTTATAAAAATCAAAGAATTCAATTTGAAGTATTTGCCTTGCCAAAAAATCTTAGTAGATAGTGTCACAAGATGAATTATTGAGGATTATTAAGGGAGAGGTACAAACAAAGGGTACATTTTTCTTAATGTATTGCACTTTTCTATCAAATTGTGAATGTTTTATTTCACCAGGTTCCTGGGGCCAGTCAGTCAAAAAAAAAAAATATCCCCCAACTAAGGGGTTAATATTAACATCAATCATAACTTCTGCTACAGAACCAAATTTGCCAACAATAATTAGTAAGAAGGGACAATACATAAATTAACAAAAACAAAGCTAGATAGCCCAAGTATCCCATACAGCACTTGTGGAGTACCTATAATGTATATCTATAACTGTTCAAAAACGTATGTTTAGTCTTTTGGGTGAGGTTGCTTTACGTTGTATCATCTTGAATAAACTTTGCATAGACAATACCCACACGACTATAATTATTGACCTCCAGTAGACTATGTGGAGAGTTTTGATAAAATAAGTACACCACAAGTGTTGTATGAGATACTTACCCGGTAGGCTATTGAGCCTTGTTTTTGGTATTTATATATTTTTATCCGAGCACCACCATTTATATAGTAGTTGGAACCAAACACCATATTCCCATAAATTAGGAGATGGTATACCAACATGTTTCAACCACGATATATAATACAATACATAAATTAACCCTTGTTATAAAGGAACTGAAAGTGATGCTATGAGCCCCTTCTTCTAACTTTGCCAGGCATAACCTCAAAAACAGATAAACATGGGCTATACACATTGTAAAAAAGGTGTTATCCTTTAAAATCTCCTTTAATACCTTTATTAAAGTTTTATTTTATCATTTTACCTTCTTCCTTACTGGAAGCCTCAGAGCAGTCCTCCTTGAAAAGCTCAGTTTTTTGCATGGTTTTAAAGCAGCCTAAATATCTTTATAAACTGAATCGCACACAATTGCAGTTGCGCATGAGATGTTCTCCTTTTGAGATACAAAATCGCATTTGATTGTGCATTAAAATGGTGATCGCATGCGATTGCGTGTCGCAAATAGAAATTGAATCACACGCAAAAACCACATGTGCAAAAAAATTGTGCTAATGTGGCCTAGCCCTATAACTGTATATATTCCCTAATCTAAACCCAGCCACATTTAGAGACAAGCATAGTCTCAGACTTCTCAAAGAAGTGGAATATGAAGCTACAAAAGGGGAGAAACTACAAACAGATGATTTTTCGTAAAGAAGCTGGCTTCAGCTATTTTCATTTACTTTCATTTAAAAAAAGGATAAAAAGAATAGTCTTACCATGTGTACTTGACTCTATAGGAAGTGCCTGAAAAAAATTGTAGACTTTATGGTTTTGAAGAAGTGTCTGTGTGGGCGATGCAAATATTTGCCTAGTGATACAAATAAAGAGGAAAAAAAAGAAAGGAAAAAAAAATAGGGATAAGAGCGTATGGTGTGTCCAAATACAAAAACAATCAACATTTTCCTTATCTCATAAAAGGCAAGTATTTTAGAGTAGGACCCAGCTGAAGAAAGAATTTATTTATCAAAAGAGAAGGGCAGGATTTCAAAGCAGCATTACAGTGAAAATAATGCATTTATTTAAGCAACTTGAATTGGATGTGCACTAAACTTGTCCACTTGAATTGGATGTCCAAGAGTCTCACTCTGGTACTTTACCTACTAGCTGGAATACTTAGGATGGGTACACACACTACCAAAACAGTTGATCCAGAGAAAGGCAAAAAATGCGGAGTGGGAATACCTTCTGAAAGTATCCCTGCATCAACCAGAAATACACTATATGTATTAATACCGGTAATTCTTAAAGGGCATGTCCACCCCCAAAACTATAATCTACCCCAACTACTGGCCCCACCATGTAGTGTAGTTTAATCCTTACCTCACATCACAGCTCCATAGGGTTCTCCTGTAAACCCCCCCCCCCCCCCCCCCCCCAAAGTCCCAAAAATAACCACCAGGAGGATAGCAGGGCTTGCCTGCTATCTTGCCTTCGATAGTTATTTGCCATGCGCACGCAGCCCTTCTCCCCTCCTCCCCTCCGTTTACTATCCCTCCCCCTAGCGCAAAACCACCTTAATATGCTGCTCACCCATGTCCCCCAGCCCCAACCGCATATTTTTTTTTTTCAAAAAGCTCCCCAAACTCTTACTTACCTCTCCGCTTTCCTCCGCTGCACTGAATGACCGGCAGCTGCGTCCGTGATTGGCTGCCGCTCAGCCAATCACAGACGCGACTGCCGGTCCCGCCCCTCTGCTCGCATTCTCGCAAGCAGAGGGCCGGCAGTGCGGCGGAGGAACGAGGGGAGGTAAGAGTTTGGGGGGCTTTCTGAAAAAAATATTTATGCGGTTGGGGCTGGGGGACATGGGGGAGCAGCATATTAAAAATCAATTTTAGGGGTGGACATACCCTTTAATATATTCTAGTTTTAAAAATGTATCCAGCCCATCTTTTAAAGCTATTCAATGAACTTGCCATTACTATATCTGCTGGAAGGCAGTTCCATAGTTCACTGTAAAGTATTCCAGATGATATGTAAAGTGAGGACTTAACAGGTTACATCCTCACCCTGGGTACTATTAAAGAGCATGTCTGATCTGCCCTAAACCCCAACTCATATATTCAGCACATTATTAGATGCATTACTAACCTTATATTTAAGGATAATTATTGCCTGGGAAAGTGGCCAGACTCCTCCCTCCCTCCCTGCAATCAAGGTGGTGACTTTGACATCACAACTAATGACTGACTGCAGATTCACTGCTACCTCCTCTGCACGTGTTCATGCTTATAAAAAGATCTGTGAGCCAAGGGTGAAGGAAGACAACTTTTCCATAACTGAAAAAAAAAATTATATATAAATGCATCTAAACTGGTAAAAATAGCAGTTGGGGTTGCGGGCAGAATACAGACAACTTTAATAGAGTGGACATGCCCTTTAATAGTTGGAAGAAGAGGAGCGAGGCGAGTAAAATAGTGCTTTATTATGTTTGTTTTTTTTTTAATTACACAAAAAAGGATAATAAACTAATCTAACACAATGTCTCCATTTCATTAAAAATAATTCTTGTTAGACTCAATAGCTTTATTTTTGTGAAGATCTTGTAAGGTTTCACCTTAATATGGGCTCCAGGTCTGCATGCCTACGCTCTTCTCTTTTTTGTGAACCTTGATTTAGTGCTTGTAAAATGGTCTCATCAAAAGCTTCTCTTGACAGCTCATTTGGAAGCTGCAATAGATAAAAAATGCAAGCAATCAATATGGGTGCATGACAACATAAAAGTATGGTTTGCTTACATTCTTAAGCCATATCATGTACCATTTTCCTATAACCAATATTCTCCACTAATGAAATAATTATATTACAACATATGCCAAAACAGCATTTATAATTAAAAATGAAACACATGTTATAATGAAATATACACTTCTTAATAAATGTGCAAATATAGCTTCACACATAGATAAATACAAACATATACACACACTACAAAAGCTTTTTTTAGGATACTAAACCTTCACAAATATACAAACACTGAAACAGTGTGCATCTTAAAAGGGCATGTTCATCCCTTAAATTAAGCATTATAGCCTAAAGATAAAGGACTTCTATTATGCAGTGAAAAGAAACTTGCTAGTGTGGTCTAGCCCTTAAGGAGGCAAATAGGTAAAAAATGTTTGTTTGTCTTTCTTTTGAATTCGGGGGTGGACATGCCCTTTAATTCAATAATACATTTTCAGATTTATACATAATAGTAATAGTTTTTCACTGGGTGCAGACAGGCCATGGCCAGATATACCACCAATTGATAAACAGATTGGCAGTCTATTTCATGCTAAATTAAGTGGTACTGAAGATATTTTGTCATGACTGACCATATGGCCTTATGAAGATCATGTGATTGGCTAAAAATTTTCAATGAATCCGACACAAAAGTGGGGGAAATGTTGGTTGTGGTGAAAATTTCTGCCAATATTATTACCCGATGACTATGATAAGATGATTGATCAGGTCATAATATTGACCCGTCTGTACCTAGACTTAGGGCATGGCCACACTGCAATGCAAACGGAATCGCATGCAATTTCATTTCGTTTGCACATGCGGTTTTTCATTAAGTATTGAAAAACGCATGCGATTGCGATTTAAAATGCGGAACGCAAATCGCAACACACCCGAAAACTCACGTTTTCAGTGCGTTGCCGCGGTTTCAATATGAAACAAATGCAAGCGCAGAAAAAGCGCAGCAGTGTGGCCTAACCCTTACTGCAAAAGGCAAACAAAAAGACAAATATCCAAACCATGAAAAGGAATTCCAGAAGTTCCTGGTGTAACTTGGTTACAGAAGTTACGGAATGATCCGACCATGTAACCTAGAAAAACAGAAGGCAAGAGACTTCTTAGAACAGGTTGTGTAGTATGTTTATTAAAGCAGTGAAAACCAAATATATGAAATATCTATCCTTTAAAAAAAAAAAAAAATCAATACGGAAGACAAAACAAGTACAACAGTGAATTTATTTAAAAAGCAATATTGTTTTTTCAATAAGCAATTAATTCCTTCAAACGTAACCTCAAAACCCAACTCTTTAGGGAAACATAACCTGGCAGAAGACATTACCCCTCTCACTGACCCAACATGGTCCTACCAGCTAATCATACTGCACTGCCAATCTACATGCAGCCTACCGATTCACTTCACCTTTTGTGTCAACCTCATTTCCTCTAGACTGTCGGTTCACTGGACAGGGTCCACTTTTCTTTTGCATCAATGTATTGGTGTAAATTAACTCATCACTTTGTGTACTTATATTATATGTACTACCCTTGTATGTAACATGTATGACTATAATTGTAAAGCATCACAGAAGATGTTGGTGCAATAGAAATAATAATAATTGTGCACAATGTTGTAAATAAATTTTTTTTGCCATTTTAAACAAAGTTGCATTTTTCATATGTAATTTGCGATTTTCCAAAGGGGAACCATTTAATTACTGCATCTAATCTTATTAAGGCTCTTCAGTTTCATTAAAAAACAGCAAGGATTCTTCTCTATTTCAAACTTACCAGGAAGCTGGCAAATTTTAATAATGTGCATGCCCAATTTCCTTGACAAAGCACTGCTATAAGACATAGGTGACTCAGAAATGGATCTCACAGTACTTACACATTTGCTTACTGGTTTAGGCATATACAAAAGCAAATTAGGAAAGCCAGGTAGAAAAATTCTAAGATGCATCTCTTGCAGGTATCTGAAGGTCTAAAGTTTGCACTGCCTTTCTATCCTGCCATCAAAGATAACTGGAATATGCAGATAGAGGACATGCTAGCCCAACAATGGCAGATTTAAGTTACATACATGACCATTTAAAAAAAAAACCAAAAAAAAAAACCACTAAGACCTTTCATTACCTTTTCTTGCAAAGGGGGCAGCAACTGTCCTTTGTCCCCCCCCTCCCCTTTCATGATGAGTGTGTATACATCAGTGTATATGTATAAATGCATGTAAGTGTGTGAGAAGAGAATGTCTGCATGTTGAGCACGTGAAAATGGGTGTGCGTTTAAAAGAAAGTATTTATCAGGTAACAATGCTAGAGAATTTGTGTAGCTTCATGTGAGTGATATAGAAGTGAGGGTGTGTGCATGAGAACATATGCACATAGAAATTTAAATTGGATATCTATGTGCGGGTACTGGTAATAATGATTTTTAAAAAGTATATGTAAGAATAAAAGTGTGTAAAAGTACAGTATGTGAAATTGTACATGTAAAAAGGTATGATAGAGTATAAGTAGGCTCTGGGTTGGGATATGGGTGGGACTGGGACAGGTCAACTCTTAATCATAGGACATTGGGGGCAATGAAGTTGCTGGCTCCTAACTTTGGAATGATGGGACATAAAGGTTACAATTTAAAACAGATGATTCCTTTTTTTTCAAATAAATAATTGTACCAAGAGAGATGTTAATAAAGTAGTAAATGGCAGCCTAATGGGCCAATGAACACCAGTTTAGGTTATACAATATCTTACAATTGTCGGAGTGTATATGGACGATCAGCCTTTCGTCTGACCTTTTCCCCTATTATTGGACACATTAATTGTTAAATCTGACCAATACGGATCATAAAATACTGCAATCTGTTTTGGTGGGCATAAGCACTTCCATAAGGATTTTAAGTATGCAGGAATGTGCCTGCATGTTTCCAGCCTTAAGAATTTACTCAGAGAGCTTCAAACAACATACATAGAGGTGCGCTCCCACCGGCCTTAAACATAGGGTAGAGATGGAACAACAAGGCAGTGTTCCATCCTTATCCTATGTTTAAAGGCTACTGAGAGCGCACCCCGATTTATGTTGTTTGAAGTCAGGGACTGAGGTGACAGGCCCAGGGCTGCTGCAACTGGGTCACCCAAGCGGAAGTGTGAGTATATACTTCTAACCTGATATTCATGTGTTACAAAAGACAATTGCCGTTTAAAGTTACGGGTCTGGGGATTTAGCACCCAGACCATAAATTTCTAAAGGTGCAACACACCACTTTTTTATTTTATTTAGTGGTTTAACGCTGCTTGATATGGCTTAACTGTTTGAAATACAATTATGTTTCAACTCTGATTAGGAACACTTGTCATCTCTTTTGTGTGAACGGATTATTAAGAATTTACTCAGGAGTGCAGATTTGTTCTGCAGGCACACCAATAACATTTAAAAATATACAAATTTTCACAGCATTTACAGCAGTGCACAGAACAAAACTTACCCTAAAAGTATACTCCAGGTTTTTGTCAGACCTTTTCCTCTGTACACCTTTAAAAGTAATTTTTTCTAATGGTACAGCTGAAAACAAAAAAAAATAATTAATATATTTCCCCCCCCCCGTCAAACTTAATGGCCAACCATTTCAATACAGCCCTAACATTTTATGAGAAGTCAAATAATATTCTATATATGGCTTGTTTTGTTTCTAAAGGAGTATTTAATCTAATTTTCTCAAAAGACACAAACTTGGCATATGAATCACTTTTTTTTTTAAATAAAATTTTGAGAGACATTCTTCCCCAAAGAATCTCATCTTACTGGTCTACTGTAAATTGGTGTGTACCCAGCTTAAAAAAATTATATGTTCTGGCTCCTGGAATTGCCAGACTCCTAGAAAATGGTCTACCCTGTAGTAGATACCGTATATACTCGAGTATAAGTCGAGGTACCTATTTTTACCTGAAAAATTTGTAAAAATTGATTGACTCGAGTATAAGCCGAGGGTAGAAATTAGTTGTCATTTAAATGGACAGCAGAATTCCCATACATGACTCCCATACAGTAATAGCCAAATCCAGTAACAGTAACCCCCAATTCCTTAGCACTCCAGATGTTTGGAAACTACAACTCCCATCATGCTTTGTTTCTGGGAGTTTCAGTTTCTAACATGTGGAGTGGCAAAGTTCAGTAAAATTTTAATTAAGCTTACTGTCATTTACAATTCTACTGAACTCCATATTGTAAAGGACCCTCTGACCCCCATATAGTAAAGGACTCTCTGATCCCAATAGTTAAAAATGTCAAGCTGTCATTTGCACTGTACTAGCTGCTGTTTTTTTGCCACAAAATGAGGAGACCAATCAGATTTACAGCATCCAGATGAGCAGTGACAGTGCTGAGTGAGTCCAGCAGCCAGACTACAGGAAGCAGGAGGCAAGAACAGCTCCTGTAACTTTCTATGCAGGTTAACACAGCGCCACCTACTGGTTAATATCCGCAAGTGCAGAATTTGGATCTAAATTAGGACTTGACCCGAGTATAAGTCGAGGTTAGGTTTTCAGGCTAACTTTAAAGCCTGAAAAATTCGACTTATACTCGAGTATATACGGTACCATATACACTCAAGTCGATCCGAGTATTAGTCTAGGCACTTATTTTATTTTTAAAAAAGGAGTAAAAATGATTGACTAAAACAGAGGGTAGAAATTGTAGGGAAAAAAGGGGTGTGTGGGTATAACTAAGATTTTTTTTTTTATCATTCCCAAACATAATCAGATCATCTTAGGGAATGAAAATTCTATTTGTGAATGGAACTCTGAGCTCCATTCAAATACTACAGTAAGCTGTCATTCACTGACCACTTACTATAGCTTGTACTGCACTGCAATCTGAATGGAGAATGCAGTGCAATACCCCAACTAGACCACCATGGGCAGCATAGCACAACTGTAAGGGAAGACTCTGGTGAAGGGGAAAGCCCTGTGACGTCACTGGCTTATCACTTACTGCTGATCTCTTCTCAGTGTGGGACCGGCAATGGCTATGCAGTCACAGCTTTAGGGGGTGCTATCTCCCGATCCCCACATCGGGATTGAGGGGTCTAGGGGGGAATGCTGCCCCCCATTACCCCTAGCTGCCTTAAAGGGGCAATTTGCGATCGAGAGGTCAGCCTTTTAGGCTCATTTTAAAGAAAGAGAACCTCGGATTATACTCTAGTATATATGGTAAATTTTAAATATTTAGAGAATTGAATTTAAATAACTAACAGTAGTTTATTATACACACCTTCTCTCTGCTGCTTATAAGATGCAGTACTGATCCCATTGTGACTGGATAAACAACTCTGTGACAAGTGGCTCTCACTGCTTGGCAAACATTTGTTGACATTGCCCTAAAAACAGAAACAAGAACTGTAATCTGTCCTGATCATTTACAAGTGTACATAAACAAAATAAATCAAATGAATGCACATGTATTTAAATTACAGGTAAACTGCTAGGCCAAGAATTATATTAATTAGATTAATAAGCAAGCACTACTAATGCTGGCCATCCACTAATATACATGGCACCCAGTGTTCTAAGAATTGCCTGAAGCAATCATTTTGGGATCAACAAATAGACAAATGTTACTGCGACACAAAAGCAGGGTAGGGCAAAGATATGATTGTTGCTGGGATAAAATGTATTAAATGTTTATCAAATCCAAAATGTTGTAGTGGTGACTAATAAAACTAGCTGTTTGCGGTGAATCTGCCCAACGTGCCCATACACTAGTTAGATTAGAAGTGTGGAAGGTAAGAAGTGCTATACACCAATGTCCCCACCTGGCCCATTCATTTTTAGACTGCAAAAAAAATAACAACAGATCAGGAGGTTCATTCAACACTACTTGAACATTGCGGGAACGTTGGAAGGGTAGTTCCAAATGTACGGTCATCTTAAAGGATAACTCCACCCTCCTAAGGACATCTTTTAGAATGAATAGCCTATTTAAAATATGTTGATATAGTTTGTTCTATGAATTCATTACTGTATGCCTGCTATGCTTCTGGATGCCTCATGGAAAATGAGCAATTTAGAAACCTGTACTGAGACTGTACTGAGCCTGGGTATGCTCAGAAGAGGCAGCTATTGGATTAGCATTGTCATTGGCTGTGATGTCAACTCTCAAATCCATAACTGACTGTTAATAACAGGGATGAACCAGGAAGCAGAAACAGGGGCAACAGGACATTGTGCAGGATTTCAGATTTCAAACTATTACCGTTTAGGGTTTTGGGGGAGTGATTTATTTACATGTATGTAAATTTTTTATTTTAGGGCTGGACTTGCCCTTTAAGGTATCTTTTCAACAAAAACGGCACATGAGGGAACTTGTTAGAAAAAAAATCCCACGTTTAGATTGGATTAAACCCATGTGAATGGTCTGGGTCAGCTGCACCTGGACCACCACAGAAAGGTGGTAAGTTGCAGTTTAAGTTCCTTGTATACCATTATGAATCAAGATAAATGAAGGGTTCAGAGCATGTGCACACATGAGGTACGCAAGAGTAGTATCTAAAAGACACACTAGATATACACAAAACCTACAAAATCTTATTAATTCCAGTCATACACTGGCTTGACATTTCAACAGATCAAATGCCCATCAGATATGAAAGTCAAATCGATTGTAATGTTGACAAGCAGTGGTTTTAAAATTACCATGCCAGGATTTTAAAAAAAATTATATATATATATATATATATATAATATTTTCTTTATATATTTAATATATATAACGCAGATATGCCAACTAAAGTATGGTCAACTTTACACTACATTTCTCCTTTAACTATAGGCTAGTGAAGATGGCCCCACACATTGATGATATGACCTAGGAAATCATTAATGATGCCCAACCAGGAGCCCATACATTAATGATCATTGGACAAAATGGCCCTTTGGCCCCCCCATCGTGTTTCGCAGGTCAGCCCTGTGATAACACATGTGTACAAGCATTTAAAATGTTTAAGCTACTCAAATCAATGAAAACAAAATTTACAATTCCCCCCAAAATTTAATTTTCTAAAGCATGTCATGTTATTCCCCATAGAAAGAGAATGTGATTATATTAAGCAGCAAATAAGTACCCTGAAACATTGCCCAGGGTAGCATTTTTAAAAAGTATTAATCTGAATTATTAATTTCAAAAATATTTTTTATACAAAATCCTTATACAAATGGGTACGTTCCCTTGTCTTAATTGTTTATGTTGTGCATCCATACTTGAGGATACTGTGTGTCACCCTAGTAAAGGACATACAGTGAAACTTCAGGATTATGCTACTTGTGGTACTACCCATGTAGTCTATATGCCCAAACACACTGAGTATAAAATAGAGAATCAGAGAACACAAAGGCTATATACGTAATTTTAAGCTAGACACATATTCTGATACATCAAGTGTCCAGCCATTTTATAGAGATTGGCAATAAACATACCCAGTTAAAGTGGCTTGTCCATCAGGTGATTAAACTGCATTTCCGTGGTCGTGATATTTCTATGATATTACTTCAGAAAGAATCCTTATGGATTAAGAAATTTAATTCCTTGAAACCAATGGGCCTCAATGGCAATACAAATATTGTGTTAATTGATTTGTCATTTATGGCTATCCCTTACTTTTCACTCTCTTCAATATATTGAACTCTCCCTTCTAGAGACTGAATTCCATTGGGTAAGCCTATAGGTTTCTATTATAGTCCTGGTACGATAGAGCATTTCTGTCTATTTTTCTTCATTGTATTAGCTACGTTGTGTATATAATTCTTATTATATTTATATTGCGAATCTGTATACTTTGTTATCTATTGCCTTTGAGATTTAGACAGTGTTGTGTCTTTCCTTATACTGACATTTGCACCTTACTATTTTCAGCCTCACTCATGTTACTGCATAGGTTCACTGTTAAGAGCAGTTTAAAAGCTTGTCTCGATGGACTATTTTTTTCTTTTAGCCTCTACATTCTCTGGAGGAGTGACAGATTACTGACTTTAGGAAGAGGAGGTCTTTCCAGCCTAATTTCTACTCTGATTGGACAACTGAGGGGAGGTATTGGGCCTGGACTTCCTGTTTGTTCTTTTAAATTGTGTGGTCACTGTTGGTATGGATACACTTGACAAAGGGTAATTCTACCTGAAACATTTTGTGTAGACTGCAATAAAGCACTCACTTGCATTCAAGTATGATGGCTCCCTGATCTCCATTTACTGTTTAATTTGTCTATTGAGCACATTTGGAGACGTGGAGTCAGTCTTACTTTCCTGCTTGCTGGAACTTTCTAAAAGTGTTTTAAATACATTCTAATTAAAGGGTATGTCCACCCCCAACCTAAAATTGAACCCACTACTACCTTACATCTCTGCTCCTTATGGTTCCTCGGCAGTGCTTGTCCAAAGTCCAAGAAATTGAAGAGTAGTATCTGTCTTCCTGTCCAAAAGGTTTCTGCCTCCTCCTTGCACTCTGAGGGGACAGTGGCAAGCACAGGGGAACCCTTTCCCCCCTCCCTCCAAACACCCGGATCCACCCGTTGCAGCAAATCCACCTAGCATAAATTCCTTTCACAATAATTGAATAGTGTGCCTAATAGAGATATGAGATCGGGGGGACTGGGGTGTTTATGTATGTTTAACTGCACCATATGTGAATTGCATTTTTTATATGAAGTTATAAATGTACTAACATAAGTGTTACCCCTATTTAAAATGCAATATCCAAAACGGATATGGCCACCTGTAGTGTTGCTGCTCCTCCCCCTTCTGCCCAGGGCATAACCTATGAGAATGTACATAGCATTAATCGCTTTTGCCGAGCGAGGGAGGGGTGAGGGGAGATGGAGCTTGGATAAAACAGTTGCCCTTTAAAGTGGTTTTGTGCACCAATCAAAAAAGTAATTCTGAAAATCACCATGTAGAATCCTAACAAAAAAAATAAAAAAATAATATGGTTGACAAAGGGCATTCGATAGCCAATCTATTCGCCTGGGCTAATAATTGGCAGTGTATAAAAGTGACCGCATGCAATTAACCGCTGGGTAAAACGAAGAGATCTGAAATATATTGGATGTTGTAAGGTTTAGAAAAAACTTTTCTGAGTGGTAGTGATAACCATTTCTACTTGGTAGGTCCTCTCCCTGCAAAATTAAACTCTTTCATTGATCTTAAAAAATGCTCTTTGGCATTTACAAATAAGCATAAAAGTGATCCGTAAGCCCCCCACACACACACACAAATCTAAGGCCGAGGCACGCTATTCCAGAGGGCAATGCATGAGTGTTACGGCCCATTTGAGTTACAATCTGCATAATGTCCTCAATCGGAGCACATTCAATACGCAGAAAAATGGTGAGCCAATCCACATTGACATGCACTGTGATCATAAGTATTTGTTAGCATGTGAGAAATAATGGGCCTAGCCCATTCAATATATCATGTGTACATACATCAGGTAACAGTGTCAAAGTCCTGCGCTTTAAGAGGGCATATAAGTAGAAAAAAACCCATTTGTTGTTGGGCAACTGTAATAAGATACCGTGCCCCGTTCAGTAATACAAATACAAGCAAAATGATTATCTCCAGGACTGTACACATATCCACATAAAAGCTCAATACTATTTTAAGGAGTAGATATGTTGGTTGAGGTCTTCCTTACTCTCTTCAGCAACTCCCAGCTCTTCCAGGGCAATGAATGCAGCATATTCTCGAAGCTTTCTCTCCTTAAAGCTCTGAGCTTGTGCAGTGCGCAGAAGAAACAGGGGATATAGGAAATGGCAAGCATATCTCCTTATATTTTGAGCTGTCAATATAATGGTTTCTTGATTTTGGGGTGGACATGCCTTTCAATAAACTTTTGCTATTCCTAGCCATCAATAATTGGAAATACAACAATATGGATGGAGAAGGGCCCAAGGATAGTTACTTCTTTACCATGGTCTCCTTTATGTACCTGGGCAGTAAAAATGGTTTCCAGATCTTCCCTGAGGTATATATATTTATATGTTGGTACAGGATTTTAATTTTTTTTACCTAATATAATACATGTGGATGTGACAACACGGGGGTGGGTGGGGTTATGTACGCGTTTTAAAGGGCATCTATAGTGGGAAAATGAACTTTTTTTCTTTCTTTCTATGTGTTCTATAATTCCCCACAACCCCCAGAGTGTCATCACTTTTTTCAGATTCCCTCTCTGTCCTGAGATATACCAGTTAGAAGAATACTTGATTGCATTCCTCTACTCCTACTTGGACTGTCAATCAAATCTCTGTGAAGTGATCCCCCCTCCCTGCTCTGTAATAAACATGAGGTAGCTTTCATGGTAGATATAAGGCTGCACTTGACCCCCCCTTCTTGATAGACTTCACTGATTGATGATGGGTCACAAAGAGAAAGATCGTAAACTGTACTGTTCTTCTTCCGTGTCTCCAGGACAGCTTGGTTTCTATTGGCCATTGTGCGTGGGTGTGTTTTTCAGGATATTGAACTTTTAACTCCTACTGCACATGATAAGCTTTTCGGTTAGCCAAAGTTGAGACATGGAGGAGGTAACAGAGGGGAGGGGGAAGTGCTGCACACAGATCTGGCACCATGGTTAAACAGAGTCACTGACATAGATAGGATTAAGGCAGCACAGAGTACATGAATTTAACTTTGCAAAGGGGCAATGTGTTTTTTTCCCTAAAGATGCCCTTTAAGGCAGGGCTGGACAAATCATGTAATTTAGGAGCCAGCAACTCTATACCACCCAATGTCCCATGAATGACATGTGACCGCCCCTTCCAACCTAGCACCACCCAGTCACATTTAGCCCCACCCATTATACAAATACTAACTTAAAAGAATTGTACACTGAAAAAATTACTTTGCTTCATTTCAATCTATAAACAAATACTTTTTTTTGCTCAAGTTCAGTACACCAAGCTAGACTATCTGACTGTCTGTGTGGGCAAGCATGCTCAGTAATCGCAGTGAGGTATCACTGGTAGAGGGAATTTCCAACCATGCAGTTCACGTACCAACTGTCATCATTCCAGCTACAGCAAAACTATAACATAACAGATGAGTTTGAGGAACTTGATTGACAGCTGAAATATTATACGCAATCGTTATTTTGAGCAATCCGTTAAATTATATTGGATCTTTTAAAATATTCATCTCATGTAGGAAGTTTTTTCCCAGTAACTTCCCCAGTGCCAGCAGACTTTCCCATTATACCAGTCACTTTTCTTTCCACAGACAGAGAAGGATAGATGGACATAATGAGATATTTGGGGGATTTTGAGATCCCTTCCCTATAAGAAGGTAACTTCCCCAATGCCAGCAGCCTTTCCCTATAAGAAGGTAACTTCCCCAGTGCCAGCAGACTTTCCCTATAAGAAGGTAACTTCCCCAGTGCCAGCAGACTTTCCCTATAAGAAGGTAACTTCCCCAGTGCCAGCAGACTTTCCCATTATACCAGTCACTTTCTCACTGCCAGCACAATAGTGTCCGGATAGGAATCAATCTCCAAACTGCTTGTCACAGAGGCTGCTTGGTGTGTTAAAAATCTGGTAACAGTTTGTATTCCCCTCTATTAGAACTGCTCTCCTGTGTGTTTTAGCGGAGCTCCTATTTCCCCTCCCTTCACCTTCTACCGTTTGAAACATTGTGGCAGAGTAGGGAGTGGTGAACTCTGCTCAGCCTATTCGGCAACAATGTTGCAAACGTTCTAGTACAGAATATAGTGAAAGGTAGGGGGAATAGGAGCTCAGCTAAAACGAACAGGAGATCAGTACTAAGCACCCAGTCGCCAGTAAACAATTTTCAGTCGCCATGGCGACCAGGATTTGTCCAGCCCTATTTTAAGGCATGTTGGTGTTGGGTATTCTGATGACGGCTCCTGTGAGAGAGTGGAAACGTGCCAAATTTGTTAATAAAAAGAAATGGAAGACAAGTAAGTGAGTGTGTTCTTAGGACTCAAAGTGTATTAGAGTTGAACAGCACCTGGGCAGATGCGAGTGCAAAACTTGTCTTCTTGTCTCTCATTCCCTTATTGTTAAAGGGGAAGTTTGCTGAAATAAGACTGAAGCCTATATGACCATCCTTTTTATTTACCTTTCCAACACCCCCACTTGCGTGCCTCAGTCAGCAGACATCGATAAACTATCGGGGACTGCCCCTCAAAGCACCTCCCACAAGGCAGCCCTGTTACTGCTTTCCCACTGCACCACTGATTAAGTATGCAATGCACAGGGCAGCTAACCAGAAAATGCGGAAGTCAGTGTTGACCCCAGGCGCTTCACCAATAATGTAAACCAGCAAATCGCAGCTGTGCAATTGTAGACCGATAGTATTCAAGAGAGAAAACACGCTTCCTAAGTAAGGTCGGCTATGGGCGACCGAGAAGCAACATTCAAGTGCCCCCCTATTGGTTTCATCTGAAAGCGGTTGGGGGGGGGGGTTTGAACTACACCTTCCATTGTCAAACAAAATATATAAACTGCATTAGTCAGGGCAGCATTGAATGCAACAATGTATGGTTAAAATGACCCTAATTAATGGCTGAACTACAATTTTCAGCATTCCTTACCAGACTGTTCTCATAACATATTTATTGCGGCCACAAAAGATACAATTTGGGTAACGCTTTAGTAAATGCCCAGTTAGTGATGCTGGGAGGTGTAATTCAATCATCAACCAAAACAATGAAAAAAAGTGCCAACTAAGATCAGGTTCACTACATTACACTCCTCCTGCAGCTCTGTTCAATGTTGTTTCTATAAATATGCCTTTGTTATGAGGTATGTTTCTACGCAATATTGAATGTATTGCAAGATATGTTATTAATTTGACAAAATGTATCCATTAACATCCCTTTAAAAAACAAAACGTGTTGTACAGGATCTGCGTAAAATCTTTACTATAATAAAATAACATTTAAAGAGGAAATAAACTAATAACAGGGCTACAGACATTTTAAAGGAAATTGTTGGAGGGTATGTTTTAACCTGGGACACAAAACTTAGACCTTCACGTTTCCCAGAAAAGGGTTGTTTTACGTTAAGCTTACCTAGTAGAAAAAACAGGAAACCAGAACTATATTTTCTATATTCAGTCTTGGTCTGCCAAAAGATCACCATAGGTAATAGAAAGTGCAAAGCACAGTTACAAATACAACCTATGGATCAGTCTAAATGAGCAGTGATAAAGGGAATTTAGCTACCCATACTCAGGCAGACATACTTCCGATCAGATATAGAACTACAAAAAACAGGAGCAAAGGACTCTTGAACAGATTCGCACATGGCACACCACATAGGACAGCATAAAGACATTTATTGGTACCCACAATATAAATCACAAATGCTAATCAAAAAATCTAAATGTCTGCAGGTCCATTATAGATTGTCAGCTTTGTTTTAAATATAGGTGTTGGGACAAGTCATTGTAACAAGTGTCTGTAAACAAATATTTACAGGGCACGTCCACCCCCAAAACTAAAATTACACCCACTACAGACCCCACTGTGTAGTGTTAAATACTCACTTTACTACTCTGCTCCTTATGGTTCTCTTGCAGTGCCTGTTCAAAGTCCCAAAAAGTGAAGAGTCGGAGCTATTGTGTATAATCCAGTCCCTACTGCTTCCTTGTCCTCCCTAAGACTCTTCCCAGATTAGCCATCCCAACAGAATTGCCACCTTAGGTGATGAAGTGGAGGGGGACAGCTCAAAATTGGCGTGTATGGAGCAGGCTAATCCCTTGAGCACCCAGGGGACTGCCACCTCTAATACAAGGGAGGAAGAAAGGGTCAGGAAGGTTAGGCAGGTGATTGTGGTAGTAGACTCCATTATTAGAAAGGTAGATAGGGTCATGTAGAAATATCATTGGTTCACATAGGTGCCAATGACAAAGTTAAAGGAGGTCCTTAAAGGAACACTAAACTGGTATTTTTTTACTACATTCCATATGTTTATATTATTCACAGGGAGGTGAGAATGCTTATTCCCATCTCCCTGTGAATAATAGAACCCTCGGGGGACACTGGAACTTACCTTACCGCCGATCCACTCGCAGTACCTTCTGTACTGACAGCCGCGCTGCCCGACCAAGCCCTTACCTTTGGCGCATGCACGCCAATACAAAAGATAGGCGCGTGATCGAATTAAATAAGGTTAATAAGTAAATCCCCTGGACCAGATAAAATACCTACTCGGGTCCTTAGAGAACTAAGTTCAGTTTTATATAGGGCATGGTTTCTTATTTTTGCAGATTCCCCTTATGTCTGGAAGTGTTCCTCTGGAAGCTGGTGTAATTCCAATATTCAAAAAGGGTAGTCTTTCAAAGCCTGGTAATTACTGGCCTATAACAGGAACATTTTCTAGAGTGTTTCAAGGACTGACCTTACAGAAAATAATCAACATGGACTTGGGAGGAATAGATCTTGTCAAACTAACTTGTCTGGCTTTTATGAGAAAGTAAGTAGAAATTTCTACTCTGGCATAGCAGTAGATGTAGTATACTTGGATTTTGCAAAGTAGTAATAGTAGTAGTATTATACTTGGACTTTTGATACAGTCACCCATAGGCGACTAATGTGTAAGCCAAGGTCTGTTGGGCGGGGTGGCATATTTGTACATGGATAGAAAGTTGGTTGATGGAAAGGATGCAGAGAGTAGTTGTTAATGGGGCTTCCTCAATATGGATTAAAGTTCTAAGTGAGGTGCCACAGGGTTCTGTGTTGGAGTCGCTTCAACCGTTGCAGGTGGCTTTAGATAGATTGTCACATTGGAATGCTAAGTGGCAGAAGAAATTCAATGTTGATATATGTAAGGTGATACATTTTAGACAAAAAAATCCTTGTGCTACTTACCGTATATACTCGAGTATAAGCCGAGGTTTTTAGGTTTAAAAATTAACCTAAAAACCTTGACTCGGCTTATACTCGAGTCACAAGGAACTTACCTTCAACCAGAGGCAGCCGCGAGTCCAGCCGGCAGTTCCCAGTAGTTCTTCACGGTTGCGCGATGACGTCATCACGCACGCTTCGCAGCCGCGAAGCAGTAATGGGAACTGCCGGCCGGACTCGCGGCTGCTTCTGGATTGCAGAGAGAGGAAGACTGAAGACCAGGTACGGTAAGTGAGCTGGGGGGGGGGGGGGGGACTGGGGGGACAGTATGCCATGCAGACACCCACATTACCTTTTTACTATAGGTGGTTGGAAAACAAACTCCCAGCAACCAAGCATGCTGGGAGTTGTAGTTTCCAAACATCTACAGTGGAAAGGTATTAGGGTGGGGGACAGTATGCCATACAGTAACCCCCAATACCTTTCTACTATAGGTGGTTGGAAACTACAACTCCCAGCAACCAAGCATGCTGGGAGTTGTAGTTTCCAAAACATCTACAGTGGAAAGGTATTAGGGTACTGTATACCCTCGGCTTATACTCGGGTCAATCATGGTTTCTAATTTTGGAGGCAAAAATTGGTACCTCAGCTTATACTCGAGTCGGCTTATACTCGAGTATATACGGTATACTATAAATGGCTGTGTTAAGTGAATCCCTGTTGGAAAAGGATCTTGGTGTTTTGGTGGATAAACTTAAAGGTAGCATGCAATGCTAGGCAGCAAGACAATAGAGCCAGAGCAAGACAATAGAGCCAGCAAGATATTGACTTGTATAAAGAGATATGTCTTCATGGGAGAAAAATGTTATTCTCCCTCTTTACAAAGCATTGATAAGACCTAATTTGGAATATGCAGTGCAATTTTGGAATGCTGTGTACAAAAAGGACATCTTTGAAATGGAGGGTTCAGAGAAGGGCAACTAAAATAATTAAGGGAATGGAGGAGCTTGAATATGAAGACAGACTGGATAAGTTATAATAAACAGGGAGATTCAATAAAAGTACTTATCATTAAAAATGGTGCCAATCAGATATTAGTAGGGGTAGGGACCCTTTACACCAGTAGCAAGAGAAGTTCCTATATGCTACACCAAATGGTTCCTCCAATCCACACACAATTCCACGTAAGTAAAATGATGTGTGTAGTATATAAAAGGCACAGACTGGATGCTGTGAAAATTGTAGACTTTATTGTAACAAACATGTGTGCTACATGTTTCGGACCAAAGTCCTTTCTCAAGTGCTCGGAAGTTGGTCCGAAACATGTAGCACACGTTTGTTACAATAAAGTCTTCTATTTTCACAGCATCCAGTCCGTGCCTTTAATATGCTACACACATTTTACTTACCTGCAATCAGATATTCATTAACATTGGAAAGCTAACATCTGATTGGTTGGGGCAAAATTAGCACCATTTTTAGCGATAAGAACTTTTATTGAATAACCCTGTAAGTATACTAGAGAAAAGACACTTGCGTGGGAGATATGATTTCTGTGTATAAATACATTAACGGGCCATACAATACACCATCTGGGGCATTGTTCACCAAAAGAACATGTCAGAGGACATGCGGACATCCCTTAAAGTAAAAAAAAGCTAACATCTGATTGGTTGGGGCAAAAATTAGCACCTTTTTAGCGATAAGAACTTTTATTGAATAACCCTGTAAGTATACTAGAGAAAGACACTTGCGTGGGAGATATGATTTCTGTGTATAAATACATTAACGGGCCATACAATACACCATCTGGGGCATTGTTCACCAAAAGAACATGTCAGAGGACTGCGGACATCCCTTAAAACGTGAAGAAATTTAGTCTTCAAGTTCAGAAAGGGTTTTTCACGGCAAGTACGGTAAAATTATGGAACCGTTTCTACTGGACGTTGTGATGATTTTAAAGCTGCAGGTTCCAAATGAACATAACTTGATTTTACAGTGCACTTATCCTATAATTTCTCAGAGACCCCTGCTACATATGGGATTACCATATTCTCCCCCTAGCGTAAAATGTTTAACATATAAGATTCCCCAAGGGCTCCCAGCCCCAACCGCTAGATTTGTATCTTTAGAAAGCTCCCCAAACTTTACTTACCTCTCCTCTTTCCTCCGGTGAAGTGAGCTGCCGGCAGCCGCGTTGACCACTAATTAAAATCATATAAAATCCTTTGGGAGGGCTCTATACCTTTATACTTTTGTTTATTGCATCCTGTAGCAGCACCCAGGCTATTTGTTTACCTTGGCAGGAGCGAGTCCTTTGGACTGTTTATCTCTCATATTATATAAATAAATTTAGAATTTCATGGGGAATACATTGGGTTTTTCAGGTACTATGTTGGTGGGCGTGCGTAAAAGTAATATACATAGGGACAGTGTTTATGTGTTGTTTAAGCACTAAACAAATAGTTTAGGGTATGGTCTTTTGCCTCCCAGGGAGAGTACCTTTTTGTATTAGGTTAGGATTGATGCTAGGATACTGCCGTGAAGTGGCGTGTTGGCTTTAAGCATGTTTGTACAAACAATGTAACCAAAGGTATCCATTTTTAACCTGAATATGATTATTTTTTGTGACCTGTATATGTTTAAAGGGCATGTCCACTCTTCCAAAAAATGTTTTATATAATATTCCCCCTGTCCCCCCAGCCCCAACCGCTATATTTTTATTATTAGAAAGTGCCCCAAACTTTACTTACCTTCCCTCTTTCCTCCGCCGCGCTGTGAGATCCGTGCACTCTCCTGCTTGAGCCTCAAACAGTAATGCCTGTGAGTTCTGTGAACTCTCTCACAGGCATTATTGTTTAGGCTCAAGAGGAGAAAGCAGAGGAAAATCTCAGAGGGGTGGAGCTTAAAATCTAGCAACCAGTAACAAGATGTCAGCAACTTTCAAGGCACAAAGGTAGGCTATGGAGGGGCAACAGTACTTTTAAAGCTGCAGGTTCCAAATGAACATACTTGATTTTACAGTGCACTTATCCTATAATTTTCAGAGACCCTGCTACATATGGGATTACCATATTCTCCCCTAGCGTAAAATGTTTAACATATAAGATTCCCCAAGGGCTCCCAGCCCCAACCGCTAGATTTGTATCTTTAGAAAGCTCCCCAAACTTTACTTACCTCTCCTCTTTCTCGGTGAAGTGAGCTCCGGCAGCCGCGTTGACCACTAATTAAAATCATAAAATCCTTTGGGAGGGCTATACTTTTAACTTTGTTTATTGCATCCTGTAGCAGCACCCAGGCTATTTGTTTACCTTGGCAGGAGCGAGTCCTTTGGACTGTTTATCTCTCATATTATAAATAAAATAGAATTTCATGGGGAATACATTGGGTTTTTCAGGTACTATGTTGGGGCGGTGCGTAAGTAATATACATAGGGACAGTGTTTAGTGTTGTTTAAGCACTAACAAATAGTTTAGGGTATGGTCTTTTGCCTCGGAGAGTACCTTTTTGTATTAGGTTAGGATTGATGCTAGGATACGCCGTGAAGGGGTGTGTTGGCTTTAAGCATGTTTGTACAAACAATGTAACCAAAGGTATCCATTTTTAACCTGAATATGATTATTTTTTGTGACCTGTATATGTTTAAAGGGATGTCCATCTTCCAAAAAATGTTTTATATAATATTCCCCCTGTCCCCCCAGCCCCAACCGCTATATTTTTATTATTAGAAAGTGCCCCAAACTTTACTACCTTCCTCTTTCTCCGCCGCGGGACGGCAGCGGCGTCTGTGATTGGCTGAGCGGCAGCCAATCACGGACGCAGCTGCCGGGAGTTCAGTGCGGCGGGAGGAAGGAAAGGGAAGGTAAGTAAGTTTGGGGCACTTTCTAATAATAAAAATATAGCGGCTGGGGCTGGGGGGACAGGGGGAATATTATATGGAGAGGATTTTACGCTAGGGGGAGGGATCGAAAAAGGAGGGAGAGGGAGAAGGGCTGCAGTACGATGCCAAACTTCTCCCGGAGGCCAGATAGGAGGCAGAGCCCTATATGGACTATGCTATCCTCCTGGTGGGCAGTTTTTGGGACTTTGGGGGGGGGACTAAAGGAGAAACATATGGAGCTGGGATGTGAGGTAAGGATTTTATACACTACATGATGGGGAATTACTGGGGGGGATTATAGTTTGTGGGGTGGACATGCCCTTTTAAACACTTTATAACAAAAGAAAATGGAATATGTGTATTGGCCAACTGTGATGATAATCATGGCAATTAGAGAATATATATAATATTATTATATGATCCATATATAATAGAACACATGAATGTATTCGGTTGTGACTTAATATTTTCTCTTTTTCAGACCATTCTCTGTAAACCCTAGAGATAATTGTGTGTGAAAATCCCAGTTTCCAACAGGCCCTTTGGGTCCCAACAACCATGTCACTTACATACCCTTTCTTCCCAGTTCGATGCTTTGTTGTTTAAAACTTCTGTAAATTGTCTTCACGTCTAGATACATAAATAATTTGAGTTGCTGCTGTAATTGGCTAATTATTCAATTATAGACCCTTTGGGTAAACACAATATTTATCCTTTCTGGATGCTAGTAAATTCAAATTGCTAATTTACATATTTGTTGTGTGGTTCTTTATGTCTTGGTGAAAGCAGTTGTAATTCTCGGGAGGGTTGGTGTTGTTACGGGTTGTCTATCAGTATTGTTTGAGAGATTTATGTTGAAATCCCCTGCTACAATTTTCAGGGAGCCTGGAATATTTGAGATTTTAGTTAGTAAGGAGGATAGAAATTTTTTTGATCTACATTGGGGGCATAGAAGTGTATAGTGTGACTTGTGTGAGTCTAGTTTCCTTCTAATATGATATATCTTCCGTTAGGGTCTGCATGTTGTTTACACAGTTTGAATGTGTTTCTGTGAATGAGTATGGCAAATCCTGCTTTGCGTGTGTTATTACAGCTGAGTAAGTTTGAGGGTATGTTTTTTGAATGAAACTCCAATGATCTGTACAGGAGTAGTAGTGTGTTTCCTGTACCAAGAGAATATCGGCTTTAAGCTATTGGCTCTCTGTGTCAGTAGCCACCTCTCGGTGGACCTTAGACCATTTAGTGATATTATTTGCACCATTGGGGGGGTAAAAGGAAGGTGGCAGCTGCAGGTGTGGGCCGAAAGGCCGAGAGGACCCCCCGCCTGGGTATAATGGGGTTTTAAACATTACAGGTGGTGAGACCTTCTCAATAGCAATGGAGTTAAAAAAAAAGAAAAAAAACAACAACAACAGTTAAAACATCTAACCAACTTATATAGATTGAAGGTCAAGGGGAGATAATGTCCCATTGGCCTGGAGTGGAAGGGAGGATATTCTTTGTGGGGGTTGTCCCACCAGGTGTACGATGGACCCTGGTATGGGGAAAAATCCACTCGATGGGATATTGATACACTTTAACACTTATCATATCAACTTCCCCTTTAATGCGTATCATATCAACTTCCCCTTTAATGCGTATCATATCAACTTCCCCTTTAACGCATATCACACCAACTTCCCTTTTAACACGTACCACACCAACCTCCCCTTTAAGTTTAAAGTGGATCACATTAACTTACCCTTTAATAATGGGGTATAAAATCTACATTCATTTATTTTTTAGGGTAAAACAAATTTTGATATTTGCAAATATCCCCTTAATAGTGACTATGTGGCACAACAATAACCCTACATTTAAAACTACTGCAATCGATCAAATGAAATTGACACACAATTTCCCCCAGAGAAAATAATTTCAGATGCCACACTGACATAAAATGTATGCTTGCAAAAAAAAAATGACACAATGGAAAAGAAAAACACTTTCAGAGTTATTCAATAAATGTTCTATTGTTTAAAATGGTGCTAATTTTGCCCCAACCAATCAGATCTTGTTTAACATTTGAAAGTAACATCTGATTGGTTGGTTTGTTGATCTAGTCTACGTTTATAAAGTGTAATATACAGCTATCAGGGTAGTCCTGACTAAGGCTGAGGCCACACTGCAACGCAAAGGAATCACGCACAAAATCGTGCGCATAAAATAATATGACATATTATTTTAAAAACCCTGAAGTAGGCAATTGAACAGCGGAATAGAAAACCTGGAAAATTAAGCACGTAGGTTATAATGCTTGCCTTTTAGCATGATCTATTAAAGGGCATGTCCACCCCCAAAACTAACTTTTATATTTTTTTGGCCCAAATAAGTGCTCCAAAACAAACTTTACAGCATGTAAATCGGTCCAGTGGTTCAAAAGTTACAGACCTTTTTAAGTGTCATAATCTGCAGCATGGACCAATACAGCGATGAACAGAGAAAGGTTACATTACCTTGCCTCTGTTCTTTTCATGTTCTTGAGCATGTCTGTTAACATCCAGCAATAAGAACAGAGGAAGTTGATCAGTAATGGTCTGACCCCTGGATCCTGCCCTCTTTTCCCTCTCAACCAATCACAGCTGTAAAGTTATGTGTACTGAAAAATCCAGGATCAATAGCTGGAGCCAGCCCAGAGAGAGAGAGAGAGAGAGAGAGAGAGAGATGAGAGAGAGAGAGAGAGAGAGAGAGACAGAGAGAGAGAGAGAGAACACAGGCAAGAATTTTTTTTTTTTTTCCTAAGCTGCAGCTCGGGGTCATCTAAAGAGGAAGTGGAGAGGAAGTGCAGCCTGATATATATCTCATTAATATCGGGCAAGGCAAATGATTTTTAGAAAAATGAACATGGCGTTTGAGGTTGGTGCTATTATATAATGAACATATAAAAAGTTATTTTTGGCTGGACATACCCTTTAAGAATAATACAGTACTTACGGTGGGTGCTTATTCAGGCTCCCAAGAAATTACTACTGGTACATTTGAATATACAAGCTAATATTGCACACATGTTGGGTGAACTGTTTTCCATTATTTCTTTACTTTGTTGGAAAACCCCATTCCATTCTCCCCCTCTCCCATAAAGTGTACTCTACCTAACGTAAGAAAAAAATATGATCAGGCTACATTAATGAATGCATCTCTTTGCATAATGAACAAGAACAGCAAATCTTTAAAAAAAATCAAGGTTTAAGGGTATGTCAACCCTTCAGAAAAATTTTTAGCAAACATTGCCCCTGCCCCCCCAGCCCAACCGCAATATTTGTAATATCAGAAAATGCCCAGAACTTTACTTACCTTCCCTCTTGCCTCCTGCTTAAGAGAAATGTGCGGCTGCCGGGAGTTCATTGCGGCGGAGGAAAGAGGGGAGGTAAGTAAAGTTGGGGCCTTTTAATAAATAAATAGAGCGGTGGGGCTGGGTGGGGGGATAGGGGGAATATAATATGTAAATGGATTTACAATAGGGGGAGGGAATCCTAATCGGGAGGGAGGGGGAGAAGGGCTGCAGAACGCATGCCAAACTTCTCCGGAGGCCAGGTAGGAGGCAGAGTCCTATATGGACTGCCTGGGGGCAGTTTTTGGGACTTTGGGGGGGGACTACAGGATAACCGTATAGTGGATGTGAGGGTGTGAGGTAAGGATTAAACTACACTACATGATGGGGCCAGTAGTGGGTGGGATTATTAGTTTTGGGGGTGGACATGCCCTTTAACTAGAATGGGAAAGTTTAAGTATAAACTTAAATGTGGCTTTCTCAGTGAACCATTCCTTTAATTGACTGACAAAACAGGCCAGATTACTGATAATGAAATTGCTGATACATTAGGTAAGCTATCTAAAAAAATATCTGTTTACTTAACTTACTGTATATCCATCTGCTGCCCTTTTGACAGGATACAGATGATATTTAATTTCTCAAAGTATGTGTTAGATTTCAGAAATATGTTGCGTTAACCACAGAATAAAACAGTCCTAGCAGAAGTCAACATGGCAACTACTTAGATATCCCAAAGCTCAACATTTGATTTATTTCTGGAAAGTTCTTTCTGCAGCTAGTACATCTATATTTGGCCAAAATAAACAAAGGTCAGTGGTTTTGTTCTAGTATGTTTGTCAGTTTTCTTCCTCATGCATATACCCTGTACTTTCTGGTTTTATACGTAATTTATAAAGTTTTTCCAGATGCCAAAATAATTATATCCGCACACTTAAAGGAAAACTAAAGGCTAAAGGATTGATGCAAAAAAGTTGCAAAATATTTCTAATCTGCAGCACCAACCAAATGTTATCAACTGCAGTAACCCAAAAAAGGTAACTCTGGTTGTGTGTTGCAAATTAATAGCATGGCCATTCTTTTGCTTCAGCACTAAATATACAATCATTTAAAAATACGTGATGATGTGATTATGTCCTATTGTGCTAATTACAGCACCAGAATGTGAAACTGGTATCAAGAACCAGGTCTGGTACTGACTGGTACTAGCCCTATCTCTATATGGGACTTCACATGGAACTGTGGACATTTTATCTGCATTTAGGGTTGCACACTAGTGCGTTTTTGGCATTTGCGCCCGTGCTTTCTCTCGCGTGATTTTCGCTAACATGGAAATTGCAGGAACGTGAAAATTGCTGCGATTTCCGATGTGCTCGGTTTGCGCATGTGTTTTATTAATATGAAATTACAAAAACGCATGCGTGACAACGCACAGAACTTTAGTGCGTTGTAGTGGGGCCTCAGCCTTAAGGGTCTATTTGACAAAGCCATGTGGCTCGTTTTTATAGTATTTTTATGTAGTTGGGTGATGAGGTATTTGATATTGTTATGGTATTGGTATTTGTAATTTTTGATATATGTAAAATATGAGTATGTGTCTCAATTAAAATACAGTTTTATATGCAGCAACACACTGTTGGAAGTCTCAGTGTCTGCAGGTATATATATAAAGGGTAAGTCAGAGTGCTAGTTTTGGGAAACTTGGGGCATGTCTATGAGCCACAGATGTGTAAATGTTAGATGTGGATATGTAGTGAACATATATGGCCTGTTGGCGCACCTTTCTTGCCTGACAACCAGGGGGCCGCAGTAACGATATAGACGTAATACAGTAAAGGGAAAATACAGTGCAAAGCTTTACCTTTAAATTACACACTGTTACTCTTATTTTCTAAGCCATTGACAAAGCTTACTTTTCCACTTTACTTTCTGGCTCCCCCCTCCCCACTGTAATCTCATTCAATCCATTACTCCCGTGAGACTTGCTGGAGAAGAATCGCATTCTGTCATTTTTTTAAAAATAATTAAAAACTGCTCTGCTAGCTGTATATTACACTTATAGCAAAATGTGGACCGGTACGGGGACTGGATTAGCAGCAGTGTTGCCAAGCTAATTTCAAAATTTTAACAGACAAGAGGGCAAAATTCCTGGACACCCAAGAATTTTTACAAACGGGGTGGAGTAAATAATGCAGCTAAGCACCTCTTTTCAATGATTATCTTAGAGAAAACTGACCATTAAAGTGCATCTAAACTGAAAAAAACTGTCCCCTATTAATTTAAAGGGAAAGTCCAGCCCCAAAATGAAAACTTAGAAATAGAAAATATACAGGTAAATCACCCCCAAAAACCTAAACGGTAATAGTTTGAAATCTGAAATATTTAAATATAAGCTGAAATCCTGCACAATGTCCTGTTGCCCCTGTTTCTGCTTCCTGGTTCTTCCAATTAGCAACTGTCAGTTATGCATTTGACAGTTGACATCACAGCCAATGAACTGAATGTTAATCCCCTGTTTGCCTCTTTCTGAGCATGCCCAGGCTCAGTACAGGCTCAGTACAGGTTTCTAAATTGCTCAGTTTCCATGAGGCATCCAGAAGCATGGCAGGCATACAGTAATGAATAAGTAGGATATATCAACATATTTTAAAGAGGCCATTCTTTCTAAAAGACATTACTATGAAGGTGGAGTTGTCCTTTAAACATCTTACATTTCAGCTGTCAATAAAGTGCATTATAATCTTAAACTCTTCTGCTCTGTGCAGTTTTCCTGTCTTCTACTGGGTGAACTGAAAGACTAACTGTAAAGCTGGTTTGTGAGCTGGAGGTCTGAATGTAAATTTGGTTTGTGAACTGGAGGGCTGAACTGTTAAGCTTATTTGTGAACTGGAATGCTGACTATAAAGTGGTTTGTTAACTGTACAATCTCAAATATACAGGGTTAGTCAATAAAAGTTCTTATTGTTTAAAATGGTGCTAATTTTGCCCCAACCAATCAGATGTTAGCTTTCAAATGTTAAATAAGATCTGATTGGTTGGGGAAAAATTAGCACCATTAAAAACATAAGAACTTTTATTGAATCTCCCTGTTAGGACTAACAGGGAGATGTTATAAAAGTTCTTATCGTTAAAAATGGTGCTAATTTTGCCCCAGCAAATCAGGTATTAGCTTCAAATGGTAGCTAAGATCTGATTGGTTGGGGCAAAATTAGCACCATTTTTAACGATAAGAACTTTTATTTCATCTCCCTGTAAATGTCAGTGCTGTGGTGCTGCAGCTGAACATGTCCCACTCCCAGACTGACCATATATTCTCCAGAAGACTGACAGCATTGAGTGTCACATTCTCTCCCCAGACTCCGTTCTTCCCAACCCAGTTGCTACAGCCCTCTAAGCCTGTGTACATTAAAATGGCAAATTAACAGTCACATGTCGATGCCAGTGGAAAGGAAGATTAGATTCAGACTTGCTGGAGGAGTCGGCACGGCGGACGGGCACGCCAGTGATGCAAGGGACATGTTCACGTCATACGCCGTGTAAATAACGTAATGCACAGTGCACACCGGGAGTCTTCGGGACGGCTAATTTTCAACAAATGTTTTTTACCGACTTCACGACAGACCCATTTTCCTGCATTTTTCACTGTCCGTGAAATAACGGATGGTTGGCAACCCTGAAACAAAGCTCCGCCTCTATGTATATAATGCGATGATGTCGAAAGGGCTAACACTGCGGCAAATTAATATTTGTGGCATTGAGCTTGCAGTCATGATCAATGTGTTCGAGTAAACTTCTTGCACGCTTTTTTAAATTTTATGTGAGTATGCCATCTGAATTATGTTTTCTGGGGGACATTGTGTCAATAATTCATTTTGGCTGATTGCAGTACTTTTATATTTTTTTTGTAGACTTTATGTAGAGTTTATTGTTGTGCAACATAGTCACTATTAAAGGACAAAGTGAAATAAACAACTTACACATTGTATTTTTATATAATACATCTTTTCTGAGTGACCATCAGCCCAATGACAGGAAGATACATGGTTTAAAAATTGAACCATGGGGGTTGCCATCTTGGCTCCTCCCCCTGTACCACCGGTATCGCACATGCCCAAAGGGACTGAGGATAAATAGCAAACTTACTCTATTTGCATGTATACTTACAATCAATACCCCAAACATTGATTTGACACAGTGTTAGCCCTTTAACATCTTTGCATTATATACAGTGGGAAAGCACTCGTTAATCCAATCCAATTTTATTAAGTGTAACATACAGCTAGCGGGGCAGTCCTGACAAATGACCGAATGAGATTCACCTCCAGCAAGTCTCACAGGAATAACATTGAACGAGATTTCAGTGAGCGGAGCAGGAAGAGGCAGCAAGTAATTGTGAAAGGTAAGCTTTTTTTTTTCTTTTTTTTATTTTTGTAAGCCAATGGCTTACAAAAATAAGAGTGACATAGTGTGTGATTTAAAGGTACAGCTTTGCAATGGACTGAACTTTGTTTAATACTGTACATATCCTTTAATGTTATAGAAGAGAGGTAATGTAAAAAAGAAGGTGCAAATGTTGCCAGTGCTTTTAATTTGTTGCAACCAATTAGAACATTAAATAGCAAGAGTAAAATTTTATCGCATCAGCACTTAAATGTGTAAGTCATTAATTTTAACAGAAATATGTGTCAGTGAGAAAGAGGGGGGAAAGGTATTTAATACCTGGTTGGCATTTACTGCAACAGCGCTTACTGAGTTCATACTGCTTCTCTGTGTCACAGTTGTGGTACTGAAATGAATGCAGAAAAAATAACAATCAAGCAACCTTAAAAGTAATAGTTAAATTATTTTGTTTTAGCAGAATTTTTTTGTTTTTTGAAGACAAATTTTGAGATCCTTAATTGCCGTATATACTCGAGTATAAACCGGCCGAGTATAAGCCGAAGTACTGATTTTTTTGGAGAAAAAAGTTAAAGTGATTGACTTGAGTATAAACAGAGGGTAGAAATTATGACCACTACTGCCTTCTGATACTGCATTGTTTTGAGGCTTTAGTTGCCCTTTAAATGGACAGCAGAATTCCCATGCATTAGTCCCATACAGTAATAGCCAAACCAGTATGACTATTACTGTATGGACCTACTGTATGGGAATTCTGCTGTCCATTTAAATGCACCTGAAGCCTTAAACAATACAGAATTAGAAGGCACTCTTTTTAACAATAGATACCATCCTCCTGATTTTGTATTGTTTGAGGCATTAGTTGCCCTATAAATGGAAGTAATCCAATACAGTAACCCACATTCCTTGGCACTCCAGATGTTTGAAACTAAAACTCCCAACATGCTTTAGTTGCGGGAGGTGTATTTTCCAAACATCTGCAGTGGCAAGGAATAGCCACTGCAGGGTTACTGTATTTCTTATACTGTAAAATATAACAAAAAAGGAGCTAATTCAAGTTCAAATTAAAAACAGTGCAGTGCAGCTGTTTGGTCTCCCTCTAAAGAGGGTACATATGCCCAAAAGAGGAGTGGACCTTATGTCTCTTCTTTTGCGACAGGAGACTTTTTGGATTTTGAATTAGGGACAAGAGCACCCAGAGGTCTGAACACTGTGTTCGAACTTCATGCTTTGCTGATGTCTAATTAGAGATTCATATAGGATTGGACAGCTCTTTACCAATCAGGTATAATATTCATGTGTATCTATATTTAAAATCACTTTTTACATTGATGTTTATGTAATTTTGAACTCAAGTAGATTTGTATTTATTCCTCTTCCCTTTAGATTTATAGGAATATGATACCATATTACAAGAATTCACCTATGCACTAATATATAAATCTATTGAACCTTTTCTTAAGTGGAGCAGACGGAATGACTCACATTTTTTGACTTTCATGTGGTTTTGAATGCCATACTATTTGTATCTTTTCTATATTAAGCTATTTGGTCTCCCCCACATACAAATCAGAGCACTCTTCACTGCACTACACATATAATATCTTTCTGTGTTTCGTTACTGGGTTTTTCAGATGTACCAATTGCTGCCTCACTGTGTTGTTGGGTTTAAAGCTGACAGTGTTTATTAAAAATTCTTCTTAAAGGCTATGTCCACCCTAAAAAAAAAATTTTTTTTATAAGGTCCCCCTGGGCTCCCAGCCCCAACCGCTATAATTTTTTTTTAGAAAGCCCCCCAAACTCTACTTACCTCCCCCTCGATCCTCCGCCGTGCTCCCGGCCCTCTGCTTGCAAGGAAATGAAGCAGAGGGCGGGGACCGGCAGCCGCGTCTGTGATTGGCTGAGCGGCAGCCAATCACAGACGCGGCTGCCGGCAGCTCACTTCGCCGGAGGAAAGAGGAGAGGTAAGTAAGAGTTCGGGGAGCTTTCTAAAAAAAAAATATGCGGTTGGGGCTGGGAGACATGGGGAAATGATTACATGAAGGGGTTTTATGCTAGGGGGAGGGATAATAGAACGGGAGGGAGGGAGGGGGAGGGAGAGGGAGGGAGGGAGGGGGGGAGAAGGGCTGCAGTACGCATGGCAAAAATCTACCTGAGGCCAGCTAGCAGGCAGTGTCCTATATGGACTCTGCTAGCCTCCTGGTAGTCATTTTTTGGGACTTTGGGGGGGACTACAGGAGAACCCTATGGAGCTGGGATGTGAGGTAAGGATTAAACTAAACTACATGGTGGGGCCAGTAGTTGGGGGGATTATAGTTTTGGGGGTGGACATGCCCTTTAAAGGATAAGGCTGCTTGAGCCTCAAACAATAACGCATGTGAGTTTCGTGCACTCTCCTGCTTGAGCTTCAAACAGTAATGCCTGTAGGTTCCCTGCAATCTCCTGCTTGAGCCTCAAACAGTAATGCCTGTGAGATCCGTGCACTCTCCTGCTTGAGCCTCAAACAGTAATGCCTGTGAGTTCTGTGAACTCTCTCACAGGCATTATTGTTTGAGGCTCAAGCAGGAGAAAGCAGAGAAAATCTCAGAGGGGTGGAGCTTAAAATCTAGCAAACCAGTAACAAGATGTCAGCAACTTTCAAGGCACAAGGTAGGCTATGGAGGGGCAACAGTACTTTTAAAGCTGCAGGTTCCAAATGAACATAACTTGATTTTACAGTGCACTTATCCTATAATTTCTCAGAGACCCCTGCTACATATGGGATTACCATATTCTCCCCCTAGCGTAAAATGTTTAACATATAAGATTCCCCAAGGGCTCCCAGCCCCAACCGCTAGATTTGTATCTTTAGAAAGCTCCCCAAACTTTACTTACCTCTCCTCTTTCCTCCGGTGAAGTGAGCTGCCGGCAGCCGCGTTGACCACTAATTAAAATCATATAAAATCCTTTGGGAGGGCTCTTACCTTATATACTTTTGTTTATGCATCCTGTAGCAGCACCCAGGCATTTGTTTACCCTGGCAGGAGCGAGTCCTTTGGACTGTTTATCTCTCATATTATAAATAAATTTAGAATTTCATGGGGAATACATTGGGTTTTTCAGGTACTATGTGGTGGGCGTGCGTAAAAGTAATATACATAGGGACAAGTGTTATGTGGTTGTTTAAGCAATAAACAAATAGTTTAGGGTATGGTCTTTTGCCTCCCCGGGAGAGTACCTTTTTGTATTAGGGTAGGATTGATGCTAGGATAATGCGGTGAAGTGGCGGTGTTGGCTTTAAGCAGTTTGTACAAAAATGTAACCAAAGGTATCCATTTTTAACCTGAATATGAATATTTTTTGTGACCTGTTATGTTTAAAGGGCATGTCACTCTTCCAAAAAATGTTTTATATAATATTCCCCCTGTCCCCCCAGCCCCAACCGCTATATTTTTATTATAGAAAGTGCCCCAAACTTTACTTACCTTCCCTCTTTCCTCCGCCGCGGGACCGGCAGTCGCGTCTGTGTGATGGCTGAGCGGCAGCCAATCACGGACGCAGCTGCCGGGAGTTCAGTGCGGCGGAGGAAAGAGGGAAGGTAAGTAATGTTTGGGGCACTTTCTAATAATAAAAATATAGCGGCTGGGGCTGGGGGGACAGGGGGAATATTATATGGAGAGGATTTTACGCTAGGGGGAGGGATCGCAAAAAGGAGGGAGAGGGAGAAGGGCTGCAGTACGCATGCCAAACTTCTCCCGGAGGCCAGATAGGAGGCAGAGCCCTATATGGACTATGCTATCCTCCTGGTGGGCAGTTTTTGGGACTTTGGGGGGGGGACTACAGGAGAACCATATGGAGCTGGGATGTGAGGTAAGGATTTTATTACACTACATGATGGGCAATACTGGGGGGGGATTATAGTTTTGGGGGTGGACATGCCCTTTAACTTTAAACAAGAAAATGGAATATGGTATTGGCCAACTGTGATGATAATCATGCAATTAGAGAATATATATAATATTATTATATGATCCATATATAATAGAACACATGAAGTATTCGGTTGTGACTTAATATTTTCTCTTTTTCAGACCATTCTCTGTAAACCCTAGAGATAATTTGTGTGTGAAAATCCAGTTTCCAACAGGCCCTTTGGGTCCCAACAACATGTCACTACATACCCTTTCTTCCCAGTTCGATGCTTTGTTGTTTAAAACTTGTAAATTGTCTTCACGTCTAGATACATAATAATTTGAGTTGCTGCTGTAATTGGCTAATTATTCAATTATAGAACTGTGGGAAACACAATATTTATCCTTTCGGATGCTAGTAAATTCAAATTGTAATTTACATATTTGTTGTGTGGTTCTTATGTCTAGTCTGGTACAAAGTTCAATGGATTGCCATTCCAGCTGGGATATCTATATATATAGATATATTCATTATTAGTAAAAAAAAGCTAACATCTGATTGGTTGGGGCAAAATTAGCACCTTTTTAGCGATAAGAACTTTTATTGAATAACCCTGTAAGTATACTAGAGAAAGACACTTGCGTGGGAGATATGATTTCTGTGTATAAATACATTAACGGGCCATACAATACACCATCTGGGGCATTGTTCACCAAAGAACATGTCAGAGGACCTGCGGACATCCTTAAAACGTGAAGAAATTTAGTCTTCAAGTTCAGAAAGGGTTTTTCACGGCAAGTACGGTAAAATTATGGAACCGTTTCTACTGGACGTTGTGATGAATGGCAAGTTCATTGGATAGTTTCAAAAGAAAGCTGGATGAGTTTCTAAAAATAATGTTGCAGGTTACTGGTATTGATCCAGAGAGATTTCCGATTGCCACTTGGAGTCAGGAATGATAATTCTAGTGGGTTTTTTTTTTGCCTTCCTCTGAATCAACAGTTAGGCAGGAAATGTGGGTATTGTTGAGTAGGTTGGATGTATGTCTTTATTCAAACTAAAATACTATGTACTTAGGACCAGTACACACAAGCCCAATCAACTTGCTGCTATTATATTTTGGTTGATTGGTCAGATATAGCAACCAAAATAGGATCAGACTTGCCAATAAAACAGGGCCATAATTGTCCCATGTGTACTGGCCTTTCAAGGGCATGTCCACCCTTAAAAATTGTTTTTAATATGATGTTCCCCCATGTCTGGCAGCCCCAACCGCATATATTTTATTTTCCAAAAGCCCCCCAAACTCTTACTTACCTCCCCTCGTCCCTCCGCCGCACTGCCGGCCCTCTGCTTGCGAGAATGCAAGCAGAGGGGCGGGACCGGCAGTCGTGTGTGATTGGCTGAGCGGCAGCCAATCACGGACGCGGCTGCCGGTCATTCAGTGCAGCGGAGGAAAGAGGAGAGGTAAGTAAGAGTTTGGGGAGCTTTTGGAAAATAAAAAATATGCGGTTGGGGCTTGCCAGACATGGGGGGACATCATATTAAGGGGGTTTTTGCTAGGGGAGGGATAGTGAAACGGGAGGGAGAGAGAGGGGGGGAGAAGGGCTGCAGTACGCATGGCAAATATCTACCGGAGGCAAGGTAGCAGGCAGAGTCCTGCTAGCCTCCTGGTGGACAGTTTTTGGGACTTTAGGGGGGGGTCTACAGGAGAAACTTATGAAGCTGGGATGTGAGGTAAGGATTACACTACACTACATGGTGGGGCCATTACTGGGGGGGGGGGGGATTATAGGTTTGGGGGTGGACATGCCCTTTAAGGAATCACTTATTAGGTATAAAAAAAAAAAAGTTTCGGTACCCTTTGAAAAATTCTTATTCTGACAGGCTGCATCACGGGAACTGAAGTAATACACAAGACAGGCAATTTATACTTTGTTTGAATCAGAGTATAAGCAATGCACTGGGTGAGCGGTACAAATTCTTAACTGTATTACTGTATACCCAATTTAAGAGCAAATACCGAAGTACAACCCCCGCCCCCCCCCCCCCCCCCAAAAGTAAGGATAATGTCCCACTATGTGCTGGGCAATCAGTTTTCCATGTGTTGTATTTGTCCGCATTCAGGCCCATTTATGGGTTAACAGACATGCGATTCTCTATGCGTTTGTCTGCGTTTTCGTTCTGTTTGAGTTAGTGTGCAGTTTTTTTTTGAAAATCAACAAGAAATACCAGAGAAAACATTTAACACGAAGAAATTCACATAATCCACCTCAGCATTGATCCACATTTTGTACAGGTGCATAAACCCCAAATCTTTCACTAAAGATAGACACCATCCACAATAGTTATTGACACATTTGCATGAGTAAAGCAGTTTATATACTAGTGACTCACCCAAAGCTGTAGGTGGTCTTGGTGCAGCTTCCCCAGACCCATTGCTAGGTCTCACGCTCAAAGTAACATATACATTTTTTTAAAAAAATTACAAAACACACCTAAAACCCAAAAATAACTACCATCCATGACACCATGTAACTTACTTTGAATACAAATGGAAGGTCAGAAAAAAACCTAAATGAAATAGAACATAGCTCTAGGTCTGTTTAAATAAAATGCCAATATATTGAGATAGATGCATCAGGTTTTCACCCCTTCCACTTTAAAAGTATGCGCCCTTATTCCTGCAGTTGCACTCTTGAAGCAGTCTATGCACAAGTGCAGCATTCCTAGCTAACTAGCTCCAACAGGATTAACTAAAATACCCAACACTTTTACAATGAGATTTAATATCCCAATGGGATGACACAGGCTACAGGATTGGGCTAGCTTAACGGAAAAGTAAAGGTTTTGAACGAGTGGCAAAGGCCTTCAGATATCTTAGTGACAGGTGGATACATATGGAGAGATAATCAGCAGCGGCTCAACTACAACTCCCATCATGCATAGTCAGAGTGAAGCTTTATAAATCAGCTGCATCAGGCTGCTTCTACAAGTACTAATTACCTCGGTCCGGCCTCTCCGCCCCATGGCCTTTCTCAATCTATCCAGCCGCTCTCGCAGGGTAACCCTCTGGTGGAAAGTGAAGGCCGGGTGCAAGGAGGCCATGGTGAAAAGCAAGAGCAGCTCCTCTCGCGCGGCAGCGGCATCTCCTCCGTCCTCCTCCGTATCCCATCCGCCCAGCACTCTCTCTATCCCGACCGCCGGCAGCAACATACGGTACAAACGGCCGGCGACCTCCCTGCTGCTGGAATTGAGCAGCGCCAAGTAAGTGATGAGTTTGGAGCGGGAAATCGGTTCGCACAGGTCCCCCAGTAAAGGCTCCCCGGCCAGACCATTGGCCTTGTTCTCACACTCCCGAAGGTAATGGCAGTCTTTCCGGGCCAGGTCCTCTAAACACGAACCGAGAAAGCGGAGTTCCAGTGGGTTACACAGATCCAGAAGACCGTAAGCGAACTCCAGTCTGTTTGCCGGGCCCAGGGAGTGGACGAACCAATTGAAGACATCTTCCTTGTGCAGCGAGCTACCAGCAGCCGTTCTCCAATCACAGGGCGCGTTGCACATGGCCGTCCGCTCTTCCTCCTCATCCTCCTCGCCTTCAGATGCCTTGTGTCTGCTCTGCCTCACGGGAAGCTTCATCTTCAGCATTATCGTTCTCTCTTCCTAGCAGGCAGCATCCAAGAAGGCGAGTAGCTCGACGCAGTCGTCAAGGTCCGGAACAAATCCCCATGCCCTTGTCGGACACTTTCAGTGAGCTAGCTAGGGAATTTTCCTGTCAAGTTCAGACACAGAAAGCACTGGGCGTGTGAGAGGAACCATCGGCAGCAAGTACACTTCCAGAACGCTCCCTCCAGTACACTGCTTTCTACCGCCCGCCCCCTCACGTTACGCTCCATTCCAGCGTCAAGTAGAAAGCGTATGGGGAATATCGTGTTTCTGATTGGCTGAGCTAAATTCCCCGCACGTCAAAGAATCGGTCGGCGCGAATCATTAAATCGGTCTGAAAGTTGAGCTGTGTGCGGTTTGTACGGTCAGTTATCAGCTAGGATTCCTGTGGAAGACTTCAGGGTGCAAGTAGTGGGATACAAACGGGGCTGCTTTAACTAGGTACATACTATACAATCCTGACCGACCGTTCAAGGCTTTCGGCCAGGAGGAAGCACTGTTGGTCACGGCAAAAGTAGCTGCGTCCATTAGGTGCAACCGATCATGTGCTCCATAGAGGACCGATCGGTTGTGATTTTCCGACCTGTCTGATCGTTCATTTGTCCGATTTGAACAAACGATCGGTCGCGACCACAAAAGCCACCTTACAATAATTCGGCCTGACCGACCAAAGCACTGAAATGTTGGTCAGTAGGTCCGAATTACTGTATGGTGTACCTAGCTTAAAGGAATAGTTTACTGCAATAGTGAACTATCCCTTTTCTACACTGATTGAAGCCAGGGAGGTTAAGGAGCTATGCCTTACCTCCCGTTCTTCAATCAATGTTTAGATAACCAGGAACGAACTTCAGAAAATCTTACCTTACACGCGATCCAGCGGGGCCGCTTTGAAATTCCCGACTGCTTCCTGCTTCTGTTACACTATAACGCGCATTATCGGGCATGCGCGTTATAGCGTAACAGAAGCAGGAAGCAGTCGGGAACTGTCAGAGCGGCCCCGCTGGATTGCGTGAAAGGTTAGATTTTCAGAAGTTTGTTCCTGGCTATCTAAACATTGATTGAAGAACAGGAGGTAAGGCATAGCTCCTTAACCTCCCAGGCTTCAATCAATGTAGAAAAGGAATAGTTTATATTGCATTGAACTATTCCTTTAAGAGCTGCTGTTGTCCCTGTGCAATATGATCACATCTAACACATAAAAAGCAAACATCTGTTCTTTGCAGATTATTGGCAACCAAACTTTATGGGCAGAGGAGGATGGACCTCTGACAGTTCACAGTCAAAATGTGGCTACTCACACAAACGTTAAATTCTTTTGTGGCTCCAATCCCGATCTACTCCGTCTCTCGTGGAAAGCTGAATACTCAAACGTGAACAAATGCAAGAGAGCCCACACGCAGACACTTAGCTCTGAAACATGTTGCACATCATTAAAACTACTGATGCAGTTTAAACGTCTGCGTGTGGGCTCTCCTGCATTTGTTCACCTCTGACAGTTCACCTAACCCAAGGAATGTGTTTTTGCATGCATGTGTGTATGTCTCTGTGTGTATGTCTGTCTACATGCATGTGTATACATATGTATGTCTGCGTGTGCGAATGTATGTCTGTCTGCATGTGTGTATGTCTGTCTGCATGCATGTCTGCTTGCCTGCAGGTATGAGCAGGCACCAGATCGCACGCATGCGCAAAAATAACTAAAGTGTTGCTATAGTTAGATTCCTTGATGCAGAAGGGGGGACTCTGGCTGTGGGACAGATGGGGGGCCTGGCTATGGGACAGAAGGGGGACTCTGGCAGTGGGAAAGAGGGGAGGCTCTGGCTGTGGAACAGAGGGGGTGTGTGCGCTGGCTTTTGCCAGAGGGGTGACTCTGGCTGTGGGACAGAGGGGGGAATTCTGTCTGAGTATAAGCCGAGCTACTTGTTTTTACCTGTAAAACTGATTGACTCAAGTATAAACCAAGGGTTGACTTTCTTTCATAGACAACCCCATAGTTAGTTCCACAGACAGTCCTATAAAAAGGCTCATACACAGCCCCATAGAAAGTCCAATAAACAGCCCCACAGAAGGTCCAATACACAGCCCAGCCCCACAGAAATACCAATACACAGTCCCATAGAAAGTCCCATACACAGCCTCATACACCGATGGGTCCTGCATACCTTTCTGTGCAGCCTATTTGTTGAATCCTGTTACAGCTATCATTTTCCCCCCCTTTCCCTTGCAGTCTGGGCTGATCTGAGTGAGCAGGACAACTATTGCCTAACCCACCGATATAAAGAGGATTTTGTATGTTACAGTTTACAGCTTTTGTTTTCCCAGGGCTATGTGATTTTGTCCAGCTGCTCCTTCAAATATCCAGATCAGCCCAGGCCCAAGTATAAGCCAAGGGAGACTTTCAGGATAATTTTAAAGGTAAACTTTCTCTGCTTATACTGAAGTATTTACAGTTTTAGAGTAAATATGATGTGGCCTGCGTATTGGTCTGTACAAAATTACTTTTGGACAATTTGCCACCCGGGTTCCTACCCCTTTTGGCCATCAGTTGTGGATAAGGGCCTGCATGAGTTTTGAGAGTATCATCAGTGGTGAAAATGGGCCACAATTTTTGATTTTCAAAGGGAATCCCATTCTTTCCAGTAATTGGTTATAAACCGCACCTGCTTATTAGATGCAGTGTGCAGAAGTGAAGTCTGCTCTGTCTTTGTAACATTCTTTAAAGGGCATGTCCACCCCCAAAACTATAATCCCCCCCACTAATGGCCCCAACATGTACCTCACATCCCAGCTCCATAAGGTTCTCCTGTAGTCCCCCCCCCAAATTCCCAAAAACTGCACACCAGGAGGATAGCAGAGTCCATATAGGACTCTGCCTCCTATCTGGCCTCCGGGAGAAGTTTGGCATGCGTACTGCAGCCCTTCTCCCCCTCCCTTCCTCTCCCTCCCGTTTTGCTATCCCTCCCCTTACTATAAACCCCTTGCCCATATAATAGAATAACTTTCCCCAGCCTCAACCGCAAAAAAATAATTTTAAGAAAGTCCCCAGAACTCTACTTACCTTCCCTCTCTCCCCCGGCATTCTGAGAAGCCTGCAGCCGCATCCGTGGTTGGCTGCCTCTCAGCCAATCACGGACGCGGCTGCCGGTCCCGCCCCCTGCTTGCAGTGTCTTGCAAGCAGAAGGCCGGGCGTCGGAGGAGAGAGGGAAGGTAAGTAAACATCTGGTCACTTTCTTAAATTATTTTTATAGCGGTTGGGGCTGGGGGACTGTATTCTATTATAGGGCAAAAGTTGATAATAAGGGTGGACATGCCCTTTAAGCAGTTTTGGATAGCTTCTATGCTGGAAATGTGTCATGAGTCCCTCATCAGCTGCCCCTTGGGAATGCCCCTCAATAGCCTTTAAGGATGTCCACTAGTTGTGGTTGAGTATATCGAGAAATTCATTAAGAAAGGCCTTCGTTCCTTTTCATAGAATAAAGATGTCCTCAATATATCTCAACCACAACTGTATACATTTACAGGGAGATTAAATAAAAATTGTTATCATTAAAAATGGTGCTAATTCTGCCCCTACCAATCAGATCTTATTAAACATTTGACAGCTAACATCTGATTGGTTGGGGCAAAGTTAGCACCATTTCTAATGATAAGAACTGTTATTGAATTATCCCGTAAGTGTACTGTTCGTAATACTCAGAGAAAAAACTACTTTGTGTTCCTACCACCCTAAGAAAAGGTGAGTGTATGATGGGGCACATTTTGTCCCTATTGCAGTGCCTCTGACCTGGAGGTAGAAGCTGCGATCAAAGACAAAAAAATTGTTGTTTAGAATGAACAGTTTTAGAATAAAATAATTTTTAAAGGAGAAGTAAACCCAATTTTTTATACTCTAGAATCTGAAAACAACCCCCCTAAAAACACCAATAAGCTATAAAATACCACTCCTGTAAATTGTATTAAAGTAAATGTAAGTCTGTTAAGAACTGGATGAAGTATCTGTGTGTATGTGCAGTGTCATACCACACCTCCTGACCTCAGTCACATGCTTCCTTGCTGCATCTGTCCAGGCTAGAGATTATTAATGGGTGTGACCAACTGTAACAATTTCTGCCATAGCTAAGGACTGAGCATGTGCAGAACATAATGGTCGTTGACCAAACTGTGTGATACTAGAATACTGGCAAGTAAAGCACAAACCATATGTTATAATAACAAGGTACATTTCCCAGCTCCTGTATCAAAATGAGAGAGATGTTTTTGAGTTGGAGCTGACAGAAGTTGGCAAGGTGAGATCAGAATCTAGCATTATTCCCAGGCAGCGGACATGCGGAGATGGGAATGTAGGTGTGTTGTTAATATTAATAGTAAGACTATGGAGGGGAACAGATCGTGAGAGTGGGAAAAGGACAAGTTAAGTCTTGTCCATGTTTAATTTGAGGAAGCGGGAGGACATGAAGGCAGAGATGGCGCTAAGGCAGTCGGGGACCTGGGATGTTAGTGTGGTGAGATCTGGGGCAGAGATGTAAATTTGGCTATTATCCGCATACAGGTGGAAAACACTTAAGGTCCTACCAGAGAGATAGGAGGATAGCCAAGAAAGTGCAGTATCCTGGATAGGAGGCCAGGGTCTGAAGAAATAGTTATCAACAGTATCAAAAGCAGAGGACATTTGAATGTAATCATTGTTAATACGAATTATAGGGATGTTCTGTTTTTGGGGGTAAATAAACAGGAGACAAAATGGGCTTGAAATCCTGGGGTGTAATTATCTGAAATGTATATTTTCAGTGCACATAAAAATTGAAAATTTGTGTGCTAAGCAACACATTGCTTATATTCCAGCACATTGTTCTCTGTACACCAATTCAACTACAGACACAGGAACTCTGATTATCAATTACATATAAGTTGTTTTTAACTCAGCACAAATGTTCTGCTAGCATTTCTCACTAACCCAAAATATGATAAACCCTGGTGAATGGTATAATTACAGGTGAGATTTCTTTTTAACCATCACAATTAGCAGACTGTTCTACTGAGGCTTGTGTGTATTCATTTTAAACCACTAGAGGCATTATTTGAATGTATTATTTTTAGCTACCAAAGCAGTTGTTTTAAGGAGGACATTATAGCCTTCCTGATAATCTGTTGTTGAAATTATATTTAAGCAATCATACTTTCCTTTCTTTACCCTTTACTAAAGTAGTTGATTGTGTCAGATCATTTACCATATCACATAAAAGAAAAGACTTGAACTGACACTATTAGTCAGAATATGGGGCCGTCACTGGCACTGGGCCCCCTGCAGCCACATAGGCTCCCCTTGTAGTTTACCAGAGGGGTGGAGTGTAACCCACCAAGGTATAATTATATAACATTTTATTCATCACAACATTTCAGGGGATATCGCTCTTACCCATGTGATGTGGTTCTTGTTAAAGGGCAGATATAGTGGGGGAAAAAACTTGGTCTACATACAATGTACAGATCACGTAGCATAAGCTGTCTTACTTTCATCTTGCTGTGTGGCTTAGTTTCTTCACACTGGCAGAAGTTTGTACCATGCTGTGTAGTCCCCCTCCCCTCTCAGTCTAGTCCCCCTGATGCTGAAAACAGCTGTATGCAAAGTCCTGGCATGCTCAGTTGAAATGACTTGAAATTTAGTGCTGACATCATGTTGACCCCACTGAACACACCCCTCCCTTCCAGAGCTAGACTGCAAGCAAGCAAAGTGTGGGAGAAAGTTGCAGTTTGCTGAAGGGAGGGGCAGGGGGAGAAAGGAGAACAGGTGATGCAAGATTCTTTACACGTAAAGGTTCGTACACACGTGCGATGGCGGGTTCCCGACCCACAACGCATGATGTGTACGAATGGCCAATTATTGGCCGTGCACGGGCACTTTATCTTTCAAAACGGCTGCTCGTTCTGAGTTCATTGCCTGAATGAACTCGGCACGCGCGATCGCATGTGTGTACGAACCTAAATGCAATTCAGCTCCTATAGATTTTGGTTGCCCAGATGTCTGTTCCTGGACATAAATTCAAAATAAAAGTGTGTAGTATAGAGCAACCAAAAACTCAGACAACCCCACAGGTATTGCTATAAATAAACGTGCATTTATTGTGCACACCACGACATGTTCGGACAGTCTAGGTCCTTTCTCAAGTGTCTTTGAGAAAGGACCTAGACTGTCCAAAACATGTCGTGGTGTGCACAATAATGCAGTTTGTTTATAGCAATACCTGTGGGTTGTCTGAGTTTTTGTTGCTCTATACTATTTTCAGTACTGAACTCTGTCTGTTCTCTAAGTTGTAAGTTGTTATTTATTATTGTACCTAAAGTTCATATCTCTTCCCCTGGTTAGCTGAAATCATAATCACTGAAGAGAGAGGCAGTGTAGCAGCAGCTATAGTGAGAGACCTTCACAAACACAGTGAGACTGCTTGTTATCCTGATACATTTCAGTTTGCTTTATTCTATATATTTTTTAGATTGCGCCGTATGTCTTGTTTGGTATATAGTCTGTATAGTGTTTACTTGGTGATGTCCATTTGAGTCACTGGTTTTGTATGTACACGACATTTTTTTGGGGGGGGAGGGGCTGTTTTATAGTGTGTTATGCTCATATTGCTGGGTTAATGGTTTATTGATTGTGTTTAGCACTACAGCATTCGACTATGTGTGGCACATGGTGCATATAATGTGGATGAGGGAGTGTGTGACAGTACTACATGGGAGCTATGGATTGTGTAGGTGTGTGCCTTTGAGTGGCAGATGAGGTGTAGCAGCTCCTACAAATCACAGCATATTCAAAGGCTTATATCTTGGGGACTATGAAGAATTTAAAGAAACTAAAGGTACCCTGGTGGTTGGGATGACTTATAGGGTATATTAGAATTAATTAAAAAAAAAAAATTTAACTATCACTATAATTGCCCTTTAAAGGGTATGTCCACCGTTATTTTAAACTTTTATGTTTCCAGTTTAACTGAAGGACAGGAGATAAATGCGATATGTCTTACCTCATGTCCTTCAGTAAAACTTACAGGAGAGCAGAAGAAACTTATCACGTATCGCTCCAGCGCCGGCTTCACTGACAGTCTCCGCCGCGTCCACGCACACGCACACAATGCAAATGACTGTGGATCCGTCGGGGAATGTCAGTGTAGTCGGAGGCTGTCAACAGCGCTGGAGGAATGCATGGTAAGTTTCTTCTGCTCTCCTGTAAGTTTTACTGAAGGACAGGAGGTAGGACATATTGCATTTACCTCCTGTCCTTCAGTTAAACTGGAAACATAAAAGTTTAAAATAACGGTGGACATACCCTTTAAGCTTTTCTGATTTTGGATTTTTTTAGGGCTTTGCTCATTTATGATATATAGTATGCAATAACTCAGAGGCATATGTTTTTCAATACAATTCAATGTGTCCTGTTCCCACCAGTGCATTGGTTGAATAGCACTATGGTAATGCACAGCTGCATGCCTTTTTACACATTTTATTCTACACCCATAGAATTGAATGGGACAGTCAATAGGGCCATCACACCGCTTTTATTCAAGAATTTTTGCAAAGAAAAATGGACAGCAATGCATAAATAAACACATATCATGAACAAAGCTGTAGGCTACATTCATACTACACCAGAAAAAAAGTGATAACTTGCATTTCAATTTAGTGCATTTTAGTAATGTATTTGCGATAGGGGTATTATGTGTTGAAGTTTTTTTCCATGTTGCTTTTTTTCTTGTGTTTTTAAATTAAAGTAACAGCAGATAATTTGATGTGACTTTCTGGGCATACCATCTTTCAGGAGCTGTTGGAGAAAAACAAAAGCAGTATTTGGAGCTTGTCCTGTTTTTGTGCAATATTTTGGATATTATCTGGAGATTTTCTGCAGCAATGATTACAGAAGCTTGTGTAGTTGGTATAATCATTGCAGCAAAGCTGCGTTGATGACATCAGAACCATTATTGGGTCTATCCACTGATGGAACAGCGAGAAGGGAAAGGACACTTTTGACGACCTTAGACAACATCCAGACAACTTCTTCTCATAGGCAAGGATGCCCATAGAGAGGAAGATCTTGTTTCCCATGTTCTTTTTTGCGGTCTCCCACCTTATGTCTAGTAGTGTGTGTTTGGCTACAGTAAAAATACACAAGAAAAACACCAGTTTTCCCCACAGATATAATCATTTTTATTTATAATTAATGCATTTTTTATAAACATATATGATGAAAATATATTGTAGATTTCTATAAAAGGGCAAGTTGGCCAAATAAAATAAAAGCTTTTTTCAAAATATTGATATAAAACAATGACATTGTGTCATATTTACAAATAAGGACATTGTCCAATAAAACGTAATAAAAACATACAAAAGGGCATTATTTTAAATTCAGATTATTTTTGTTGACACATATTCTTAGTTAGTAACAATATATCTCAAATTATAGATTACGTAACATAATAAATATGTGATTGATTTTACATCATCATCTACTGCATATGCTGTCTTACTGTTCTTATTTAGTCTAAATAAAGTTTTTCTGTTACATTAATTTTATTGTGTCAGTTTCTAAATAAAGAAAAGGAAACTTATAACCTTATGCTTTTTCAATTACCCTATCCTTATCAGTCAACAATCTCATCCAGCTTTCATTGAGGTGTATATATTCAAGTAGGTCCACTCCCAGGGGATAATATTAATCTTTAAAAAATTATGCTAATGTGATATTAGAACTGTACCACCATTCCCACACGTTAGGATATTTATTAGGACATTTCCTATGCATATAATGCATTTCAAATATGATAAATCTTTAATTAGGTGTTTCCAGTTTTAAATTGTTGGAGAAGCCTAAGCCATCCATTGTAATATAATGCCTTTATAATTCTTTTTGCATATTGTCACGCACAGATCTCCATCTATTCTTTCACTTTTTTTTCACTGTTAAAAAGAAGCAATATTCAATGACCATCTTTTTTTTTTTCATACAGATTTCTAGGAAGTGGACGCCGTTACGCTGCATTGAACCGTGAATTCCGTCTGGGGAAGTCAACCTTCCAGACCACCTGTAAGTAGATATGGAAGGAACTGAGGCCTACCTACATGCTGTTTCCTTCTTGGGAAAGATGGGAGAAAATCAACCATATGTTTTGTAGAAGTCACAACTTCCCCCTGCATTGGTATACTGGATGGCAAGCAGGCCTGACTTGCCGTTCTCTTAAAAAAATTCTCTGTGGTTTTAAGGGCTGTTGTTGATGCAGATTATACATTTACATATATAGATACATACAAACACTAGAATTGTAGTGCACAAACAATTCTAATTTCATATTGGCTATATCTCCATAAGGTTGCTGCTTCAAAAAAAGCAATTAGTTCACTAAGTTGGCCAAATTATTGCTTATTAATGCTTATAATGTACAATGCTAGATAGCATTTGCTATGAAGTTTAAACTCACCGAACAGGATGCGGACATCTACGCATGTACTATATATAATGTTATAATGTTATCTCTCTATAGCCTCGTTAAAATTGACATAGCCTTGTTTGTTTATAGTAACCATGTTGTTTATAGGAACCTGGCTGGTTCACTTTTAGAAAGTTGGACCATGTATCTATATTGTTTAAATTTTTAATCATTGATTTTTAATGCTCGTCCGTTCAGACTGGTATTGTCCCATCCATCCGTAACCCCTCCCAGCTGGGATGGTTCTTGCGGGAGGCGGGCTATTTAACTTGCAGTATAGAGGACGCTAGGCGGAGCCTATGATTAAGGGAATTTCCTGTCCCGAAACGTGTCAGGCACTGTAGACTATGTTGCTTCCGTGTAAGTAATAAAGAAGCTTTTATGTAATTATAATCGTCCCAAGGTTTTATGTGTCGCTGATTGAATCTCGGTGTGTGATTCCCACCTACCTGGCGTTTTTAATTATAAAGACTGTTTTAAAACTTTATTAGAATAATAGGATACTGCAGTAAACATCAAACATCATCCTCCGGGAGAACAACTTGGAAACGCTTTCCAAGTTTTTCTAAGGATTGCTTAGCTAGAAGCACACATAGAAAGATCCTTCATTTGGCTATTTTAGGCCAAATTCTTTATAAAGACTGTTTTAAAACTTCATTAGAAGAATAGGATACTGCAGTAAACATCAAAAAATAATTATACTATTTTTCTTTACAAGTTTGACGGTTTTGCTAATCTTATATTGTAGAACTTTGGTTGTTAAAGGGCATGTCCACCCCCAAAACTACATTTTAACCCACTACTGGCCCCACTGTGTAGTGTTATAAAATCCTTACCTTACATCCCTGCTCCAAATGGCTGCCCTGCAATGTCACCACAAAGTCCTAAAAAGTAAGAAGCAGGAGCCTGGCCGTGTCCTAAATAGTCTCTACCTCCTGTCTCTCCTCCGGGAGAATTATGACATGCGCAGAGAAGCATTTTCCTCTCCCTCCCCCTAACCAAATCCCTTTTCTGACCATCACTACTTACTTTGCCTGTTTCCCACAGCGTTCTGTACTGCCGGAAGCCGTGTCCATGATTGGCTGCCTCTCAGCCAATCATGGACGCGGCTGCCAGTCCGGCCCCCTGCTTACAGTTTCATGCAAGCAGAGGGCCGTGACAGAACGCCAGGGAAAACAGGCGGTTGGGGGTGGGTGAGGGAGCCCTACACTACAGCAAATTTTTTAAAAAGGGGTGGACATGCCCTTTAAATCAGAGCCCAGGATAACCTTTGAACGAATGATCCTGACATGCAAGATTAAATTTGCTGACTGTGCCGCACACGGAATCGCATGCGAGTAGAGATAGAAAAACGCATGCAATTACGCAAACATTGCAGATTGCATGAGAAATTGCATCGCACCAGAAAATGTGCGTTGCTGCAATTGCAGTGTTCGGAAAAAATGCGTGCACAAGCGCATCAAAATCGCGTTAGTGTGGCCTACCCCTTATTCCTCTGTTATATTTATATTGAACATGTAATTTTTTAGCCATGAGAAAAGAACATTTTCCATCCTTAATATATGGCAGACAGCTGTACAAAAAACACGGATTTATATTATTTCTGTGGAGCATGAGTTTGGAATTTTAAGACTCCAGCTATTATATCCCCTAATGAATGCTATGGAATGTTAGAGCTGCATTATGCACAAGCTTATATGGTTTATGTTTTGTGTTGTATTTTACTTTGGACATATTACGTTTGGTTTAAATGTGTATACTACATTCTGAATTAGCCCTGATGTGCTAATTATCTTGTTTCATTTGCTCCTGGGATATTAGATGTAAATAAAAATCTTTATAATATATGTATTTATTTTTTTTATGCATAATGAGTTGTCATGTCAACGCTAGCTTTATAGTATTACATACTATAGTTGTTGGTAGGATTATAAACTTTACTTTTATGTGGAAGATAGTAAAATATTATAGTAATGCAAAATGAAATAATAACGGAGTGTTGTATAAGGGAATAAATACAATGCTATAAATGATAAAAATACATCACCAAGGCCTCAAATGAGCATAAGAAAGCAAAGGTTACTGGTAGTTACTGGTACTGGTGATTTGTTTCTAAGAACTGACATAACATAAACTAATTTTCTGCTGATAACAATATGTTGCTCACTTTCTGGCTGCTAAATACAAATATGTTACACTGCATCATTTGTACAATAGTTTTATAGAAAAGATAATTTGCCTGCCATGGGACAAATGGTGAAAACAACATCCCTTGCAGATATAATACATACAATAACTCACCATATTGGAAATAATACATTAAGAGGAAAATCCAATCGGCACTAATTTCCTCTCTCCCCTGGGTGCATACATTGTATACCTTTTTCTACTGCCTTAAAGTGTATTTCCACCCCCCAATCACAGAAGCCGCTGCTTGTCTGACCCCTTCTACATGCTTCCATGCACGAAAAAGGCATAGAAACAAGCAGAAGGCTGCTGAGGAAACGAAGGCTGGAAAGTATACTTTGTAAGGTCTGGGTTTTGTTTTTTTTATGGCCACGGGTGGGGGGGGGGGGTGAACATACTCTTTAAACATAGTTACCTTAAAGGGCACATAGTCTACCTGCCTTATAACCAGTAATAGTTTTATCAACAATGGCAATATAATTGGCTTTATGTTGTCTTTTCAAAACATATGCTCATAATGCCTTTTGTACTCTGTCTCAATTGGAATTCTTTGGTGAATTATTTTTGACCAGTCATTTCTATGCCATGTTTTTTGGTTCAGTAGATTGCTATGTCCACAGGAGTGCACGCTTCAGAACATTTAGGTCTCTCCCTGGGGTGTCTCTAGGGTTTGAGAAGATCGGGGGCACTTTATGTGCCATGCACAACGCAGTGAATTTTTTTTAGAACACACACCTTCTCTGCCCCAACTAAGCCACACCCACTAGGTACTTAACAGAGATAGACTGAGTGACAAAAAGCTAGACAAACATAGGCAAACCAAGAAATAGATACATAGCCAGGAAGTTATCAATTACAAACTCAAAATTTCAGTATATACTGCTAGCAGACTAGCAATTTTAATATATACTGGTAGCAAACTGATATTCTCATTACATACTGATAGCACACTGGCAATTTCATTATATACTGGTAGCAAACTGGCATTTTTAATATATACTGGTAGCAAATTGGCATTTTCATTAACACTTGTAGCACACTGGCAATTTTTTTATATACTGGTAGCAAACTGGCAATTTCATTACATACTAGTAGCCATGGGCATTTCATCACATACTGGTAGCCATGGAATCATGGAAGTCTAGATAACACCTCTTAGCCATAATGCAATCAACACCTTGCATTTAGAAGGTCCCTGCCATCTTGCTGTTATATGCTGATTAAGACAAATTCCATGGTATTTATTGCCAAACTATTCTTTTACAAGTCATTCTGAATTGAGAAAGACAGTCTGAAGACTACAGAAATTTCTTTGAGAACTAAACTTCAGGCCCAGTTGATTCAAACGAAGAGCACAGTCAGAAATAGTATGAAACAAACTTATTGCAAAGAGACTGACTATAATGGAAGTAGTGGTGGTGGTGATATCCACTACAATAAGTACAATAAGAACGTGAACGAGAGCAATAAACATAAAAACAATAACATAAACAACAAAAACAATAAAATGAGAAATAAGGAAGTTAAAGAGGTTTTTGATAGATTGTGTGGAAAGGGGGGAAACCAAAAATGAAAAGATCATACAGATATAGGTTTGTACCCAAGAGACTGAGAGATTATTTGTCTCGCAGTGAATATAAGAGTGGTAGAACTATCTCTAACAATGATTGGTGTCTTTTTAATGTTCTTTATAGGTGTGGGCGCAATAAATGTATAACTTATGGGACTATTAAAGGGCATATCCACCTGTTTTAAAAACTTTTAATATTTTGTAGGGATAGTTCCCCCATCCCCAACTGCTATAATCTTATATCCAAAAAATGCCCCGATAGTTACTTACCTTCCCTCTATCCTTCGCCGCACTGTCCAGGCCCTCTGCTTGCACGGAACTGCAAGCAGGGGGCGGGACCGGCAGCCGCGTCTGTGATTGGCTGAGAGACAGCCAATCACGGACGCGGCTGCTGGCAGTTCACAATGGCGGGGGATAGAGGGAAGGTAAGTAACTATCAGGGCACTTTCTGGATATGAGATTATAGCGGTTGGGGCTGGAGAAACTATCCTTACAATATACTAACAAGGTTTTACACTAGGGGGAGGGAGGGCTCTTCTGCGCATGGCAAAATTCTCCCGGACGGGAGACAGGAGGCAGAGTCCTATATGGACTCTGCTATCCTCCTGGTTGCCACTTTTTTGGACTTTGGGGGGGGGGGGGGGGTGCTGGAGAACCATTTGGAGCTGGGATGTAAGGTAAGGATTTTATTACACTACACGGTGGGTCCAGTGGTGGGGGAAATTATAGTTTTGGGGGTGGACATGCCCTTTAAAATAGGACCCACTTTTAGGACTAGTGTAACTAATAAATATTACACTATCTGCCAGTGTTTAAATTGTACCTCTGAATTTGTTATATACAATTGTGTTCAAAATTATTCAACCCCCAATGCTGTAAAAGTTTTAGGGAATTCAGTGTACATTTGTAATTGTGTTCAGAATGAAATCTTACAAGGACTTTTTAAAGAACCAAATGCAACTAAAATGACATTAATTGCTTTTGTTATATAGTATTAAAATTTTTTTTGTGATTTCTTCATTGACACAATTATTCAACCCCTCAAAGACTACCACTCTTAAGAACAGAGGTTCATTCAAGTGTTTTCGATCAGGTATTGAAAACACTTGTGGATGTCATCGAGCAGCAATCAAGCATAATAAGCACCAATTAGGCAGATTTAAAATGACTGTGATACTTAGCTCCTTCTAGACATTTACTGGTGTGTTTACAAACATGGTGAAGTCAAGAGAATGGTCCAGAAAGACAAGAAAAGTGGTGATTTTTCTTCACAGGAAGGGCAATGGCTATAAGAAGATTGCAAAGATGTTAAACATACCAGGAGACCCCAGAGGAAGCATCATTCGCAAATTCAAGGCAAAGGGCACTGTTGAAATGCTACCTGGTCTTGGCAGAAAGAAGATGCTGACTTCGACTGCTGTGTGCTACCTGAAGCGCAAAGTGGAGAAAAGTCCCTGTGTGACTGCTGAGGAACTGAAAAAAGATTTGTCAGATGCGGGTACTGAAGTTTCACCTCAGACAATAAGGCACACACTGCGTAATGAAGGCCTCCATGCCAGAACTCCCAGGCGCACCCCCTTGTTGTCTCCAAAGAATAAGAAGAGTCGACTGAAGAATGCCAAAAGTCATGTGGACAAACCACAGAAGTGTTCTGTGGACTGATGAAACAAAATGAGAACTGTTTGGGCCCATGGATCAACGCTATGTTTGGAGGAGGGAGAACAAGGCCTATGAAGAAAAGAACACCTTGCCTGGCGGGGGGTCAATCATGCTTTGGGGCTGTTTTGTTTCTGCAGGTACAGGGAAGCTTCAGCGTGTGCAAGGTACCATGAATCCTCTTCAGTACCAGGAGATATTGAAAAAAAATGTGATGCAGTCCGTCACAAACCTGAGGCTTGGGAGACGTTGGACCTTTCAACAGGACAATGATCCCAAGCATAACCTCCAAGTCCACTAGAGCATGGTTTGCAGATTAAAGGCTGAAACATTTTGGAGTGGCCATCGCAGTCACCAGACTTAAATCTGATTGAAACCACTCTGGTGGGACTTAAAAGCAGTTGCAGCGCGCAAGCCTAAGAATGTGACTGGACTAGACTTTCCCTAGAATGTGACTGAACTGGACTTTTCCATGAAGAATGGGCTAATAATCGTAGATTGCTGCAAGACACTTGTGTCAAGCTAGGCTTCATGTTTAAAAGCTGTTATAACTGGAAAAGGATGTTGTACTAAGTACAAAGAATAAATGTCACTTGGGGGTTGAATAAAACTGATAATGATGTGAGCACGAAAAGACATTTGTGGTTTTTCATTATAAATGTTATGTTTATTTGTCTGACGTACAAGTGTCTCTTTGATTTAATGTAGAAACGATGACTGAAATGATCAAAATCAATGTCAAACTTGCCAAAACACTCAATTTCAGTGGGGGTTGAATAATTTTGAACACAACTGTATCTACTTACTTGTGGCACCTATTCATCTCATATGTAGGTTTCATGTCCCGGACTCCCGATGTGGAAATCTAGAATCCGAACATCAGGATAACACTACCCAATACGGAAACTACCATAGCGAAACACTTTATTATGTGCAATAGAGGGGATTCTAAACATCTTCAGTTTCAGGGCATAGAGAGCATATCATATAATAGTCAACATTGCGATCATATAACCGTGAAACAAAATGGATTTTCCATTCTATAGAACCAGGTATCCAGAGGGTGTTAACTCTGTTTCTGACATTAGTTGTTATATAGGTAACACACATGGGACCGATTTACCACCTAACGCACCTGGGATACATTGCTATATTAAGGAATTTGCACATAAGGGTTAACTCCCCCAGCTTTGTATTGATTGGTTAGGAACGCAAGTCTAGTGAAGGGTAGTGATTTGCTTTTGGGAGGATGAAGTGATGTCACGGATGATGGATCTGAGTATATAACTTTGGTTTTACTAGTGTACCTTGCTTATGACTAAAGACCCTGCTGGTCCAAAATGCATTAAGTGTTTCGACTCCTTATAAACATTTTTTACTTGCATGAAGAGAGCAGTTCCTGTCTGATGTTTCACGGATCTTTGTGCCTGTCTGTGTTTTTGTCTGATTCCTTACAGAAATACTATGAGGATGGGATGGGATGATTGAGAACCTTCACAAGCATGAAAGTCTGCAGTTTTTATGGTTAGATACTCAATGCGTTAGAAGCTCACTACTATCAACAAGAATGGAAACACTATTGAGAAATGCATTGCACAGACCTGTACTAAGATCAGGTTCCCTGTATTATCCTCCCCCTGCAGCTCTGTACTGTAACTAGTGTGTAACTATTAATGGGGTGATATTAAAGGAATAGTTCACTCGAAAAATTGATTGAAGCCTGGGAGGTTAAAGCCTATGTCCACCACAAAATAAAAATTTATTCATGCTCCCCCATGTCCCCCAGCCCCAACCGCTTGTTTAGTTTTTTTTTAAAAGTCCCCCAAACTCTTACTTACCTCCCCTCGATCCTCCGCCGCACTGCCGGCCCTCTGCTTGCGAGAATGCAAGCAGAGGGGCGGGACCGGCAGTCGCATCTGTGATTGCTGAGCGCAGCCAATCACGGACGCGGCTGCCGGTCAGTCAGTGCACGAGGAAAGCGGAGAGGTAAGTAAGAGTTTGGGGAGCTTTTTAAAAAAAAAAAACATGCGGTTGGGGCTGGGGGACATGGGGGAGCATGATATTAAGGGGGTTTGTGCTAGGGGGAGGGATAGTAGAACGGGAGGGAGAGGGAGGGGAGGGAGGGGGAGAAGGGCTGCAGCACGCATGGCAGGATCTCCGGGAGGCCAGGTAGCAGGCAGTCCATATGGACCTGCTGGCCTCCTGGTGGCAGTTTTTGGAACTTTGGGGGGGACTACAGGAGAACCAGATGGAGTTGGGATGTGAGGTAAGGATTAAACTACACTACATGGTGGGGCCAGTAGTTGGGGGATTATAGTTTTGGGTGGACATGCCCTTTAAGGAGCTATCCTTATTCCTTACCTCCTGTTCTTCAATCAATTGAGCAGGAGCCAGAGACGAAGTATATTTACCTTTCACGCGATCCACCGCTGCAGAAATGACAAGTCCCGACCTCTTCATGGATCTAATCCACTATAGCGTGCATTCGCTTTATTGGATTAGAACCAGGAAGTGGTTGGAGATTTTCAGCTTTGCAGTGGTGGATTGTGTGAAAGGGAAATATACTTTCCTTTGTCCTTGGCAGCTTCAATCAATAGCTTCACTATTTCTTTAAAGGGTATGCAGATGGAATGCAATCTGTGAGAGACTGTGGCAGATTTAAAGTCATTTTTAGGAGATATGGGTAGATTGAACACAATATCTAGGGGATAAAGTAATCTTGTGGAGCTTGTGAAAGGCAGAGCTCATACACTCAATGCTATGTAGCAGTTCATTGTGACAATACAGTATTTGGCTATTTTGAAATCAATGCAGCCTGCATCATGCTTCTTATTTATATACCAACCAGCCTTTCTTCATGTATATAAAGAAAATCAAAATTATTAAATAAAAGTACAGTGCAGAGTCCAAATATCCAGAAAAATAATGAAGTGGGCACAGTTTATGAAAGTTGGTTTGGAGGGCTTATTATAATGCTGGCTGGTGAACTGGAGGGCTGACTTAACACTGGCTGGTGAACTACAGTAACTAAAAATCACTGGGCCCCCTGGAAAAACTATAATAGCAACCCCCTACCTGCTTCATCTAGAGTAATTGTCTGGACCTGGGGAAGGCTGTATCTGATATAGGAAAATTAAGAAGTTGGGGGGACTCTCCTGGGGCCCCCCTGCAGTCACAGGGGCCGCCATTGTGGTAGCTACACTCCTGCGGGGAGCTGACATAACACTGGCTGGCTAACCAGAGTGCTTACCTAACACTGGCTGGTCAACCGGAGGGCTGACTGTAACATAGGTTGGTGAACTGGAGGGATGAGCATGTCATGAATATAGATGAATATTCAGGAAATGTTCAGTGGAAAATATTATTTTTAAATTCTTAATATACTTAAAAACATTATACATACCTATTTATTCTACATATTTTCTTCCATTTTGCAAAATTAGTTTAATTTTTACCCCTTGCTATTCCCTGCTGTTGACATTACTGAGCTGACATTTCAGATAGGCGCTTCACACTACAAAACCAGAGGCTTGCACTACACTGATGATGGCTCAATAAAGGCAAAACCGGTCTGTAGTTGGTGCTCTGGTTTTGCATTTAGCTTGTGGAATGCTGTAAAAATCTTTTTAAAGACATAGTGTTCCTAAGAGCTTCTATGTGTAAACATGGTAAATTCCCAGAAGTCTTTATTCCTTATTTGCATATTGCTGAAAAGGGAGTATCAAAGCCTGAATTGTCGCCCTACCTTATTAAATGTATTAGTGATGTCTGTCGATAGGCGCTTCACACTGCAAAACCAGAAGCCATGTAAACATGGTAAATTCCCAGAAGTCTTTGTTCCAGAGATTTCAGAATGCACACTACCTTGGAATGTTCCTAACAGTAATTTCTACTGATGTTCTACTGATTGGCTGCTGGATGGGTTAAACATGCAGATCTCTACTGAGCAACGGAATCAACCCAGGCGCTGGGTCAGGGGCAATACCAAAACGGTCTCTATTAGAGGTCCTGCAAACAGAAAGTCAGTATTTGGGAAGCATTTACTTATATATACACAGACAAAATGCTGAATCGGCAGGTTAAGGTCATTAGAATGGGAAAATATGGCTCTTTTTTATTAAAATTATCAGGGAGATTCAATAAAAGTTTTATCGTTAAAAATGGTGCTAATTTTGCCCCAACCAATCATATTATTTAACATTTGAAAGCTAACATCTGATTGGTGGGGCAAAATTAGCACCATTTTTAACAATAAGAACTTAAAGGCTATGTCCACCCTAAAATTTAATATTTGAAGTTTGTTCCCCCTGGTCCCCCAACCCAGCCGTGTAATTTTTAATTTCAGAAGCCCCCCAAACTCTTTACCTCCCCTCTTTCCTTCGCTGCGCTCCCGGCCCTCTGCTTGCGAGGAAATGCAAGCAGAGGGGCGGGACCGGCAGCCCGCGTCTGTGATTGCTGAGCGGCAGCCAATCACGGACGCGCTGCCGGCAGCTCCCTTCCGCGTAGGAAAGCGAGAGGTAAGTAAAACAGGGGAGCTTTCTAAAAATAAAAAGTTGCGGTTGGGGCTGGGGGACATGGGGAAGGCTGTTGTTAAGGGGATTAACGCAGGGGGAGGGATAGCAGAACGGGAGGGGGAGGGAGGGGGGAGAAGGGCTGCGCACGCATGGCAGAAATCCCGGGAGGCCAGGTAGCAGGCAGAGCCCTGCTAGCCTCTGGTGGTCAGTTTTTGGGACTTTGGGGGGGGACTACAGAACCAGATGGAGTTGGGATGTGAGGTAAGGATTAAACACACTACATGGTGGGCCCAGTAGTTTGGGGGATTATAGTTTTGGGGGTGGACATGCCCTTTAAATTGAATAACCCAGAATATGTATTAGCACTGAACTTCCCCTTAAATATTAATTCGAAAGTACTAAATTAGATGGCATATTGCAGGTGGACGATGGATCTACTAGTGAACTGGAATATGTGTACTAACACTTATTTGTTAGTTAATTGTGGAGCAGCGCCTTCTAATAACAGAAGGTATCTTGCAGTCTCATGCTATATGAATAGCATTGCCAACAGAAGGTATCTTGCAGTCTCATGCTATATGAATAGCATTGCCCACCAAAAAGCTTTTTAGCTGCCTCTAATGTGCTTCCCAAGTCCTACCTCATAGAGCCATGAATCTGTATCTTGTACTGGCGAGATCTGACAAGATCGAAAAATGTCATGTCTGCAGGTCAGATGATTGAATCTATACCATAGGCTATATTGCACCTGGGAGTAAGAAATTATTTCTTGTTTCTTAGATTTTGTGGGCAATGCTATTCATATAGCATGAGACTGCAAGATACCTTTTGTTATAAGAAAGCTCTGCTCCATTTTTATGCTCTGTGGAGGGCTTTTGGCCCACCTCTCCTTAAGTTTTCTAGCTGCCTTTTCTATTGTGCTTCCCAAGTCCTACCCCATAGATCCATGAATCTGTATCTTGCACTGAGGAGATCTAACAAGGTTGAAACACGTCATGTCTGCAGGTCAGATGATTAGCTCTGTACCATAGGTTGTATTACATGTTATTAAGCCGGAGCTTCTGGATACATGTATTAACCATAGGACAAAAAGAAGAAATTTTGCATATCTTCCCCCTTTACTCTGGGTACCCGGGGGTTTAGAAATTAATTCTTATTTCTTAGATTTTGTGGGCAATGCTGTACATAAAGCATGAGACTGCAAGATACCTTCTGTTATAAGAAGGCTCTGCTCTATTTTTATTCTCTGTGGAGGGTGTTTTGCTCTTTTTGGCCCACTTCTCCTTAACCTTTTTAGATGCCTTGTCTATTGTCTAATTGTGGTTAGACTTAAAGCTATTTTCAATTTATGTAAATATTACTCTTTTTGCCATGATGCTTTCTGTCTGTATTATAATAAATTGTGACTGACCTTTGTTAAGATGTTCTATGTAAACAAAAATTATATTATTATATATGTATATATAGGTACTGCTTTTTTTTTTTTTTTTGGAAGGCCTCCAATTCACCAGTTGTGTTTATGTCTGCCATGCATATTGGGTACTAGAGTTAGCTAGAGAATTTGAAGGCAGGAATACCTTGAAGTGGCATGAAAATAAAAATAAATTTGCCAATTTATTAAATAATTAGCTTTTAAAGGACAGGATTTAAATAAAATTACAATGGGAATATAGCATCTAAGCAATCTGAATTGAATTGGATGTGCATTAGGATTCATTTTTATGTGGATAACTAAACATTGTTGGGGGGCATCTGTACACACACAAGAATTTTGGCTAAAACGGTAATCCGTCAGCCACTTAAGTATTTAATGTCAGCTATAGCTGGCGTTAAATACTTACGCGCTAAGACTCACACAGCCTCCAGTAAATTTCTTTGCGCCGCCTGCGCAAGTGCCTCTTCCGGTACTCGCACAGCCGATGCAAAGCGAATCTTAATGCCGCACCAACCAATCGTAAATTGGTTAGCGCGGCGTTAAGGGGAGAAAGGAGCGCTGCAGCCGTGCAGCACTCCTTCATAAATTCCCCTGTTAGGGTGAGGCAACACTACAACGCACCAAGCGCGCACGCTTTCTGTGCATTAGCAAGTGTTATTTTCGCGTTTGTACTCGTGTTTTCGCTATCTTTAAAGCAAAAAATGCTCGTCACAAAACGCGAACGGACGCACAATCGCATGCGCATCGGAAATTGCAGGAACATTAGCGTTCCCGTTATTTCCATGGTAGTGAAATCGCGGGAGCGAACGCGAGTGCAAAACGATAACATGCGAAAAACACGCTAGTGTAGCCTAGCCCTGAGGGCCTGATGTTGTAAGCAAACCCGTGCTACTTAATTGACCGTGATCCCGTCAGGTAAGATGTGCGGTTTAAACCTCCATACATCACGTCTCAGCCAATCAAGGCTGTGACTGCTGACATTACAGCCAATGATTGACTTCAGTTTCCCCTGCTGCCTCCTCTGCACATGCTCAGAAAATATCTGGTTACATATTCTATGTAATAAACATAAAAATACCAGTTGAGGTGGAAGGCAGACATGTCACCATTTTTTTGTTTTAAAGGTGTAGCCGTACAGCATGTATTTAAAGTAAAAGCACTGCAACATGTTGATTTCATGTGTGTTTTTAAGGGAAAGGAGGCAAGCCTAGTACAATTGTACCTTAGATAAGGCACACTTAAAAATTCCGCAAGCAGAGAGCTGGATAGGAGACGGCGCGGGAGAGAATGGGCTGTAAGTAAACATCTGGGCATTTTTAAAAAAATATATTATGGTGGTTGGGGGTGGGCAGCTGCTAACTACATTATATCAAAAGTTTACTTTCAGGGTGTATGTTTCTGTGGCTTTTTGAGGAAATCTAAATCAGCAGTTAGTGGTGGGCTGGGGTGCCCTACACACAGTAAGTAGCTTTTAATGGTAGAGGCAGGTCTCTGTGTTGTTATATGATTGGCTGTCAGCTTCTAGGGGCAAGGCTGCAGCTTCCTGTGAAGTGTACATTGTACACTTAGCTGGTTGTCATTAATGTGGATTATGGAAGCCCTAGAATCCACGTGTTCATAAATCACCCAGTAGCAACAGCTAAGGGAGAGGTGAGATAACTGTGCTCCCATGAATACTTTGTTAGTTATAATTGGTACACACATGCTACTTTCATTGCAGCATATATATCAGATTTATTGGTAATTTGCCATGTCTTATCTGTTCACCCAGTCTATTTCCCCAATCCTGATCCTGGTTGTTTGACTAATTACCACCAACAGAAACATCAAAAACAAACATATTTGTCAGACACAGGATTTGACTTTTTTTGCATTCACATGTAAAATATTGGGGATTTGACAATTAACATTCATATGTATTTATACGATTATTGAGAATTGACTGGTGAGTTTTACAAAACCCAATATATAATATAAACCATCTCTTTGGGATTGTTTTTAATGTATCCTGGTTAGGATTCTTCACATTTGTTGATGTAGGACACCTTTCAGTAAGTGTCATTATAATTTGTCCAGCTCCTTTATGAGTGATAAAGATTTCTAATTACCTTTTGCCCTTCTTTTATCAAATGTATTAACAGAATGTAAACACTGAATATTGTTTATATTTTATAATTTTAGTCAGGCTGGGGAATTAAATAAGCTTTGTGACAAAAATGTGTGTGTATATAATGACATCAAAACCATTTTTAAATGAGATTACCACTTTAATGACTCATCAGACACACGTGATGTTTGGATAATATCCAGCTGGTGATCTCATAACTGGGAGAACATGTTTAAATTCAAGCAGAAGTAATTTTTTAAAGGAAAATATAAATATCGTTTTTTAAACGATTCAGTGTTTGTTATTTTACCCCAGTAGTTTTTTTCTTAATTTGAGTGAAGTGATATTACTGCTTCTTTTAAAGATGTTTAGTAAAATGTCATAGACATAGTAGCCTCCTGCGGGCAAAATTAAATTGGTAGTGTTCTAATTATCTAATACTCTAAACTGACCTATGCAATGCTCCATTAAAGATAAAATGAGTCTGACTGCATTATTACGGTATTTAATAGTGGTACTTGTGAGTCTTTGTTTAATTACCCCCAGAAAAATGCAGAGATTTTGTAATTTCTCTGGTGTACAAAATAGCACACAATAGGCATTTCACTCAGTTTTAACAGTTTGACGTTCAATTTGCCACACTCATTGCAAAGTTATAATAGTTCGCTCTACTTTAGTAGAGGGAGCCAATCATGACTCAATGGAAATTTTCCATCTGGACCCACAGATCCTTAGGATGGTTACACACCATGCAATTTTTCTAGCCAACCAACCTATATTTCTGTGTATCAGGCAGTCTGGCCAAAAATATTGTACAGAGTGTTTGCTGGTGGGCGCATCCGAAATCTGTCACCTGTTTGTCCAGATAGGACGAATGGACAATCAGGTATGGCGGTGAATCATGTTGGGTCCATAGTGGACCTCACCATCTGTCATTAGGATTCAATACAGAGGCAAATAGGGCACTGATGAGATAATATATTCCTCAATTGAGGTATAGGTGCAAATCCTGCTGTGCAACAGTATAAATACTAAGAAGATAGGCAATAGAGCAGAATGCAACACTCTATATGATGACTAAAATCCATTATATAAGTCATGGGACATATAGCATTAAAAACAATTTAAAAACATCACTGCCACACTAATGTGCAAGTAACAAAAGGAGGGATAGCAAAAATATCAAACAGTATACAATCCTCCCACCCCACATATCTAATAGTCAGCAGTGCAGTCTGGGATAGTAACAGAGAGTATGTCTAAAGAGATGGCCAGTGGATGTTGGGATGCCTTTTGCTCTTAGGACCGGGTGTCTAGAGCTTGGCTGAAAAGCTGTAGACACCCGGTCGTAACCTTTTTCTATTTGTACAGTTGTAAGGCAGCACTGGGAGAGGGAATTTCCCACATACCAACCAACTATCAACCAACTATCAACTACCAACTATCAACCGTCAAAACCCTTCAACCATTTCGGCATTCCTTTTGTCACCTGGCGCATTTCCTGGAGGGCTGGTAAATATAAGTGCCAAAGACACAGACTGGTAAATATAATATGTTCATACAGACTTTTAAACATAAAATGCCCTCATGCCCAGCCCACAAAGACTGGTAAATATAAGATGCCCTCAAGCCTAGCCCACACAGACTGGTAAACGAATAGGATTCTGTTATTTTTTTTTATTGGAGTGTTTACATAAACTTTTGTTGGAAAATGAAACAAGTTGTCACATTCCTGCCATCCCTAAAGCTGCAGGCTTTTATTTCTCACCCACTGTTCTCTACAAAGTAGCCACTAACTTCTCATCAATGCAGCTTTAATATTTTCTCAGTTTCCTGAAGGTCTCAACTACAACTGCCAGAATTCTCTGCTAGCCAGTGTTTAAAGGAGCAATGCTACAACATAAAATGTGAGCAATATAAATGGTACACGGAACCTGAGCTGCCCAGATACAATGACAATTTACTGGTTCCTTACCCAGATATTTGATTTCAAATCCATGTGGGAGTTTCTGTGACATGCTGCTTTTCCAATGTATTCCAGGGGCTTGTACCATGACTGCAATTTTTCAGTTTGCTTCATCACAGACACATCACAGCCCCCCTGGGGCTGACTGCAACACTTTTGCTGGAGGGCTGACTGCAACACTTTTGCTGGAGGGCTGACTGCAATGCTTTTGCTGGGGGGCTGACAGCAACACATTTGCTGGAGGGCTGACTGCAACACTTGCTAGAGGGCTGACTGCAACACTTTAATTGGAGGACTGACTGCAACACTTTTACTGGAGGGTTGACTGCAACACTTTACTGGAGGGCTGACTGCAACACTTTACTGGAGGGCAGACGGCAACACTTTTGCTTTAAACTTAAAATAGAAGGTTTATTTTGATTAACTGTAGGTTAGTTAAAGCTAAAAAAAAAAACGGGCCATGTTTCAATGGAAGCACTTAATGAAATGCTATACCTTCTATGAGACTAACAGCATTCCACCAGCTAACTGCAGAACCAGAGAGCCATTTTGGCATGCATGTTTACAGAGCTGTGTAGTGTGTGCTGGAAGTATGTTTGCACAAACATTGACTTTTAGGTGGAGGCCACACTAAACACAAAGATCGTGAAGGGTGTAACTGTAACTGGGTGGGTGACAGTTGGAGAATTCCTTCTCGATGATTCCTTGCTAGATGATAGTGATAACTGAGCAAGCTCAGTTTAAAAAAAGTCAGGTCAGGGGAAAGGAGGTATCGATTAAGAGAGGAAGGGGGGATACTGAACTTGAGCAAAAAAGTACTGTATTTAAGGCATGCAGCAACATACACACCTCAGTAAATGTTACTTACATGAATTAAATTATAGATTAAGATTAGACAGAATAATTTTTTAGTATACATTACATTAAAATTATTCTATTTTTGTTTCTAACTACAGTATATGCCTGTTTGAAACCACTATAATCTTTCACTTCAGAATCCTTTCACCCCACTCCTTGGAACATGGAGATGCAAAGTAGGTGAAGGCAGATTTCTCTTTTCTCTTCCTTGGTGAATCACACTGAGTTAGGGGACAGGCAGTAACTGCAGGGACTTCTGTATTTTAAGCTTTTACTTAAGGTAAAAGACATGCAACCGTGGCATGTTAAGGGGGGAATTAGCAGTGCCCAGAATCCCCCCTTCTGTGTTCTGATTCCAACACCTAACTGCCACAGAACTTTTATATACGTTCTGTGGCTGTACCTTTAAGGGAAAAAAGTTTGTGCTAGGGGCGATCGGGTGACAGCATTCAAGTGCCTCTCCCCCCAGCCCCCTTGATCCCCACTTGGTTTAGTCCAAATCCGATTGGGGGATCTGGAGATAACACACCTTTTCTGCCGTGACCGTACAGGAGAAGCCGGTTCCACAAGGAACTTCAGGAGACCCCGGTGATGTCACAGGATTTCTTGCTTCACCGGGGTCTTCCCTAAGTCTTCCCCCCTGTATGCCTGGTGGTCCAGATGGGGTACTGCACTGTGATATCCATTCAGATCGCAGTGCATTACAGGCTATAGTAAGCTGTCAGTGTGTGCATAAAAAACTTTGTCAAATTGTCATTGTCATTCAGCTGTTATATTATCAGAAATACAGTAATCTACTGAAAATTATCGGGACCTAACAAACATAGGTTTAGCCCCTGCTAAACTGTAGTTGTCTCATAATCAGTCTGCAGCTGGCCTGACACCCCAGGTTCATGAATGATTCATGTAATATCTGAAAAAAGAGTACACCAGTAATCCATTGGGATCGAAGGGACTTAAAGGAGAACTAAACCCAATTTTTTATACCCCAGAATCTGAAAACAACCCCCCTAAAAACACCAATAAACAATAAAATGCTACTTTAGTAAACGCTGTTAAAGTAAATCAAAGCCTGTTAAGAACTGGATGAAGTATATGTATATATGTGCAGTGTCAGACCACACCTCCTGACCTCAGTCACATGCTTCCTTGATTTATCTGTCCTGTAAAAGGATTGGCTAGAGATTATTAATGGGTGTGACCAACTGTAACAAGTTTGTGCCATAGCTAAAGACTGAGCATGTGCAGAACATAATAGTCGTTGACCAAACTGTGTGATACTAGAATGCTGAGAAGTAAAGCACAAACCATATGTTATTTAGGTAAATTTCCCAGCGCCCATATCAAAATGAGATGTAAGACACAGATTACTGGTTTTATATCAAGGTGTTCTGCCTTCTCGTTAAGTGTTGTTCTGTGGCTTTAGTTGCCCTTTAAGCTCAATTAATAGGAGGGTCATAGAGAAGTATACGGTATATCGGTATGTCAGTGTTGCAATCTTTATTTTATAGAAGATTATGGAAGGATGGCCAAGGTTTAACTCTATACAGGTTTAGGGTTCTGACATTTAGGACATGGTATACTTATTTGACCTTTAATAAGCGTTAGTCTATAAGGAGGAGATATATCCTCTGTGTAGATTTTTTTAATGACATCTAGTAATGCAGCTGGTTAGTATTTTAACTGATAGCAAGGTTTCTTTGTCAGTATAATCTAATGCAAACTAGACATTTTTGTTGAATAGAGAGGTTTAAAAAGGTTTTTATTGAAAGACTGTTAATTATTGGAGTGGTCCTGTCTAGACAGCAAGGTATCTTAGGGGTAGCACAAGTTATTACCCTTTAAAGGGAGAATATATTTTTAAACAAAGCTACTGGCTTGTAAGTTTATGAAATAAGCTGGGGCTAGAAAATAGAAATGTAAATCAGGCACGTGCAAAAGAAAGGAGCCCCATTTTAACCTTCCTTAATTTAAAACATTTGCAGGGAGATTCAACAAAAGTTCTTATCATTTAAAATGGTGCTCATTTTGCCCCAACCAATCAGATCTTATTTAACATTTGAAAGCTTACATCTGATTGGTTGGGCCAAAATGAGCACCATTTTAAACGATAAGAAATTTTATTGAATAACCATGTTGGTTTGGGGGTTCCCTTAGGGGTTTAGAGCCCTAGGCAATTGTCCTGTTTGCCCACTTTACAGTGTGTGCAGTGTTAGAAATACAAATGAAGCACCTAAATGGCAGTCTATGACTTTACTTTATAGTTACGTGGTGATAGGTTTCAGTGGGTTAATTGTGCAAAAAAGGGCACTGGCAAATATGCATATAAATGTGCTTTGGATGAAGAGGATAAGCATAGCCACAAAATACAACAAACTGCAGTTTCTCTTGCAAATAATCTTTAATAAGCTTTCCTTGTACTGTTAGATGGTGTACTGTATGTCCTGGGACTCCTTCATACAGTGTTTCCTTTTCTTGTGTGCACAGAACACATATGATCACATTTAACAGCTGTAGTTGGTGTTGCCTTTCATGTATTGTGGGCACTTAGCAAATTCCTTTCCCATACAAATGGACTATGAATTATGTGAAAAATGTATAGTTTAAGTTTTATAACTGAATGCATTTTATTGTAAATTTTTATTTTTGCCTTTGTATGCCAGACCTTTTTAACTGGTTGGCTGGTGCAAAAGTGATCACATTAATTTCAGGACTAACGCTGGCAATAGACTGGCTTGACTATGTGGGATCAGTGTTGAACTGGGGTATTGAGGCCCACCAGGAGTTATTATGGGTTTCATTAAACTCTTTGGGCCTGATGCATTAAGATGTGCAAAAGTATGCCTGTGCTAATAATCTGTAGCAACCAATCAGATGTGACCCAGTAAAAAGCTAACATTTGATTGGTCGCTGAAAATTAAAAGCACAGGCAAACCTTTGCACCTCTTATTGTATCAACCTATTTATCTCTTACTTTTTTACCCTTTTACCTACCTGTCTCACTCCTCCTTACTGTTTATTAGCTTCCTATTTCTTATTCTTCCCTTGCCACTAATGTAAACAAATTCCTATAGATTATAATAGACTATGGGTCCACCATTGTACAGTATGCTGGTGGCCCAATCCAACCTTGTATGGGATATATTCTATCCAAATGAGACAATGTTTCAGCCCAGCCAAATGGTCTGTGAAATATTTTGCTTGATTAGGAAAATATTTTTTACATTTTTTTTTAACAAAGAGTCTGTTTTGTGTTACTGCTTCCTTTATTTCACTTCCAGTAGTTAGAACTGTCTACTCTCCTGCAGTAATTTCATAAATCATGTCAGCAATTGACAATGCTTTCCCACACAGTATATACATTTAGAATGCAAATGCCATTAAAGCTGAGGAAGACCATTAGTTCAGACCAGCTTGCCACAACTGTAGTAAAGCAGCATAAGTTCAATATACCATTGTTTATGTGTTTGGTGCTGAAAGAAAGCAGTTTGATTCACTATGGTTAAGTACATAAACAAAGAGAAGTGTAGTAAGATGAGATCACACAGAGCAGACAGGAGAAGGATGCATAGTGCTAGCACAGAATGATACGGAAAGGGCAATTAGTTCCCCATTAAAATTATGGTTACTAAATTAAAATATTTTTTAAAGACCTCTTAGTGAACTTTAAATAGGTTTAGGGGAGGGTTCTGAGTCATTAAAGGATAACTAAACCAATTTTTTTTACACTCCAGAATCTGAAAATATACCCTCTAAAACACCAATAAACTGTAAAATCCCACTACATTAAATGGCACACAAGTAAATGTAACACCCTGAAGACCTTGATGAAATAACTATGTGTATGTACAAGGACTGGCCACAGCCCTTACCTCAGTCACATGCTCCCTTGCCTATTCTGTCCTGTAAAAGGATTGGCTAGAGGCTACTAGTGGGTGTGACCAACTGTAACAAGTTCCTGCAGTATCTTAGGACTTTGTGATTTAGGGATGTTGGGAAATAAGACACAAACCCCATGTTAGAAAGGTACATTTCTCAACAACCATATTAAAATGAGAGGTGACACACAGATTACTGCTTTTAAATTAAGGTGCTCTTCCAACAGAAAGAGTGTTGTTCTGAGGCTTTAGTTGTCCTTTAAATGGGTAACAGCCTATGTGAATAGATAAAATAGATGTAATGCACTGCAGAATATGTTTAGCACTGGGGAAATTATATAAGCACATACAAGCAATTCATTTGTTTTCCACCGTTGGTACACTAATGGTCATCAATATTTGAATCTATTGGTCATTATTGTCTGTTCTCTTTCTATAGATATAAAATAAAAAGCTTTAGATGCTTCCAGGGATGTATTGGGAACGCTCATTTTTAGTTGTCTATAATGGTTCATTCTGCCACTAGAACATGCCTGCTGGCTGCTAAAGGATGTGTCAATAGAATTTTCTTAGAGTAGTTTAGCTTTTCAACCAGCAAGAGCGACAGATTCTAAGTCTGGCAATGGCTCAGTGAACTCTGTAAATCTATTTCACTTTCGTTTTTCAGGAAAAGAAAGTAGATGAATGTGACTTCTTGTGAATTACATTGTAGATAAAAACACACGGAATATTTACCTTATTGCTAAGGAAATGCAACAAATACCATTATATACTCCAATATATAAATCACTAGATTTCAATAAATAAAAACAACGAGGAAACATAACCACTCTGGATGGTGGAAAATATATCTAGAAAAATACAGATGAGAGGAACACACTTCTTGCAAATAAAAAAATGATTTATTGTGCAAACATGCAAGGTTTTGGGAGGCGTCTGCCCCCTTCCTCAGGCAAACCCAGTGCTGATATGAACACAGATATATAAATCCTCATAACCACACCTCTTTACCCATATGAAACGTGATTGATGGGTATAAGGTTCCATAAACCATATAAAAATTCACATTGAACATAAAGTGTAACTACATATGTCAAACAACAATACAATTAAAACCGATCTAAGTTAGGTAATAAATATAAAGTGTGAAATTGCTTAAAAATACCAGATATACATAATTAAGCATATTGTCTATATCACATTTATAAAAGTGTATGCATCGTGTAGATGGCAATGCATTACCTAAAATAATACATAGAAAGAATAAGAATGAATACATTTCTAGATACAAGTAGAATATTTATTACCATTATTGGTATTAGTTTCTGACTCACTGTTTCTTTCTCAGTGATCCTGTTTAAATTTAAAGCAGCAAAGTTGATTGTTCAAAGACAACTGTTCAGTCCTGAATCCTCATTCAAACCCCATGGATGGAAAGTCAATAGGCGATCAATCCAATAGGCTTCCCTGTGTAATAGACATTAGTTATGATTGGCACCTCGCATGTTTTTCTTAACCACTTCAAGTATCTGCCACTTCAATTGATAGCTTGATATTTATGATGAAAAAAATGCCTACTGATGGGGTTTCTTATCTGGAAGTTATATCTTTAAAGTTTATAATATCCCTTCTATGCTCTCCTATCCTTATCCTGGTCTCTTTATTCAGAGCCAAATTTTGCCCCAACATACATGAAAATCTTTGTGGCAGACTGAAAAAAAGTATGTCATAGATAATGCAACCTTCAAATGATGTTTAAAGGGATCCACACGGTATGTGGATTAAAAAATTTTATGTGGATCTGGCATCTCTTAAAATAATGTAATGCTATGTGAATAAGGTCCACCCAACTTTAAGGTTTACACTTATGTTCCATCAGATGCAGATTAATTATCTGGATGTATTGATAAAAAAGCAAGGCTATACATTGGTCACTGACCTGTATGATAGAAAATAACAGATAGAAATAACATTCTATGTGGCGAAAGTTTTCATCCTAGGGGTATGATCAAAAGTCTCCCCAGTCAATCAATCAATTTTTAAGGATGAGGCGTATTGTCAGTGATGATGACCAATGTAAAGAATGATTGAAAGGAATGTATGTATTTTATAATTTTATTTATAAAGCGCCACTTGGGTATGCAGTGCTGTACGGTTGGGGGTTTGTGGAGATTTCCTTGTGAGGAATGGAGGACATGGCCTGGAACATAAGGGGCCAATAGAGAAGATATGTAGGGAGGTGCAGTAGAGTGAAGGGATTTAGAGGTTAAAAGAAGGGTATTGAATATGATTCAGGAATAACGAATGGCAAGGGTGGCACTCCAAAAAATAACTTTATTGATACAGACCACACGACATCTCACAACGTTTCGGGGGCACATTTATTGCCACCCTTGCCATTCGTTATTCCTGTATAATATATCCATTAAGGGTTGGGTTACTTTGAGGAGTGAGCACCCACACTTGGTGCGAGTGCAGAGGACTCTGTATTATTCTATTGAATATGATTCTTTGTTTGATGAGAAGCCACCCTATGAACTGAAGTATCAAGGTTGCAGGTTCTCTTTTGGAGGAGAGCGAGATGATTCGAGCTGCCGAGTTTAAGATAGACTGGCGAGGAGAGAGATTAATGTGTAACAAATTCCTTGCTAGGGGTTATGATGCCTCTTCATTGATCTCAGACTGTGATAAGGTGATGCAGATGGATAGAGATAAGTTATTGCTTTTGTAACCGAATATAGCACCTTGTCTACTAAGATACAGAAGATTGTAAAAAAGAATTGGGCAGACATTAAATATGTTTAACTGTTTAAGGAACTACCTATATTTTCATATAAAAGACCTGGTAACATAGGTGACCAATTGTCAGATATATGCCCCTTTGAAAAAATTGGTTACTGAGACCATTAAAGGCAGGTTTGTTCCCCTGCAGAAATTGTTTACTGTTACTATCCTATATAATAAAATGCAAGTGTGCGTCCCTGTGTCTCTGTGTGTGTGGCTGCAATCTACCTGATTGGCTGCTTCTTTTCCCTTCAGAGCAGAACAGCCAATCGGATCACAAGTTTGCATTAAGGGGCGGGACCACAGACCACAGACTGCTGGCTGCTCTGGGTGGGTTGATTTCTTAAGTTAACTCTTCACAGTGTGAAATACCTATCCATGCTGCATTACTGGGTCTGACACCAATAAACTGTACACACACAAGTTATGTTTTAAGATCTCTGGGTGGGGGACAGTGAGGCAGGGGGTAGCTGGTGGGGTGTGTGTGGTTGTCCTGGACCCCAATGATATTAATCATGTGTCTGTGGGGGGTTGTAAGGGAGAGGGTTGCACTAGACATCAATGTCTGGGTGAGGGTGGGGGGAGTCAGAACTGCTCACTGACATGACACCATGCTAAATTAACCTCCTATTAACCAAAGGTGTCAGGGCTGGCTGTAAAGCAGAGTGGACAGAGGGGGGGGGCTGGGTCTGGACAGAGTGGTGGGGACGGAGGGGGGGGGGGACCTGGGTCTGGGACAGTGTGGGGGGCCGGGTTTGGGCAGAGGGGGGCCCTGGGTCTGGCGCAGAGGGGGGGTGGGTCTGGGACAGAGGGGGGGCTGGGTCTGGCACAGAGGGGGGACTGGGTCTGGGACAGAGGGGGTGGGACGGGTCTGGGACAGAGGGGGGCCCTGGGTCTGGGACAGAGGGGGTCTGGGACAGAGGGGGGACCCTGGTCTGGGACAGAGGGGGACCCTGGGTCTGGGACCAAGTGGGGGGACCCTGGATCTGGGACGGGGGCTGGATCTGGGGCAGAGGAGGAGCCCTGGGTCTGGGACAGAGTGGGGGACCCTGGGTCTGGGACAGGGGGGGCTGGATCTGGGGCAGAGGAGGAGCCCTGGGTCTGTGACAGAGGGGGGGGCTGGGTCTGGGACAGAGGGGGGGCCCTGGGTGTGGGGCAGAGGAGGGGCCGGGTTGGGACAGATGGGGGCCCCTGGGTCTGGCACAGAGGGGGGCCCTGGGTCTGGGACAGAGGGGGGGGCTGGGGTCTGGGACAGAGGGGGGGGGGGCGGCTGGGACAGAGGGGGCCTGGGTCTTGGGACAGAGGGGGGGCCATAGGTTTGGGACAGAGGGTGGCTGGGTCTGGGACAGATGGGGGACCCTGGGTCTGGGACAGAGGGGGGACTCTGGGTCTGGGACAAAAGTGGGGGACCCTGGGTTGGGACAGAGGGGGGCCCTGGTCTGGACAGAGGGGTGGGGTCTGGGACAGAGGGGGGACCCTGGGTCTGGGACAAAGTGGGGGCCCTGGGCTGGGACAGAGGGGGGCCCTGGGTTGGGACGGAGGGGGGGGCTGGGTCTGGGACAGGGGGGGCCCTGGGGCAGCGGAGGGGCCCTGGGTCTGGGACAGAGGGCGGCCTTGGGCTGGGGCAGAGGAGGGGCCCTGGGTCTGGGACAGACAGGGGACTCTGGATCTGTGACAGAGGGGGGGGCTGGGTCTGGGACAGAGGGAGTGACCTGGGTCTGGGACAGAGTGGGGGGCCCTGGGTCTGGGACAGAGTGGGGGGCCCTGGGTCGGGACAGAGGGGGGGCTGGGACAGGGGGGGACCCTGGGTCTGGGACAGAGTGGGGGACTCTGGATCTGTGACAGACGGGGGGTCTGGGACAGAGGGTGGGACCTGGGTCTGGGACAAAGGGGGGACCCTGGGTCGGGGAGAGAGGGGGTCGGGTCTGGGAGAGAGGGGGGGGCCCTGGGTTGGGACAGAGGTGGGGCCTGGGTTGGGACAGAGGGGGCCCTGGGTCTGGGGCAGAGGAGGGGCCCTGGGTCTGGGCAGAGGAGGGGCCCTGGGTCTGGGACAGATGGGACTGGGTCTGGGACAGAGGGAGGGGACTCTGGATCTGGACAGAGTGGGGGACCCTTGGTCTGGACAGAGAAGGGGGGCACGGGTCTGGGACAGACGGGAGGCCCTGGGGTTGGGGCAGAGGGGGGAACCCTGGGTCTGGGACACTAAGAGGGAACTGTGGCCTTGGGACATGGAGGCACTCTGGGCTTCTTAGCGCCTGTTATTGTAACAGCTAGCTAATGTCTAGCGTGTATATAAGTTTTTGATTTCTCAGTTTCTTCTGTAAAATCCAGCCTGATGAAGGGGGCTTAGGACTACCGAAAGCTTGCTATATTTTTTTTTGTGTGTAGTGTAGTTCTACTTTCAGAAATTGTGATTTTTGCAGCTTCATCATCCCTACCATCTACCATCCCAGTAAAATTAAATGACTTTGTACTTGTTCAACAAAAGGAGTAATATATTACTGAAATGCCCTGTGGGATTGGGGTTATGTGGAAAAGACAGAAAGAGAGGCAGATACTTGAAGTGGTTAAGAAAAGCATGCAAGGTGGTAATTATAGCAAATTATAATTAAACAGGGAAACCCATTGGATTGATCGGTTACAGACTTTACATCCATGGGGAATGAATGAGGATTCAGGATTGAATAGTTTTCTTTGAACAATCAACTTTGCTGCTTTAGATGAATATTTAACCAGGATCACTGAGAATGAAACAGTGAGTCACAAATTAATACAAAATGGTATAAATAATCTACTTGTAATAGAAATGTATTCATTCTTATTTCTTTCTACTGTATGTATTATTTTAGGTAATACATTGCCATCTACAGGATTCATATGAAAAACCTGATTTTAATGAAACATTTTTTACACATTGCTGTGTGATATTATTCTCAGATTTTGTTTACTGCACAGATTGAGGTCACAAATAAAGGGACTTCTGGTTACCCACACACTAGTAATCTTCGTATGTGTTTGCCCCCCGGTGAGGAGGAGGAGCAGCCTTTGGAATTACATCATGGCAGCCTCCCACACCCTAAGATTCTGATCTTTAATTTCCACGTTGCTTGGGCTATACAGCATATAGATAGTTGGCTGATGGTTTATTTTAAAGGTAGGAACATAGCCTTTCATTTAAACACATTTTAACTTGTGTAGAGACCACAGTTCCCCTATATCTTAATGGTTGAGGGGCTGTGTAATTTCTTCTGAAGGCTAACAGTGAATTATTACTTAATAACTAATAGAACTATGGCAATGTCTGGTAGTTTTCTGTTTGTGTGTATTTTTTTTCACGCTTATTAAATATATCGATGTGTATCACTTCATTATGTGACATAATATTTGATTGTGTGAAGCCCCCCAAAAAGGATTTATCTCCCTCTCCCTCACAGTGACAACTGTTGGGCTGAGTGAGAAGCTTGCAAGTGTATTTTTTTGCACAATAAACGTGTACTTTCTTTTCAGATTTTTTACTCCCAAGTCTTATTTTTCCACAGCAGTTATATTCAGTTGCCATACATACCATGTCTTTCTTATTTCTTTATTTTGTACTGTCCTCCTAGCATTAACAAAGATATCAAATACACAAGACCAGTCGCATTGCATGTGGCACTGCCTAAAATGAAGCAGTTTTAGCATAAGACATACAGGTCTTATTTAGAAAGGTATGAAACAATATGCCGTATGGCAATGCTCGTTACCGTGCGATCAATGAAATGTTACACAATGGGAGCGCATGTGATTCGCTAAAATATTGTGATTTCCATGTGCTCCAAAAACGGATTGCAGCGCAATACATACAACATGGCCACCCACATTTACATGCACTGCTCTGCTTTTCTCATGCACAGATTGGAAACTGCAATCGGATGCATGTGAGAAACTGATATTCAACTGATATGTCCTCCCCACTCCCCATTTTTTTATGATAAGTCCTCCTTTTTTTATTACACTTTCTTCCATTCATCTCCTCTTCCCATTCCCTTTTGCATTCTGTTCTTCCTTCAACCACACCTTCACTCTTCTTTTTGACTTATATCTGGCCTCTGCTGCCAGCCTTTCACCATACCTCCTCCTGCTCAACACAGGGCACCTTCAGGGTATCTTCCTGAACACTTCCCTATAAGGCTTTTGCCCCTGAATCACACTTACATGTCCCAGCACCTTACCTCCTCCTGCTGAATACACATGTGGTGCAACTGCTGCCTTGCCACTAGCCTGAGATCTTTCTCTAAGGGCCATATTTATAAAGGTTTACTAACCTTTTGCTGGTGTTACCATCACCTTTTCCGTCAAAATTGGATCACCAATTTTGCCACTTTGACTCTTATTTCATATATGCTGATGATACCCAAATTTACATCTTTGCCCCTGAGCTTGTTTATCTGACATCCCGGGTCCCTGACTGACTGAAATGCCATCCCTGCTTTTATGTCCTCCCGCTTTCTCAACATGGATAAAACCAAACTTGTAATTTTCCCACCCTCTCAATCTACCCTCCTACCTAACACTACTATCAACATCAGTTACACAGCAATTTCCCTAACACCGTACCTGCCTGGGAGTAACCTTTGACTCTAAACTTTCCTTTAAACACCACATTAATACTCTCTCTAACTCCTGTCAGTTACAGCTCAAACACATCTCACGCATTTGTCCCTTCCGTTCACAGAACGCTACCAAAATTATAATTCATGCCCTTTTCATCTCTCAGCTAGACTACTGTAACACCCTCCTGTACCGTCTACCAAGCAACCGACTGGCACCCCTCCAATCAATCCTTAACTCTGCTGACAGGCTCATTCACCTCTCTTCCTGCTTCTCACACGCTGCCCCTTTCTGTCAAACTCTCCACTGGCTTCCCATTACCCAAAGTATCAAATTTTAAACTGCTAACCTTATCCTACAAGGCTCTCTCCAATAAGCCCCCCCCATACATCTCTGATCTCATAAACAGATACTACCGAAGGCATAACCTCCGATCTGCTAATGATTTTCTCCTCTTATCTACTCTAATCAACTCCTCCCATGCCCATATTCAGGAATTTTCTCGTGCTGCCCTTCTGCTCTGGATCCCCCTTCCTTGCTTTATATGTCACTCGCCATCACTTCATATCTTCAAACGCAACTTCAACACCTCTTCAGGTTAAAATATGGACCTGGACGCTTCTACCCTCTTACTGACCCATCGCAGACCCGCTAGTTATACCCCACTGACAACTTAGTTACAGCTGCTGATCTGCTTCATCTTACGTTTCATCCCCATCTCCACTAGACTGAAAGCTCTCAGGCAGGGTCCTCCTTCCTATTGTACCACAGTAATGCTGTAACTTACCACACTGAATGCTGGTGGACCAGTACTAGAATTATTTGTACTTTGTATTGCTTGCTCGTGTATATTAATGCAACTGTAAATCACCGTGGCAGATGTTGGCGCTATATAAATCTACAATAATTATAATCACTGATGGCAAAAAGTCATATCACTGCATATCGCCAGTAATCTTATCATCACATATCCATATCACTGGAGTTAATGCTTAATCATATTTATAGAGGGTGAAACACAATGGACTTTCAAAATCGCCTGAGGTGGCGAAAATGCCTTAGTGCCAATATTTCTAACCTGGAAATGGGTCCCTAAAATGTGTACATTACTATGAGTTTTTCTGTAAAGCAAAGAAACCACATTGATAAATGTATGAAAAATAAATATATATTGTTTACTTTATCAAGTTACCATTACAATAAAACAAAGATTATTTAAACATAAAACATACACACTATATTACAATATATACATGATAAATGATTACATGTAGACTACATTAGCTACCACAGAAAGTATACTTCAATGTTAGCCTTGCTTTTGTCCTGGCCTGTATCCATCAGATCCCACATGACACACTTCTGGCATGGCTTCCACCCTGTCCAATATCCAGTCTGTGTCCTCAGTCTCTCAGTAGTTCAACTGGGCTCCTCCTAGTCCAAGTATGCCTTTTCCTAGTCCAAGAATGTCTTTTCCTAGTCCAAGAATGCATCCCTTCTCCTTCTACCTCAGCTTTTTATCCCATTTCCCATCTATTACTCCCCCCAATAAAACATGGACAGGTATCTTTCTCTTCTGATTCCCACAGACAAGATGTCTATGTGATACACAGTATGCAAATGAAAACTAGCTAACCTAGTGTTCATATCCTATTGATTTGCCCAGTCCAGGAACCAACTTTAATTTTCACCTGTGTATGAACTAATTATCATGGGCATGCAGTATCCTGTCTTACATGATCCACCAGGTGTCCTGTGTGAGAATGCAGTCTATCTCTTTTGACTTGCTCAATATACATTATAAATAGGATCTTGGTATCTTTGCCAAGGATTGATAAAAAGACATGAAAAACACATAATTCTACATAAACTATAACATATACATTTTCTTTGAAACTCAGCCATCATTTCTTACAATATGATTTTCGAGTTTCTGATTTTAACTATTTCATACTAAATTCTTATTTTCACATGTACGTTAGTGTTTTATCTGCTAAAGAACCCCTGTAAGGCTGCCTAATTCTCAGTTACAACCCTGAACTGGTAGTGATGGACATTATGGTGCTATTCCTTTTTGCCGCAATACCTTATTAGCATAAGAAATATGGCGATATTAATGCTGCATATCACCGGGGTGACAATCTTTACATTGATAACATTCTGCTTTATAAATGTGGCAAAAATAACATAACTTAATATAGCAATGTCTGGCAATAATAAAATTCTGTTCTTCCGTAAATATTCCGTTCTTTAAATATGCTTTGATTAAAGGGTATCTTTACTCTAAAAAATCGAATTTTCAAAAATAGTACCTTTAGATACAGCAAGATCCCACAGCTCCAAAACTTTTTTTTAAATCTGAGATGTAGATTCTGAGAAATCATCATTTTAATCACAGCATTTACAGGGAAAGACCTGTCACTCCAGAAGCAGAAATTATAATATGTGGCCCATGCTTGACCTCTTTGGCTGCCTGCCAGCACACTTTCTGAAACATTTAAGAGAATTAGCAGAGAAAAGAAGGCAGGGGGGAGGGAGGGGGAGATGTGTAAGCAGAGCAGTGTCAATGGTGAGGCTGTGCAGAACTTATATGTGTCGCAGACACTACAAGAAGGCAGTGGGAATAAGGGAGGGTGGGGGGAATTAGGAGCACTCACTAAACATTAATAATTTAACGACAAAGCAAGCACAGATAAATATGTGAGTATCACCATTTAACGTCTCTCAAATTGTAGTTTCAGAAAATGTTGTTTCAGTGAGTTTAGTGACCCTTTAACTCTCCTCAAGTCATTTGCAATTTGCTTAAAGGATAACTATAACTACTCTAAAAATTAACTTATTAAAAATGGAAAGTAGCTGGAAGAGGGAGGTAGGATTAATGTTTTCTACCTCACAATATAATTTTGTTAAACAGCTACAGCACTAACTGTTTTAATTTGCCATGTTAGTAATGGACTCATTTTTTTTAATTAAAGATAGTGCTGAAGCCAGGAGGAAGACTAGCAGAATCAGTTTTCTTTGGACTGATGCTCCTCACAAAAACAATATTGGTAGGTAAGAATTACTAGGCCAACCTCCCTGTCCAAAGTACTTTTAATTTTGACTGTTTTTAAGGGAGAACTAAAGTCTCCAGATAGCATTGCCCCAATAGAAAGAGCACATTCTTAAATATACAAAAAGCTGTGACTCACTTCTCCCTTTGCTGTGGATGCTAGGTAATTTCTGAAAATAACCTGTGGGTACTGGGGGTCGGCTTCCATAATTCACCTTATCTGGGAACACCAGATAAGTGTACGCAGTACACTTTTCAGAGAAAGCTGCAGCCTTGCTTCCTGGAAGCTGACAGTCAATCATGTTACAGGAGAGATTACACACCCTTCTGACACAGAACACAGATTTCAGTGTTTTTGTGTAAACACGTTACAAATGCTCCTGTCACTAACAATGATAAATTCCTTACTTTTCATACAAAAAAGAAAAGTAATCTTGGCAGTTTATTTCTTTGCTAGCATGGATGTAAGAAACAGAATATTAACATTTCAGCAAATAAAACTAAAATCTGGGTAATTAAACCTGCAACCTTTTTGCTAAAACAAAAGCTTTCTACCTGTATGCCACAACGGCTATTAAGTTGCTTTTCATTACATGTAGAATCTCTATCTTTTGCTAGAAACAAACAATCAAAAAAAGAAGCCAGGGGAATCGAAACCTGTGTCCCAGTGGTTTGTTTGTTTCCAAACTTTAGCTGGGCATCACCACTGTATATGCAATAGATGCAAGTATATTTCAGTAAATGTCAATAAAATTAGTTTTGTATTGCTCCAGGAAGGCTGTCAGCAATTCACGCTGGTTGGTAAATAAAATACAGAGCTGCTATATATAAAGTTTGTACATATGTATATATATTTTTAACAACAAACTCAGGCAGCAGACTACTGTTTTATAAGTGAGCCAGGGGGTTTGAAATTCTGACTTCTAGTGCGGTTTGTTCCTAAATACCTTGCATTTACATGGTGCGCCACAAAGAACTCAGCAAAAAGGTAAGGCAAATTTAGGAACTTTTAACTTTCTCTAGAAACAGAAGCTAGTAAATCCTGGGGTCAGGGGGCATGGCTCTTTGAAGCCAACATGCTGGATCTGTTTAGATAGCAGGGAGTGTGTAAGGTGTTTAAATGTGTCACATGGTTTCAGAGCAGGAAGTGCAGGGATCTGGTGATGCTGCTACCATTTCACACATAAAAATCTAAATATGTTCAAAAGTATGTAAATAAAATAATGAAAGTAAATTGCAAAAATACTCAGGAAGCAATTCCTCTCAATTTACCAATTTTACCAATTTACCAAGTCATTTTTGGACCACAGTTACCATTTAAAACTCTAAGGGCTAGGCCACACTGCTGCATTTTTTATGCGTTTGCGCTTTTTTCAGATAATTGAAAACGCGGCAAAACACACCAAAAATGCGCGTTTTCAGGTGCGCTGCGATTTGCGCTCCGCATTTTAAATCGCAATCGCATGCGGTTTCCTATACCTAATGAAGAAAACACATGCGCAAACGCAACGAAATCACATGCGATTCCGTTTGCGGCGCAGTGTGGCCATGCCCAAACACATATACAAATATATAAGATGAGTTTATACCTGAAAGGTTTTGCCTACACAGTCTGTTGTTTGTAAGATGATTATTTGGTTGTAATAATAGGTCCTTGTTGTAGAAAGGTTATAGTAATAACAATTTTTTTGTTATTTTTGATATTGTTGTATTTACCATGCAAAGCATGCTGGGAGGCCAGCCAATATCAAACTGGTTTTGGATTGTTAGATGGAAAGACCTGTGCTGAGGCTACTCTTTGCTACCATTACCTAAACTGTAAAAGCACTGCCAGAATCAAATTAAGTTCTTTATTTCATTCAGCTCTATCTTTGAAAGAAACTTATCACATGCATAAAATATGGGTACTTACTATATTAAGTCCACCAATTAAAGCACAGGTGTGAAAAGAGAAAAATATGCAAGTGAAGTGTGCCACAGTCTGAAATAGGTAACTCAGTGGCTCTCAATCTACAGTATCTAAAGGTAAATGAAAACCTTCAGAGCAGAACAATTAATATCTCCAAGTATCACAATCAATCACTGACACTGACCCATATTAAATGAGAGCTGACTAAAATCCAGTGCGGTGAGAATGGAAAAAGTGATAAAATCTACCACTTACAGATGACAAGAAAAAAATGAACAGGAGGAAAAAACACTGAGAAATCAGGAAAAAGACAGAAAGCGAGTGGGAAAAAAATAGTGTACACATGGTCTAATAAAGGGTACCAAATATACTTGAGTATAAGCCGATCCAAGTTTAGGCCGAGGTACTTATTTTTCCCTGAAAAAAAATGATTGACTCGAGTATAAGCCGAGGGTTGACTTTCTCCCATAGACAGCACCATAGATAGTTCAGACAGTCCCATAGAAAGCCTCATACACAGCCCCATAGAAAGTCCCATACACAGCCCCGATAGAAAGTCCAATAAACTGCCCAATAGAAAGTCCCATACACAGCCCCATAGAAAGTCCCATACATAGCCCCATAGAAAGTCCCATACACAGCCCCATACACAGATGTGCCCTGCATACCTTTCTGTGTAGCCTGTTTGTTGAATCCTGTTACTTCTATCATTTTTTTTCCATTTCCCTTGCAGTCTGGGCTGATCTGAGTGAGCATTTTGCCATCCCACCAAAATCAAGAGGATTCTGTGTTACAGGGTACAGCTTTTGTTTTCCCATTGCTATGTGTTTTTGTCCAGCTGCTCCTTCAAGCATCCAAATCTGCCCAGACCCAAGTATAAGTGGAGGGGAGACTTTCAGGATGATTTTAAAGGTAACATTTTTCGGCTTATAGTATATACGGTCCCAGACAGCTGGCACTAAACTTTCAGAATGGGAAAACCCCATTTAATAACTGTTATCGGCTAAGTGCATCGCCTAGAGGAGGCAATAGAGAGCGATATCTCTTGGTACAAAGCCATATTTATTGTTTGCAATAAAGTGTAATATCACATGGTTTCTATTTTAGCATCTGAGGATTTATTTGGATTTAGATAATTCCTAACAAGTTTCTAGTCAGTGTACAAGAGTCTCAGCTTTTACCCAGTTTGTTCATTATTGTTTTGCTCCAATAATACCTCCCACAGATTGTAAAGTAGCTTGGGGAAACAATGCACCAATCATATTTGGGTGGAATGAGGCTAATAATCCAATGGTAATGCAGGAAATGAGAAAGTGGGATTTCCAAAAGTACTGGCAATTCATTTGCAAATTTTGAAGAACCAAAAGAAAAGACAGACTTCCTCATAATAATTTCAAAACGCTTCTCTTTTATCTTAATTTTAAAAAAGGAAATAATATATATATAGAGAGCTTGAGAAAGGCCGAAACATTGCTAAATTTTGCACAATATTTGCAATTTATGAATTAAAGAGTTTGAAAGAGATCCTGTGTGCACTATCATTTGTTCAACTACTAACATAAATATATAGTCCTGGGTCTTTTTAAAGGGCATGTCCACCCAAAAATATTACTTTTAATATAATGTTCCTCTGGCTTGCCCACCACCAAACGCCATTTTCAAACAAAAAAAACTTTCTCCCCCTCTCAGCTAACAGCAGAGAGGGGATGGACTGGCAGCCATGTCTGTGATTGGCTTACCGGCAGCCATTTCTGTGATTGGCATGGGAGCGATGGGCTGTAAGTATGAATGGAAAACTTTTTTTTGTTTTGACATGGGGGTTGGGGGTGGCCAAGGCAGAGGAACTTTATATTAAAAGGGTTTTACGCTAGGTAGAAGGACAGCCAGATGGCATCTGGAGGGAGGGAGGGCTCCCCTGCGCATGTCACCATCCCCCCCGGAGGCAAGACAGGAGGCAGAGACCTTTTCACAGAAAGACTTCTCTTCAGTTTCCTGGACTTTGGACATGGGCTGCAGGAGAACCATAAGGCGCAGTGATGTAGGGATTTTACTTAAAAAATAAAAGTTTATTTTTAACTATACAGAGGGGCCAGCACTGGAGCAAATTTTAGATTTGGCGGTGGACATGGCCTTTAAAGGGGAAGTTCAGTACAAATACATGTACATTTCAGAAAAAAAGAGCAGTATTTTTTCCTCCCAATAACCGTAATCTGCCAATTCAGCATTTTGTCTGAGTATAAATAAATGTAACCGAAATACTGACTTCCTGTTTGCAAGACCCCCAGTAGAGACCGTTATGGTCTTGCCCTTGACCCAGCGCCTAGGTTGATTCAGTTGCTCAGAAGAGATCTGAGCATCTTTGACCCATCCAACAGCCAATCAGTAGAAATAACTGTAAGGAACATTCCAAGGATGTGGTGCATCCTGGGAAGAAGAAGGACCGTTAGAACCTGAAATGTCAGCTCACTAATGTCAACAGAAGGGAACAGCAAAAGGTATGAAATCAACTGATTTTTCAAAATGGGAGAGAATATGTAGAGTAACTAAGAAGGCATTACACAAACGAACAATTTAGCAAATATTGATAATTTCCAACGAACTGTCCCTTTAAGTGGTTTTATTAAAGTGCGACAAAAGTGAGAGACCAGGTCTTGTAACACCACCGCAACTCTCAAGGCTGCTTTAAACTTTAGCAAACTTAGCTGATTTACCAAGAGCCGCAATCTCTATATCTGTGCAAGGAGCGCTGAGAAAAATTATAGTGGCTCTCGGTAAATGAGCCCATATGGAAATGTTAAAATAAATTCAATTATGATGTTATATGTTATAATTCACAAATGTTGCCACTAGAGGTCAGGTTTTAGCTACAGAAAAACATTTACAGGGAAATGTAATATTAGGTGCTCTTGCCCAAACCTGATTACACAAAATCGGATCAGCGTTTTTTCTCAGGTTTTGAAGCGTTTCCAACATTTCCACAATTTTGGGAAAATATGGCAGCACTCCTAATGGCACAGGGGAACATACCTTACCTTCCACACCTGGTGATCCAATACACGCATTATGTCATTATGGCATCATGGAAGGGGAATGCTGTGCTATACTCCAACTTAAAGCTTATAAATACAATGGAAAGCCACACAGGGAAAGGTTGTTCAGTTAAAAGAATACACACATATTAAAGAATACACACATATAGAAAAAACAGTCACAATGAAAATATAACAATTTTTTAATCATAAGGAATGAGGGCTTATTTTTCTATTAATTTTTTATTAAGGAATGAGTCATTTTTTTTATTAACCAAACTGCTTTTTAATTCCTTGTGTTCTCCAAAATAGCACCGTATGATTCTGCTACACAAAGACTTTTTTTAAAAGAAAGAGTAAGATCTATTATCATACAAATCTGCCTCTCTTCATTGCATGTGTCTGTCAATATTATAACAACACAAACAAAAGCCTGCTTATCATCACCTTGGGCTTGGAGCAGTTCCTCATCCTAGATTTTGTTTTATAAACTAATGATCTACCACATTGCTATATGAATCTATTCTGTTTATATAAGTGTAGTTTGGATACATCATTAGCATGTATAGGCTTTACTGCAGGAAGTTAATAAGATGCCAACAATATACAGCCTACCTATTTCATCATAAAACCTTAATCCTCAAGAGAAGCCTATGGTAAAATGTATTTCTCCCGATTTTCATAGCTTTAAGCTTTCACTGCCCCACTCCTTGCTGTAAACTAACACAAATTAGCACATTGGAGAATTCCTCTCTTTCAAATTTAATCTGCAATTGCTAGGCTTTAAAAGGGCAACTAAAGGTGATTTTTTTTTTAATGATAGCCATATTTCCCAGGAAGGTAGGGAAGCATATCCTACCTCCATGGGTGGTCACAATCCAGTTCTGCTTGTGCCACAGCTTAGAGTTCACTACTCCTTCCTCTGCACATGAAGTCTGACTATCTCTCCCTGCAAAATGGACTTTCATTTAAAATTCATAGACAGTGTTGTCTCTCTAATGAGGTAATATGAGCAAAATGCTCAGGGCAGCACCCCTGATAAACATCAGAGAGGCAGAGCTCACTAATTTTTTTTAAAGGAAAATGGCAGGAATTATGGTATGGATAAATGTCTTTTTGAGGAACTGTATAAATAACCCCTGTAATGTGCAGTTTAAAAAGACCAAATGTTTAACCATGCCCATTCCTGGAAGCCACACACACCTAACAGTGGTTTGCAGTGCCACACTTCATGGCACCTAGTGGTATATAAGGGCAGCATTCAAAAGTTTGGCTCAGGTGGCAAAAACCCTAGAGACACCCCTGTCCATTGATTATATTATTGTATGTAACATGTGCTTTACAGCCCTTCTAAATAAACCATCCCCAAAAAAGTACCGTATATACTCGAGTATAAGTAGATCCGAGTATAAGTCGAGGTACCTATTTTTACCTGAAAAATGTGTAAAAACTGATTGACTCGAGTATAAGTCGAGGGTAGAAATTATCACCACTACTGCCTTCTGATTCTGTGTTGTTTTTAGGCTTTAGTCGCCCTTTAAATGGACAGCAGAATTCCCATACATGAATCCCATACAGTAATATCCAAATCCAGTACCAGTAACCTCCAATTCCTTGGCACTCCAGATGTTTGGAAACTACAACTCCCAGAATGCTTTGTTGCTGGGAGTTTCAGTTTCTAAACATGTGGAGTGGCAAGGTTCAGTAAACTTTTAATTAAACATACCATCATTTACAATTCTCCTGAACCCCATATAGTAAAGGGCCCTCTGACCCCATATAGTTAAGGGCCCTCTGACCCCCATATAGTAAAGGGCCCTCTGACCCCAATATAGTAAAGGGAACGCTGACCCCCATATAGTAGAGGGCCCTCAGACCCCATATAGTAAAGGACTATTTGACACCATATAGTAAAGGACTATCTGACCCCAATAGTTAAAAATGTCACCTGAGAGTTGTAGTTTCAAGCTGTCCTGTACTGTACTTGCTGCTGTTTTTTGCCCCAAACTGAAGAGACCCATCAGATTTACAGCATCCATATGAGCAGTGACAGTGCTGAGTGAGTCCAGCAGTCAGACTACAGGAAGCAGGAAGTGTAAAGGCAGATCAGCTCCTGTTACTTTCTATGCAGGTTAACACAGCGCTACCTACTGGTTACTATCTGCAATTGCAGAATTTGGATCTAAATTTCGACTTGACCCGAGTATAAGTCAAGGTTAGGTTTTCAGGCTAATTTTAAAGCCTGAAAAATTTGACTTATACTCGAGTATATACGGTATGTGCAGCTCCTTTGTACATGTTGTTAGAACTCGCACATGTACAAAATAGCTGCACGCCACACTTTTTTTCATAATTCAATATCAAAATACTAAAATATCATTCCACAAGACACAGATGCTCAATTCATCATACAGTTTAAATGAATACGGCCTTCAAACCACAATGGTCTTTTTTTTAATTAATCTTGTGTATTCTTGTGAAATTCTTAAGACGACTGCACCCATCCAGGAGTGTTGTGCATTGCAATTTTTTTCTACATTGATATATGAGCCTGCCCCTAAGAAAATACAGAGTAAGCGTGTGTTGATGCCTTTTTCATGATCTAACCCCAATCTGCTCCTCTTGATCTGTTCTATCTGATTCCTGATTTTGCTGCATGAAAGGTGTGGGTTCAATGTCGCTACCCATGGAATCTGAAAGACAACCATCCCCCATTTCTACATGCTCCTGATTGAATTGGCCTAACATTTAAGGCACCTATTTCTGTAAGCACAAGACGCTGTAGTTTATTAAAGGGCATGTCCACCCCCAAAACTAATTTAAACCACTACTGGCCCCACTATGTAGTATTAAAAAATCCTTACCTCTCGGCTCCATATGGTTGTCCTGCAATGCCTATTCAAAGTTCAGAAAAGTTAAGAGTAGGAGCCTTCTTGTGTGTTATTCGTATCTGCCCCCTACCTTGTAACAGGATCCATTGGCGCTGCTGTAAATGCTTTACAAAAAAATAAAATTCTTTAGTGTAGGGCCCCCCTGACGCTAGCTACCGTGTTTAAATGTTAAAAAAGTGCCCAGAAACATACATACCAAGCTTCGTTCCCTCGGCTAACTCAATCGCCGGCAGCCCAACTATGATGAAGTCAATCACAGAAGCAGCAGACAGTCCGGCCCATAATGCTACTCCCTTCCTGGAAGTAGAGGCAGGGAGAACGAAGCTTGGTAAGTAAGTTTCTGGGCACTTTTTTAGGATTGGGAGGGGGTCCCTACACTACAGAAAAAATTAAATTTGGGGTGGATATACCCTTTAATTTTCTCTACAGTTGCACCATACAGTTGCATCATATTGTGCATGAGGTGCAACTTTTATACAGACATGGATTATAAAAGCTGTTTGTGATGATGCACCTTTCAATATATGAAGTAATCCATGTGCTACTGACCTTTAGTAATTGAGGACAGCCTCAAGCTTTAAGGATTTTTTCATCCTTAAAAATTCAATATTTTATATGAATAGACGAATTATAGATATTACTTTTTAATTACAATTTGTATTATAGTAGTTTGTTATTCGCTACTATTAGGTACAGCTGTATGAAATTTGCTGGCGTTTTGTTTTTGGTTACTACATCCCTTTTAGCTGTGTTAGTTCTGGTGGAATTCCAAACAGGAGATTTGGCATGAACAGAAAACACATGGGATTTTAGTTTTTCATCCCAGTCACTTCTAAAACATGAACATTATATTTTAAAATAATAAAACATTTGACATTTGAGCTGATATTTAAAAATGAGTGGCATTGCTTTGTTCGCAAAATACAGATGGATTGTTATAATGACATGCAATAATGAGGTAATAAATGAGTGACATTGGTATTTTTTTCTGTTATCTCTCCTTTCTAAATACAGACCTTGGTGCCACTCTTTGACCCCCTCCTCAAATACTATCACACTGAAGAAGCCTAAGGACCCAGTGTAAAACTTATCAAACAGCTTTGTTGAACAAAATCAATCACCCTAGAAACCGCATGACTTATATCTCAAGTACACTATACACACACACGGAAAAGGATCTAAAATCTAGCTTCTTTCCAAAATTAGGAGAGTAATTCAAAGACTTTCATTTTGCAATAAAAACTATAAAATGGAAAATTTGACAATTTTTCAATTATGTGGCAGCTTTGTAATAAGCTAAGACATGGAAAACAGCTGCAAACAGGACTAGTTCCATTAGCCCATACATATTTATAAGTGATTGATATTGAAATTGTTTGTTCAGATGTTGTAAATAGACTCTGCACTGTTCCACACACGGTGGAACTGTTTTTCCAGGGAATCCTGTACATTTAATGCACACCAGCAGGGAGATTCAATAAAAGTTCTTATCGTTTAAAATGGTGCAAATTTTGCACCAACCAAACAGATTTTAGCTTTCAAATGTTAAATAAGATCTGATTGGTTGGGGCAAAATTAGCACCATTTTAAAAGAACTTTTATTAAAGGACATGTCCACCCCCAAAACTATAATCCCCCCCACTACTGGCCTCATCATGTAGTGTAGTTTAATCCTTACCTCACATCCCAGCTCCATATGGTTATCCTGTAGTCCCCCCCCAAAGTCCCAAAAACTGCCCACCAGGAGGATAGCAGTCCATATAGGACTCTGCCTCCTACCTGGCCTCCGGGAGAAGTTTGGCATGCGTACTGCAGCCCTTCTCCCCCTCCCGATTTGGATTCCCTCCCCCTGGTGTAAAACCCTTTTTAGCAAACATTGCCCCTGCCCCCCCAGCCCCAACCGCTATGTTTGTAATATCAGAAAATGCCCAGAACATTACTTACCTTCCTTCTTGCCTCCGCCGCACTGAACTCCCGGCAGCCACGTCTGTGATTGGCTGCCGCTCAGCCAATCACAGATGCGACTGCTGGTCCCGCCCCTCTGCTTGCATTTTCTCGCAAGCAGAGGGCCGGCAGCGCGGCGGAGGCAAGAGGGAAGGTAAATAAAGTTCTGAGCATTTTCTGATATTACAAACATAGCAGTTGGGGCTGGGGGGACAGGGGCAATGTTTGCTAAAAAAAAATTCTGAAGGGTGGACATACCCTTTAAATAACCCTGTAGATATATTAGTTACATGATGGTCTTGTGTTTATGTATAATAATGTTTCTATTTTTGCCTATTGATTCAAAGACTTTTGTCACAAAGGGCTGGCACAGAGTCAACACACTTTTTTCCTTTTTTTTGTTCTTATTTTTTGTTATTTTTTTATGCTTGATATATATGCAATACTAATGTAAGGATTCATATCTCCTAGCATGTTTAATGAATTACACAATGAATACAAATTATTATTTACCATTTCCCGGAGCCTCCGATGTTGTTTGTACATGGTGATCATTACAGTAAAACTGGTCTGTGAACCATAAACATCTAACTTATACTGGACATACACTGGTAAAATGGATTCAATTGGGGCCTATTAATAAAGTTGATTAGAAAATACCAATGAGCTCTCTAAAGGTGGACAAAATGTATGAGGCAGTTGTAAAATAGCTCTACTGAACAGCATTTTACATGGTAATGGCCCAAACTCTTTTCTACAGAAAGAAATTGTTATTCTTTTCCTGCCATCAAAACACAAAGTTTGTTACCGGGGCAAAGACAATAAACAGAGTGATTTCCTCTAGTCATGTTATTCCAATGCACCAAATGTCTTTTCTAAGATTCCTCAGGTTTTCCTTCTTCTTGCACTGAAGCAAGACATACATTTTGAAAAAATGCAGCATTATTTTGTCCATGATCACGTAAAGGGTTTTCTGGTCTGTGTTTATCATTTGTGGTAAGCACATGTGAAGCTGAAATAATAGGAATATCAAAATATTCAGCATTTTTTCCAACAAGATTTTCTGTGTTTGCAACAAAGCTGTCACAATGCCGATGATTTTCCTCTTGCACTGATTTCCCTATATTTTCTTCACCATTTTTAGGTGTTGTGGAAACATCTAGGGAACTTGGACTTGCAAATAAGACAAGAATCTCTGCTTTTATGTTTGTTACTGATCCCTTGGAAATGACAGTTGTGTTATTGTTTCCTGTCACTTGTCCTAAAAGAGGAAAATATATTTTATTTATATTTTAGCACACATATGACCAATAGGATTTCTCATAAAAGTTTTTTTTTTTACCCAAAAGCATTGTGGTTTACTTATTAAAGGTACACTAAATAATCAATCTTGAAAACATTGTAAAATTACTGTAAGTTTTCTTAATGGGCATTTTCATGTAAGGTCTTTCATTCAAAAGTAGCCAGTTTTTCAACAGAATAGGACTACTGTTGTGTAAGGATAATACTTATCCCCAAATAATATGAATACATATAAATAATAAATATATAGTATTAAAGGGTATCTTTAGATATACTGTTAGATACTACAATATCCCACAACTTTTCAGAGTTGTAGATTCTAAGAAATCATGAATTGAAATTGCAGCATGTACAGAAAAGGACCTGTCACTCCAGAAGCAGAAATTATAGTATGTTCCACATCCCTGACCTCTTACTAGGATCTTCATCTACCTGCCAGCAGTTTCTGCAACAATTAAGAGAATCCGCAGCAAAAAGAAAGAAGGGGGTCTATGGTGAGGCTTTGCAGAAGTTATTGTGTCATAGACACTACAAAAAGGCAGTGAGTTGGGGGGGCAATTTGGAGCAATCACTAAACATTAATAATTTAATGACAAAGCAAGCACAGATATATATGTTAGTACCACCATTTTACTTTTTCAAATTGTAGTTTCAGATAATAAGAAAGCTGTTTGAGTGAGTAAAGTGACGCTTTAATGAATGAAAATACGCTACTTTATTTTTCTAATTATTTATGGAAATATAACAAATGTAAATACTTCTTATATATAGGATTAAAAATTATTTTAATGGAAGAAAAGTATAAAATAATGCTTTATACTAATTGTGCTAATAGTGTAGTGTTTTATGTATGTATGTACGTATAGTTTATTTATAAAGTGCCACTTGGGGATGCAGCGCTGTACAGTAACAAAATACAATAAAGTCATACAACGGGAACAAATACATAGATAGTTCTGTACATAAATATATAAATTATATAAATAGAAGTGCTAGGGCTTTGCCACAAGAGGTAAGGAGGTCCCTACCCCGTAGAGCTTACAGTTATTTATTTTTTATTTAATTTTATCAGAATTATTTTCTGTTACATTTGTTTTAGAATCTGAAATTAATCCCAAAAACACATTTTCTAAAAAAAAAACAAAAAAACATTACAATACTTACCAAAGATGTGTTAGATGTTAAGTTTTGGGGAGGTGCCTTAAAATGCTAAAGAAGATGCCTCTATGTGTGGATGTACAATTACAATTTTATCAAGCAATAAAGTGCACAAAACTTCACAAGGCACCATATAGATCGGAAAAAGTGAAAATTCTGATATTATGGAACAAGAAATGCCTTTGCTAAACAAAGACAAAGATTACAAAAGTAATTTATGTAAGACTAAATGCTGCTGCACAACTCACTGGTCACAGTAAACCACCATACTTCTTTAGAGGACTTAAGTTTAATATCAAACAGGACTGCCAGGAATTCTCATTCTTCCACACAGGAAGCTCTAAATAAGCACACTGAAAACTCTATTTAAAAAGCATAAAAACAGAATTTTACATTCTCCGTGTAATAAGAAGTATTATAAGAACTAACAATTTAAAAAAACTGCAGTCTAACAGGATTATTCAATAAAAGTTTGTATCGTTAAAAATGGTGCTAATTTTGCCCCAACCAATCAGATGTTAGCTTTCAAATGTTAAATAATATCTAATTGGTTGGGGCAATATTACCACCATTTTTAACGATAAGAACTTTTATTGAATCTCCCTGTAAATGTTTAAAATCACCTTGTGTAAATATTTAGCAGATTTTTTGGTACTTCCCATTTCGCATATTCACGTTCTGGGCAGGAAAGCCTTAAAATGCCACAGAATGTGAATACACATTCTGTGGCTGTCCCTTAAAAAAAAAAATATCGGGGGCGGCGCAGCATTCAACTGCCCCCCTAGCTCCCTCGATCAACCCTCGGTTTCGGACAAATCCGAGGGGGGGATCTGGAGATATCCTACCTTTTGCCGTGACCGTATAGCAGGAAGCCGGTCCCACGTGGAGGAAGAAGTCGAAGCGGAAAGGGAGACCCCGGTGACGTCATGGAGTTTCTTCCTTCACCGGGGTCTTCCCTAAGAGTGGTAAGAGGCCCCTGGTGGTCTAGTGGAGGTACTGCACTGCGATCTCCATTCAGATCACAGTGCAGTACCTGGTATAGTAAAGCTGTACAAAAAGGATTTTTACTTCTACTTAACAAAGACTGGGGACAGAGATGAAAATTTGGCATATTTGATTTCTATTTTAGCTAGTTTAATTTCTTTCTTGCACCCCTTATTACAACTTTTATACTCCATGTAAGTCTGTTCTGTTCCCTCTGATTTAAATTTTTTTTTTCCATTTCCCTTTTTACTACCTGGAGCATTAAGCCATGCATGGGAATTGTTTCATGTATGGGCACTCGGTCAGACGAAAAAGGAGTTTAGATGGGCCACATTGATAATCTGACCCGGTAGATCATCAACGAGGCTTGATATAATGGCCGAAATCCTATGTGTAATACATTGTACGTTGCAGGTCAAACCTGCAACAAACCCTATGTATCTCTTATGTTTATTTTATCTGACTGCAACATAACATATGGGAGGGAATGGGGTTTATATTAAAAATACAACTGCCACAGTACACTAGTACAAGTTAAATAACATCTTATAGATAGAAGGCATGAAAACAAGAAAAGGTGAGTATCATTTTTGCTCCATTAGCATTTCTCAATTAGTGTCAATGAGCCACTTGTTTATACTGCAGTAAGTATTAAGAGCTAATGGGTGTGAGTAAAAGGGATTTCCAGAATTAAATTTCTTATAACCCACCCCTTCCATTGATCCCTATGGGGTCAGCTGAGAGCAAAGAGGAAGGAAACAAGGACGGTTAATGTCAGTGTGATTTTTGTTTTTTAAATGTGAACGACCCAACTAGAAAACAAGGAGTGGGGGTGGAGGGTTTTTGGATGTGACAGGGGTGCATAAAAGTAAAGGGGTGTGTGTGTTGTCACAACCCCCCCACTCTGGTCTGGCTATCTATTATCAGTTATCAGAAAATGTACTAACCGAAAAGTCGAATAAAACAACGGAGAAGGGGGGTAGTGATCATAATGACACAGCACACACGCTAAAAATATCTTAATACCTAAGGATAGGCTGCCACCACATTCCAAGACAGCCAATGACCTACTAAATATATCTAAGAGATTATACACACCCCCATAATTATAACAATCCAATATCTATAGTAAAGTATGGTAATTGGTGAACTCCAGCTTTCTGCCTGGAAGCCTTTTTATGCATTGTCCCCAAAATGATTGGCTTGGTCCCTAAAGGGTGGATTTGTTCCCTCCCAGAGAAGTGTATCCTGCTTTTTGAAGGGAAACTTTAAGCTCATTTTCCCTCTAGTCAATACTACGAATGCCGTACATCTCACATACAAAATATTAACTGTTTTGTGATCCACACTTTTATACAATCTAAGATACCAAACATGATCGTATGACCAAGAAGTGAAATATCACTTACCCTTGTGATATCCTCTTGTGATATCCTCCTATAAAATATACAGCAGATACACCTTGATTCCAGCATTAGCTGACATTATTGGGAAAATATGACATAATTCCTTCCCTTGAATTAGTATGAAATATGAATTGACTTTGAAATGACATTTATTCTTTAGCTTTATTTTAACCTGGCCTCCTGCTGTTAATGCTCCCAAAAATCTGTAGAGGTCTGAAGGTCCATTGTAACAAACATATGGAGATGGAGAAGAGCACTATCTTTTACAACTGGTCAGGAGAGGTTTTATTAGAGCATATGTACACTGTAACTCCAACTTACTATTTACTAGTAGCTTAGGCTTTAAATGTAAAGTGTTTTTTTTCCTAAACCCTCCTATACCCTACCTTTAATCATTGAAAGGTTCTGTCCTCCTTCCATTTTCAGCTCTGCCTCCATGAGATTGGTCAAATCCCTTTGCCAAGCAAATACTGTCCCATTTACAGGGCACCTGCCTGACGTCAGTCTGCACGCAACGTGACATCAGTGTGCATGCCTTTCGCGATGCCCCACAACGGGGTGTGTGCACTGATGTCACACCGTGCATACTGACAATGCCACTCGTGATTTGTGTGTATGGTGTGTGTGGGGGTCCCAGTTACGTCCCAGGGTGTAGCCTTTGAACTTGTATAACACCTTGGACTGCACAACAAGAACCATGGAAGGCGAGGAATGCCTTTAATTGAGGGGGAAGGGGGGAGGGTTATACAACACTGAGTTCTGTGTCCTGTATAAAAGCACTTGGCCTGCGGCCTGTGTGCTTTTATGTGGTCACGCACCTCTTCATTGACTTTTAATATCCTTATAATTTACAGTAGGGGGTACATTATTCAGTTATATAATTAAGTTTTAAGCTGCTTGTTCTGTGTGCAAGGTGGAAAACAGATTTGAGAATTGTTATTTATACTTATTATATTATAATTATTAGAGGTTACATATACAATGCAGTTTCATGGAATCTAATGTGGTAGTGTACAAGATACAGATGTATCAAGCGAAGCTTACTTAGACACACAGGTGGTCCGGGTGTATTTTAAACCCCAGACCCTCAGGAGCCTATGAGTAAGGGCCACGTGGGGCCCGAAACGTTGTAAGGCCGGGCCAATGTATGTGAGCATATCTGTTAAATAAAGATTCCTGATTTTAAGCTTCCTGTGGATTTTTTCATGGTGTGCGCCGATCAGCCCATTGTTGGTGACCACTTTCTTCTTATTATAAGGCTTTATCCACAAACAGTCAATTTAAAAACACCCTTATTCTATCCTTTTTTATAGTTATGTTTTAATGGTTCTTCTCCCCCACTTCTTGACTGGACACTCAAATCACACTGTTATTTTTTATACAGGTAATCTAGAAGTGACAAATCAATTTTGTCTCCGGTTTCAAGCAGCTGAGGTAAGTGGTTTCTTCTTATTAGCAATGCATGCAGTAGTCTGGACGTAAGTACTCCAGGCTTCCTCTGGTATTAGATTAAAACTTCTAGGTTCCCTTCTAATGTAGTGTGTGGGCAACTTTGACTATGCATGTTGTCTATTTGCAGAAGGAATTATTTTTGAACGGTAAAACAGCCTGCTCAAATTAGTGCCATCAATTAAGTTTAAAGATTTCAACACCCCTAAAAAATGTAGATTTAAATGTTATACATTTCAGCTGTAAATACAATACTTGAAATACAATCCAACCCCGTTCAGTTGCAAAATAAATGGGTTCTTATTTAAACGTGTCTCATTTTTTGGATTCCCTTTTAGAGACAAACTTATATAGGTATTTTTCTATGCTCCTGTACCATAAGCCAGGAAAAAGGAGGTGTGAAATATGAAGTACTTAAAGGATAAGTACACTGTAAAATAAGTAATGCTGAACTGGAAGCTGCACTTTAAATATAAATTTGCCCTGTTTTTTTTACCCCTAAGCCCTCCAGAGCTTAGCTTAGTAGATGTAAAGTTGCTGACATCTTGTCTGTGTTCACTTGAATACTTAGCTCTGCCCCTCAGAGATTTTCCTGATTTTCCCTGCTCCTGATTTTTTAGCCTTCATGTATGTTCCCGGTCACTCGCACGCCGGAGCGAGAGATGCTGCAAACTGATATTAATACTGTGTGAGCTGCTTATTGGGAATTGCATCCCAGTGGAGAGTTTGCCATGTGCCCAAACATTTTAGAAGTAAAAAGTTTATTTCCATATAAAAGCAGATTACCATGCGCATCTTTTTTAAAAAAATAAATGTAATATAAATAATACAAACATACACACATAAATATGAATACATTTTCCTATTGTAAGGAAACAATTTTCAGACAGTAAAAAAAATTACTAGAAAATATTAACAGATGCATTTTTTTAATGAAATATAGGTATACACTGTTTATTTTGTGCTTAGAAAAAATCTACATGTAATGTCTGCACCAGCAAAAACAGCCGGAACAAGGGCACCAGTATCCAACCCCATATGTGGCTTTTAATACTGATATGGCTTTGGAATCTGAGAAGGAAGGTAATACTTCGATCAGTCTGTATCTTCAAAACGCAATACAGTATGAAATGACACAAGGAGAGAGCTACCCTACAGAAAATGAATACCCAGAACAAAGACTGAAATATCTATTAGAATGTGAATCATGTTACAGGAGGAGAGTATATGGCTGACACTGGATTATACCTGCCAGGATAGTCACCACATTAAATTCCCTTGCAATGTCTTGTCAAGGCTGTTCCCATAGTTCATGTCCAAACCCTCTTATTTACGACAAAACTCTAGTGGACAGTTTGCCAGAGAGTTTAAAGACACGAGGGCTGGTAACAATAATAACATTTTTAATTGTAGAGAACCATCAGACATTACAGATGGATGCTGCCCACAGTTCTCTTCAAGTTTTTTTACCTCACAAAATCACTTTTCACCAAATATGACTGGCTCTGAAAACACTTCTTGCCATAGTTTTGGTAGCAGCAATGAAGCACTCCTATATCGGAAACACTCCGCAAATCGGTAAGAAAACCAAACTTGCCTATAACTGTTTGCATGTAACTATATATTAGAAAACCTTTAAAAGGTGAGTTAATTTGTTTTAGTAAATGCTTTAACTGCTACATGCTTGTATACCCGTATTTAAGTGCAGCCATGTAAGTTTTTAGTGGTACATATTGCTTCCCCTTATATATAAATAATAATAGGGTGACAGTGGCATAAAATTTGGTCTGAAGCTTTCTAACATTGCATTTTATTCATTAAAGGACATGTAAACTGGGGCAAATCATTTTCAACTAATTACACAGTAATTAGGATTAAGGCAACTGTGGTCTTAAAACAAGTAAGTTATATGAAAACCTGCAGTATTTCCTTTAAAATAGCCGACAATCACACCTCTGCTGGAAGTACCTGGTGTCACAAACTTACCTGCCGCTCCGGTCCCCGCACTGCACTTCCGAGTGGGCGCGTCGTAGACGTCATCATGCCGGCGGTGCGAGGATTCAAAAACCGGCGTCCTCCTGGACCCGGTTCTGTATTGTATCGTTAGCTACCTCCCCAGCTCCTTCTACTTACCTGCCCTAGTTCCTGTTACTTTACACTTTAACTTACCTATTCTGGTCCTGCATCAGAGACTTACCTTGCCAGCTCCATCATCAGAGACTTACCTTGCCAGCTCCATCATCAGAGACTTACCTTGCCACTCATCATCAGAGACTTACCTTGCCAGCCCATCATCGAGACTTACCTTGCAGCTCCATCATCAGAGACTTACCTTGCCAGCTCCATCATCAGAGACTTACCTTGCGATCCCATCATCATCTGACTTACCTTGCCAGTTCCAGTATCCATATTCACTTGACCTGTTCAGTGACTGTTTTCTGCCTTGCCTGTTCCCAGTTCCTGCCTTCTCTCCAGCAGCACTAGTCGCCATTCCTCAGTCTACATTTACCAGCAGTCTCTTGTATCCAGTTCTGCAATCCCAACAGCCATCGGAGCGCCTCCTCCTAAAGCTACTTGTAAGTACCCGCCCGGCCTCCCGGCCAATATTACACCTGAGGAAAAAATTGACAGTTAGAAGGAGAGCCTATTAATGCTGGCTAGGATGGTCACATGGCTAAAGCAATATTGCTAAACCTTTCCAGCAATACTTTCTTACAAATTATTTTGAAGGTAAGATGGAAGGCTTTTTATAATTCTTACTAGTTTGGAAGAATTCAAGACCACAGTTACCCTTTAATTACCACCAATCTTAAATCTGTTTTTTTTTTCTTCTCTTGACCTTCCTTATCTCTTGTTTTTTTTAGCTCTGGGAGTTTTACTTTTTAAAGAGGCGGGGCACAGCTAGTCAGTAAAGAACTATCAATCACCCAGCCCCTTCCCCTGGCACCTACATAGTAAAAACTACCCATTCTATAAAAGTAAAGCTTGATTCAGCATAAAGATCAGGAAAAGGAATAAGCATTATCTTTTGCTCTGTGCTCTTTCTGTACAGATAACACCCAATCCTGCAGTTAGCTGCTGTCTGTGTTACTGAGGTCCCAATTCAGAACTGTACCTAAAGAATCAACATAGCCCCCCCCCACAACACACACACACCTTCAAACTCCTACAGCTAAAGGAAAAGTTTACTTGATTCAAGCAGGTCAAGGATAAAGGCAAGTATTTATATATAAGAGTATTATGGATATATGGAATTCAAATTATAATTAAAGGACAGAGGAAGTAATGCATTTAAGTAACCTGTTGTGCTGGACCCCTTTGCTGTAAGTGATACGCTTGTGCACGTACAGAATTTAGCAGGCCTGCTCACAAAGATTAACCCTTTCAGTGCCAGCAGAATTTCAAAAAAATTTTTTTGCGTTAAGTGCCAGTAGAATTTTCAGGATTTTGCCCTTGATCGCTTTAGACTAATTATACAGTAGGAAACCTTGCAGTAAATCAGGCATATTATACATTGTTTTTTTCAGCACAAAGTGTACTTTAACACGGTAACAGAATTTTGTAACTTTACCTGAAATTTTACTGTTATGGGAAAATATGGGGGGGAAAATGTAAAATTTGCAAATTTTCATGGATTTTTCTCATTTTTATTTATAGTTATTTTAAGGTTACACGCAAGAATCTTACTATTTCTAAAAGCTCTTTTTACTCCCGAGTACAACGTACCAGATATATGTAGGTACCCCACTTTTCCTGTACGGAGACCCCAAAACTAAACTGCACCTTCAAGAATATTACACCAAATTAAATATATAACCACTTCTGACGGTTAACATAGAATATCTTCCAAATTAACTAAAATATCCCCACAAGTGAGATATTTTTAGAAACTACCACCCCACGGATTTTATGAGCGAGGTAAGTTTCGATCAAAATGCAGATACCCGGACGCAGCTCTTCGTCCAATTGAAGTTTTTTCTCACATTTTCCTTTTTTTCCTCAACAGTAAATCAAGAACAAATCAATGCGAATTTCAGCTAAAAACCACAGAGGAAAGTTCAAACGCATCTCAAATATGAAAGCCTAACCCCTCCCGAATAAAACAGTATGCCACATTCATGGGTGTACCAAGACATGGCTACCAACTAACCCAGAGCGGGACCAATGCCAAATGTCAGTAGCACAAAAAAAAATTTAGCCAGCTTTGCATTTGAACAGTCTGCAGTTTTTCCCACAAAACACCCCCCGAACTCGATTACCCCCACAAACATATATTCCTGAAATCTACACACCTTCAGCTATGTACACTGTAGTTTGTTCATTCATACCGTGTATGGTGTGGGCGCAGTTCTTCATAGAAGTTTGCATTTTTGCAGATTTTCTAAACAAATGACACTCAAACAACATTCAAAAGGTAGAAACATGTCAAAACATCATGGAATGTAAAAATAAATTACCAATTATCAATCTCCCAAATGTCCTGAATCAAATGGTATACCATATGCGTGGTTACACACGTGGATGTGGAAGCAAAAGCCACAAAGTAAGACAATGCACGATGGCTCAGAAAAAGCAAAAAATATTAGCCAACTCCGAATTTGAATAGTCTGCAATTTTTCCCCACAAACACCCCCCCACAAACTATATTTTCCTGAAATCTGCACACCTTCAGCTATGTAACTCTGTAGTTTGTTCATTCATACCATCAATGGTGTGGGCGCAGTTCTTCGTAGAAGTTCGCAGATTTTCAGAAAAAATTTACAATCAACTTTTGAATGTAGAAATATGCCAAAATTCAATAAAATGTAAAAAAAAAGTTACCAAATATCAATCTCCCAAATGTCCTGAATCAAACGGTATGCCATATCGTGGTTACACATGCCGACATGGAAGTAAAAGCCACGAGTGAGACAGCATGATTGCTTAAAAAACAGCAAAAATATTCAGCCAACTCTGAATTTGAACAGTCTGCAGTTTTTCCCACAAACACCCCCGTAACTTTGTAATAACCCTCACAAACTATATATTCCTGAAATCCACACAACTCAGCTATGTAAGGCTGTAGTTTGTTCATTCAATACTATTTATGGTTTGGGCGCAGTTCTTTGTAGAAGTTTGCACTTTTCAGAAAAAAATAAACCAAAAACAACTTCAATAGGTAAAAATCATGCCAAAACCCTCATGGAATCATGCCAAAATTCCATGAAATGTAAAAAAAAGTTCCCAAATATCAATCCCCCAAATGTCCTGAATCCAACGGTAGCCATTGCATGGTTACACACGCGGACATGGAAGCGAAACGCCACGAAGTGAGACAATGCACGATGGCTCAGAAAAGTGAAAATATTTAGCCAACTCCGAATTTGAAAAGTCTTCAGTTTTTCCCACAAACACCCCCGTAACGAAATAACTCCAACAAACTATATATTCCTGAAATCTACACACCTTAATCTATGTAACGATGTAGTTCGTTCATTCTTACCATCAATGGTGTGGGCGCAGTTCTCATAGAAGTCGCACTTTTCTGAAAAAATTAACAAAACAACTTCAAAAGGTAATAATCATGCCAAATCCTCATGGAATGTAAAAAATAGTTACTAAATATCAATCTCCCCAAATGTCCTGAATCAAACATTATCCATATGCGTAGTTACACATGCCGACGTGGAAGCAAAAAGCCACGAGGTGAACAATCGATGGTTGCCTCAAAACAGCGACTCTGGATTTGAACAGTCTGCAGTTTTTCCCCACAAACACCCCCCACAAACTATATATTCCTCAAATCTAAACACTTTCACCTACGGAATGCTGTAGATTGTTTTCATACCATCAATGTTGTGGGCACAGTTCTTCATAGAAGTTCGCACTTTTCGCAGATTTTCTGAAAAAATTAACAAAAATCCACTTTTGAAGGTAGAAATCATGCCAAAAATCCCATGAAATGTAACAAAAGTTTCCAAATAGCAATCTTCCAAATGTCCCGAATCAAATGGTATGCCATATTCATGGTTACACATACGTATGTGGAATCGACTAGCCACAAAGTGAGCCAAATCACAGTGGCACAATTACAGCAACTTTTCAGATTTGTCTGACTAAACGCCCCTCTATATTAGGAAAAACCATCAAAACAAACTATATTTCTTGGAATCTACCACCCTTCAGCTACGCAAGTGTCATTCTTTTATGCGGTGCACACAGAGACGTGGCCACCAACTAGCTCAAATGGAACGCATGCCCAAGTGCAATTACAAGAAAAAATCAAAGTGCTCTGTAATTTCAACAGCTTCTGAAACTTGAATAGCCCCCACAAGCTATTATTTTTGGAATCTACACACCTTCATTTACGTACATTGTCATGCTTTCATACATACATGAAGAATTCCAGACACAGTACTACTCCATAACTCGGTGCTTTTTAGGAGATTTTGTAAAAAAAATAATAAGGGGATTCAAAGGTTGAATCCTACCTAAACCCACTTGACAAGTAAAAACCCACTAAATGGCAATCTCCCACTGTCTTGAATCAAACGGTATGCCATATGCGTGGTGCACACACGAGGTGTGGCCACCACTAGCTCAAATGGGACGCACGCACAAGTTCAATTGCAAGAAAAAAATCAAAGTGTTCTGTAATTTGAACAGCCTATTCAACTTGGAAATACCCCCCACAAACTATATATTTTCGGAAGCTATACACCTTCAACTACGTAAGGGTGTCATGCTTTTGTATGTACATGAAGATTCCATACGCTGTTATTCATAGAACTCCGTGCTTTAGGAGATTTTGTGAAAAAATAAAATAAGAGACTCAATGGTTGAAATCCTACCTAAACCTACCTGGCAAGTAAAAACAAACCACTAAATGGCAACCTCCCACATGTCCTGAATCAAACGGTATGCCATATGGGTGGGTGCAAACAGACGGGGCCACCAACTAGCTCAAATGGGACCTATGCCAATTGCAATTACAAGAAAAAATAAAGCCACAACCACCCCCCACTCCCCCTTTTAGTGGTATTTTAGTGAAAACCAGTTAGTACGTAGAGTCACACAAGTTTTTGCACACTTTACTACGACCCTAAAAATTCAATCCGGTCTTTTTTTTTGGTACCTCTGCAAAATTTCCAACTAAAATAGGCTTAGTTTCCCTTGAAATCGAAACAAATAATTGTCTGCGTTTACTTTACCGATATCACCGGGGGCATTGGGAAGCTTGGAGAAGACAAAGTTTTTTGCTAATTTATAGTTTTAGGGTAAAAAAAAGGTGTCTGTATCACTTTAAGATTTTTTCTGTGTGCATTTCCCCCTTTTTTTGGATCATTCCCAAAGTTGATCTGTAAATCATCTTAGGAAATGATAACGAATTTGGAATACGGGCATAAATGCCTGTTTTCCAATTCGAAATCCGATCGGAAAAATCACTTCCCGAAATCATTTCCAGGAATGATTTTTCATTCATTGGCAAAGATCAATAATTTGGTGATCAGAAGAGATCATTCGATTTCAAGGGAAACTAAGCCTATTTTAGTTGGAAATTTTGCAGAGGTACCAAAAAAAAGACCGGATTGAATTTTTAGGGTCAGTAAAGTGTGCAAAAACTTGTGTGACTCTACGTACTAACTGGTTTTCACTAAAATACCACTAAAAGGGGGAGTGGGGGTGGGTTGTGGCTTTTTTATTTTTTCTTGTAATTGCAATTGCGCATAGGTCCCATTTGAGCTAGTTGGTGGCCCCGTCTGTTTGCACCCACCCATATGGCATACCGTTTGATTCAGGACATGTGGGAGGTTGCCATTTAGTGGTTTGTTTTTACTTGCCAGGTAGGTTTAGGTAGGATTTCAACCATTGAGTCCTCTTATTTTATTTTTTCACAAAATCTCCTAAAAGCACGGAGTTCTATGAATAACAGCGTATGGAATTCTTCATGTACATACAAAAGCATGACACCCTTACGTAGTTGAAGGTGTATAGCTTCCGAAAATATATAGTTTGTGGGGGGTATTTCCAAGTTGAATAGGCTGTTCAAATTACAGAACACTTTGATTTTTTTCTTGCAATTGAACTTGTGCGTGCGTCCCATTTGAGCTAGTTGGTGGCCACACCTCTGTGTGCACCCACGCATATGGCATACCGTTTGATTCAAGACATGTGGGAGATTGCCATTTAGTGGGTTTTTTTACTTGTCAAGTGGGTTTAGGTAGGATTTCAACCTTTGAATCCCCTTATTATATTTTTTTACAAAATCTCCTAAAAAGCACCGAGTTCTATGGAGTACTGTGTCTGGAATTCTTCATGTATGTATGAAAGCATGACAATGTTACGTAAATGAAGGTGTGTAGATTCCAAAAATATATAGCTTGTGGGGGCTATTTCCAAGTTTCAGAGCTGTTGAAATTACAGAGCACTTTGATTTTTTCTTGTAATTGCACTTGGGCATGCGTTCCATTTGAGCTAGTTGGTGGCCACGTCTCTGTGTGCACCCCTAAAGAATGACACTTGCTTGTAGCTGAAGGTGTGTAGATTCCAAGATATATAGTTTAGTTTTGATGGTTTTTCCTAATATAGAGGGGCGTTTAGTCAGACAAATCTGAAAAGTTGGTAATTGTGCCACTGTGATTTGGCTCACTTGTGGCTAGTCGATTCACATACGTATGTGTAACCATGAATATGGCATACCATTTGATTCGGGACATTTGGAAGATTGCTATTTGGTAACTTTTTGTTACATTTCATGGGATTTTTGGCTGAATTTCTACCTTCAAAAGTGGATTTTTGTTAATTTTTTCAGAAAATCTGCGAAAAGTGCGAACTTCTATGAAGAACTGTGCCCACAACATTGATGGTATGAATAAACAATCTACAGCATTCCGTAGGTGAAAGTGTTTAGATTTGAGGAATATATAGTTTGTGGGGGTGTTTTGTGGGGAAAAACTGCAGACTGTTCAAATCCAGAGTCGCTGTTTTTGAGCAACCATGCATTGTCTCACCTCGTGGCTTTTTGCTTCCACGTCGGCATGTGTAACTACGCATATGGCATAATGTTTGATTCAGGACATTTGGGAGATTGATATTTAGTAACTATTTTTTACATTCCATGAGGATTTGGCATGATTATTACCTTTTGAAGTTGTTTTTTGTTAATTTTTTCAGAAAAGTGCGACTTCTATGATGAACTGCGCCCACACCATTGATGGTATGAATGAACGAACTACATCGTTACATAGATTAAGGTGTGTAGATTTCAGGAATATATAGTTTGTTGGAGTTATTTCGTTACGGGGGTGTTTGTGGGAAAAACTGAAGACTTTTCAAATTCGGAGTTGGCTAAATATTTTCACTTTTTCTGAGCCATCGTGCATTGTCTCACTTCGTGGCGTTTCGCTTCCATGTCCGCGTGTGTAACCATGCATATGGCATACCGTTGGATTCAGGACATTTGGGGGATTGATATTTGGGAATCTTTTTTTACATTTCATGGAATTTTGGCATGATTCCATGAGGTTTTGGCATGATTTTTACCTATTGAAGTTGTTTTTGGTTTATTTTTTCTGAAAGTGCAAACTTCACAAGAAACTGCGCCAAACCATAAATAGTATGAATGAACAAACTACAGCCTTACATAGCTGAAGTTGTGTGGATTTCAGGAATATATAGTTTGTGAGGGTTATTACAAAGTTACGGGGGTGTTTTGTGGGAAAAACTGCAGACTGTTCAAATTCAGAGTTGGCTGAATATTTTTGCTGTTTTTAAGCAATCATGCATTGTCTCACTCGTGGCTTTTCACTTCCATGTCGGCATGTGTAACCACGCATATGGCATACCGTTTGATTCAGGACATTTGGGAGATTGATATTTGGTAACTTTTTTTTTACATTTTATTGAATTTTGGCATGATTTCTACATTCAAAAGTTGATTGTAAATTTTTTCTGAAAATCTGCGAACTTCTACGAAGAACTGCGCCCACACCATTGATGGTATGAATGAACAAACTACAGAGTTACATAGCTGAAGGTGTGCAGATTTCAGGAAAATATAGTTTGTGGGGGGGTGTTTTGTGGGGAAAAATTGCAGACTATTCAAATTCGGAGTTGGCTAAATATTTTTGCTTTTTCTGAGCCATCGTGCATTGTCTTACTTTGTGGCTTTTTGCTTCCACATCCACGTGTGTAACCACGCATATGGTATACCATTTGATTCAGGACATTTGGGAGATTGATAATTGGTAATTTATTTTTACATTCCATGATGTTTTGACATGATTTCTACCTTTTGAATGTTGTTTGATGTTCATTTGTTTTAGAAAATCTGCAAAAATGCAAACTTCTATGAAGAACTGCGCCCACACCATACACGGTATGAATGAACAAACTACAGTGTTACATAGCTGAAGGTGTGTAGATTTCAGGAATATATAGTTTGTGGGGGGTAATTCCGAGTTCGGGGGGTGTTTTGTGGGAAAAACTGCAGACTGTTCAAATGCAAAGCTGGCTAAATTTTTTTTTGCTGCTACTGACATTTGGCATTGGTCCCGCTCTGGGTTAGTTGGTAGCCATGTCTCTGGTACACCCATGAATGTGGCATACTGTTTTATTCGGGAGGGGTTAGGCTTTCATATTTGAGATGCGTTTGAACTTTCCTCTGTGGTTTTTAGCTGAAATTCGCATTTGATTTTGTCTCTGATTTTACTGTTGAGGAAAAAAAGGAAAATGTGAGAAAATAACTTACAATTGGACGAAGAGCTGCGTCCGGGTATCTGCATTTTGATCGAAACTTACCTCGCTCATAAAATCCTGCGGGTGTGTAGTTTCTAAAAATATCTCACTTGTGGGGATATTTTAGTTAATTTGGAAGATATTCTATGTTAACCGTCAGAAGTGGTTATATATTTTAATTTGGTGTAATATTCTTGAAGGTGCAGTTTTAGTTTTGGGGGTCTCCTGTACAGGAAAAGTGGGGTACCTACATATATCTGGTATCGTTGTACTCGGGAGTAACAGAGCTTTTAGAAATAGTAAGATTCTTGCGTGTAACCTTAAAATAACTATAAATAAAAATGAGAAAAATCCATGAAAATTTGCAAATTTTACATTTTCCCCCCCCATATTTTCCCCATAATTCCAGTAAAATTTCAGGTAAAGTTACAAAATTCTGTTACCGTGTTAAAGTACACTTTGTGCTGAAAAAAACAATGTATAATATGCCTGATTTACTGCAAGGTTTCCTACTGTATAATTAGTCTAAAGCGATCAAGGGCAAAATCCTGAAAATTCTACTGGCACTTAACGCAAAAAAATTTTTTTGAAATTCTGCTGGCACTGAAAGGGTTAATCTTTGTGAGCAGGCCTGCTAAATTCTGTACGTGCACAAGCGTATCACTTACAGCAAAGGGGTCCAGCACACAGGTTACTTAAATGCATTACTTCCTCTGTCCTTTAATTTATAATTCTGAATTCCCATATATCCATAATACTCTTATATATAAATACTTGCCTTTATCCTTGATCCTGCTTGAATCAAGTAAACTTTTCCTTTAGCTGTAGGAGTTTGAAGGTGTGTGTGTGTGTGTGGGGGGGGGCTATGTTGATTTCTTTAGGTACAGTTCTGAATTGGGACCTCAGTAACACAGACAGCAGCTAACTGCAGGATTGGGTGTTATCTGTACAGAAAGAGCACAGAGCAAAAGATAATGCTTATTCCTTTTCCTGATCTTTATGCTGAATCAAGCTTTACTTTTATAGAATGGGTAGTTTTTACTATGTAGTGTGCCAGGGGAAGGGGCTGGGTGATTGATAGTTCTTTACTGACTAGCTGTGCCCCGCCCTCTTTAAAAAGTAAAACTCCCAGAGCTAAAAAAACAAGAGATAGGAAGGTCAGAGAAGAAAAAAAAAACAGATTTAAGATTGGTGGTAATTAAAGGGTAACTGTGGTCTTGAATTCTTCCAAACTAGTAAGAATTATATAAAAAGCCTTCCATCTTACCTTCAAAATAATTTGTAAGAAGTTATTGCTGGAAAGGTTTAGCAATATTGCTTTAGCCATGTGACCATCCTCAGCCAGCATTAATAGGCTCTCCTTCTTAACTGTCAATTTTTTCCTCAGGTGTAATAATTGGCCGGGAGGCCGGGGTACTTACAAGTACGCTTTAGGAGGAGGCGCTCCGATGGCTGTTGGGATTGCAGAACTGGATACAAGAGACTGCTGTAAATGTAGACTGAGGAATGGCGACGAGTGCTGCTGGAGAGAAGGCAGGATACTGGGAACAGGCAAGGCAGAAACAGTCACTGAAACAGGTCAAGTGAATATGGATACTGGAACTGGCAAGGTAAGTCACTGATTGTATGAGCTGCAAGGTAAGTCTCTGATGATGGAGCTGGCAAGGTAAGTCTCTGATGATGGAGCTGGCAAGGTAAGTCTCTGATGATGGAGCTGGCAAGGTAAGTCTCTGATGCAGGACCAGATAAGGTAAGTCTAAAGCTGTAAAGTAACAGGAACTAGGGCAGGTAAGTAGAAGGAGCTGGGGAGGTAGCTAACGATACAATCAGGAACCGGGTCCAGGAGGACGCCGGTTTTTGAATCCTCGCACCGCCCGGCATGATGACGTCTACGACGCCGCCCACTCGGAAGTGCAGTGCGGGACCGGAGCGGCAGGTAAGTTTGTGACACCAGGTACTTCCAGCCAGAGGTGTGATTGTCGGCTCATTTTAAAGGAAATACTGCAGGTTTTCATATAACCCTTACTTGTTTTAAGACCACAGTTGCCCTTTAATCCTATTTACTGTGTAATTAGTTGAAAAATGATTTGCCCCAGTTTACATGTCCTTTAATGAATAAAATGCAATGTTAGAAAGCTTTCAGACCAAATTTTATGCCACTGCTCACCCTATTTTATTTATTTATATATAAGGGGAAGCAATATGTACACACTAAAATACTTACATAGGCCTGCACTTAAAATACGGGTATACAAGCATGTAGCAGTTAAAGCATTTACTAAAACAAATTAACTCACCTTTTAAAGGTTTTCTAATATATAGTTACATGCAACAGTTATAGGCAAGGTTTTGGTTTTCTTACCGATTTGCGGAGGTGTTTCCGATATAGGAGTGCTCTCATTGCTGCTACCAAAACTATGGCAAGAAGTGTTTTCAGAGCCAGTCATATTTGGTGAAAAGTGATTTTGTGAGGTAAAAAAACTTGAAGAGAACTGTGGGCAGCATCCATCTGTAATGTCTGATGGTTCTCTACAATTAAAAATGTTATTATTGTTACCAGCCCTCGTGTCTTTAAACTCTCTGGCAAACTGTCCACTAGAGTTTTGTCGTAAATAATGAGGGTTTGGACATGAACTATGGGAACAGCCTTGACAGACATTGCAAGGGAATTTAATGTGGTGACTATCCTGGCAGGTATATCCAGTGTCAGCCATATACTCTCCTCCTGTAACATGATTCACATTCTCAATAGATATTTCAGTCTTTTGTTCTGGGTATTCATTTTCTGTAGGGTAGCTCTCTCCTTGTGTCATTTCATACTGTATTGCGTTTTGAAGATACAGACTGATCGAAGTATTACATTCCTTCTCAGATTCCAAAGCCATATCAGTATTAACAGCCACATATGGGGTTGGATACTGGTGCCCTTGTTCCTGGCTGTTTTTGCTGGTGCAGACATTACATGTAGATTTTTTCTAAGCACAAAATAAACATGTTATACCTATATTTCATTAAAAAAATGCATCTGTTAATATTTTCTAGTAATTTTTTTTACTGTCTGAAAATTGTTTCCTTACAATAGGAAAATGTAATTCATATTTATGTGTGTATGTTTGTATTATTAATATTACATTTATTTTTTTTAAAAAAGATGCGCATGGTAATCTGCTTTTATATGGAAATAAACTTTTTACTTCTAAAATGTTTAGGGCACATGGCAAACTCTCCACTGGGATGCAATTTCCCAATAAGCAGCTCACACAGTATTCATATTCAGTTTTGCAGCATCTCTCGCTCCGCGCGTGCGAGTGACCGGGAACATACAATGAAGGCTAAAAAATCAGGAGCAGGGAAAATCAGGAAAATCTCTGAGGGGCAGAGCTAAGTATTCAAGTGAACACAGACAAGATGTCAGCAACTTTACATCTACTAAGCTAAGCTCTGGAGGGGCTTAGGGGTAAAAAAAACAGGGCAAATTTATATTTAAAGCTGCAGCTTCCAGTTCAGCATTACTTCATTTTACAGTGTACTTATCCTTTAAGTACTTCATATTTCACACCTCCTTTTTCCTGGCTTATGGCTACAGGAGCATAGAAAAATACCTATATAAGTTTGTCTCTAAAAGGGAATCCAAAAAATGAGACAGTTTAAATAAGAACCAATTTATTTTGCAACTGAACGGGGTATTGGTATTTCAAGTATTGTATTTACAGCTGAAATGTAATAACATTTAAATCTACATTTTTTAGGGGTTTGAAATCTTTAAACTTAATTGATGGCACTAATTTGAGCAGGCTGTTATACCGTTCAAAAATAATTCCTTCCTGCAAATAGACAACATGCATATGTCAAAGTTGCCCACACACATACATTAGAAGGGAACCTAGAAGTTTTAATCTAATACCAGAGGAAGCCTGGAGTACTTACGTCCAGACTACTGCAATGCATTGCTAATAAGAAGAAACCACTTACCTCAGCTGCTTGAAACCGGAGACAAAATTGATTTGTCCAACCTTCTAGATTACCTGTATAAAAAATAACAGTGTGATTTGAGTGTCCAGTCAAGAAGTGGGGAGAAGAACCATTAAAACATAACTATAAAAAAGGATAGAATAAGGGTGTTTTTAAATTGACTGTTCTGTGGATAAAGCCTTATAATAAGAAGAAAGTGGTCACCAACAATGGGCTGATCGGCGCACACCATGAAAACTCCACAGGAAGCTTAAAATCAGGAATCTTTATTTAACAGATATGCTCACATACATTGGCTCCGGCCTTACACGTTTCGGGCCCCACGTGGCCCTTACTCATAGGCTCATGAGGGTCTGGGGTTTAAAATACACCCGGACCACCTGTGTGTCTAAGTAAGCATTCGCTTGATACATCTGTATCTTGTAACACTTACCACATTAGATTCCATGAAACTGCATTGTTATATGTAACCTCTTAATTAAATTATAATAAGTATAAATAACAATTCTCAAAATCTGTTTTCCACCTTGCACACAGAAACAAGCAGCTTAAAACTTAATTATATACTGAATAATGTACCCCCTACTGTAAATTATAAGGATATTAAAAGTCACTGAAGAGGTGCGTGACCACATAAAAGCACAAGGCCGCAGGCCAAGTGCTTTTATACAGGACACAGAACTCAGTGCTTGTATAACCCTCCCCTCCTTCCCCCTCAATTAAAGGCATTCCTCGCCTTCCCATGGTTCTTGTTGTGCAGTCCACAGGCTGTTATACAAGTTCACAGGCTTACACCCTGGGACTGTAACTGGGACCCCCACACACACATACACACAAATCACGAGTGGCATTTGTCAGTATGCACGGTGTGACATCAGTGCACACACACCGTTGTGGCGGCATCGCCGCAAAGCGCATGCACACTGATGTCACGTTGCGTGCAGACTGACGTCAGGCAGGTGCCCTGTAAATGGGACAGTATTTGCTTGGCAAAGGGATTTGACCAATCTCATGGAGGCAGAGCTGAAAATGGAAGGAGACAGAACCTTTCAATGATTAAAGGTAGGGTATAGGAGGGTTTAGGAAAAAAAACACTTTACATTTAAAGCCTAAGCTATCTAGTAAATAGTAAGTTGGAGTTACAGTGTACATATGCTCTAATAAAACCTCTCCCTGACCAGTTGTAAAAGATAGTGCTCTTCTCCCATCTCCATATGTTTGTTACAGTGGACCTTCAGACCTCTACAGATTTTTGGGAGCATTAACAGCAGGAGGCCCAGGTTTAAAATAAAGCTAAAGAATAAATGTCATTTCAAAGTCAATTCATATTTCATACTAATTCAAGGGAAGGAATTATGTCATATTTTCCCAAATAATGTCAGCTAATGCTGGAATCAAGGTGTATCTGCTGTATATTTTATAGGAGGATATCACAAGAGGATATCACAAGGGTAAGTGATATTTCACTTCTTGGTCATACGATCATGTTTGGTATCTTCAGATTGTATAAAAGTAGTGGATCACAAAACAGTTAATATTTTGTATGTGAGATGTACGGCATTCGTAGTATTGACTAGAGGGAAAATTGAGCTTAAAAGTTTCCCTTCAAAAAGCAGGATACACTTCTCTGGGAGGGAACAAATCCACCCTTTAGGGACCAAGCCAATCATTTTGGGGACAATGCATAAAATAGGCTTCCAGGCAGAAAGCTGGAGTTCACCATATTACCATACTTTACTATAGTATATTGGATTGTTATAATTATGGGGTGTGTATAATCTCTTAGATATATTTAGTAGGTCATCTGGCTGTCTTGGAATGTGGTGGCAGCCTATCCTTAGGTATTAAGATATATTTTAGCGTGTGCTGTGTCATTATGATCACTACCCCTCCTTCTCCGTTCTGTTTTATTCGACTTTTCGGTTAGTACATTTTCTGATAACTGATAAATAGATAGCCAGACCAGAGTGGTGGGGTTGTGACAACACACACACCCCTTTACTTTTCATGCACCCCCTGTCACATCCAAAAACCCTCACCCCCCACTCCTTGTTTTCTAGTTGGGTCGTTCACATTTAAAAAACAAAAATCACACTGACATTAACCGTCCTTTGTTTCCTCTCCTCTTTGCTCTCAGCTGACCCCATAGGGATCAATGGAAGGGGTGGGTTATAAGAAATTTAATTCTGGAAATCCATTTTACCTACACCCCCATTAGCTCTTAATACTTACTGCAGTATAAACAAGTGGCTCATTGACACTAATTGAGAAATGCTAATGGAGCAAAAATGATACTCACCTTTTCTTGTTTTCATGCCTTCTATCTATAAGATGTTTATTTAACTTGTACTAGCTGTACTGTGGCAGTTGTATTTTTAATATAAACCCCATTCCCTCCCATATGTTTATGTTGCAGTCAGATAAAATAAACATAAGAGATACATAGGGTTTGTTGCAGGTTTGACCTGCAACGTACAATGTATTACACATAGGCATTTCGGCCATTATATCAAGCCTCGTTGATGATCTACCGGGTCAGATTATCAATGTGGCCCATCTAAACTCCTTTTTCGTCTGACCGAGTGCCCATACATGAAACAATTCCCATGCATGGCTTAATGCTCAGGTAGTAAAAAGGGAAATGGAAAAAAAATTTAAATCAGAGGGAACAGAACAGACTTACATGGAGTATAAAAGTTGTAATAAGGGGTGCAAGAAAGAAATTAAACTAGCTAAAATAGAAAATCAAATATGGATAGCAGAACAAAGCAAACCCAGACCCAAAATGTTTTTTTAATTATATAAATAGTAAAAACAGGACTGTGAGAATGTGGGACCATTAATAATGGGGCTGAGATGGTTGTAGAGGATGCCAAAAAATGTAAACTTGATAAATGTAAGGTGATGCATTTGGGGTTTAACAATCCTTGTGCCACCTACACCATAAATAACTCTGTGTTAAGTGCATCTCTCATGGAAAAAGATTTGGGGGTTCTGGTTCTGGTAGATAACAAATGCCAGGCAGCAACGGCTAGAGCTATGAAGATATTGGGGCATAATTCTAAAGGTTAGTTATATTTTTCACCATCGTTATCGCTGCGAATAGAGAAGAAACTACCGCCAAACATCGCAGTGGTGATACTTTTCAATGTGACAACAAGCATTTTTATATATACAGCGAAAATAGCATTCTTTGCCACTGCGATGTCTTGCGATAGCGAAATGGCAAAAAGAGTGGGTTTTTTTTGGAATATGCGGAATCCCATATACAAAAGGGACATCTTGGAAATGGAAGCAGTTCAGAGAAGGGCAACTAAAATAATAAGGGGAATGGATGGGGTTTGACTATGCAGGCAGATTAGACAAGTTAGGGCTGATTACATTAGAGAAGAGACATTTGCATGGGGAAATGATAACCGTACACAAATATATTAATGGGCCATACAATTAACTCTCTGGTGCATTGTTCACTAATGGGTCATATTAGAGGACTCGTGGACATCCTTTAAGGTTGGAAGAAACAAAGTTTCATCTTCAGGTTAGGAAAGGTTTCTTTACAGTGAGAGCGGTGAAACTGTGGAACTGTCTTCTAGCAGAAGTGGTAATGGCAAGTTAATTGAATAGCTTTAAAAGTGGGCTAGATAAGTTTCTAAAACTAAAAAATATTGAGAATTACTGGTATTAATACAAATACTGTAGTTCTGGTTGGTACAGGGATACTATATAATATTGAGAATTACTGGTATTAATACAAATACTGTAGTTCTGGTTGGTACAGGGATACTATATAATATTGAGAATTACTGATATTAATACATATACTGTAGTTCTGGTTGGTACAGTGATACTATATAATATTGAGAATTACTGGTATTAATACAAATACTGTGGTTCTGGTTTGATCAAGGGATACTTTCCAATTGCCGTTTGGAGTCGCCTTTTTAGCTGGGCTTTTTTGCCTTTTGGATCAACTGTTAGGTAGGGTTAAAAATGAGGGTGAAAAGGTTGGACTTGATCTACTTATGTCTTTATTCAACCTCAATTACTATGTTATTGTCAGATGAACTGCGTAATCGTTGCACGTGTGCACACGCTAGTGCATCGGCCATTGTCTATAGAATCAGGCAGGCCATTACTAATTGTTCACAAGACTTATTGTGTAAATGATTTCATATCACCTACATCTTTTGACTAAAATATTGGCCTAGGTGATTGGTTTGGCCAGAAAAATAAAAAAAACATATTGTGTGTTTCATAGAATACTAAGGGAAATTGGAAGCCAACCAGTATTTATTAATTATTAATCAATTCATTACACTTGCAAGCTTCCAAACACAATGAATATTCTAAATGAATTAACAGTTTACAAGTGAAATAAATTGATCAATAATAAATACTGATTGATATCCAATGCAGAGCCCTTGGTATCAATGGTCTTCGGAACAATCATTGCAAAGACCATTTTCTGCAGAACTTTTTACACACAGTCTGATCTCAATGCAGAAGAGAGGGTGGAGTGACCTGGGAGGGTGGTGGTCCCACAAGACACTTGGGGGGGGGGGGGTTCCCACAACACGAAAGAACAATTAAAATTGTTCCACAACGACCATTAAGTGATCCCACCTGATGGATTACTTTAAGAACTGGCTGATAACAACTAACGTGTGTACATAGCTTTAGACATGGTTCATATTAAATGAAAATGTATGCTTGAATTTAAGAATTGGAAAATTATAAAAGCCAGTCCTTCGGGCTGGGGGCCTCCTCTGTGAATATAAAAATAACTGCCCCAAAAAATTAAAGAATAGGAATGTATTTACAGTAGTTCAAGCTCTCTGGGAGTTTTTTTTTTTTAATCAGAAAATCAAAGAGAAACACACAGTACACATTTAAATGGAAATCACTGTAGTTTTTATATAAACGGTATATAAACAAGATATGTATACAGTGGTTTGCAAAAGTATTCGACCCCCTTGAAGTTTTCCACATTTTTTCACATTTTCACATCCAATTTTATTGGAATTCCACGTGAACGACCAATACAAAGCGGTGTACATGTGAGAAGTGAGAGATTACTTGAACAGTGCTCTGTGGGATGTTCAAGGCTTTGGAAATCTTTTTGTAGCCTAAGCCTGCTTTAAATTTCTCAATAACTTTTTATCCCTGACCTGTCTGGTGTGTTCTTTGGACTTCATTGTTGCTCCCAAGATCCTCTTAGACAACCTCTGAGGCCGTCACAGAGCAGCTATATTTGTACTGACATTAGATTACACACAGGTGCACTCTATTTAGTCATTAGCACTCATCAGGCAATGTCTATGAGCAACTGACTGCAAAGTGGGGTGTGCATAATTATTCAGCCCCCTTTGGTCTGAGTGCAGTTATTGATTTGTTAAAAATGTTTGGAATCATGTATGATTTTCGTTCCACTTCTCACATGTACACCACTTTGTATTGGTCTTTCACGTGGAATTCCAATAAAACTGATTCATGTTTGTGGCAGTGGAAAACTTCAAGGGGGCCGAATACTTTTGCAAACCACTGTATATATAAACGGTATATAAACAAGATATATATATATATATAAACGGTGTATAAACAAGATATATATATAAATGGTATATAAACAATATTCTGAGCTGGGATGAGAAAAACCTCAAACATCATTAATCAGACACTCTAAATTAGATGTCCTGAGCAGAAAGAAACTTGTACAGAAAGAATGAAAGATATTCAGTGTTCAGTCTGCTTATTCCAAAAATAGGAACTAGCAGAAAATGGAGTATTGGCAACAAGAAAATGTAACTTCTGTATGACGCTAGATAAAATATGGGAAATCTTTTCAGCCTGGTTCCAGCAAAAAGGCAGTTGTCATTACAGTCTAGGTTAGTATCCTGGACTTTATTAAAGATAGTCCTGAAGCAGAGGTAGCCTAGCAGAAGCAATTTTCTTCCTGCTTGTGCTCCTCAAAAAAATAATTTTGGGAGGTAGGAATTACCAGTCCTACCTCCCTGCCCCAGGTACTTTTCATTTTTAGTTCTCCTTTTAAGATGAAAGAAGGGGAGAAAGATAGTGTAAATGTATAAAAAGTTGCTTAACTTATCCAGTCATTTACTTGGGAACCAAGAATTAGCATATTCAGTACCACTGCAATAATATATGAAATAAAAATTGCATTAAGTGTTAAAATAATCTATTTTAAATATGCAGTGATCAGTACACTGGTGTGTAAGCACACCAACACCAGTGGCACACATCTGCTTTGTAAGTATGGTCATTATAAATATAAATGTGTAGGTGTCTAGTCCCCTCATGTAAAAAAATGCATACCTTTAAACCTATACAATATTTTATAACATAGAAACTTTTTATCCTTCTAACCCAACTTGCAAACAGAATATGTAGCAGACAGAGAGTTCTGCAACTGTTTGTGTTAAAATGCAGTAGTTAATGTTTAAAAACAAAAACACAAAATTATGTAGTCATACCTTTTAGGTCTTTGAGCCTCTTTGCACAGAATAAAATGATAAAAATGGTTTGGAGTATCAGAAACACCAAGGCTAAGACAAATAGAATAATGGTTCTCTGCCCTGTAATAAATAACAGCCATAAGACAGAAAGGCTATGCAACATGTATAGAGATATGTTAATAAAAGTGTTTATTATACTACAAAACAGGCATTATTATCCATTGGCATTACAATAAAGCTGGTGGGGTGTCTCAGGGTTCTGTACTGGGGCAACTTGTATTTAATCTGTTTATAAATTACTTTTTGAGAGTAAGGTCTCTGTGTTTGCTGGGGCCACTTGTATTTAATCTGTTTATAAATTACTTTTTGAGAGTAAGGTCTCTGTGTTTGCTGGGGCCACTTGTATTTAATCTGTTTATAAATTACTTATTGAGAGTAAGGTCTCTGTGTTTGCTGAAGACACAAAACTTTGTTTAGTTTTGGAAACTTCAAATGATGTGCAATTGCGACAGAGGAGCGCAATCACAGGTAAGTTTCTCACGTTCGCTCCCATCTCCTGCTGTTTTAATTGAATAACTGGAGGTAAGACATAACTCCTTTACCTCCCGTTCTTCAATTAAACTGAAAAAAGTAAGTGTGAATTTTGATTGGACATACCCTTTAATATACAAAGCAACTGACCTCTCAAAAAACTATACAGGTTAGAAAAATGCACTTTGCAGGATGTGCTGAAATGTCCACAGTCCCATATTAGATCGGAACTGCACAGCACTACTATCTAAAAAATACCTCCCAACAATCCCAACACCTCATGGACGGGAAAATTATCACATCTCTGCATCAAACAGTTGCATCTAACAGAATGTTAGAAATTGACAATAAAGAACTCGTTTACTGACATTTACATGTGTCACACCTTTGTACCATTCTAAAGGTAATTAAAATAATGTAGGAAGACATAGAGAAGATATATTAGGGATTTTTAAAAATCAATTGGTTCTTTCTGCTTATATTAAGATAAGATAAATGTGCTTAATAGATTAGTAACCATGAAGTTTGCAGCTAAGATATTAGCATGTATATGTTATTTATTTGAACACTATTTGAGTTCATTACCCGTTATTTTACCCATTTCCTTTGCTAGTGATTGGGTACGTTCTGAGAACATACTTGTATCCACTAGCCACAAATGTAAGAGTAAAAACTAGCCTGACTTACTCTTTTAAAGGGAAAAAATATATTAAACAAATAATGCAACATAGGGAATAAAATCAATTCCTGGACTCTCATTTAAATAAACAAAAAAAAACTATATTTCTTTAAAAGTGGACATTTACAGGGAGATGTAATATACAATGGTATTGGGTAAAAAGGGGTTAAATCCATGCTTCCCAATGTAATATCGGTGGCCTACGCCGTTTTGTATTAATGGCAAAGGCGCCTGAAGCAATATCTGCAGCGCCTTTTAAAAGGAGACATTAATTCCACGCTCCTAACTCTTTGGGCTCCAATGATGCAATAAATCACACTAAGGGGCATATTTATAAACGTCTGTTAGCTTTTCGAAGCTAAAAAAGCTTCATATCAGCACTAGTGGCTTCAATGAAGCCGATGTTGCTAGCGTCTTGATCCAATGTCTTCTTTCTTCACAGCTAGCGACACCAACTCCTCTGAAGTCGCCAATGCCAGGCAAGGTCACTGCGGCCGCCAGTGACCCCACTGACTTCAATGGGGCCGATGTTGCTGGCCTTTTCTTTCTTATGTCTTCTGCCATCTACTGGGATGCCTTCTGAGCTCTGTGGAGGTTTGCAGCTCTTTATATAGGTTTGCTGAAGGACCTAATCCAATTCTGTTTGGCTGTGAAGTAAGAAGATGTTGGATCAAGAAGCTAGCAACATCAGCTTCGTTGAAGCCACTAGCGCTGAACGCGCCCCTGGCGGCCACAGGGGCATTGCCCAGTGTTAGCGACTTCAGCAAAGTTGGTGTCACTAGATGGAAGAAAAAAGACACGCCCAAGGGCTCTTTTAAGAGCCAACGGGGGTCCTGTTTCGAGCTGCGGGACTTCTAGATGCCACAAGGGCCCTTATAAGGGCCGGGGAGGGGGGGTCCTGGTTCGAGCTGCGGGACCCCTTAAGCCTCAAAGGCCCTTATCAGGGCCGCAAGGGCCGTTCTAAGTGCCACAATGGCCCTTATAAGTGCCGGGGAAGGTGGGTCCAAGTTCGGGACCACCTAAGCCCCAAAAGGCACTTCTCAGTGCCCCCGCTGGAGGGTCCCTCCATCCCCCCAGCAGGCCCCTCCCTTCCCCTTTACGGGGCAGGGGGCTGGGATGGGCTTCTGGGAAGGGGTTGTGTGGCCCGCTCCCTGTGGCGGTGGATGCGATCACCTGTGGCGCGATCCTTTCCCAGAATCCCTTCCCAGCCCCCTGCTCCGTACGTTGGGTTTCAGCTCTCTTCACGGCAATACTGTACTTAATGCACTGCAGTACAGTATTGCCACAAAAAGAGCTCAAATTACCGCCGCACTTCGTCGCAGCAATGTGAGGCGCTAATTTTTTGCGTTAATAACGGCCATTTATAAATATGCCCCTAAGTGAATACTGCCTTACGCAGGGCCATCTCTAGACTTTTTGGCACCTGAAAAAAAATTTCAAATGCTGCCCCCCTCGCCGCGCCACCGGAAGGGGTGTGGTAATTGAAAGTGGGTGATGCTTTGTCCAGAATTTACCACAATGACTGGTAAATGATGCCAACAGTAACTGGTATTAGATTCCCACAGTGACTGGTATTAGATGCCCACAGTGACTGGTATTAGATGCCCACAGTGACTGGTATTAGATGCCCACAGTGATTAGTCTGCAGGGCTGACGGGAGGGGGAGGAGTCGTAGCTGCATTCTGTTGTGCAATGTAAGCCATGGCTTACCCTGCTATTTAAAGTGACTGTCCCTCCCGAAAATGTGTTTGTTTTTTTTGTTTTTTACAAACGGCATTTTTGGGGGGCCCTGGCCTCCCTACAGGGTTCTGCTCACTAATGTGCTTTACCTTGACTTATTATAATAAACGACATACAAATACATTTTATACAGGTAAGGAAATCATGCACAAAATAATCTCACTTACTGTTAAGAATCTTAACGGATTGATCACAGACAGCATCAGAAAGGTTAGATCCAGGCACAATCTCTGTAAGGCCAAATTTCGAACAGCTGCAAAAAAATAAAAAATTGGTTATGCAAAGTAACAACAGCAATGAATAGTAACAAAGCAAAACATTTCTTTGTAGAAAGCAGTGTGGCCACCATAAATTTCCCGGGTACGCTACAAATATAACCCTGATCGTAGAAAGAGATTAGCTATATTAGCAATTATAAGCTTACATTCATATAAAGAGCCTAAACTAATCAAATAAAACAGGCAATAGAAAAATATAAAAAAAAACAGAATAACATTTTTGAACATGGTAAAAAAAAAAATTTTTCTTAAGTAAAAAGCTGGGAACATTCAGGGTTATTCAATAAAAGTTCTTATCATTTAAAATACTGCTAATTTTGCCCCAAGCAATCAGATGTTAGCTTTCAAATGTTAAATAAGATCTGATTGGTTGGGGCAAAATTAGCACCATTTTAAACGATAAGAACTTTTATTGAATCTCCCTGATAGTTTCTAAAAAGAATTGAGACATTTTTCTGGCTGTACCTTAGTAGTTGGTGGCGGTGCTAGTGAAAATGTAATTTGTAATACAGCAGTCACAGGTCTATGTTCAATTTTACATCAAAATGTTAAGATTTATCAATGAAAAACATGTAAACCCAGTTTTAAAAGTCTAAACTGCAGCAACCCATTGAAAACAATCGAGAACATTTTGTACCAGTCACTGAAAAAATATAATAAAATTAAAATTGCCTATTGTGATGAGACTGAGAAATCCTGCAGCAGCCTTTCTAACAGTAGCCAGCTACATGTGGGAGGACTCTACATGTCTGGCCCGATGGCAGAATCTGGTCACAAAACATTAAAAGATAAATATCACTTCCCAGCTCCCTGATCAAGCAGGTAGTGCAACAAAGTTGGAGATAGACAGTGAGCTGCAGATAAACCCTTATTCACAATTGTTGGGAAATGTAGACATAAACAAGACGTCATTGCTGCATGTACAGTAATGTACAAGTAATATGAAGCTGATTATACTATATGAATATAAAATAAATGTACAGTTTCGCTCCTGTGCCAAAGACAAGAGTGGTAGTTTTCAGACTTCCTCGATACATAGAAGAATTGATTTGCTGTTACTGGACCAAAGAGATGGGGGGCATGCTTATTAGTGACATATCTTTCCACCTCCATGCCAATGCACTAATGGAGCATTTTAATCAAATTTATAGACTAAACACTGCATGTTAAAAATTCACAACCTTTATAATTTCTAACCTAAGGTAAAACAGTGTGAAATAAATTTTAGATAAAATGGTTGTAGCCGTGTTAGTCCAGTAGCATAAACTAAAAAGATGAGTACTGAGGATAGGGAGCACATGCAATCACCAATTTTTGTGCAATTGCATGCGCTCCGACTGTGCAACATTGTGGATCACAACCCAAGCACACAACAACACCTACTATCGCACCGGAAACATGCACGCAATTGTGCACGTTAATGTGTGGGCGTTTCCAGTGCAATAATGCGCATCGTAGTGTGGCCTCACACTTATAGTTCATTTTTACAAACAAGCTATCAAGAGATACCCTTCAGTTTTTCTTCAGGTCAAGCAGTATTCCATATCCTGTGTTCCTTCGGGTTAAGGAGTCTCAGGTAGAAAACATAGTAACAGATTAAAATGTGAGGCTAAATGTATTTTTCCCATCAACACCCGCATCCCAAAAGGTTTAAACTCAACATGGGATAACCCCCTGATAATATAGTGCAATTTCATTTAATTTTGCTTTATTTCATTCTCCAACTCTAGAATGATCTATTTATACATTCCACTGGTGTATATTGAATACACTAGTAATTTCATTACTTTAGATTTAAAACTACACATTTTTAACTTTGTATATGTGTGTTACTATGTTTCTGTGATATGTGATACAGTTGTTACTTACCTTTTAAATAGCCACAATGTATAACGGACTCTAATGAAGTGTATGAGACACAAAACGCAAGATCATTTGTTTTTTTCGTACTTGCATGTGACTCAAATTAAAATTGATTTTCTATTACTGGAGTAACCAGTGTTTTTTACAGGGTACCTGCTAGACGTCCAGTCCCTTCTGGCCACCTCTCCACCAAACTTACAATTATCTCTAACAAAGAAAATATGGCTGTCCAGTCCTTTAGTTTCCTTTAAGGGGTATTCCCATTTAACTCATTTTATCCAGGCCGCACAGAGTACAGTGGTTAGATGAGACTGATTGCCTTGCTCTCTACTAAACAACTGTATCATCCCAGGTGCTGGGTCAATGGCAAGACCATAACGGTCTCTACTAGGGGTCCTGCAAACAGGAAGTCAGTATTTTGGAAGTATTTATTTATACACAGGCAAAATGCTAAATGGGCAGATTAAGGTCATTAGGATGGGAAAATATTGCTCTTTTTTCTTAAAAGTATATGTATTTGCACTGAACTTCACCTTTAAAGGGGAAATTTTAAGTCATAATTTTTTTTTTTAAATTATAGGGGAGGTAGGAACTCATTTTTTTTAAATTCCATTGAGATTTATAGGACAACTATACTGGTGAAACACACACATGGTCAGCAGAGAGTTACCGTATATACTCGAGTATAAACCGACCCGAGTATAAACTGAGGTACCCAATTTCAGCTAAAAATCCTAATAAAGTTATTGACCTGAGTATAAACCGAGGGTAGAAACTTGGCATTCAAGATGTTTGGAAACTACAACTCCCAGCTAATAAAGCATGCTGGGAGTTGTAGTTCCCAAACATCTTGAATGCCCCCCTCCCCCTCAGTTCAGTTTGTACCTGTGGGCTCTTCTCCCTGTGGACTCTTCTCCCTGTGGACTCCTGTGGACTCTTCTCTTCTCCCTGTGGACTCTTCTCCCTGTGGACTCTTCTCCCTGTGGACTCTTCTCCTGGACTCTTCTCCCTGTGGACTCTTCTCCTGGACTCTTCTTCCTGTGGACTCTTCTCCTGTGGACAACTCTTCTTCTTCTATCTTCCTCCATCCATCCTGGCAGGTACGGTATCAGCATTCCGGCAGCCGCGCGCCCATTCCTGTACCGGCGCGCCAGTGCAGAAAAGGATCGCACGGCTGACGGAATGCCCAGGTAAGTGGTTGACTCGAGTATAAACCGAGTTTTCAGGCTGATTTTTCAGCCTGAAAAACTCGGTTTATACTCGAGTATATACGGTAAATAGATATACAATAATACCCACCTACTCTTGTGTTCCTGTGTTATGTCAGAAAGAAGATTTTAATGTCCAAACTCCCATTCCCCAGACCATAAATCCTGCCTTTTCCTTTCAGTCGGCGGATGAAAATTAGAATGTGCCATTTGATTTGTCAGGAAGTGGAGAAACACCTTCTTAAAACAGAAGGCATCTTGAAGTCTCATAGCATTGCCCACAAAACCTATAATAAGCTATATTGCATGTTATTTGCCAGCGGTTCTGGACACATGCATAAGCTAAGGAGTATTTTGCATATCTCCGCCACTTACTCTGGGGAACATGGGAGTAAGAAATTACTTCTTGTTTCTTAGGTTTTGTGGGCAATGCTATTCATATAGCATGAGACTGCAAGATGCCTTCTGTTATAATAAGGTGTTTCTCCATTTTTATGCTCAGTGAAGGTCTTTTTGCTCCTTTTGGCCCCTCTCTCCCTAAGCTTTCTAGCTGCCTTTTCTACTGTACACCCAAGTCCTACACCATAGAGCCATGAATCTGTATCTTGCACTGATGAGGTTGAAACGTGTTGTGTTTGTAGGTCAGATGATTGGCTCTATATATTAAGCTATATTGCATGTTAGTAGCCAGTGGTACTGGACACATGCATAAGCTAAGAGAAATAAAGGAGTATTTTGCATATCTTCGCCCCTTACTCTGGGAAACATGTGAGTAAGAAATTGCTTCTTGTTTCTTAGGCTTTGTGGGCAATGCTATTCATATAGCATGAGACTGCAAGATGCCTTCTGTTACAAGGTGTTTGCTCTGCTTTTATGCTCAGTGAAGGTCTTTTTGCTCCTTTTGGCCCCTCTCTCCCTAAGCTTTCTAACTGCCTTTTCTACTGTACACCCAAGTCCTACACCATAGAGCAATGAATCTGTATCTTGCACTGATGAGATTGAAACATGCCGTGTCTGCAGGTCAGATGATTGGCTCTATATATATTAAGCTATATTGCATGTTATTAGCCAGCGGTTCTGGACACATGCATAAGCTAAGGGACATAAAGGAGTATTTTGCATATCTCTGCCTCTTATTCTGGGAACATGGGAGTAAGAAATTACTTCTCGTTTCTTAGGTTTTGTGGGCAATGCTATTCATATAACATGAGACTGCAAGATGCCTTCTATAAGAAGGTGTTTCTCCATTTTTATGCTCAGTGAATGGCTTTTTGCTCTTTTTGGCCCCCTCTTTCCCTAAGCTTTTTAGCTGCCTTTTCTACTGTACGCCCAAGTCCTACACCATAGAGCCATGAATCTGTATCTTGCACTGACAAGATCTAACAAGATCGAAACACGTTGTGTCTGTTGGTCAGATGATTGGCTCTATATATTAAGCTATATTGCATGTTATTAGCCAGCTGTCCTGGATACATGCATAAGCTAAGGAACATAAAGGAGTATTTTGCATATCTCCACCTCTTATTCTGGGGAACATGGGAGTAAGAAATTACTTCTTGTTTCTTAGGTTTTGTGGGCAATGCTATTCATATAACATGAGACTGCAAGATGCCTTCTATAAGAAGGCGTTTCTCCATTTTTATGCTCAGTGAAGGGCTTTTTGCTGCTTTTGGCCCCTCTCTCCCTAAGCTTTCTAGCTGCCTTTTCTACTGTACTCCCAAGTCCTACACCATAGAGCCACAAATCTGTATCTTGCACTAACGAGATCTAACAAGATCGAAACACGTCGTGTCTGCAAGTCAGATGAGCTCAGTGAAGGGCTTTTGGCCCCCCTCTCTCCCTAAGCTTTCTAGCTGCCTTTTCTATTGGTAAGGAAGCTAGCAGCTTTGCTGAACTTAGTCACCTTTTCTTATCGACAACATGCTAATAGTGTGATTTGCTTTCTGCCCAGAGCTTCCAGAGTTCCGTGGCTGTAACAAGCAAAAGTAGGAATTCCCTACATTATTGTATTTATTTCTTTTAAAAAAGGGTAGAAGGAAGGTTGGGGAACTTAGCACAACATACAAATACATTTAACTTGTTTCCCATTTTATAAGTATAATTGTCCTTTAATATACAAGATCTTATCCCCCAAGTTTGGACTTTTTACACTTGAAAACATCAAATTTCAACTTACTTTGTCCATGGTTTGCATGGCTCTTTGGAGGAAGTAGAATTAGAGAAATATCCTACATGGCAGGCTATGCAAATGGTATCTGTGTTTAGCTTAACTGCAGAAAGAACAAATAAAACAAATACATTTATATGTTTGAACAAAGACATTTTGCTATTCCAGAAATGCACAAATGTAGTAGTAAAAAAAGACAGGCTAGGTTATATTAGCATGTTTTTCACTCACTTTCTATTGCGTTCTGAGATCTATTCGATGAGAAACGCATTCCAGGCTAGCACAATGTGTGTGGCCACATGTGTGTACTGCAATACATTTTCAGAGCGAATGCAACCCCATTTTTTGTGAATCGCATGTGCTCCGATAAAGGAATTTTGCAGAATCGCAGTGCAAAAGCATGGTTTTGCACATAAAACATGAAACATCGCGTTTCACACGTGTTACTATGTGTTGTAGCGTGGCTTACGAAGCATTATTTATTAAAGAGGCACTAAACCTTTACTTTTATGTAAGTGTCAGGGGAAATAATTCACAGGGAGGTATGAGAGCATATTCCTTCCTCCCTGTGTAGAACAGAATTAGATCGGAGCAGCTCTAAACTTACCCACAAATGCTGCTCTTGCTGGTTCTGACAGCTGATCTATGGACTAGCGTGACATCCCTCCCATTTTTCCCATGGGCACACATGCATAGAAGAGGAAGGCATGTTGCCCGCAAGTTCAAAAAAGTGCAAAATAATTGCACAAGAATCCAGTATAAAAGGGGCAGGTGTTCCACATCCAAAATTTGCTATGCTAAAAGACATTGATCTAAAATACATTCATACCAGTGGTCCAGAAATTATTGATTAACACTAGGTATATCTTACTAACCAAAGATTTACCTTTTCTTAGAATTTCTAAATAACTAAGTTACCCAGAGAATTTTACCTGGATAGTTCACTCCATAGCCAGGTGCACATTTGGTATTTTCCTTACAAAAATCATAATCGTGATTAAAGTGGTATCCCTCCTCGCAGACACACTTTCTGGGAGATGTACTGTTTCCACCAAAGACCATCTTCAGAGCTTTCCCTGTAAAACAAACATATTGTATGGGCATTTCGTGTACGTATTTTACTTTGTAAGGAAGCTGCAGAAATCCAGAATACCAAACAACCCTCATCATTTCACTAATATCAAATAGCAGGATTTCTGGTCAAATATTAGAAGGTTCCGATCCATACAGAAAAAGTACAAGAAGCACATTGTAATTTTGTATCAACCCAAGGATATCTGTAAATTATTTTGTAATTGAACAGCTCTGTGAGTCTGACTCGGTTTAAAGTTGTGAGGGACCTGCCTGGCTTCACAATGGGAATTGAAGGACTGAAATCATGGCAAAAAGAGTTTGGCACTGCGTGGCACTCTAAGAAGGTAGACTAAACATGTAAATGTGGAAAGCAATTGCAAAGAAACTGTATTTTTGCAGCATAATCTCCCTGTAAAAGTCAGCAGAGGCAGAAATCTCCTACAATGATATGTGCAGACCAGGCAAACTGTTAAAAAGTCCATCACACTGCTGGGTCTCAACACCTTACCTATAATTATCTTAATATAGGCGTGGCTTGTGGAGGTGGTTGTGGTGTGTTGACTAACACTGACTGGTTAACTGGAGGGCTGACTGAGTGGTGGACTGGTGATGAAATGCAGTATTGCAGGAAGGAGGATTTTCTTCAACTGCCGACTTTTAAGTGTTTTGCAGGGGCGTGCCTTAAGCAATTGTTTCAGTTTGCTTCATGGTAGGGGTACCCCTGACCCCCCTCCAAACCCCTCTAACCTGATAGTACCAAGGTTGAGAATCTAAAATACTACAGTAGGTCATCATCCCTGGGTTTCCTGTATTCTCCAGAAATTAAGCATTCAAACACCATATTGTAGTGATGGTTTGCCTCAGCCCCTAAATGTTTTCAATAGAAGGACAGGCTCTGCAAGGATCACATCTTCCTATTGGACAGAACAAGAGTCCTGAACTCTAAAAAGCCAGTGTTGTGATGGCTTTTTTTAGGGCAACTTAAGGAAAACAGGGATGAGGACCTAGCAGTTTAGGTCTTCACCTTGGTTACTATTAGGGGAGGAAGGGCTGATTATTCTGGTATTGCTGCCCTTTAAGCAGGGCAATCATATCAAGCTAAATTTAAATTATAAAAAATCAAGTCCCACGCATAGCACTGGGTCTAAAAATTACAGTGTAATTTACACCAGGAAAACAGTCTGCACCACTTCAATATAAGACCATCAACTCTTTGTTTAAACACAGGACAACACAGTGCATTATTAGTTTCAGGTCAAAGTCATTAATCATAGTCACAAGTGTTAATCAAGACGTGACACAATAAAAAGGCCAGTAGACATGCCACATACATTTTACACATCAATCCAACATACTGGCCTCAAATTAAAAACATAGCACTAATAAACAAAAAGGGAAATATATATTTCCTCTGACATTCAGCCAATTGGACAATCTGGTTTCCATGTAGAAAATCTAGAAAGTTTCCTTAAAGGGAATGTCCACCCCTCTGGAAAAAAATGTGTATGTTATGCAGGACCCCCCTAAACCTAGAGTTTGCTTAGATTATACTTTTTAAATCTAAGAGAGAATAATAGAGATAATGTCAGCAGCAGTTGATGATACTGGGAAACAAGAAGAGAATCATCATGTTAGTCCACATTAATAAAAACATATGAGCATCATTTTTCAACACTTTAACCCCACATGAAACTTTGCCTATCTAAGAGACATCCACAGGAATGCAAAACACATTCCCCTAGCACTTCCAATTGGCTCCACATGCAGAAATATTCCTTTCAAAACACATACTTACCAACTGTCCTGGATTTTCGTTGAAAGTCCCAACAATTAATGCTTACCGTAGTCCCACTTATAGTATGTTTAGGGCCACCACACAGGAGGTAGAGTGACTAGTGTGCTCAGTGGATCACAGCACAAACGGGAGGTAACATGCACGCATGCTTTTCACGTGCCTTGCCATCCATCATAGTGTGGCCTCAGCTTTACATAATAAAAGTAAACTTTACATTTGTCACATTTCAAAGCCATTGTCATTTTTCCAAAAATATGTGTGTAACTTTTTATATATGATAATGTTCCTTCTATTTGTTTTTTTACTGCATACTAGTACAAATTTGGAAAACTCCAAGGAAATAAGCATCCTGGGAAGAAGAAGGACCATTGTAGGACCCACAATACAAGCGATACTGGGAAAACAAAGTATAACTAGAAAGGGAAAGTTTAAGTATAAACTTTGAATTTGGCTTGAAAATTTTGGAAGGGAATGTGTGTGTGTGTTTGTGTGTGTTTGTGCTACAGAATTTAAAACTCAATGATGGCAATGATGTTTTTTTACTTACCCTTTAAATATAGCTGTCACAGGAATGGATGGGTAGGTTAGTTGGTGTGTGTACTTGTGTCAGATTGGGGGATAAAAGGGGCCGATTAACCCAGAGTCGCTGGGCAAATATATGGAGTTAAAGCTGCGATAACTGGTAGCGAACAGATTACCGCGACTTTAACTCCATATTAGCGTCAGATGCGTGGGTTATGCAAAAATATCCCACGCATCTGACACTTGCGATTCAATACCGTGTTTGATCTCGTTTTAGTGCTGGATTTTAACACCAGCTAATAGCGACATTTGCAATTGGGATATTGAATTGCGAAAGCAGCACTAATCCAGAGCGATAGCGGCTCTTGGTAAATGAACCTGCAACTTTTTTGATAATTGGTCAAAATGTGTTTTTTGACTATACTTACCCATTAAATATAGTTGCCACATGAATGAATGGGTAGCTCATTTGGTGTGTGTTAAAAAAAAAGTGAAAAAAACAAGCTTTTTTGATGATTGGTCAAAATTAGGTTTTTTTTCACTTTAGTTACCCTTTAAGCATGGCTGCCACAGAAATGGAGGGGTAGTAGATATGTGTACCTTATTGGTCAAAAACATTTTTTGACTATAGTTTCCCTTTAAGTATGGCTGCCACAGAAATGGATAAGTAGATCGGTAGGTGTGTGTACCTGTATCAGGTGGGGGTCAAAAAAACAAACTTTTTAAATGTATGTATAGTTTATTTATAAAGCGCCACTTGGGGATGCAGCGCTGTACAGTAATAAAATACAATAAAGTCATACAAGGGGGATAAATAAATAGATAGTTCAGTACATAAATATATAAATCATATAAATAGAAGTGCTAGATCTTTGCCACAAGAGGAAAGGAGGTCCCTGCCCCATAGAGCTTACAATCTAGTTAGGTGGGTAACATACAGATACAATGGAGTGGGTATAAGTGCTGGAGTGAGACGTATGCAGTGCAAATAAAACAATTATATATTGTGCTAGTTACCAGATAGGTAGGATGTAAGGCTAGATTTAAACCCGCTGATTGAGGTTTGGTGATATAGAGAGAGGGGAATAGTATTCCAGATGATGGGAGCCACAAGAGAGAAAGGTTTAAGGAGAGAACATATGGGGACATTAGAGAAGAAATATAAGAAGGAGCAGCAGAGCGAAGGGCTTTTAAAGTTAGGAGAAGGATTTTGTATACAATGCGCTGTTTAACGGGGTGCCAGGTTGTTGTCCAGTACAGAGGCGATTTGGGATCCTGTTTATTAGAGAGCGAAACAATACGTGTGGCAGAATTAAGTATAGACTGAAGGGGAGAGAGGTGGGAAGCAGGAAGACCTGTAAGTAGTAGATTGCAATAGTCCAGGAGCGATAGGATGAGAGCATGCATAAGCATAGCGGTGGTTGGGAGAGAAAGAAACCTGTGGATTTTGGCTATATTTCGAAGGGAAAAGTGTCAAGTTTTCGCAACATAGTTAATGTGGTTAGAAAAGACGAGGAGTCAATAATTTCCCTTAGCAGCAGCGTGCCCATTGGATAGGGAAAATGGGGTTATTGTCAACCCAGATGGAGAAAGATGGGACTGGACTAGGTTTAGGTTGAAAAACGATCAGTTCAGTTTTAGAATGATTTAGTTTGAGGTAGCGTTAAGACATCCAGGAGGAGATGGCAAGGAGGCAGTCGGAGACACGTGATTGGATGTCAGGAGTAGTAGGTGTTGACAAGTAGATTTGTGTATTGTGTATCGTCTGCATATACTGTAAATAATACTTAAAGCCAAAAGAGATGATGACATCTCCCAAGGAAATAGTGTAGAGGGAGAACAGACTTCTGCAGTAATGATTAATCAAAATTTGTATTTTTACCATAGTTACCCTTTAAAGGATAAGCGCACTATAAAATGAAGTTAGGGTCAATTGGAAGCTGCAGCTTTTAAAAAACATTGGCCATATTTTTTTCCCCCTAAGGGCTAGGCCACACAGAGATTTTCTTTAATTTGCGCGTGCATTTTTTTCTGATCATTGGAATCACGGCAACGCACTGAAAACGCACGTTTTCGGGTGGGATGCGTTTGCGCTTGCGATTTGTGTTCCGCATTTTAAATTGCAATCGCAAGCGGTTTCCAATACTTAATGAAAAAACCACATGCTCAAACGTGACGAAATCACACACGGAATCGCATTGCGTTTGTGTTGCAGTGTGGCCGTGCCCTAAGTCCCTCCAGAGCCTACCTTTGTAGAGTTAAAGTTGCTGACATCTTGTTTGTCACTTGTTGATTAGTTAGATCCGCTCCTGTAAGATTTTCATCTAGATCCTGATTTGCTAGCCTCATTTGGTCTGTGCGCGCGTCCGCATGATGTCACAGCACACGCGATGCACCTTCAGTGCGTGCATGGACGTGTGAGCGAGCGGCACCATCATATATAGTGAATACAAGATATACAATTGCTAGGTTAGATAAAATATGCTTCACTCACCCCCTGCCCCTAGGGGAACAATTGGGCTAAACGACTTTATTAGGCATATTGTTTAGCACAATGAAACGTATAGCATCACTGTAAAGCTGGGTACACACAGTAACGATAAAGCCCCGATACCGTCGGATCCGACGGTATCGGGCTTTATCGGTATGTGTGTACGTTCGTTTCCCGAACGAGCGCGCGGCCGCCGAACGATCGGGTCGGCCGAACGCTCGTTCAGGAAAGGCCGAAAATTTCCATCGGCTGCGCTAGACTCCCTATAGAGGAGTCTAGCATGGCCGATGGAAACACACAGTCCCGAGCGTTCTCCTATGAAGTTCATAGGAAGAAAACGCTCGGGACTGTGTGTATGCAGATCTTTGAAAGATGGCAGTCTGTCATCTTTCAGAAATCTGGACTGTGTGTACCTAGCTTTAGTCTTCCCTAATGTGGTGACCGTTTATTGAGTGCATAGCACTTTCTTTATTATTATATATTTATTTTTATCTTTGCAGATTGCATAGCACTTTAAACTTTAAACTCCAGCGGAAGGTGTACGCCACAGTATCACGGAAAACGAAGTCAGTTCAGCGGCACGAAGGAGCATGTTATTTGGAGAGAGGTGCCAAGATCCAGAGTTGCCAGAGCACATTGACTTCTAGTGCCTGAGCCAGGGAGTTCTCAGCCTTTAATTGGTCCAGAGGGTAGTTCCTAGCAGCGGGGAGTCCAGGACTTTGGGGCAGCATTTCACTTGATGGGTAGCAGTAGCATGGTGGCTCAGTGTTTAGCACTGATGCCTTGCCGTGCTGAGTCCTGAGGTCGATTCCACCCTTGGACAAATCTGCAAGGAGTTTGCATCTTCTCACTGTGCTTGCATGGGTTTCCTCTGGGCACTCCGGTTTTCCCCACAATCATAAAGACATACTGATAGGTTGTATGTGCAAATAAATGTGCTTAGATTGTAAGCTCTTCGGGGCAGGGCTTGATGTGAATTAATACATGTAATTGTAAAGCACTACAGAAGATGTTGGTGCTATATAAATCCACAATAATAATAATAATGGGTAGAGGGTGGATGGGTAAGTTATCCAGATTTTTTTGTTGGACCTTTATGTGTGTGTGTAGTCATATTTCCACTTGGAATATTCACTATATTTGGACTTATTACTTATTGCATCGAGACTCTGTAGCAGGCAGAGGATCACTTTGTATTTATCTGTATAATGGATTCACAGTGATTATATATCTATATGACACTTATTCACTTTATCTAACACTTGTTAACTAAAAGAACACTTCTACTGAAGGAGTATTCTATTTTTATACTTTGTTTCCCAGTATCTCTTTTATTGCATGTGTTTTAAAGGATACTGTAGCTTTGTCTATTCTATGTGCCATAATTAAAGGCTATGTCCACCCCTAAAATAAAAATTTTATATCATGCTCCCCCATGTCCCCCAGCCCCAACCGCATGTTTAGTTTTTTTAAAAAGCCCCCCAAACTCTTACTTACCTCCCCTCGATCCTCCGCCGCACTGCCGGCCCTCTGCTTGCGAGAATGCAAGCAGAGGGGCGGGACCGGCAGTCGCGTCTGTGATTGGCTGAGCGGCAGGGCCAATATGGACGCGGCTGCCGGTCATTCAGTGCAGCGGAGGAAAGCGGAGAGGGTAAGTAAGAGTTTGGGGAGCTTTTAAAAAAACTAAACATGCGGTTGGGGCTGGGGGACATGGGGGAGCAGAATATTTAGGGGTTTTTTCGCTAGGGGGAGGGATAGTAGAACGGGAGGGAGGAGGGAGGGGAGGGAGGGGGGAGAAGGGCTGCAGCACGCATGGCAGGAATCTCCGGGAGGCCAGGTAGCAGGCAGTGTCCTATATGGACCTGCTAGCCTCCTGGTGGGCAGTTTTTGGAACTTTGGGGGGGGACTACAGGAGAACCAGATGGAGTTGGGATGTGAGGTAAGGATTAAACTACACTACATGGTGGGGCCAGTAGTTGGGGGGATTATAGTTTTGGGGGTGGACATGCCCTTTAAGAACCCATTCTGGACGATATCTGGGATACACGAGATAACCTTTAAAGGGCATGTCCATCCCTTTTTTAACTTTGTATATATGCAGGGCATAATGTGAATGTATACATGTAATTGTAAAGGGCTATGGAAGATGTTGGTGCTATATAAATCCACAATAATAAATAATAAAATACTGTTATAACACATTAACATAGGTTACAGAAACTCTGTTATGCGCTCATATAGCTATAGTGGTACCACTTTAAATCCAGACTGATCAAGTCTGCCGCAATATCAGGTCCTGGTTAGCCCATGTGTTTTATCAAAAGCATATACCAGTATTCTTAATTAACTTTTCATAAATACCAAGCATGATTGACAAGATTAATTGAATAATTAATGATTGTTTATATATTATATGTAACAGGTTTAATCATAGGGGGAAAAAGTTAATTCCCAGTTATATGAGAAACTTCTTTCAGTTTGGTGTTGTATAGTAGGTAGATATTCAGTGATTCTACATCACAAGCTGTTATGTTTGATTTTGTTGTTTTTATTTGAACCAGTATTCATAGGGGTTAATATGGGGATTTTGGGGATATGAATGGTGGGATAGGTTATAAGGGATAATTGCACCAGTTATATAAGGAATATGTAGAATGTGATTATTATTTGCCTTTAAAGGACAACTAAAGCCACAGAACAACACTGAACCAGAAGGCAGAACACCTTGATATAAAGCCAGTAATCAGTGTCTTACCTCTCATTTTGATATGGGTGCTAGGAAATTTCCCTAAATAATATATGGTTTGTGCTTAATATCACAGCATTCTAATATCACACAGTCTGGTCAACGACCATTATGTTCTGCCCATGCTCAGTCTTTAGCTATGGCAGAAACTTGTTACAGTTGGTCACACCCATTAATAATCTCTATCCAATCCTTTTACAGGACAGATAAAGCAAGGAAGCATGTGACTGAGGCAGGAGGTGTGGTCTGACACTGCACATACACACAGATAATGCATCCAGTTCTTAACAGGCTTACATTTATTTTAATGCAATTTACTGAAGTCATATTATATAGCTTATTGGTGTTTTTAGGGGGGTTGTTTTCAGATTCTGGAGTATAAAAAATGGATTTAGTTCTCCTTTAACAATGGACACATTGTTCTAATACTGATATTACAGTGTCATCTGTACAGACAGTTAATTGAATTACAGCCCCATGCTGGACTTATCTACACAACTATCCTTTATAAGCTCGTACACACACACAATGTGTGCCCGAGCCACGACCCCCAACACAGACTGCTACCCGCAACGAATGGCCATTTCGGGCGAGAATCCGCCCAGCGGTGTCGGGGGTCATGGCTCGGAGCACACATTGTGCGTACCGTAATAGTGGGGGAGTATATATATATATTTTTTAGAATTTTAAACTTTGTTTTATGTTGAGGCTGGACAGCTATTTAGTTGCAAATTTTATTCTATATATTGTAAGAAATGTTGTAGTTTTATATATATATTTATATATATATGTATATATACATACAGTATATATAATTTGTGCAATCGGGAGATTATTCTCTGAATAAAATTGGATTTTCCCAAATATATACTATCTAGGGGAACCTTGTTTTTTCTTTTACACAAATTATGACATTGTGGGTGCCTGGGACAACTATCACATGGAACACCAATCCTTCTCAACAACTACCATTGTTACTGTGCAGGGGCGTCTCTAGGGTCTAAGAAGATCAGGGGCAGTTTCTGTCACTTTTATTTGCTGCGCTTAGCGGCGCAAAATTTTTAGGTCACACCCCCTTTTCTGCCTCCAATTAAGCCACAGCTACTAGTTACTTAATAGTGAACGACAGATAGCCCATGAGACACAGACAGACAATTTCATTATATACTGGTAGCAAATGGGAATTTCATCAGATACTGGTAGCAAACTGGCAATTTCATTATATACTGGCAGCAAATGGGAATTTCATCAGATACTGGTAGCAAACTGGCAATTTCCTTATATACTGGTAGCAAACTGGCAATTTTATTATATACTGGTAGCAAATTGGCAATGTCATTATATAACATGTATTACCCTGTATGTAATGTATGACTATGTCATTGAAAAGCACCACAGAATATGTTGGTGCTATATAAATCCGTAATAATAATAATACTGGCAGCAAATTTCATCACATACTGGTAGCAAACTGGCAATTTCATCACCTATTGTTGCAAACTGGCAATTTTATCACATACTCTCCTCAAATGGGAATTATATCAGATACTGGTAGCAAACTGGCAGTTTTATCACCTACTGGTACTGGATCAGCCCACCAGGATCAGCCCATCCCAACACAACTGTTCCCATTGGCTATACTGTTGAAGAAGAAGCGCAGGAGCGGCATTTTCACAGTAGTAAATGCGGAAACCTGATGACGTCATTGCGCCGCCATGCGCGGCCACATTGTGACATCATATCGTTGCCAAGGAGTACTACTGGAAAAAGCCCAAAAACGGAGATTCTGGGTGGGTGGGGTGGACAGCAATGGAGAACAAATAGCTCAAAAAATATTTTTAAAGTGCTGGCCGTATGTGTTACCAGTGCCCCAATTGCCTTCCCTAAAGGGCTCCACCATACTTGAGGCTTCTGGGCATGGATCCAATAGTCCAGTGAATAAATTCAATATTTTAAAATGATTGTGCTACAAGCAAACAATCTACATGTTTCTGGGTAACAAACACTTTCTCAAATTTAAGTGAACTACAACATGTGAAAGCCCACTTAAAGATGTGGCTGGGCGCTACTAGTGAGTGAGTTATACCAACCTATTGCATTTATGATACATATAAATACATACAGCAGGGAAAAAAAGTATTGAGCATGTCAACATTTTTTTAAGCGACAGATATTTCTAATGGGGCTATTGAGATGACATCTACACCAGATGTCGGTAACAGCCCACACATACATCTGTATTCAGTTAGATCAGCTGGACTTTTAATTTAGTTCCTGAAGACATTTCGCAAGTCATCTGACTGGCTTTCTAAATTCAGAATGACTTGTACAAAAATCTGTTGGTAATTTAGTACCCTGGAGTCAGGGAGAATGGTAACCTGGAAGTAGAGGTTTACAGAAAACCAACCCACACAGATCAGTATTTGATGTTTGACTGCCACCACCCTTTAGATCACAAGCTGGGTGTCATCAGAACCCTGCAACACAGAGCCGAGAACATCCCCACTAGCACAGAGGCGAAGGTTAAAGAAATGAAACATCTCAGAGGAGCCCTTAAAACTTGTGGATATCCAGACTGGGCATTTGTCAAAAGAAGTAGAAGGAAAGAAAAGAGCACAAATACCAACAGTGAAGGGGAAAAGCAAGACAGGAGGAAGAACATGGTCATCCCATATGTAGCAGGGGTCTCCAAGAAATTAAGAATTTTCAAAAAACACCATATCCCTGTGCCACGCTGAGGCAGCAATTGGTACATCTGAAAGACCCAATACCGAAACACAAGAAAAGCGACATCATATACGCAGTGCAGTGCAGTGAAGAATGCTCTGATTTGTATGTGTGGGAGACCAAACAGCAACTGCATCAACATATGGCCCACCACAGAAGAGCTAATTCCTCGGGTCAGGACTCAGCCGTGTACCTGCATCTTAAGGATAAAGGACATACCTTTGAAGATTGTAATGTCATCATCTTGGCAAAGGAACATGACTGGTTCAAGAGACGTGTCAAGGAGGCCATTTATGTGAAAATAAAGAAACCAAATCTGAATAGAGGTGGGGGGTTCGACACAAACTGTCTACCATGTACAATGCTGTTTTAACAACTTACCCTGGGCGTTTTGATTACACCTCTTAGCCTCAAACTAAACTTTGAGTCCAATTGATCTAGCTGAATACAACAGATATACCATGACCTGGATGAATGAGAATCTTCACAAGCAACCCACACATACAAACAAATTAAGTGCAGTTCAGTCTAACAAACAAGTAGGCTAGTGCATGGATCCATCCATAATTGTATAGAATGAATATCTAGTAATTTAAACATAGTTTCATAAGGAGACTCCCTATAGATTTGACTCTTTGCCCAGCTTAACCAACCAGCCAAAACTCCACCCCACTTGCACTTTGCCTGCATTTGCACTAAATCTCAGCTATCAAAGTTTAGGCCGGGGACAGAAACTCACAAGACTCTTCCCAGTTACACCCTTTTTTGTTGGGTCACATGTTAACACCCAAGAAATGTGATTAATGAAAATATACTTGTTTAAGAAAAATTCAGACTAACACATTTTCCAGATTTAAAACAACTGATTAAAATATATAACGTTAGAAGTAATTTTAATACATCTGTGTAAAGTATAACACTGCTAATTAAATTAATGCACATCTTCCATCTCTCCACCAATTCAACAGGGATGCTCAATATGCTTTCAAGAAAAAAAGATGTATTGTTTCCACAAATGTTTCCCGCAAGTACTGACCAGGGCTGACACTTTGACTAGGCCAATTGGGCAACTGCCCATTGTCCAAGGAGGCCCCCAGAACCGGCAGAGCCGGATAGAGATACCCAATCAAAGTTTACTTACTGTGGGGGTAGTTGCATATTTATTGTGTGTATTAGTCCTCAAAAGAGTGTTTTTACCTGAATCGCATATCTGATGAGAAAAACACTTTTGATCATCATTCCAGGAAGGCATGTATTCATTTGGGCCACATGGGCTGCAGGTGGTGTCTTTAGAGGCGTAACATTCTAATGTCATGTAAAAACCTGTAAGAACACAAGAGAAACAGTTTAATAGTCCAGTGTTTAGTAGTATAAATGTGACTATTAATCAGGATAAATCAAAACAGCAAAGAAATCCTATCCCATGAATGTGATGCCTGTAATGCTTACTTATTCATTATGGTGGTCCGGGTGTGTAAAACCCCAGACCCTTCACTTCTCCAAATAGCATACAAGGCAATCCAAATTTCAAAATGTATATCCGGTGCTTACCCGTGCCTCTTAGTGACCCGGGTGCAAGGTGCCCCAGGTCTGTCAGACCAAACTCCACGAGTACAGCAGAAAGAAAAGAACGACACTGCATCAACTGGGATGTACACAAGAGGAATCCGGACACACAAATGAGTGAATCCACAGCTTTATTTCAGTACGCCTGGGCGTACTGAAATAAGCTGTGGATTCACTTATTATGTGTCCAGATTCCTCTGTGTACATCCCGGTTGATGCAGTCGTTTCTTTTCTTTTGCTATTAATCAGGATATAAAAAATAGTTTTGAAAGCAGTTCCCTTTTGTTGAGTCTGAATATAAAAAAGTTATTGTTAAAGTTCCTGTTTCCAGTTTTCACAATTAAGGGTCTATAGTAATGTATATATGTGTGTGTGTGTTTTTTTTTAATTAATGTCACTTTAGTAGGCAGCATTGTACATGGTGATATGGTGGATAAAGTGCAAAGAAAGAAAAATCAATCCTATATAATAAAACCCTAAGTGTGCGTCCGTGTCCGTGTGTCACTGCAGTTCCTATGGACTCACCACTAGAGGGAGAGTCTCTGCAGTTCCTATTGACTCACCACTAAAGGGAGTCTCTGCAGTTCCTATTGACTCACCACTAGAGAGAGAAACACACGGAGGGAGAACAGGAATGTAACAGACTGCAGGTAAATTTGCTTGGATCACAGGGGGTCCCCTGGATTTGGGACAGATGGGCCCCTGGGACAAAGGGGGACCCTGGATTTGGGACAGAGGGGGGGCCCCTGAATTTGGGACAAAGGGGAGGGGGCCTGGATTTGGGACAGAGGGGGGCCGTGGATTCGGTACAGAGGGGGGCCCTTGGATTTGGGATAGAGAGGGGCCCCTGGATTTGGGACAGAGGGGGAGCCTGGATTTGGTACAAAGGGGGGGCCCTTGGATTTGGAACAGAGGGGCCCTTGGATTTGGTAGAGGGGGGCCTGGCTTTGGGACAGAGGGGGACTCTGGCCTTGGGACACTAAGAGGGTACTCTGGCCTTGGGACATGGGGAGGGCTATGGCTGTGGGACACTAAGGGGGCACTCTGGGCTTCTAGCGCCCGTTATTGTAACAGGCTTAATATCTAGTTATTATATAAACTTGCAAAGAGAAAGCTGAGAGGTGTCAGGGGCAATCTCAAGATTTTCTAGGAGGGGATTCCGGAGAGGATTACCACTGTAAAAGCTTAGTATTCTATTATATACAGTATGTATCATATAATAAGATTATAATACATAAGTGTGATATTTTATAATGGGAGCTGCAGTGGTATATATCCTTCTAAAAATCACTCAGCTATGTCACTAAGTGACTGCTTTCTTATATTTCTTATATCACACTACTCCGTCCATTCCAGTGTTCATGCCTGTACAATGACTCAGCATTTTTTGCCGTGTTTAACTTCATTAACAGAACCTGCTGGAGCTGCTTCCTGTCACTTCATAACCAATGTCACTCTCCTCCTCCACAAAGATTTGTTTAACCGCATAGATGCTGGGCTGGGATGTTCCTTTCTACTAAGTTTAAGTTACAGAAGGTAGCTTGGGGGATTTAAGGTGGAAATAGGGACAAGGCTAGAATTTAAAATGTGAATGGGGTGAAGGAATCTGATACCCCATTCAGGCCTACGGCCTTGTGCTTCTATATGGTCAGGGAACTCCTCAGTGGCATAATATCCTTATAATACACTGTAAGGGGCGCATTATCCCTTATATATATATTCTCTACTTACTTTCTCTAGTTAGCCAAACAGATATCACATTAACTTCACTTTTGTTATAAAAGTATATTCATTTTACCTTCTGTTATAGTTTCCTTACAGAGAAATACACCTTTAACATCTGCAATTCATTATCATTAGGGTCTTTTATAGTAAGAGCTGTGAAACAGTTGGTGGATCAGGCAGAATTTACTTAATATCATAAATGAGTATTGATAGATCGCAAAGCCAAAAAATCGGTATCAGGACCTATCAGCGAAGATGGAATTTTTTTTATACCAATACCACCTCTTTACTACCATAGAGGGAGGCGGTAATGGAAATGTTTCATTTGCCCAATAACATAGACTATGATAAATGGGCACATCAAATGATCGTTCTGTATAAAGAATATACTGTATGGAATGATCTCTCCTGTGTATTTGCAACGATTGGCATGTACATACATTATTGCCACACACATGATACACAGCTACACACACACATTTGTGTACACAGCTACACACACATACTGTTACACACACATACACTTCTACACACTGCAACACAATGGCAATCATTGGAGTAGGAACACTAACAAGGTGATGTAATAATTAACCTCCTCTTCCTTCCATGTTCTGGCGATGCAGTAATCACGGCATGATTTTATTTATTTATTTTGCGCTACAATGACAAGAATGAACATCAGTGGTTTTGCCAGGTGCCTGTGCAGTTAATACTGTAAGGCAATGCAAGACAAGGCCTATAGTGAAAAACACATTGCACATCCCATTACAAACTTAAATTTATGTACTCTGTGCTGCCTTTCTCCTACCTCTGTCACTGACTTCCATGGTGTCAGATCTCTCTGCAGGACCCCCCACTCCCCTCTCTGCTTCCTCCTCCATGGCTAAACGCCAGCTGCCCGACAAGCCTCTCATGTGCAGTAAAAGTTAAAAGTTCCCTCAAGCTCTCCCACTTTCTGACCCATCATCAAACAGTGAAATCTATCAAGAAGAGGGGTCGAGTGCAGCCTTATCACTGCAGTCAAAGCTACCTTGCTAATGTTCTTATCTATCAGGAAGATTCAATAAAAGGTCTTAAAAGTTAAAAATGGTGCTTATTTTGCCCCAACCAATCAGATGTTATTTAACATTTGAACACTAACATCTGTTTGGTTAAAATTAGCACCATTTTTAACGATAAGAACTTTTATTGAATCTTCCTGATAGATAAGAACATTAGCAGCGGGAGAGGGGTAGCTTTGAATGCAGTGATAAGGCAGCACTTGACCCCCTTGATAGATTTGCACTCAGAGTGTAGTTGTGTCTGGATCCCCGTGTATTCTTTCAGCCCAGATACTGGTCTAACACCACTCGCTTCACCGATAAGACAAGCCCCTGCTTCCCGGGAGGCTTTTAGTGACGGACTGGGAACAATTGCCACCTGGACTGGAGAGTGTTGGTTATCTGAGCCGAGGCTGAGACTACATGAGGAAACCTGAAACGAAACTGGAGGACAATGCACAACTAGCTCAGAGATGGACAATAGCATGGTACCAAATCAGTTACCATAAAAAGAGTCAGGGACAGAGCAAGAGGTCAAAACACAAAGCTCAATTAGTAAGGTGAGGTACAGAAGGCTAGAGCAAAAACGTAGTCAGGACAGACGGAGAACAATCGTAATGGCAGGTAGGAATTGGTAATCGGAAAAGCTAGACAAAGATCACACCACGAGCAAGGGAATACCACAGGCTATACCGGGCAATGAGCAACACCAGGGCAGGAACTAATAAAGGGACCATAAACTAACTATAGCTATAGAAATACCAAAGCAGGAACCAGATAGGAAAACAGATATTTAAATCTGCTGCCAAAACTGAAGTAGCCAATCAAGAGAGCGAATTGAAGGCACAGATGTTCAATCGACAAAATGAACAAGCCTCTGTTCGAAGACCCGGAAGTGAGATGACAGTAGTTTACACTACAATTTTCTTGTAAAATTCACCTTTGCTATCTGATTTTCTAAAAGAGAAACATAAGAAAAAAAATCATTCACCGTGTTAAGAGGCATATTTATAAACAATCTCTATTTTTGCCATTTCACTATTGCGGGAAATCACAATGGCAACGATTCATAAAGCAGATCGTTTTGGCTATGAAAAGCATCGCCACCATGATGTGGTAGTATAGGTGATATGCCCTGTTAAGTCTGGTATCGCAGTGAAAAGAAAAAATGGCTGCAATCGATGGTAAAAAAGCAGCGTTGGTAAAACCAGAAATCAACGATCGTGTTACAGTAAATGCTGGAATATAGTCTAACATCCCCCCTGGACTCATATTAGTATTGAGAAACACTCCACAATGTACTGACACCTTCCATGGACCCATTGGCAGGCTGGATATATGGCCACTTGTGAACTTGGAAATTTTTAATGCAAGAACACACTTATTGCCCTTTTATAAATACGATCAAGCAGGCACTGCGGTGACAAGTCCGAATTTGCCGATAACGGCAACAAAAAGTTAACAAACCTTTATCAATATGCCCCTAAGTCTAGTCTTATGTATCATTATTATTTTTGTTTGTTTGTTTGGTTCAATAAATTTATTTTTTATTAGAGTTTTGTTTTGTTGCATTCGATATATTGCATTAATACAGTCAAAACATTTGGTAGTTTTATAAAGAAAAATATCAGGAATATAATCAGCTTTTTTATTATTATTAATATTTTACTTTACTTACTTTACTAATTTTGTTTTCAATCTTACCTCACTAAATGAAATAAGGAATGACCAAACATGATGTGGGTGGGGTGTTGATTTTACAAAACTTATTTCAGAACCCAATGCAAATCACACCCAATAATTATTTGTTTAAAGGAGAACATGTCTAACGATCATTAATAAAATAGAATTTATTCAAATAATGTTTAACTTACCGCCTCCCACACAATCATAAAAATGATATAAAAAAAAGATATGAATTAATCTAGGTTGCCATATATTGTTATTCTGTCAGAATAAACTAAATAAACTGATAGCCGAAGTGGATCAACGTCCATTTGCAGAATTAACATTGGTTACAGCATTTATTTTAAGATTAGTTTTATTTGTTATTTTGCCAATTAGAAATACCTTACCTAGCATCGGAAGACAATAAATGAAGGGCAACTACAGTAATATCACTGTAAAAAGATGACTAAGGTACAAACCAGCAAATTTTTCATCCTGACCGTCCATTTGCCACTAGCAAACAGTCAGCCGGGACAAATCTCTGTCAGTCATGGAAGGTGTGTACCCGGCCTAAGTAGCAAACTGCAACACATGTATCCAGGGCTGGCCAAACTGGGGTACCTAGAACCTTAGGGGATCACAAGTACACCCCTCCTTCTATTCAGCCATTATCATTGCCCTAACACAGCCTGAGATTAGCTCACCCCATAAAATTTGACTTTGAGCAGAGAGAGGGTTGATGTCCAGAAAATCTGTGAATAGAGGTGGAAGAGAAGCAAAAAATATTTGAATGCTATGTCGGTAGAGGTAAGAAGGGTTGGGAGGTTGAAACCTGTAACTGTAACTATTGTTTTGCTTGTTGTAACTCGCCCAGTTGAATATGTATTGGTTTTATTTGAAAGTTACACCATTTTGTCAATTTACACAAAAACTTACGTTGTTGTCAACTTAACTTTTAACTGTACATTTGTCAATTAATAAATTTAGCAATTTTTCTGCCGCAAAGGCAGACGATTCACTGCAATGCCTGCAGTAGGGAACTGAAAAGGATTTCCTCTCTTATGTAAAAAAAACCCTGAGTATGTATAAACCAGTGAGGAGAAGGAAGGGCTGAAGAGACTGGAGAGTTTCACTTCACAAAATCCTAATCTGTGGTTAGATATTACTTAATGCAAATCCATTAGTTTATACAAATGGCTGATAAAAGACAAACCCTGTAAGATCCCGTCTGAAACCTAAAATCACCAGACAACATTGTCCCAATAGACAGAGCACAGCCACAAAGATACAATAAGCTGTGTCTCACCTCTGCCTTTGCTGTGCTTGCCAACTCTGTCCAGTCTAAGTATGCTCAGTACAGCCTAAGTATAGTATAGTAAAGTTGAATAAAGACACGTGTCCATTCAGTCCAACCAACTCAGGAATACCTACATTTCCAGTGTAACTGATCATCCAGAGGAAGGCAATAAAAGACCAGCATAAAGGGCTAAATTGGCAATCGGATATATGCCTGGATAAACTCCAACTCTAAATATCATTACCAATACCATGCAACATTCGTTGTTTTAAGAAACTCTTCCATATTTTTTTTTTTTAAAAACTATGTAATTAACTTGCCATCACCAGTGAAGACAGTTCCATAGTTTTACCATTCTCACAGTGAAAACCCCTTTCCAAACTTGAAGACTAAACTTCTTTTCGTCCAGTCTTAATAATATGCTACCTACAGTGTAATATAAGGATATTACTTCACCTCGGAGTTCCATGCCCTGTATAAAACCACTCTGCCTACGGCCTCGGCTTCTTTAGGGTTATGGAACTCCTCTGTGACGTAATATCCTTATATTACACTGTAGGTAGCGTATTATCCCTTATATTATCAATTAACCTAATATTATTAGTTTGTTATTAATCTATTTAAACACAGTGATCCTATCCCTACACAAGTGCATTTTCTAGTGTGCATTATTGTAACTTATCTGTCTTCATATTCAAGCTCCCCCATTCCCCTTTTTAATTTAGTTGCCCTTTCCATTTCCTTTTTGTGCACAAGATTCAAAGAATTGCCCTGCATGTTCCAAATGAGGCCTTATAAAGATGGAGACTCTAGCTGTTGCCTGGCACTGCTTGCTACAATTAAGTTTGTTTTTCACCAAAATATTATAATATTCCAAGATCTTTTTACAACAGAGATTTATTTATAGTATAAGCAACACAAGGATGTGTAAGTCCTAAATGCACCACCTTACATTTATGAACATTGAATCTCATCTGCCATTTAGCAGCTCAATCTGGTAATATATTCAGATCCACCTGCAATGATTACACATCATCTGTAGCTTTTAATGGTCAATAAAGTTTTGTGTTGTCCTCAAACACAGAGACCTTGCTGAAAATACCCACTTCCAAATCATTAATAAATAGATTAAATAGCAGTGGTCCCAGCACAGAACCCTGAGGTCCCCCACTTAGAACTTAAGTCAATATTGAAGAAATACCAACTACTCTCTGCATCTGATGCTAGCCCAACAGACCTTAGCTTAATTATAAGTTGCCTATGGGGGACTATATCAAAAGCCTTAGCAAAATCAAAGTATACTACATCTACTGCTATGCCAGAGTCTAAATTCATACTCACTTCCTCATTAAAGTCGACGGCTACTTATAAGGTCAGTCCTTGAAACATACTAAAATATGTTCCCAGATTGAACTTTCCAGTATCTTCCAGAACACTGGAGTTAAACTCACAGGTCCATAACTACCCGGCTGTGAAGGACTACCCTTTTTAAATTTTGGAATTACATCAGCTTTTTTTAATCCAGAGGCAAAGCTTAATTGCTTTCTTTCAATCCTTGTTACAGTTTTAAGAGTTCCTAAAGTCCTGTTCCGTTCCCTCTGACTTAAAGGTTTTAAATCCCATTCGCTTCCTATCCATTTCCCTCTTTACATCGGAACTCAGCCAGATACATTAATGACAATTTTTTCAAGGTCACTATTCCCTAAGCTTCCAGTTATATTCATATCTATAATACGCTCCTCAATGTTAGATATTACCACATCCAACACAGAACCTTTTCTAGTTGGAACTTCAACCACATATGAGAGAGAAAATGATCATGAACCCATCACCCTTGGCAGTTCTGATTAAAATCCCCCATAATCAGAATGTTCCCCAAACTTGCAGCTCTTGCCATCTGCATATAAAACTGACTTACTTCCTCCTTGCCAGCATTTTGGTGGCTAAAGCTGGGTACATACCATTCAATATTTCAGCCCGACTGACTGACCGGCATTTTAATGTTTCGGACAATCGGGACGCGTTCGTCCTTTGTCTGAATCCTACGAACGCACAATCGGACAGGTCTGAAAACCATGGCAGATCGTGCGGCCCTCTATGGCCCTCACGGTGAACTGTTGGCTGAAGCAACTTTTTCAGAAATGTCAAACGGTCGGTCAGGAGATAAGATTGAAAGGTGTGTACCCAGCTTAATAACAGACAGTAACAATAAAATGACTCCCCTTCCTGCTGCCTAACTCTGCTTTAACAACCATATCTACAGTTGTTTGGCTTTAACTCTTGTTTAAAGGGAATGTTCAGTGTAAATCAAAGTCCATTGCAAAGCTGTACCTTTAAACCACGCACTATGTTACTACTATTTTTCTAAGCCATTGGCATAGCATACCTTTCCCACTTTACTTGCTGGCTCTTCCTGCTCACCTGTAATCTTGTTCAATCCACTACTTCTGTGAGACCCATTCTTTAAGATACCAGTAGGTCAGATAGTAGCCCTGCTACTGTAGCTGTATATTACACTTAAAGCAAAATGTGGACCAGAACAGGGACTGGATTAGCAGAGTTCCGCTTTTATGTATATAATGCTATGACGTTTAAAGGGCTAACACTGTAGCAAATGAATATTTGTGGCAGTGAGCAGCAGTCATCTATCCCCCCCTCCTTTTTTTTTTCTAGGATGTGGTTTGAAGACTGCTTAGCTCCACCCCCGTGAGTTCCTGGATCTCCTTCTTATTCAAGTCCCAAAAAGCACTCCTCTCTTGCTCCATGCACTCGGACGCATTTGCGCGTAACATCATCGCTCCACACCTGTGTACAGCACGCGGCGAGGGGGCACACATGCACACGGAGCAAACGAGGAGTGCTTTTTTATTTGCTGCAAAATCTAAAATTTTAGTTTAGGGGTGGGCATACCCTTTAATGATTCTTCCGAGTTTTTTCATTCTTACCTATTTTAATTCTGTGTATTTGTGTATAATTCCTGATTGATTCTGAAAATGGTTCCATCAATAGGGTGAATAGCTGTGGGGACAGTGGGCAACCCTGTCTGGTTCCATTCGTTATTGTTATTATTTTGGACTTCATACCCAAATACTTGCTGTGGGTTGGAGTATAGTGCTAGTATTGCTTGCTTTATTGTTCCGAGGAAACAAAATTTATCTAGAACATGAAAGAGATATGACCAATGGATTCTGTCAAATGCTTTTTCAGCATCTATTGTTTACAGAATTGTGGGTCCATGTGTCATTTTTTATTTTTGCAATCATACATTTTATTTTATGTATGGCCACTGAATAACATTGACAATGATTAATTTTGGTTGATTCGAGTACTTTTAAATGTAGGGCTTATTGTTGTGCAACATAGTCCGTATTAAGGGATATTGCAAAATGTCCAAATTTTGTTTGGGGGTTTACCCTAAAAAATAAATTAATGTAAGATGTTATACCCTATTGTTAAAGGGCATGTTGATATGATACGCTTTAAATTTAAGGGGGGCATTGATATGATATGCTATAAAGTTAAAGGGGAAGTAGATATGACACACTTTTTTTAATACTTTGATTTTTTTATTAGTTTTTTATATTGTATATAAACATTTTGACAAATATTTACGATGAGATGAAAAACAATAGTAAGGAAAGGGCATGCTTCATTGGCATGCCCTCAATAATGTTACTGGAATATCAACATTTAACAAAATGAAACATATCCATTGCATATAGTGGTATATGGTGTACAGTGTCAGTTAGTTTAAGTAGTAATGGTGGTTATTAACTAAATAGCTTTCGATCCCATTATATACAGTTGGCGACATGTTATTTGACATTACTTTATATTTAGGAAAATGTCTGGCCCAGGCGGGGAGGGTTGTGCATCTCTAATCAGATATACCATTCACAGGCAGCAGAGAATATAATATCGGTAATTATGAAGTAAATCGAAGATCTGGTTTGAAGCTGTGTATGGATTTTTCGTGTATAAATTTCCCAGTTCAATATATCAACATCAGGTGTCGTCTCCACACACATTCAAATCAAAGCGGGGTCATATATTGGTCCCAAAGGGACCATGTCTGGTAGAATTTGTCTATTTTATCATTGATTAGTGCAGTAAGATATTCCATAGTTCGTATATCTGCTATTCTGGACAGAAGGTCCTCCTCTGTTGGGGCACTAGTGCGTTTCCAGTTTAAAGTGATATGGCATCGAGTCGCTACTGACAAGTGTGTGCAGAAACGTGCCTCCGATTTAGACAATCTGGGGAAAGGGAGGCCTAATATCCAGTGGAGGGGGTCCGGTGTGAGTTGTTTACTTATAATATTCTGGGCCAGCTGTATAGATGAATCCCAAAACGGTTGGATAAGTGGGCATTGCCATATAATATGGTACAGTGTCCCCTCAGACCCACAGCCCCACCTAACTGTTACATTCTTCCATATTTTGTGTAATTTATCAGGGGTGTAGTACCATTTGAATAATATTTTGTAAAGATTTTCTTTGTATGTTGTACAAATAGATGATTTTTCTCTGCCCAATTTTCTCTGCTGATATCTCTTTCTAGCCATGTTTCCCAGTCAGTCATATATTTATGTATGATTGGGGGTCTTTGGGGTGGAGTTGTCAAAATGACATATAATTTTGATATTAGATGTCTTTGTAGGGGGCCTGTGTGTGTTACCTGTTCAAAAGCAGAAGGGCGAGGTAGAGAGAGATCCGGAGACAGTGTTTGATAGTAGTGCTTCAGTTGTAGGAATGAGAAGAGGAGTTTGGATGGTAGCTTTTTAAGGTTTTGTAGAGTGGGGAAATCATACATATGGTTGGTAATTGGGTCTGTTAAATCTCGCAGAGTGTATATTTTAGCGTTTGTCCATTCCCGGTATGAATGGGGTTGTAGAATTAGGGGAAGCGCTGGGTTTTCTGTAATAGGGGTTAGGGGGGAAGGGTCCGATATAAGTGAAAAACTTCGGTTGCATTGTGTCCAGATATTTTTAGTGGTGGCCATGGGGCCTAAGAGTGTCCTTCCCTCGGGTGAGGTGGGTTTAAAGGAAATATTTAAGAGAAGAGAAGCTGGGTGGATTGGTCTACACCAATCCCTTTCCAGTTGGACCCATCTTGCAACCAGAGCTGTGTGAAACCAGTAGATGGAATGTCGTATATGGGCCGCTCTGTAGTATCTAAAGATATCCGGCACTGCCAATCCCCCTTGCGTCTTGCTTGTGAGAATAATCTTTTGGGAAATTCTATGTGCCCTATGGGACCAGATGAAAGTTGCAAATTCTTTTTGCAATTTAGACAGAAATTTTCGTGGGATTTGGACCGGCAGTGTCTCAAATAGGTATAACCATTTAGGAAGTATGGACATCTTGAGAGCCGAGATTCTTCCAAACCATGACAGGGTGTGTGTTTTCCATTTGCTGAGTAGGGCTTTAGTGTTTTGTAGGAGATGTGGGAAGTTTGCTGCAAATTGAGTTTTGAAGTTGGGTGTGATGTGGATCCCTAGGTAAGTTAGGGAGTTTTGTTTCCAGGTGTAAGCAAAGTTCTGTCTTAGTAAATCTATTTGTTGAGTGGTCAGATTAATGGGGAGGGCCTCTGATTTAGAATCGTTTAATTTGTAGCCCGATATACAGCTGTATTCGGTTAAAATATTTTGCAGGTTTGGGATGGAGATGGCAGGTTTAGTGAGGGTTAGTAGTACATCGTCTGCGAACAAAGAGACTATGTAGGAGTGATTTCCAACTTAAACTCCAGTGATATCTGGATTATTACAGATATGCCAAGCAAGGGGCTCAATGCAGAGAGCATATAGTAACGGTGAGAGTGGGCATCCCTGCCTTGTACCGTTTGTGATACTGAAGAATTTGGAGGTAGTTATAGGGAAACGGATCGCAGTTAAAGGGTGTGAGTATAGGGATAGGAGAGTATGGAGAAATTCCCCCTGGATACCGAGGTAGCGTAGTGTGGTGAATAGGAAGGGCCAGCTCAGCCTATCAAAAGCCTTTTCCGCGTCTAGGCTAAGGAGGACCGCCCCTTCTGATCTTTTATTTAGAATTTCTATGATGTCTAGAACTCTCCTTGTATTGTCACCTGCCTGTCTATGTAATATGAATACTACTTGGTCTTTGTGGATGATATTGGGTAGCAGAGGTGCTAGTCTGTTAGCTAGAATTTTTGTTAAAATCTTATAATCAGAGTTTAATAAAGCTATAGGCCTGTAGCTGGTGCAAGAAGAGAGATCTTTGTTTGGTTTAGGGATTACAACTAAATATGACATTGAAAAGGTTGAGTGTACCTGCCCACCCTGCATAATATCATTAAATAGGTTTGTCATGTGGGGAGTTAGTTCTGTCGAAAATATTTTATAATAGGTGTTAGAAAACCCATCTTGCCATTTGGGAGATTTTTGATCACTTGTTCCAGTTCTTGTGATAGGTTTGTTCAAGGACTGGGCTTGTGTTAAAGTCAGCTTGGGTTGGGTGCTTTTTTTAAGGTATTCTTCTATTTTAACTTTAAAGTTAGGTGTTAAGTCAGAGAGGGAGGGCTTTACACAGTTATAGAGGTTTGTGTAATATTTCCTAAAACAAGAAGCTATGCTGCGTGGGTCTTGTAACAGGGTTCCTAGATCATCTTTGATTTGGGCGGGAGTGGCTTGATATTATCGTTGTTTAAGCAGGTTTGCCATTAGAGTGTGGGCTTAATTACCTTTTTTATAATAGGTACGTTTTAACCATCTCATATTTTTTTCTACTTCACCTATAGATATGTCTTTGATAGCTGTACGGAGGGAGATTACCTTACGAAGCCGCTGCATAGAAGGGTTGGAATAAAGGGTTTCTTCCGCTTTGTGTAGATCTTTAGTCAGCGTTTGTCGACGGGATTTAATATCCTTTTTAATTTGAGATGAGATTTGGATGCAGCAGCCTCGTAATACAGCCTTATGAGCCTCCCATATGGTCATTTGTGATGTGACTGACCCAACATTTTCTTGAAAATATTGTGTGATGGCTTTTCGTAGTGTTTCTCGGTGTATCTGGTGTTTGAGGAGGTTCTCAGCTTCCAACGGGACTGTTTTGGAGGTAGTGTTTGGAGGTGTAGGTTAATGCCCACGGGGCCATGGTCGGACCATGTGGGTGAGCTTGCTAAGGTAGATATTTGATGGAGCAGAGTGTGGGACAAATATATACAAGTCTGACGTGTGTTTGATGTGGGAAGGAATAGAATGTGTAAGATTTAGAGGATGGGTTGAAGACTCTCCATGTGTCGTAGAGTCCATGTTTTCTGATAAGGCTGCGGAATCTCTGTGAAAGCAGTTGTACTTCTCGGGAGGGTTGGGTGTTTGTTACGGGTTGTCTATCAGTATTGTTTGAGAGATTTATGTTGAAATCGCCTGCTACAATTTTCAGGGAGCCTGGAATATTTGAGATTTTAGTTAGTAAGGAGGATAGAAATTTCTTTTGATCTACATTGGGGGCATAGAAGTTGTATAGTGTGACTTGTTGTGAGTCTAGTGTTCCTTCTAATATGATATATCTTCCGTTAGGGTCTGCATGTTGTTTACACAGTTTGAATGTGTTTCTGTGAATGAGTATGGCAACTCCTGCTTTGCGTGTGTTATTTACAGCTGAGTAAGTTTGAGGGTATGTTTTTTGAATGAAACTCCAATGATCTGTACAGGAGTAGTGTGTTTCCTGTACCAAGAGAATATCGGCTTTAAGCCTATTGGCCTCTCTGCTCAGTAGCCACCTCTTTCGAGTGGACCTTAGACCATTTAGTGATATTATTTGCACCATTGGGGGGGTAAGGAAGGTGGCAGCTGCAGGTGTGGGCCGAAAGGCCGAGAGGACCCCCCGCCTGGGTATAATGGGGTTTTAAACATTACAGGTGGTGAGACCTTCTCAATAGCAATGGAGTTAAAAAAAAGAAAAAAACAACAACAACAGTTAAAACATCTAACCAACTTATATAGATTGAAGGTCAAGGGGAGATAATGTCCCATTGGCCTGGAGTGGAAGGGAGGATATTCTTCTGTGGGGGTTGTCCCACCAGGTGTACGATGGACCCTGGTATGGGGAAAAATCCACTCGATGGGATATGATACACTTTAACACTTATCATATCAACTTCCCCTTTAATGCGTATCATATCAACTTCCCCTTTAATGCGTATCATATCAACTTCCCCTTTAACGCATATCACACCAACTTCCCTTTTAACACGTACCACACCAACCTCCCCTTTAAGTTTAAAGTGGATCACATTAACTTACCCTTTAATAATGGGGTATAAAATCTCACATTCATTTATTTTTTAGGGTAAACAAAATTTTGATATTTTGCAATATCCCCTTAATAGTGACTATGTGGCACAACAATAACCCCTACATTTAAAACTACTGCAATCGATCAAATGAAATTGACACACAATTTCCCCCAGAGAAAATAATTCAGATGCCACACTGACATAAAATGTATGCTTGCAAAAAAAAAATGACACATGGAAAAGAAAAACACTTTCAGAGTTATTCAATAAATGTTCTTATTGTTTAAAATGGTGCTAATTTTGCCCCAACCAATCAGATCTTGTTTAACATTTGAAAGCTAACATCTGATTGGTTGGTTTGTTGATCTAGTCTACGTTTTATAAAGTGTAATATACAGCTATCAGGGTAGTCCTGACTAAGGCTGAGGCCACACTGCAACGCAAAGGAATCACGCACAAAATCGTGAGCCATAAAATAATATGACATATTATTTTAAAACCCCTGAAGTTAGGCAATTGAACAGCGGAATAGAAAACCTGGAAAATTAAGCACGTAGGCTTATAATGCTTGCCTTTTAGCATGATCTACTTAAAGGGCATGTCCACCCCCAAAACTAACTTTTTATATTTTTTTGGCCCAAATAAGTGCTCCAAAACAAACTTTACAGCATGTAAATCGGTCCAGTGGTTCAAAAGTTACAGACCTTTTTAAGTGTCATAATCCTGCAGCATGGACCAATACAGCGATGAACAGAGACAGGTTACATTACCTTGCCTCTGTTCTTTTCATGTTCTTGAGCATGTCTGTTAACATCCAGCAATAAGAACAGAGGAAGTTGATCAGTAATGGTCTGACCCCTGGATCCTGCCCTCTTTTCCCTCTCAACCAATCACAGCTGTAAAGTTATGTGTACTGAAGAAATCCAGGATCAATAGCTGGAGCCAGCCCAGAGAGAGAGAGAGAGAGAGAGAGAGAGAGAGAGAGAGAGACAGAGAGAGAGAGAGAGACACACAGGCAAGAATTTTTTTTTTTTTCCTAAGCTGCAGCTCGGGGTCATCTAAAGAGGAAGTGGAGAGGAAGTGCAGCCTGATATATATCTCATTAAATATCGGGCAAGGCAAATGATTTTTAGAAAAATGAACATGGCGTTTGAGGTTGGTGCTATTATATAATGAACATATAAAAAGTTTATTTTTGGCTGGACATACCCTTTAAGAAATAATACAGTACTTACGGTGGGTGCTTATTCAGGCTCCCAAGAAATTACTACTGGTACATTTGAATATACAAGCTATATATTGCACACATGTTGGGTGAACTGTTTTCCATTATTTCTTTACTTTGTTGGAAAACCCCATTCCATTCTCCCCCTCTCCCATAAAGTGTACTCTACCTAACGTAAGAAATAAAATATGATCAGGCTACATTAATGAATGCATCTCTTTGCATACTGAACAAGAACAGCAAATCTTTAAAAAAAATCAAGGTTAAAGGGTATGTCAACCCTTCAGAAAAATTTTTAGCAAACATTGCCCCTGCCCCCCCAGCCCCAACCGCAATATTTGTAATATCAGAAAATGCCCCAGAACTTTACTTACCTTCCCTCTTGCCTCCTGCTTACGAGAAAATGTGCGGCTGCCGGGAGTTCATTGCGGCGGAGGAAAGAGGGGAGGTAAGTAAAGTTTGGGGCACTTTTTAATAAAATAAATAGAGCGGTTGGGGCTGGGGGGATAGGGGGAATATAATATGTAAATGGATTTACAATAGGGGGAGGGAATCCTAATCGGGAGGGAGGGGGAGAAGGGCTGCAGAACGCATGCCAAACTTCTCCAGGAGGCCAGGTAGGAGGCAGAGTCCTATATGGACTGCCTGGTGGGCAGTTTTTGGGACTTTGGGGGGGGACTACAGGATAACCGTATGGAGCTGGGATGTGAGGTAAGGATTAAACTACACTACATGATGGGGCCAGTAGTGGGTGGGATTATAGTTTTGGGGGTGGACATGCCCTTTAACTAGAATGGGAAAGTTTAAGTATAAACTTTAAATGTGGCTTTCTCAGTGAACCATTCCTTTAATTGACTGACAAAACAGGCCAGATTACTGATAATGAAATTGCTGATACATTAGGTAAGCTATCTAAAAAAATATCTGTTTACTTAACTTACTGTATATCCATCTGCTGCCCTTTTGACAGGATACAGATGATATTTAATTTCTCAAAGTATGTTGTTAGATTTCAGAAATATGTTGCGTTAACCACAGAATAAACAGTCCTAGCAGAAGTCAACATGGCAACTACTTAGATATCCCAAAGCTCAACATTTGATTTATTTCTGGAAAGTTCTTTCTGCAGCTAGTTACATCTATATTTGGCCAAAATAAACAAAGGTCAGTGGTTTTGTCTAGTATGTTTGTCAGTTTTCTTCCTCATGCATATATACCCTGTACTTTCTGCTGTTTTATACGTAATTTATAAAGTTTTTCCAGATGCCAAATAATTTATATCCGCACACTTAAAGGAAAACTAAAGGCTAAAGGATTGATGCAATAAAAGTTGCAAAATATTTCTAATCTGCAGCACCCAACCAAATGTTATCTAACTGCAGTAACCCAAAAAAGGTAAACTCTGGTTGGTTGTTGCAAATTAATAGCATGGCCATTCTTTTGCTTCAGCACTAAATATACACTCATTTAAAAATACGTAGATGTGATTATGTCCTATTGTGCTAATTAACAGCACCAGACTGTGAAACTGGTATCAAGAACCAGGTCTGGTACTGACTGGTACTAGCCCTATCTCTATATGGGACTTCACATGGAACTGTGGACATTTTTATCTGCATTTAGGGTTCGTCCACACTAGTGCGTTTTTGTGCATTTGCGCCCGTGCTTTCTCTCGCGTGATTTTCGCTAACATGGAAATTGCAGGAACGTGAAAATTGCTGCGATTTCCGATGTGCTCGCGTTTGCGCATGTGTTTTTATAATATGAAATTACAAAAACGCATGCGTGACAACGCACAGAACTTTAGTGCGTTGTAGTGGGGCCTCAGCCTTAAGGGTCTATTTGACAAAGCCATGTGGCTCGTTTTTATAGTATTTTTATGTAGTTGGGTGATGAGGTATTTGATATTTGTTATTGGTATTGGTATTTGTAATTTTTGATATATGTAAAATATGAGTATGTGTCTCAATTAAAATACAGTTTTATATGCAGCAACACACTGTTGGAAGTCTCAGTGCTCTGCAGGTATATATATAAAGGGTAAGTCATGAGTGCTAGTTTTGGGAAACTTTGGGGCATGTCTATGAGCCACAGATGTGTAAATGTTAGATGTGGATATGTAGCTGAACATATATGGCCCTGTTGGCAGCACCTTTCTTGCCTGACACCCAGGGGGCCAGTAACGATATAGACGTAATACAGTAAAGGGAAAATACAGTGCAAAGCTTTACCTTTAAATTACACACTGTTACTCTTATTTTCTAAGCCATTGACAAAGCTTACTTTTTCCACTTTACTTTCTGGCTCCCCCTCCCCCACTGTAATCTCATTCAATCCATTACTCCCGTGAGACTTGCTGGAGAAGAATCGCATTCTGTCATTTTTTTAAAAATAATTAAAAACTGCTCTGCTAGCTGTATATTACACTTATAGCAAAATGTGGACCGGTACGGGGACTGGATTAGCAGCAGTGTTGCCAAGCTAATTTCAAAATTTTAACAGACAAGAGGGCCAAAATTCCTGGACACCCAAGAATTTTTACAAACGGGGTGGAGTAAATAATGCAGCTAAGCCACTCTTTTCAATGATTATCTTAGAGAAAACTGACCATTAAAGTGCATCTAAACTGAAAAAATCTGTCCCCTATTAATTTAAAGGGAAAGTCCAGCCCCAAAATGAAAACTTAGAAATAGATAAATATACAGGTAAATCACCCCCAAAAACCTAAACGGTAATAGTTTGAAATCTGAAATATTTAAATATAAGCTGAAATCCTGCACAATGTCCTGTTGCCCCTGTTTCTGCTTCCTGGTTCTTCCAATTAGCAACTGTCAGTTATGCATTTGACAGTTGACATCACAGCCAATGACTGAATGTTAATCCCCTGTTTGCCTCTTCTGAGCATGCCCAGGCTCAGTACAGGCTCAGTACAGGTTTCTAAATTGCTCAGTTTCCATGAGGCATCCAGAAGCATGGCAGGCATACAGTAATGAATAAGTAGGATATATCAACATATTTTAAAGAGGCCATTCTTTCTAAAAGACATTACTATGAAGGTGGAGTTGTCCTTTAAACATCTTACATTTCAGCTGTCAATAAAGTGCATTATAATCTTAAACTCTTCTGCTCTGTGCAGTTTTCCTGTCTTCTACTGGTGAACTGAAAGACTAACTGTAAAGCTGGTTTGTGAGCTGGAGGTCTGAATGTAAATTTGGTTTGTGAACTGGAGGGCTGACTGTTAAGCTTATTTGTGAACTGGAATGCTGACTATAAAGCTGGTTTGTTAACTGTACAATCTCACATATACAGGGTTAGTCAATAAAAGTTCTTATTGTTTAAAATGGTGCTAATTTTGCCCCAACCAATCAGATGTTAGCTTTCAAATGTTAAATAAGATCTGATTGGTTGGGGAAAAATTAGCACCATTTAAAACAATAAGAACTTTTATTGAATCTCCCTGTTAGACTCTAACAGGGAGATGTTATAAAAGTTCTTATCGTTAAAAATGGTGCTAATTTTGCCCCAGCAAATCAGGTATTAGCTTTCAAATGGTAGCTAAGATCTGATTGGTTGGGGCAAAATTAGCACCATTTTTAACGATAAGAACTTTTATTTCATCTCCCTGTAAATGTCAGTGCTGTGGTGCTGCAGCTGAACATGTCCCACTCCCAGACTGACCATATATTCTCCAGAAGACTGAACAGCATTGAGTGTCACATTCTCTCCCCAGACTCCGTTCTTCCCAACCCAGTTGCTACAGCCCTCTAAGCCTGTGTACATTAAAATGGCAAATTAACAGTCACATGTCGATGCCAGTGGAAAGGAAGATTAGATTCAGACCTTGCTGGAGGAGGAGTCGGCACGGCGGGCACGCCAGTGATGCAAGGGACATGTTCACGTCATTACGCCGTGTAATAACGTAATGCACAGTGCACACCGGGAGTCTTCGGGACGGCTAATTTTCAACAAATGTTTTTTACCGACTTCACGGACAGACCCCATTTTCCTGCATTTTTCACTGTCCGTGAAATAACGGATGGTTGGCAACCCTGATTAACAAAGCTCCGCTTCTATGTATATAATGCGATGATGTCGAAAGGGCTAACACTGCGGCAAATTAATATTTGTGGCATTGAGCTTGCAGTCATGATCAATGTGTTCGAGTAAACTTCTTGCACGCTTTTTTAAATTTTATGTGAGTATGCCATCTGAATTATGTTTTCTGGGGGACATTGTGTCAATAATTCATTTTGGCTGATTGCAGTACTTTTATATTTTTTATGTAGACTTTATGTAGAGTTTATTGTTGTGCAACATAGTCACTATTAAAGGACAAAGTGAAATAAACAACTTACACATTGTATTGTATATAATACATCTTTTCTGAGTGACCATCAGCCCAATGACAGGAAGATACATGGTTTAAAAATTGAACCATGGGGGTTGCCATCTTGGCTCCTCCCCCTGTACCCACCGGGTATCGCACATGCCCAAAGGGACTGAGGATAAATAGCAAACTTATCTCTATTTTGCATGTATACTTACACTCAATACCCCAAACATTGATTTGACACAGTGTTAGCCCTTTAACATCTTTGCATTATATACAGTGGGAAAGCACTCTGTTAATCCAATCCACGTTTTATTAAGTGTAACATACAGCTAGCGGGGCAGTCCTGACTAAATGACCGAATGAGATTCACCTCCAGCAAGTCTCACAGGAATATTACATTGAACGAGATTTCAGTGGAGCAGGAAGAGGCAGCAAGTAAATTGTGAAAGGTAAGCTTTTTTTTTTTCTTTTTTTTTATTTTTGTAAGCCAATGGCTTACAAAAATAAGAGTGACATAGTGTGTGATTTAAAGGTACAGCTTTGCAATGGACTGAACTTTGTTTAATACTGTACATATCCTTTAATGTTTATAGAAGAGGTAATGTAAAAAAGAAGGTGCAAATGTTGCCAGTGCTTTTAATTTGTTGCAACCAATTAGAACATTAAATAGCAAGAGTAAAATTTTTATCGCATCAGCACTTAAATGTGTAAGTCATTAATTTTAACAGAAATATGTGTCAGTGAGAAAGAGGGGAAAAGGTATTTAATTACCTGGTTGGCATTTACTGCAACAGCGCTTACTGAGTTCATACTGCTTCTCTGTGTCACAGTTGTGGTACTGAAATGAATGCAGAAAAAATAACAATCAAGCAACCTTAAAAGTAATAGTTAAATTATTTATGTTTTAGCAGAATTTTTTTTGTTTTTTGAAGACAAATTTTGAGATCCTATAATTGCCGTATATACTCGAGTATAAACCGGCCGAGTATAAGCCGAAGTACCTGATTTTTTTTGAGAAAAAAGTAAAAGTGATTGACTTGAGTATAAACAGAGGGTAGAAATTATGACCACTACTGCCTTCTGATACTGCATTGTTTTGAGGCTTTAGTTGCCCTTTAAATGGACAGCAGAATTCCCATGCATTAGTCCCATACAGTAATAGCCAAACCAGTATGACTATTACTGTATGGACCTACTGTATGGGAATTCTGCTGTCCATTTAAAGGTCACCTGAAGCCTTAAAACAATACAGAATTAGAAGGCACTCTTTTTAACAATAGATACCATCCTCCTGATTTTGTATTGTTTGAGGCATTAGTTGCCCTATAAATGGACAGTAATCCAATACAGTAACCCACATTCCTTGGCACTCCAGATGTTTTGAAACTAAAACTCCCAACATGCTTTAGTTGCTGGGAGGTGTATTTTCCAAACATCTGCAGTGGCAAGGAATAGCCACTGCAGGGATTACTGTATTTCTTATACTGTAAAATATAACAAAAAAGGAGCTAATTCAAGTTCAAATTAAAAACAGTGCAGTGCAGCTGTTTGGTCTCCCTCTAAAGAGGGTACATATGCCCAAAAGAGGAGTGGACCTTATGTCTCTTCTTTTGCGACAGGAGACTTTTTGGATCTTTGAATTAGGGACAAGAGCACCCAGAGGTCTGAACACTGTGTTCGACATATCATGCTTTGCTGATGTCTAATTAGAGATTCATATAGGATTGGACAGCTCTTTACCAATCAGGTATAATATTCATGTGTATCTATATTTAAAATCACTTTTTACATTGATGTTTATGTAATTTTGAACTCAAGTAGATTTGTATTTATTCCTCTTCCCCCTTTTAGATTTATAGGAATATGATACCATATTACAAGAATTCACCTATGCACTAATTAATATAATCTATTGAACCTTTTCTTAAGTGGAGCAGACGGAATTGACTCACATTTTTTGACTTTCATGTGGTTTTGAATGCCATATCTATTTGTATCTTTTCTATATTAAGCTATTTGGTCTCCCCCACATACAAATCAGAGCACTCTTCACTGCACTACACATATAATATCTTTCTTGTGTTTCGTTACTGGGTTTTTCAGATGTACCAATTGCTGCCTCACTGTGTTGTTGGGTTTAAAGCTGACAGTGTTTATTAAAAATTCTTCTTAAAGGCTATGTCCACCCTAAAAAAAAAATTTTTTTTATAAGGTCCCCCCTGGGCTCCCAGCCCCAACCGCTATAATTTTTTTTTTAGAAAGCCCCCCAAACTCTACTTACCTCCCCTCGATCCTCCGCCGTGCTCCCGGCCCTCTGCTTGCAAGGAAATGCAAGCAGAGGGGCGGGACCGGCAGCCGCGTCTGTGATTGGCTGAGCGGCAGCCAATCACAGACGCGGCTGCCGGCAGCTCACTTCGCCGGAGGAAAGAGGAGAGGTAAGTAAGAGTTTGGGGAGCTTTCTAAAAATAAAAAATATGGCGGTTGGGGCTGGGAGACATGGGGGAAATGATTACTGAAGGGGTTTTATGCAGGGGGAGGGATACTAGAACGGGAGGAGAGGGAGGGAGAGGAGGGAGGGAGGGGGGAGAAGGGTCGCAGTACGCATGGCAAAACTACACCTGAGGCCAGCTAGCAGGCAGTGTCCTATATGGACTCGCTAGCCTCCTGGTAGTCATTTTTTGGGACTTTGGGGGGGGACTACAGGAGAACCCTATGGAGCTGGGATGTGAGGTAAGGATTAAACTACACTACATGGTGGGGCCAGTAGTTGGGGGGATTATAGTTTTGGGGGTGGACATGCCCTTTAAGATAAGGCTGCTTGAGCCTCAAACAATAACGCATGTGAGTTTCGTGCACTCTCCTGCTTGAGCTTCAAACAGTAATGCCTGTAGGTTCCCTGCAATCTCCTGCTTGAGCCTCAAACAGTAATGCCTGTGAGATCCGTGCACTCTCCTGCTTGACCTCAACAGTAATGCCTGTGAGTTCTGTGAACTCTCTCACAGGCATTATTGTTTGAGGCTCAAGCGAGAAACAGAGAAAGTCCAGTCAGAGGTGGACTTAAAATCTAGCAAACCAGTAACAAGATGTCAGCAACTTTCAAGCAAAAAGGTAGGCTATGGAGGGGCAACAGTACTTTTAAGCTGCAGGTTCCAAATGACATAACTTGATTTTACGTGCACTTATCCTATAATTTCTCAGAGACCCCTGCTACATATGGGATTACCATATTCCCCCCTAGCTAAATGTTTACATATAAGATTCCCCAAGGGCTCCCAGCCCCAACCGCTAGATTTGTTCTTTAGAAAGCTCCCCAAACTTTACTTACCTCTCCTCTTTCCTCCGGTGAAGTGAGCTGCCGGCAGCCCGTTGACCCTAATTAAAATCATATAAAATCCTTTGGGAGCTCTATACCTTTATACTTTTGTTTTTGCATCCTGTAGCAGCACCCAGGCTATTTGTTTACCTTGGCAGGAGCGAGTCCTTTGGACTGTTTATCTCTCATATTATATAAATAAATTTAGAATTTCATGGGAATACATTGGGTTTTTCAGGTACTATGTTGGTGGGCGTGCGTAAAAGTAATATACATGGGACAGTGTTTATGTGTTGTTTAAGCACTAAACAATAGTTTAGGGTATGGTCTTTTGCCTCCCAGGGAGAGTACCTTTTTGTATTAGGTTAGGATTGATGCTAGGATACTGCCGTGAAGTGGGCGTGTTGGCTTTAAGCATGTTTGTACAAACAATGTAACCAAAGGTATCCATTTTTAACCTGAATATGATTATTTTTTGTGACCTGTATATGTTTAAAGGGCATGTCCACTCTTCCAAAAAATGTTTTATATAATATTCCCCCTGTCCCCCCAGCCCCAACCGCTATATTTTTATTATTAGAAAGTGCCCCAAACTTTACTTACCTTCCCTCTTTCCTCGCGCGGGACCGGCAGTCGCGTCTGGTGATTGGCTGAGCGGCAGCCAATCACGGACGCAGCTGCCGGGAGTTCAGTGCGGCGGAGGAAAGAGGGAAGGTAAGTATGTTTGGGGCACTTTCTAATAATAAAAATAAGCGGCTGGGGCTGGGGGGACAGGGGGAATATTATATGGAGAGGATTTACGCTAGGGGGAGGGATCGCAAAAAGGAGGGAGAGGGAGAAGGGCTGCGTACGCATGCCAAACTTCTCCGGAGGCCAGATAGGAGGCAGAGCCCTATATGGACTATGCTATCCTCCTGGTGGGCAGTTTTTGGGACTTTGGGGGGGACTACAGGAGAACCATATGGAGCTGGGATGTGAGGTAAGGATTTTATTACACTACATGATGGGGCAATTACTGGGGGGGATTATAGTTTTGGGGGTGGACATGCCCTTTAAACTTTATAACAAAAGAAAATGGAATATGTGTATTGGCCAACTGTGATGATAATCATGGCAATTAGAGAATATATATATATATTATATGATCCATATATAATAGAACACATGAATGTATTCGGTTGTGACTTAATATTTTCTCTTTTTCAGACCATTCTCTGTAAACCCTAGAGATAATTGTGTGTGAAAATCCCAGTTTCCAACAGGCCCTTGGGTCCCAACAACCATGTCACTTACATACCCTTTCTTCCCAGTTCGATGCTTTGTTTTTAAAACTTCTGTAAATTGTCTTCACGTCTAGATACATAAATAATTTGAGTTGCTGCTGTAATTGGCTAATTATTCAATTATAGAACTGTGGGAAACACAATATTTATCCTTTCTGGATGCTAGTAAATTCAAATTGCTAATTTACATATTTGTTGTGTGGTTCTTTATGTCTAGTCTGGTACAAAGTTCAATGGATTGCCATTCCCAGCCTGGGATATCTATATATATAGATATATTCATTATTGTATTGCCAGTGAATTATTATTTTTGACTTGCATGTTTGGTGTGTTTATTCATGCCTGGTCTTGACAGAAAGATCAAGAGAGTATTGGATCCTAATAAACCAGTTTAGGGGCGGAGGATTTTCTTGGGTTTTGCAAAACATTTAATACAAAGCCTTATAGAGGTTCACTTATTTTACAGCGAACAGAGGTCTTGTCTTTCAATTTTGCTCAAGGATATATTATAGAGATTTTTTATTATAAAGGGTTATTATATATTACTAAGATATTAGCCCGCTACAATAATGGGCACTAGAAGCACAGAGTGCCCCCTAGTGTCCCAAGGCCATAGTCCTCCTCCATGTCCCAAGGCCAGAGTCCCCTCTAGTGTCGCAAGGCCAGAGTCCCCTCTTAGTGTCGCAAGGCCAGAGTCCCCCCTCTGTCCAAGGCCAGGGGCCCCCTCTGTCCCAAATCCAGAGGCCCCCCCCTCTGTCCCAAATCCAAGGCTCCCCCTCTGTACCAAATCCAAGGCCCCCCTCTGTCCCAAACCCAGGGGGCCCCCTCTGTCCCAAATCCAAGGGCCCCCCTTCTGTCCCGAATCCAGGGCCCACTTCTGTCCCAAATCCAGGGCCCCTCTGTCCCAATCCAGAGGTCCCTGTCCCAAGCAACCTTACCGCAGTCTGTTTTAATGCTGTTCTCCCTCCGTGTGTTTCTCCCTCTAGTGGTGAGGCATTAGGAACTGCAGACACTCTCCCTCTAGTAGTGAGTCAATAGGAAATGCAGAGACTTTCCCTCTAGTGGTGAGTCAATAGAAACTGCAGAGACTCTCCTTCTAGTGGTGAGTCAATAGGAACTGCAGAGACTCTCCCTCTAGTGGTGAGTCAATAGGAACTGCAGAGACTCTCCCTCTAGTGGTGAGTCCATAGGAACTGCAGTGACACACACACACTGACAAAGGGACGCACACTTAGGGTTTTATTATATATGATAGATATATTCATTATTGTATTGCCAGTGAATTATTATTTTTGACTTGCATGTTTGGTGTGTTTTCATGCCTGGTCTTGACAGAAAGATCAAGAGTATTGGATCCTATTAAACCAGTTTAGGGGCGGAGGATGTCATTTTCTTGGGTTTTGCAAAACATTTAATACAAAGCCTTATAGAGGTTCACTTTTTACAGCGAACAGAGGTCTTGGTCTTTCAATTTTGCTCAAGGATATATTATAGAGAGTTTTTATGTTAAAGGGTTATTAATATTACTAGACATTAAGTCCGCTACAATAATGGGCGCTAGAAGCACAGAGTGCCCCCTTAGTGTCCCAAGGCCATAGTCCTCCTCCATGTCCCAAGGCCAGAGTACCTCTTAGTGTCGCAAGGCCAGAGTCCCCCTCTGTCCAAGGACGGCCCCTCTGTCCCAAATCCAGAGGCCCCCTGTCCCAAATCCAGCCCCCCGTCCCAAATCCAAGGCCCCCCCTTCTGTACCAAATCCAAGGCCCCCCCTCTGTACCAATCCAGGGCCCCCCTGTCTCAAACCCAGTGGGCCCCCTCTGTCCCAAATCCAAGGGCCCCCCATCTGTCCTGAATCCAGGGCCCCCCTTCTGTCCCAAATCCAGGGGCCCCTCTGTCTCAAATCCAGAGGTCCCTGTCCCAAGCAACCTTACCTGCAGTCTGTTTTAAATGCTGTTCTCCCTCCGTGTGTTTCTCCCTCTAGTGGTGAGGCATTAGGAACTGCAGACACTCTCTCTCTGGTAGTGAGTCAATAGGAAATGCAGAGACTCTCCCTAGTGGTGAGTCAATAGGACTGCAGACCTCCCTCTAGTTGTGAAGCAATAGGAACTGCAGAGACTCTCCTCTTAGTGGTAAGTCAATAGGAACTGCAGAGACTCTCCCTCTAGTGGTGAGTCCATAGGAACTGCAGTGACACACACACACGGACACAGGGTTTTATTATATATGATGATGATAAAGCTTTATTAATGAAACATTGTCTATTTAGATGTTGTCAGAGGTTTTCCCCAGTGTTTGTCCGGGACTCTATGTGCAGGAGTCGCAATTTAGTGCAAGATGTCTCTACCTTGCAGAATGATTTATATATACCCATGACTGGGCAACAAAACTGCAAATAAAATGAACTGTAAAAGGAACTGTAAACTTAAAAAAATAAGTAAATAACCTGCGCTCCACTCGCAGGTTCTTCTGATCTGACAGCCGCGCTGTTCTGTTCTGTATTGGCATGCGCCCAAGATAGGCGCGTGTTAGAGAGACAGAAGGAGCGCGAATTAATTGGATGCACTAGGCTTCTATTTTTTGTAGTATTGATTAATTTGGTCTCTAGTGCACTCTGTGTGGATGTATACTATCCCATTTCTATATATTGCTTGTTACATTGGGGGTTTGACCAAGCCTCTGGGAAATGTGTACTCCACCCACAGTGGGTCTGTGTTACTATGGTAAAAAAGGTTAAAAGTTAGGACCCAGCAGATAAAGCAAAGGTATTGCCAGTGAATTATTATTTTTGACTTGCATGTTTGGTGTGTTTATTCATGCCTGGTCTTGACAGAAAGATCAAGAGAGTATTGGATCCTAATAAACCAGTTTAGGGGCGGAGGATTTTCTTGGGTTTTGCAAAACATTTAATACAAAGCCTTATAGAGGTTCACTTATTTTACAGCGAACAGAGGTCTTGGTCTTTCAATTTTGCTCAAGGATATATTATAGAGAGTTTTTATTATAAAGGGTTATTATATATTACTAGATATTAAGCCCGCTACAATAATGGGCACTAGAAGCACAGAGTGCCCCCTTAGTGTCCCAAGGCCATAGTCCTCCTCCATGTCCCAAGGCCAGAGTCCCCTCTTAGTGTCGCAAGGCCAGAGTCCCCTCTTAGTGTCGCAAGGCCAGAGTCCCCCCTCTGTCCAAGGCCAGGGGCCCCCTCTGTCCCAAATCCAGAGGCCCCCCCCTCTGTCCCAAATCCAAGGCTCCCCCTCTGTACCAAATCCAAGGCCCCCCTCTGTCCCAAACCCAGGGGGCCCCCTCTGTCCCAAATCCAAGGGCCCCCCTTCTGTCCCGAATCCAGGGCCCACCTTCTGTCCCAAATCCAGGGGCCCCTCTGTCCCAAATCCAGAGGTCCCTGTCCCAAGCAACCTTACCTGCAGTCTGTTTTAAATGCTGTTCTCCCTCCGTGTGTTTCTCCCTCTAGTGGTGAGGCATTAGGAACTGCAGACACTCTCCCTCTAGTAGTGAGTCAATAGGAAATGCAGAGACTTTCCCTCTAGTGGTGAGTCAATAGAAACTGCAGAGACTCTCCTTCTAGTGGTGAGTCAATAGGAACTGCAGAGACTCTCCCTCTAGTGGTGAGTCAATAGGAACTGCAGAGACTCTCCCTCTAGTGGTGAGTCCATAGGAACTGCAGTGACACACACACACTGACAAAGGGCGTCACACTTAGGGTTTAATCTCTGATAGAAGTCATATTGTATTGCCAGTGAATTATTATTTTTGACTTGCATGTTTGGTGTGTTTTTTCATGCCTGGTCTTGACAGAAAGATCAAGAGTATTGGATCCTATTAAACCAGTTTAGGGGCGGAGGATGTCATTTTCTTGGGTTTTGCAAAACATTTAATACAAAGCCTTATAGAGGTTCACTTTTTACAGCGAACAGAGGTCTTGGTCTTTCAATTTTGCTCAAGGATATATTATAGAGAGTTTTTATGTTAAAGGGTTATTATATATTACTAGACATTAAGTCCGCTACAATAATGGGCGCTAGAAGCACAGAGTGCCCCCTTAGTGTCCCAAGGCCATAGTCCTCCTCCATGTCCCAAGGCCAGAGTACCCTCTTAGTGTCGCAAGGCCAGAGTCCCCCCTCTGTCCAAGGACAGGGGCCCCCTCTGTCCCAAATCCAGAGGCCCCCTGTCCCAAATCCAGCCCCCCGTCCCAAATCCAAGGCCCCCCCTTCTGTACCAAATCCAAGGCCCCCCCTCTGTACCAAATCCAGGGCCCCCCCTGTCTCAAACCCAGTGGGCCCCCTCTGTCCCAAATCCAAGGGCCCCCCATCTGTCCTGAATCCAGGGCCCCCCTTCTGTCCCAAATCCAGGGGCCCCTCTGTCTCAAATCCAGAGGTCCCTGTCCCAAGCAACCTTACCTGCAGTCTGTTTTAAATGCTGTTCTCCCTCCGTGTGTTTCTCCCTCTAGTGGTGAGGCATTAGGAACTGCAGACACTCTCTCTCTGGTAGTGAGTCAATAGGAAATGCAGAGACTCTCCCTCTAGTGGTGAGTCAATAGGAACTGCAGAGACTCTCCCTCTAGTTGTGAAGCAATAGGAACTGCAGAGACTCTCCCTCTAGTGGTAAGTCAATAGGAACTGCAGAGACTCTCCCTCTAGTGGTGAGTCCATAGGAACTGCAGTGACACACACACACGGACACAGGGTTTTATTATATATGATGATGATAAAGCTTTATTAATGAAACATTGTCTATTTAGATGTTGTCAGAGGTTTTCCCCAGTGTTTTGTCCGGGACTCTATGTGCAGGAGTCGCAATTTAGTGCAAGATGTCTCTACCTTGCAGAATGATTTATATATACCCATGACTGGGCAACAAAACTGCAAATAAAATGAACTGTAAAAGGAACTGTAAACTTAAAAAAATAAGTAAATAACCTGCGCTCCACTCGCAGGTTCTTCTGATCTGACAGCCGCGCTGTTCTGCTCTGTATTGGCATGCGCCCAAAGATAGGCGCGTGTTAGAGAGACAGAAGGAGCGAATTAATTGGATGTGCACTAGGCTTCTATTTTTTGTATGTATTGAATTAATTTGGTCTCTAGTTGCACTCTGTGTGGATGTATACTATCCCATTTCTATATATATTGCTTGTTACATTGGGGGTTTGACCAAGCCTCTGGGAAATGTGTACTCCACCCACAGTGGGTCATGTGTTACTATGGTAAAAAAGGTTAAAAGTTAGGACCCAGCAGAATAAAGCAAACCGTGAAGAGGTTGCTGGGTTTAAAATAATTTGGCCAAGTTATTGAAATAATTGCTTTAATTTATCCAGAGAGAAGGGCAGGCTTTTTAATTCACATTGCAATGGAAAAGTAAAATGTAAGCAAATTAATTGGATGTGCACTAGGCTTCTAATTTTTGTATGCAGAAACCTTTTCACACGCAACCAGGCTCCTACTCTTCAGTTTCCTGGACTTTAAATAGGAACTACAGGACAACCATATGGAGCAGAGTAGAAAGGTAAGTATTTTTTAACACTACACAGTGGAGCCAGCATTGGGTGAAATTTTAGTTTTGGGGTGAACATACCCTTTAAAAAGCAACTAAACCCCATATTTTTCCTTGACTCTATAATTGCATGAGAGTTAGGAGCAAGTATTCCTGCCTTCTGTTTACTGTCATTAAAGAGGTAATGAGAGATTATTAAATCGCATATGGGAGATTTACCCAGAGGGATAGTGGCTCCCAAAAGAGATATACCCACAGCATGATTTTAATGCTAGTTATTAGCCAGTGTTATTAGCCAGCCAAAACCAGCGCAGCCGCCGGAAAGATGGAGTTTAAGTTGAGCTAAACGATATTGAATTAGTTAGCATTTTTAGGTAATTAAGCCAGAATGTATTTTATTTTTTAAATAGCACTACATACTACACAGTGCTTTACAATTATTTAATTTAGTCACATTAGGCCCTGTCCACCAAGAGTTCACAATCTTACAACCTTTTAAGATTTTTTATGATTGTGGGGTAAACCAGAGTTCCTGGAAGCACGCAAACACAGGGAGAAATGATAAAGTTACCTGTTCTCTCAACCCCCGGATACACTTCTAGTGGCACTATCGGAATCCGTGAATTAGGGCTAGGCCACACTAATGCGCTTTTAAGCGCAATCGGATCACACTTTTAAAAGCAGCCTCTAGTGTGGCCAATTGATTCGGCCACACTAGTGCGTTGGTGTGCGTTGCCACGCGTTGCATTATTTGTGCAATCACATTCACTCTGATTGCGCTACATTGCACAGCAACGCACATTTGAGTAATGTTTGGGTGTCTCCCCCAATCCTATTGTACCTGTATAGTGAGCGGTGCATATGGTTTGTTTTGGATGTTCATTCTTACCGTATATACTCGGGTATAAACCGACCCGAGTATAAACCAAGGTGCCTATTTTACCTGAAAAAACTAGTAAAACTGATTGAATCTAGTATAAACCAAGAGTAGAAATTATGACCACTACTGCCTACTGATTCAGTATTGTTTTTAGTTGCCCTTTAAATGGACAGCAGAATTCCCATATGTTAATAGCCATAATGGATTTGGCTATTACTGTATGGGAATTCTGCTGTCCATATAAAAGGCAGAATTCCTTGGCACTCCAGATGTTTGGAAACTACAACTCCCAGCATGCTTTAGTAGCTGGGAGTTGTAGTTTTCACACATCTGCAGTGGCAAGCACCTTCACCCTCCCCCCCAGTTCAGTGTTTAAGTGCCTGTGTTAATTTTGTCTGTGCCTGAGAGTCCTTACTGCTGTGAGTGGATTGTTATAGGTAGTAGAGAGGATGCAGGCACAGACACACACACCTCCCTTAACTTTTTCTTGCTGCCACCCACACTGGAGCTACTTCAGTAATACCTCCATCCCAGCAAGGAACAGTTCCTTCATTTGATGTCTGTGCACACAGATAATTTGAGCTAAAACCACTGACCGAACATTCCTGGCAGATCAACAAATCCGGATCTTGGTGGAGACAGAAGCTTCACAAACGTAATGCCTCCAAACCCAGCAATACACTCACTCTTCAAATCCGGCAGCTGCCTGCACTGATTTTGGTGCCGGTATGTGACGTTAGCTGGCAGATCAGTACAGGCGTGCGAGCGGCGGATTTTTGCAGAGTGGTGAGTGGCTGACTCGAGTATAAACAGAGGTTGGGTTTTCAGGCTGATTTTACAGCCTGAAAACCTTGGTTTATACTTGAGTATATACGGTACACCTCCTGCATTCTCCTTGCTTTTAGCAGATATTCCTATGAACTTTTAATATTTTCTAATTTTCTATATTTTGATAGGTAGGGGTTTGGTGATTTTTTTAATTGGATTGATAGGCTGGGACTGTTGTATATGTACCTGGGGTATAGGTTTTTGCAAAATACTCCTTTAGCTTTTATGTCTGTTTGTTAATTATTTTTGTAAACACTATTGCACCTTTTGTTTTTCTTTTATTAAACAATATTATATAAAACCGTTAAGCTGATTCTCCAAGTGCTCAGAACTAAGTAAGAATCCTGTCCTCTGGGACGCTACATATAGTAATTGTATTCTGGATTTCTTGTATTATCTGGTACTATTCCTGCCTGAGTGTGGCAGCGAGTGATACAGGTATTTAGTATTATTTTAGATTTATAGCCATTAAGGCTGGTATCGGTTTCTATGGCCTTTAGTAAGTGGGTTTTTGCAGTAGTTTATATACCTGGTAAGTGGTATATGTTAGTGACGACAACCTTCAACCTGGTTTTGACCCGGTGAGCTGGGAAAGCTCTGTTTGGTCTGAGGTTGAGAGTTGTGGTATCGTCACTGGTATCGGTTCCCACAGCCGTTATTGAGTGAGTGGGTGGTGGCAGTGTTTTATATACCTGGTAAGTGGTATATGGTAATTGACGGCAGCCCTCAACCTGGTTTTGACCCTGTGAGCTGGGAAAGCTCCGTTTGGTCTGAGGTTGAGAGCTGTAGTTCCGTCACATCTGGCAATGCTGTTCATATAGCATGAGACTGCAAGATGCCTTCTGTCCGTTTTTATGCTCAGTGGAAGGATTTTTGCTCCTTTTTGCCCCCCTCTTCCTAAGCTTTCTAGCTGCTTTGTCTACTGTACACCCAAGTCCTACACCATAGAGCCATGAATCTGTATCTTGCACTGACGAGATCTAACAAGATTGAAACATGTTATGTCTGCAGGTCAGATGATTGACTCTATATATTAGGCTATATTGCATGTTGTTAAGCCAGCGGTTCTGGATACATGCATAAGCTAATATAACTCTGGGGAACCTGAGAGTAAGAAATTACTTCTTGTTTCTTAGATTTTGTGGGAAATGCTATTCATATAGCATGAGACTGCAAGATGCCTTCTGTTATAAGAAGGTGTTTCTCCATTTTTATGCTCAGTGAAGGGCTTTTTGCTCCTTTTGGCCCCTCTCTCCTTAAGCTTTCTAGCTGCCTTGTCATTATGTAACCTCTAGAAAAACACAATCCTGCATCAAAATGCTGCTTCTGTGACATTAGCCTTGGGAGTGATATGTAAAGTGAATGATCAAGCTAAGTCAAAAATTCGAAACATGAGAAATAACCAAGGGACATTTAAATTAGATGACTAAAACATTAACTCCTTCCTACCTTGTGAAGTTACAACATTTATAGTTGGGAATTTAGGGTCACCAATAAATCTGTAAAACATAAGGCTCAGCACTTTGAATGGGGAGCAACAGTGGAATATATTCTTATAAAAACCTCTCAACTACGTAGCTAAGAGGTTTTTCTAAGAATATATTTCACTGTTGCTCCCCATTCACTTTAAACACCCCTGTCTGCCTAAAGAAATGATCCAAAAACGAACGGATTATTTAATGTTTTACATAAAAGAAAAAAGAGCAAACCTTTCAGTCTCCAGTATTCATAGGGGTTAAAAGCCTATAAATCCTCCTTTAAAAGTATAATTTCTCCTCTGTGTGAAGCTCAGTCACTTCAACGGGGTTCTTCACTAAGCCTTTCTATGAGTCATAGGAAAGACACATGCTCTCTGCTCAGTGCAGAACCTGACTGAGCTTCACACGGAGGATGTATAGGCTTTAAACCCCTGTGAATACTGGAGACTGAAAGGTTTGCGTTGTTTTCTTCTTCTATGTAAATCTTAAGTAATCCGATCTGTAGGCTCGGGTGCATACCACACTAACAGGGTTTTATTTGTAGTTAAATTGTCAGTTTGAGTGGGGGGGTTCGGACACTGACTGTTAGCCATTTATTTTAAAACTAATCACACCTTATAGGGGAACTGTGGTCCAAAAATGAGAATTTTTGCAATTTATTTTCATTGATTATTTTGCATAGTTTTGAAGATATTTACATTTTTGTGTGTGATATGGCAGCATCATCACCAGGTCCCCTGCACTTCCTGCTTTCTGCTCTGAAACCATGTCAGTCAATCTGCCCTGTGTCTCCTCCTCCCCTTTGCAGCCCCCCTGGTCCCTCCCACTTATGGACTCCATGGTCCCTCCAGTTGCAGGCCCCCCCTTGGCCCATTCTCTTACAGCCCCATGTGGCCCCGCCCCCTCGTGGGTGCCTAAGCCCTGCCAACTCGTGGGTGCCTGTGCATCATTAACTTTCTGGTCAGTCATTTCTTTATATCTTGGGTTGTGCAGCACATAGAGAGGAGGTTTATGGTTCGTTCTAAAGGTAGGAAACTGGCCTTTCATTTAAACATTTATGGAGACCACAGTTATAAAAAAGTGCCCCTTAATATTGTAATATATGGATATTAAAGGGCATGTCCACCCCCAAAACTTGAATTTAATCCACTACTTGCCCCACTGTGTAGTGTAGAAAAATCCTTACCTTACATCCCTGCTCCAAATGGTTCTCCTGTAATGTCCCTCCAAATTTCAGAAAACTGACCACCAGGAGCCTGGCCAAGTCCCATTCTGTCTCTGCCTCCTGTCTCTCCTCCGGGAGAATTTGCACATGCTCAGTGCAAATTCTCATGCAGCCCTCCCTTTCCCTCCCGTTTCTCTCTCCCTCCCCCTAGTGTAAAACCCCTTTTCTGTAGTGTAGGGCCCCCTCCCCCAACCCCCAACCACTATAGTAATTTCTCTAAAAACTTCCCCGATCTATACTTACTTTGCCTCTCTCATCCGACATTCTGTGCAGCCGGAAGCCACATTCATGTTTGGCCGCCTCTCAGCCAATCATGGACGTGGCTGCCGGTCCGGCCCCCTGCTTGCAGTTTCATGGTCTTGAAAGAATGTTGGAGGAGAGAGGCAATGTAAGTATAGTATTTTGAGAAATTACTATGGCGGTTGGGGGTGGGGGAGGGAGCCCTACACTACAGAAAATTTCTGAAATAGAGATGGACATGCCCTTTAACCCTTTCAGTGCCAGAAGAATTTCATTTTTTTTTGCGTTAAGTGCCAGAAGAATTTTCAGGATTTTGCCCTTAATCGCTTTAGACTAATTTTACTGTAGGAAACCTTGCAGTAAATCAGGAATATTATACATTGTTTTTTTCAGCACAAAGTGTACTTTAACATGGTAACAAAATTTTGTAACTTTTCTGGAAATTTTACTGGAATTATGGGTAAAATATGTAAAAAAAATAAAAAAAATTGCAAATTTTCATGGATTTTTCCCATTTTTATTTATAGTTATCTTAAGGTTACGCACAAAAATCTTACTGTTTCTAAAAGCCCTGATACTCCCGAGTACAACGATACCAGATATATGTAGGTACCCGACTTTTCCTGTACAGGAGACCCCCCAAACTAAAACTGCACCTTCAAGAATATTACACCAAATTAAAATGTATAACCACTACTGACAGTTAACATAGAATATCTACCAAATTAACTAAAATATCCCCACAAGTGAGATATTTTTAGAAACTACACACCCGCAGAATTTTACGAGTGAGGTAAGTTTAATCAAAATGCAGATACCCGGACGCAGCTCTTCGTCCAATTGTAAGTTATTTTCTCATATTTTCCTTAACTGTAAAATCAGAGACAAAATCAAATGTTAATCTCAGCTAAAAACTGTGGAGGAAAGGTCAAACACATCTCAAATATGAAAGCCTAACCCCTCCCGAATAAAACGACATGCCACATTCATGGGTATACCCAGAGACCCCCCCAACTCAGAAATACCCCCCACAAACTATATATTCCTGAAAGCTACACACCTTCAGCTATGTAACGCTGTAGTTCGTTCATGCATACCATCAATGGTGTTCTTCGTAGAAGTTTGCACTTTTACCAGATTTTCAAAAAAAATTAACATCAAACAACATTCAAAAAGGTAGAAATCATGTCAAAACCCCATGGAATGTAAAAAAGTTAGCAAATATCAATCTCCCAAATGTCCTGAATCAAACGGTATGCCATATGTGTGGTTACACACGCAAACGTGGAAGCGAATAGCCATGAAGTGAGACAATGCATGATGGCTCACAATAAGCTAAAATATTTAGCCAACTCTGAATTTGAACAGTCGGCTGTTTTTTCCACAAAACACCCCCGTAACTCAGAAAAACCTCACACAAACTATATATTCCTGAAATCTACACACCTTCAGCTATGTAACGCAGTAGTTTGTTCATTCATACCATCAATGGTGTGGGCGCAGTTCTTCGTAGAAGTTCGCATTTGTCTGAAAAAATTAACAAAAAACAACTTCAAAAGGTAGAAATCATGCCAAAACCTCATGGAATGTAAAAAAAGGTTACTAAATATCAATCTCTCAAATGTCCTGAATCAAACGGTATGCCATATGTGTGGCTACACACGCGGACGTGGAAGCGAAAAGCCACAAAGTGAGACAATGCACGATGGCTCAGAAACAGCGAAAATATTTAGCCAACTCCGAATTTGGACAGTCTGCAGTTTTTTCCACAAAACACCGCCATATATTAGAAATACCCCACACAAACTATATATTCCTGAAATCTACACACATTCAGCTATGTAACGCAGTAGTTTGTTCATTCATACCATAAATGGTGTGGGCGCAGTTCTTCGTAGAAGTTCGCATTTGTCTGAAAAAATGAATAAAAAACAAATTCAAATGGTAGAAATCATGCCAAAACCCCATGGAATCTAAAAAAAAGTTACAAAATATCAATCTCCCAAATGTCCTGAATCAAACGGTATGCCATATGTGTGGCTACACACGTGGACGTGGAATCGAAAAGCCACGAAGTGAGAATGCACGATGGCTCAGAAACAGCAAAAATATTTAGCCAACTCCGAATTTGGACAGTCTGCAGTTTTTTCCACAAAACACCGCCATATATTAGAAATACCCCACACATATTCCTGAAAACTACACACCTTCAGCTATGTAACGCTGTACTTAGTTCATTCATACCATCAATGGTGTGGGTGCAGTTCTTCGTAGAAGTTCACATTTGTCTGAAAAAATGAACAAAAAACTACTTCAAAAGGTAGAGATTATGCCAAAACCTCATGGAATCTAAAAAAAAGTTACTAAATATCAATCTCCCAAATGTCCTGAATCAAACGGTATGCCATATGCATGGTTACACACGCGGACGTGGAAGCGAATGGCCACGAAGTGAGACAATGCACAATGGCTCAGAAACAGCAAAAATATTCAGCCAAATCTGAATTTGAACAGTCTGCAGTTTTTCCCCACAAAACAACCCCCCCAAACCATATATTTCTCGAATCTACACACCTTTATCTACGTAATTCTGTAGTTTGTTCATTCGTACCATCAATGGGTGTGGGCGCAGTTCTTCGTAGAGTTCGCAGTGGTAGCAGATTTTCTAAAAAATTTGAAAAAAAACACTCTCAAAGTGCCAAAATCCCAAGTAATGTAAAAAAAATTTACCAAATATCAATCTCCCAAATGTCCTGAATCAAACGGTATGCCCTATGTATGGTTACACACGCAGACGTGGAATCAACTAGCCACAAAGTGAGCCAATGAACAATGGTCCAATTACAGCAACTTTTCAGATTTGTCAGACTAAACACCCCTCTATATTAGAAATACCCCCCAAAACTATATATTATTGGAATCTACACACCTTCATCTACACAATGGTGTGATTCTTTTATGCATACCACCAATGGTGTGGGCGCAGTTTCATGTACAATTTCGCTTTTTTAACAGATTTTCAGGAAAAATTTATAAAAATACAATTCAAAGTTAAAAAACATGGGAAATTTCCATGTCATGTAAAAAAAACTTTAATTATCAATCAATATATCAATTATCAATCTTCCAAATGCCCTGAATCAAACGGTATGCCATATGCATGGTTGCACACACGGACATGAAAGCCACTAGTCACAAAGTGAGCCAATGCGTAGTGGCCCAATAACAGCAACTTTTAAGATTTTACAATCTAAACACCCCTCTAACTCAAAAATACCCCCCAAAAATATATGTTCTCAAAATCTACATACCTTCAGATAAGCAACGGTGCCATTTTTTCATTCATACCATCAATTGTGTGTGTGCAGATCTTCGTAGAATTTTGCATTTTTAGCATATTTTCTGGAAAAAAATAAAGAAACAACAAGTTTCAAAGTTAAAAACCCTGCCAAAACCCCAAGTAATGAAAAAAAGTTACCAAATATCAATCTCCCAAATGTCCTGAATCAAATGGTATGCCATATGCATGGAGACATGGCACACAGAGACATGGCCACCAACTAACTCAAATGGGAAGCATGCATACATAAGTGCAATTACAAGAAAAAAATCAAGGTGCTCTGTAATTTCAAACAGCCCCAAACTTGGAAATGCCCCCCACAAATGAAACCCCCCACTAAATATCAATCTTCCACATGTCCTGAATCAAACGGTATGCCATATGCGTGGATGCACACAGAGACGTGGCCACCAACTAGCTGAAATGGGACGCATGCACAAATGCAATTACAAGAAAAAATCAAAGTGCTCTGTAATTTGAACAGCCTACACTTTTTCTAAGGAAACAGTCCCAAAACTTGGAAATTCCCCCCACAAACTATATTTTTTTGGAATCTACCCACCTTCAGCTACGTTACAGTGCCATGCTTTCATACATACATGAAGAATTCCAGACCCAGTGATCCATAGAACTCCGTGTTTTTAGGAGGTTTTGTGAAAAATAAAATAAGATGATTCAAGGGTTGAAATCCTACCTTAACCCACTTGACAAGCGAAAAAACTCACTAAATATCAATCTCCCATATGTCCTGAATCAAACGGTGTGCCATATGCGTGGGTGCACACAGACATGGCCACCAACTAACTCAAATGGGAAGCATGCATAAAAGCAAATACAAGAAAAAAATCAAAGTGCTCTGTAATTTCAAACAGCCCCAAAACTTGGAAATGCCCCCCACAAATGAAAACCCCCACTAAATATCAATCTCCCACATGTGCTGAATCAAACGGTATGCCACATGCGTGGATGCACACAGAGACGTGGCCACCAACTAGCTTATATGGGACACGTGCACAAATGCAATTACAAGAAAAAAATCAAAGTGCTCTGTTTTTTGAACAGCCTACACTTTTTCAAAGGAAACAGTCCTAAACTTGGAAATACCCCCCACAAACTATATAGTTTTGGAATTTATGCACCTTCAGCTACATTACGGTGCCATGCTTTCATACATACATGAAGAATTCCAGACGCTGTCATCCATAGAACTCCGTGCTTTTAGAAGATTTTGTGAAAAATAAAATAAGAAGATTCAAAGGTTAAAATACTACCTAAACCCACTTGACAAGCAAAAAAACCCACTAAATAGCAATCTCCCACATCTGAATCAAACGGTGTGCCATTTGCGTGGGTTCAAATAGAGACAAGGCCACCAACTAGCTCAAATGGGACGCATGTAGAAGTGCAGTTACAAGAAAAAATGTAAAAAAACACCACAACCCACCCCCCACACGCACACTCTCCCCCTTTTAGTGGTATTTTAGTGAAAAACAGTTAGTACGGAGAGTCACACACGTTTTTGCACACTTTACTGATCCTAAAAATTCAGTCTGGTCTTTTTTTGGTACACCAATTTGATCACCAAATTTTGATCTCTGTCCCCATTTTTTTGAAGTGATCACCAAAATGTGATCTCTGTCCCCATTTTTTTTCTAAGTCTTTGCTAAGTAGCAAAGACTTAGAAAAAATCCTATTTGTGAATGGAACTTTGAGTTCCATTCACAAAATGTATAGTAAAGCTGTCAGCATGACAGCTTGTACTATACAGGTACTGCAGTGTGATCTGAATGGAGATCACAGTGCAGTACCTCCACTACACCACCAGGGGCAGCATCCTACAACTCTCAGGGAAGACCCCTGGTGAAGGAGGAAGTTCAGTGAGTCACCGGATGAGTCACCAGGGTCTCCCTTACAGCCAAACTTCCTGCCTGCTCTGCCTTGATCTCTTCTTCTGCCGGTAAGCACTTCAAAGAGTGCTAGCTTCCGATCCCCCATCGGATTTTCATGAAACCGGTGGGGGATCGAGGGGGCTAGGGGGGCACATGAATACTGCCCCCCGATTGCCCATAGCACTTCAGGATTTTTTTTTTTAAAAGGGGAAGCCACAGAACGTGAATACACGTTCTGTGGCAGTGGCAGTTTGAGCCTTTTAAGTGGGGAACATGTATTCACGTTCTGTTGCACTGAAAGGGTTAACTGAACTCAGTAGAAATGGGTGAAAGAGAGAGTGTACAAAACAATAAATGAATGATACTCAGATAGGGTAAGAGTGGAATACAGATAGATACAAATGGTATCGGTGCTAGGAATGGTATGTAAAAATTGACAGATTCAGAAATAGGCAACACATGTGCCACAGTACCATTATAAACCCAATCATTTGTGATAGGGGCACTCGTGCTGCTAATTAAATAACCAATCGTATGGAATACTTAAGTGATCAAAAATTGATCAGGCAGGGAGTAGAGGGTTAAAAATATGAGTTTTATTCAACAAATATCTAAAAGTATACTCAATAAATCCCCAATCAAATACCAATATTTCTGAATCTGGAAAGAGAGAGTGTAGTTGGGGACAGGCAGGAGTCAAGGCAGGCAGAAAAGGATCAAGGTCAAGGAACAAGCAAAAGGTCAGTAACGGATAAGCAAACAGAATAACACCATGTGCAAAATAGTAGTTTTAAGCTGGGTACATACCTGAAAGATCTTTGAAAGATGTCATTTTTCAAAAAATCGGGCTACACACGGTTTCAAGCGCTCCCCCTATGCACAGCATAGGGAGAACGCCCAGGACTCTGTGTTCCCTTATAGGGAGTCTACCGCGGCCAAGGGAAATTTTTCCTCTATTCCGAACGGGCATTCACCCGATCGTTCGTAAGTAAGGTACATCGGATCCGACGGTATCGGGGCTTCATCAGTAATGTGTGTACCTAGCTTAACTGCTATAAGGGGCAATAGGCAACTGAGAAACAGGAACTTAAAAAGGAACAAGAAACCAATCAGAAACAAGCAGAGAGGCAAGCAAGAACCAGATAGTCAGATCAGAATTTGAATTTGCCTCCTAAAAGAAGAGGTTTCCATTTTTAGAAACGTTTAAAGGCATGACAAAGATAGCCAAACTACACAGAAGAGCCACAGGAAGATAAAGAGGAAAGATAAGGGGACCTGGGGATTGCTGACAAGCAAGCTGTTCTTATTAGGCAACAGTATTATATAATTAATAATTACAGCAAAACAAGTTTTTTTTTACCTTCACAATCACAGTACAGAATGTATTAGGGCTGGTACACATGGTAAGATTATTTGTCTTGGCTGACAAAGGGAGATGTTTTAAACATTTTGTAGTGTTCTGACTTGAGAGGGGGAACTAACAGGAAAAGATATATTGTTGCACAAAGGGAATCGTGGAATATTAAGGCAGATGTGTTTTCCTGCATGGGAACACAATGTGCTTTTTCCATGTCACCTATGACCCAGCTCCAGAATTATCAAGGGTGGAGCACTACAAAAGCTTGGCAGTGCTGTAAATAAATCAGTGTAATCAGATGTACAATACATGTGCAAACACACAAATCTTTCTTCCATGTTCATGATAAGCTTTTCTGTATGGCTGTGTACACACCAGTCTACTTTGACCGTGACTGACAACCCTTCGTCCCGGCCGACTGGTCGCAAATGGCGAATGGTCGGTCGGGACGAAGGATACCATAGTGTGTACCCAGCTTAGAGCCAAACATCTGACCTGCAGACATGACATGGTGAGAAAACAGCTAGACCAAGACAGCACCCTTACCAGCAAAACAGACCTTAACCCAAAACAGGTGTGTTCCCTACTGGACTTATGCCTGAATACTACATATTTTAAATACAGGGATAAGTTCTATAAGCAAAAACATGGATGTGCTATGGGATCTCCAGTTTACCCATTGTGGCAAATCTTTATATGGAGGAAGTGGAAACACATGCGCTTAATACCTTTAAGGGCATAGCACCCAGGCCACTGGTTCAGATACGCGGATGACACCTGGGTTAAAATCCGCCAGAAGGAAGTAAAAGCCTTCACAGAACACATCAATGCTGTAAACCAGAACATCCAATTCACAAGGGAAGTTGAACAAAACACACTGGCCTTCTTGGACTTCTTGGTAGAAGTCAGGAAGAATGGAGTAGACCAGTATTTGATGTTTAAATCCCACCACCTTTTAGATCACAAGTTGGGTGTCATCAGAACCCTGCAACACAGAACAGAAAACATTCCCCCTAGCACAAAGGTGAAGGCAAAAGAAATTAAACATCTCAAAGAAACCTTTAGAACTTGTGGATATCCAGACTGGGCCTTTGTTAAAAGAAGTAGAAGGAAAGAAAAGAACATGAAAACCAACAGTGAAGGGGGGAAGCAAGACGGGACAAAGAATATGGTCATCCCATATGTAGGGGTCTCTGAGAAATTAAATTAAAAAAAAAATAAATAAAACACCAAATTCTGGTCTAAACCAAACACACTGAGGCAGCAATTTTCACATCCGAAGGACCCAATACCGAAACACAAGAAAAGCAACATCATATACGCAGTGCAGTGCAGTGAAGAGTGATCTGATTAGTATGTGAGGGAGACCAAACAGCAACTACACCAGTGTATGGCCCAGCACAGAAGAGCCAATTCCTCGGGTCAGGACTCAACCATGTACATGCATCTTCAGGACCAAGGACATACCTTTGAATATTTTAATGTCAAAAACTTGGCTCATGACTGGTTCAAGAGAGGTGTTAAGGAGGCCATTTATGTGAAAATGAAGAAACCAAGCCTGAATAGAGGTGGGGGGGGGGGGGGGGGGTTCGACGCCATGTACAATGCTGTTTTAACACTTTACCCTGGGCATATTTGTTGTATTCAGTTAGATCAACTGGAGTTAAAGTTTAGTTCTTGTACAAGTCATTCAGAATTGTTAAAACCAGTCGGATGACTAGTGAAACTTCTTCAAGAAGTAAACTTTAAGTCCAGTTGTCTGGACAACAGACATAATGAAATAGATTTCTAAATAGAGACATGGAAAAACCCAGCCCTTCACTAATAAAGAAAAGGCTGAGCAATCAAAACCACACCACCCCAATCCCACAACAGCACTGTCTGTGACAACCTCCACAGGATCAGCGCAGCACTGATTGAAGTGGGATGGCAGTGTAGCTGGACAAACAAGCTGCTTCCAGTCTGCCCGGTGGATGCCGGCACCTCCTACAGAATAAGATACTGTGGGGCAGTAGGAAATGCAAATGAGTTGTACAGTGCCGGTACCGGACCTGTGTACTACTTATTACTGCTGACAGTATGGGAGGCAGTGATAATGTAGGAGGGAGCAGTCAAGAAACCATTTATTTCTTTGGTGTACAATAATAGTGTAATATATAGTGCCGGTGATGTAAAGTTGTTGTAATGACCCTTTAATGTTCTATCATGTACAACAGAAGCAGATCTCGTACTTACATGACAATGACAGAGAAGGGCCAAGCTAAGGAGCAGCACACCTATCAGCGGGAAGTGCGGACTTTCCATGGTAGGACCTTGTCGGCCAATACGGTTCGTGCCAATCACGTCACCTTCCTCAGCCAACGACCACTGTCCTTTAACTCCCTCGCAAGTAAAATCGAAGGAAGAGGTTTGTACTAATGAGCCGCAGGCAACGCCGCTCTCCCCTTTCTAGCAATAATCCTCGGTGTCCTCCATCCTGCATCACCCGTGTCTTCCCCTGTGTCCCACACAGACATTACCCGCCCTCTCTAGCTCTGCTGCACATCCCAATGGTCACTTGTTCCTTCTACACACTGATCACTTTCACATCCTAGTGACGTTCCTTCTCCTGGAGCCCGCTCTGTGCATCCCCCCACAGACAGATCCTTCCCCAGGGCAGCTCTGGTGGCATCTGAATACTCAGCATGGGCGGGTAAATCCCCACATGGGAGAGTGTATTTCCCTTCCCAAGTGTCAATATCCGTCCTCTCCTTACTGTTCAGTCCTCCCCCTTCTCCCCACACTTACTGCTTTCAATTTCATTTCTCATTCCTGCTGGGATGTCAGTGTGTCCGAATCAGCTAGTAGTGCAACAGCGTCTGTCCACCACCAAATAAAAAGGGGGGGGGGGTGTTTCACCAAATTATACAGGGGTGGGGGGGTGCCACCAAATAATACAGGGGTGGGGGTGTCAACAAATAATATATAGGGGTGGGAGGTGTCACCAAACATATACAAGGGTGGTGTTCACCAAATATACAGGGGTGGGGGGTGTCAACAAATAATACGGGGTGGGGGTGTCAACATAATATATAGGAGTGTGATATGTCACCAAATAATAACAGGGGTGGGGGTGTGACCAAATAATACATGGGTGAGGGGTGTCACCAAATAATACAGGGGTGGGGGGGTCACCAAATAATAAAGGGGTGGGGGGTGTCACCAAAAAATACACAGGGGTGGGGGTATCACCAAATAATACAGGGGTGGGGGTGTCCCCAAATAATACAGATGTGAGGGGTGTCACCAAATAATACGGGGGTGTCACCAAATAATACATGGGTGGGGGGTGTCACCAAATAAAACGGGGGTGTCACCAAATAATACAGGGGTGGGGTTGTCACCAAATATTACAGGGGTGGGGGTGTCACCAAATATACAGGGGTGGTGGGTGTCACCAAAAAATACAGGGGTGGGGGTGTCACCAAATAATATATAGGGGTGGGAGTGTGTCACCAAATAATATACAGGGTGGGAGGGGCACCAAATATCAGGGGTGTGGGGTGTCACCAAATAATACACAGTGGTGGGGTGGTCACCAAATAATACAGGGGTGGGGTGTCACCAAATAATACAGGGGTGGGGGGTGCCACCAAATAATACAGGGGTGGGAGGGTCACCAAATAAACAGGGTGGGGGGGTGCCACCAAATAATACAGGTGGGGGTGTCACCAAATAATATACAGGGGTGGGGGGGTGTCCCCAAATAATATACAGGGGTGGGGGTGTCACCAAATAATATACAGGGGTGGGGGTGTCACCAAATAATACAGGGGTGGGAGGGTCACCAAATAATACAGGGGTGGGGGGTTGCCACCAAATAATACAGGAGTGGGGGTGTCACCAAATAATATACAGGGGTGGGGGGTGTCACCAAATAATACAGGGGTGTCACCAAATAATACAGGGGTGTCACCAAATAATATGAGGGGTTTCACCAAATAATACAGGGTTGGGGGTGTCACCAAATAATATACAGGGGTGAGGGGTTTCACCAAATAATACATGAGTGGGAGTGCCACCAAATAATATATAGGGCGGGGTGGGGGTATCACCAAAAAATATACAGGGGTGGGGGTGTCACCAAATTATACAGGGGTGGGGGGGTGTCACCAAATAATACAGGGGTGGGGGGTGTCACCAAATAATACAGGGGTGGGGGGTATCACCAAATAATACAGGGGTGGGAGGGGTGTCACCAAATAATACAGGGGTGGGGGTATCACCAAAAAGGCAAGATCTGGGGGGATGTTTACAAAATATTTTCCTCTCCTCCTATTCATTCTAAGTTCACCACAGCAGTGGGTTTAGCTCTGTTTGTAATTCACAATCTTGGAAAAAGTTTTCCTGTGGGGAACTTTTTTTTAATCTCATTATGCAGTGCAAACTATAATAAGTTAATAAGTATAATTTCTAGGGAGGTAAAAGACAAACCCCCTACCTCAACTTTTTATCTTCAAGCTCCGAGAAACCTATACAAAGATACTCACACACCTCAACTATGTTTTTAATGAATTTGTATATTTATAATAGTTGAGGTTTGTACCGTGCCATAAATAAGAGAAGAATAGTAGAGCTGTGATACCTTTTATTGGCTAACTAGATAAAAAAAAAATAAGCAAGCTTTCGGGAGTCCTAAACCCCCTTCATCAGGCTGGGGTAACATTTTTTTACCTAGTTAGCCAATAAAAGGTATAAAAGGCTCTACTTTTCTTCTCTATATTTTTAATGTTTGCATTAAACAAATCTAATAAAAACCTCTGCCATGAAAATTATTATATTGAGAGTTATGACAGGCAGACAGTGATGGCATTACAGCTGCTGCCCTGATGGGAGTTTTAAGCACTGGGGAGGGTTCCTAATTTATCTCGGGCCTTAAAGGGTCACTATACTTATTTAAACCACTTTACGTGAACTAGAGCCAAAATTTTGGACATATGAAATGGTTGTTCTCACATCTGTCTTTGTTCTTGTTTTGTCAATAAATAAGGCTGAGTGAAAATTCTATTCAGGGCTCTCAGGAGTGTGGCCAGAAGAATTTCTCATGTAGGGAGCAGCACTGGAGCCATTTTGCTCCTCCTGCATTATGTTACTGGGGGGTGGTTTTTTTTTGTTGATGTCCTGTTGTGGGATGGGGGTGATGTTGGTTGCTTATCTGATGAGAAATGTTTTTCCATGTCTCCTTTTATAAATCCATTTTTATAACTTTTTTATTAATTGTTTTATTAAAGGACAACTAAAGCCGCAGAACAAAACTGAACCAGAAGTCAGGACAACTTGATATAAAACCAGTAATCTGTGTCTTACCTCTCATTTTGATACAGGCGCTGGGAAATTTACCTAAATAACATATGGTTTGTGCTTTATTTCTCAGCATTCTAGTATCAGACAGTTTGGTCAACGACCATTATGTTCTGCACATGCTCAGTCCTTTGCTATGGCACAAACTTGTTACAGTTGGTCACACCCATTAATAATCTCTAGCCAATCCTTTTACAGGACAGATAAAGCAAGGAAGCATGTGACAGGTCAGGAGGTGTGGTCTAACACTGCACATACACACTTCATACACACTTCATATTCATCCAGTTCTTAACAGGCTTTGATTTACTTTAACAGAGTTTACTAAAATGGCATTTTATAGTTTATTGGTGTTTTTAGGGGGGTTGTTTTCAGATTCTGGAGTATAAAAAATTGGGTTTAGTTCTCCTTTAATACTGTAGTGTGATACAAGCAGGGTAAAGATTGCCTTACACAGATTCCAGGTGCATGGAAATTCGGTAAGTGCATCATCTTCCACCTTCCATCTTCAACCATCTATCTTTAACAATCTGCTAAAGAGGAGCATTGGAAGATGAGGTTGACTAACGTTTTCTGTCTGGCCCAATCACCTTCTTTTCGATCAGCCGATTCAAGCCAATTCAATCTTTAAAGGATAACTGTATTGCCTCAATGCATTTTTTTAATAATTGTTTTAAAAAGAGTAAAGGTATGCAGCCTTCCCAATACATTTTTTCACTGATTTCGATCCTCTCTCTGCCTTCAATTAGCCATGCTGTGAAGGGGGCATAACAAGCTAGCATGCGAGACTCCTTCGCCCATCCTTGATCAGCTTGATTATGTAGGCTGTATCCTAGCAACAGGACATCTCAAGTTTGTTTGACTGGCAGAGGAGGAGGAGAGAGGTTGCAACAGACATTTCCACCAGCCAATGACAAGTGATATGTCAACTATGGCCCTGGGCCATCTAGGAGGCGGGCTTTTAGCACTCATCTTTGCTGTGTGATAGATGGAGGGCAGCATGGTTGTAAATGTGAGTAAGTGATTTCAGCAGCTGGAAGTGTGGACATGTAATAGGGGTGATGTTATTTTTTTGATATTGTTGTCCTAGTGTATCTAAAAGACAAGAAAACGGGCACAGAATTTTTGATTGATTGGAACAAATTCATTAAATTTATCAAAAACATCAATCCTGTGTATGACATGCTTTAAAATTCCCCTGCTTTCTTTTGCTAGGTAAAGTTTACATTCCTGATGCAAGGAGGAGGGGCACTATTCTAGTTCTAAACATTTGATTTTTTAAAATCTTCTTAATTCAATGAACTGTGAGAGGAACTGGCTCATGAAGCAAAATGCCTCTAGCAGTATCCCTTGCAAGTGCTTCCTATGGCTGCATGTGTGATAGGGAGTGTGCCAAAATAGACTTTATGGACAGATGTGTCAGTGCCCTGCGCAAGTTTTTCAATTTGCCTGCGATTCCCCTGTTACAAATACAAGAAGTATAGGTTTATCCAAAGTAGATAATATGTTCAATAGTTCACAAAGAATAAGACATCAGTGTTATAAGTAGTTCTCTTTCCAGTTTGCACTTTAGTTTACAAAAGTCGCCAGTAACTTCATGTGTCTCATTATCACATCGCTAAGACATTTCTCATTTTCCTAATTGTGGTAAGTTGAGCTACAATTCACAAACATACATATTTATTTATAAAAAAAAGCAATAATAAAATTTACTATAGTGATCATAAATGTCCTATAATGATCGTAATTCTATGACCGCGATCATAGATTTCCTATCACCCATAGAATTCCTCTGCAGTAATTTAATACGGCATAGTATTCTACGAACAAACAGTTGTACATTAGCGAACGTTCGGAGTAAATGTATGATCACGCCCATAAATTTATGCCCACTGTCCGACAGTAACAAAAACCTGCAGAATCCCAAACTTGCGATGCCATGTGTTTATAATATGTCTCCTCTCGTACTGTAGATGCTTCAGGGGCAGCTGACGCCACGTTTTTACATACAGCAACCCACTTTAACCACTCCAATTGTATCTTTGGATTGCCTGACTTTGCCACATTTACCAATTCCGATGCCTGGAAACAGTTATCTGCAAATATTGCAGTCCCCACTTTAACACAAATGGACATACCCACAATCAGTTATGCTGGTTGGTATACCACCTGCAAAAATGATTGGTAAATGAAATCATAAATTAATTGCAAATAACTTTATTGCTGTGTTTCACACAACATGTTTTGCACAAATATGGTCTAATTAAGTGTGTGTAAGGTAACTGCAAACAACCAATATTTGTACAACATAAAGAAAGTGAAATCATAATCCTTCCCTTCTAGAAAATGATTGACCCAACCCCATGCCCAATAGGATCTGGTTATACATACTTGAAACAATGTCCAAACATTAAAGAAGCCCCATTGAAAAGTCTGTGGAATCATATAATCCAGTGTAAACTTCTTGTGTGTATATGAAAACGTCAATGCATTGTCCAAATAGCATTCCAAATCAATATATAATCAAAACCATTGGTAGTGCCATTAAAAGGGACATTACAACCCCACAAAAATGTCTTTGTAGACAAAAGGACCTCCAAAACCGCAATACTTACTTGTTGTTCTGGTGGTCACTGGAAGGAGATTTTTATTGCCGGAATGTTGCCCCCTTCTCTGATAGCTTTACAAGCTTGAACAGCCGCAGATGAGGTGGCTCTGGAAACTGAGAAACGTGACTGACAGCTGCTACCTAGAAGGGCCAAGAAGAAGAACAGAATAGCCTGTTCTGTCAAGGAACCACTGGGACACAGGTAAGTATTGAAGTGTCTTGCTGTTTCATTCCTTTTAAACAAGCCTAGCATGATGTCTCTAGGATCTCTTAAAGGACATGTAAACTGTGCCAAATCATTGGATTCATTACCAACAATCTTAGATCTGTTTTTTTTTTCTTCGCTGACTTTCCTGTCACTTGTTTTTTAATGTCTGATAGTTTTACTTTTTAAGGGGAGTGGGGCATAGCTAGTCAGTAAAGAACTACCAATCACCCAGCCCCTCCCCCACTACCCATTCTATAAAAGTAAAGCTTATTTCTCTGTCACTGCATGGATAATTGATTCAGCATTAAGATCAGAAAAAAAGAATAAGCATCTGTTGCTCTGTGTTCTTTCTGTGTGTACAGCAAACACCCAATCTTGCAGTTAACTGCTGTCTCTGTTACTGTCCCAATGTAGCACTGTACCAAAAGAAATCAATTGCAAAGATCTCACACACGCACCTTAAAACTTCTACAGCTAAAAGAAAATCTTAAGCTGGGTACACACGATTAGATATTTCGGTCCGATCGACCGATAGTTCAGTGTATCGGTCGATCGGACCGAAATTATCGAATCCGAATGTGCCCATGTCCGATCGACCGTTCGTCCGAATCGGACGAAAGGACGATCGGACATGGTGGAAAACCTCGCCTGATCGTGCGGTCCTCTATGGACCGCACGATCGGTCGCGGTGACTATCGGACGCGGCTGCTTTTGCCGCGACCGATAGTCCTTCCTCCTGGCCGACCATTCGAAAGTATCGAACGGTCGGTCAGGAGGAAAAATCGCTAGGTGTGTACCTAGCTTTACTTGATTCAAGCAGTTATCACAACTGCCAGTGCTGCTTACCTTCCTATAGAAAAACAGTTTCACCTTCACTATAACACACAAACACTGGGTGAATGTTATTGGCTGTAGTGGGGCACAGATCATCTCCACTGCATATGCTACACACTCTAGCTGTGCCTCAGTTTTGGGAGGGGGTGGATAAAAGAAATGCATACTAATTAGGAGTGAGCTGAACAGGACATGAGGAGATCTAGTGACAGTGAGCACTGAGAGCAAAAAGGGACCAAGTTCCTGGCAGCACTAAAATTTTAAAAAAGGATAAAGGCAAGTTATTTTTTTACTTTAGTGTCCCTTTAAGTTATAGGCTTGTAAAGTTACAGTTCCTGGTCTGCCTGAGTCTCTGTGACATCCACATGATCATGTAAGAAGCACCACCCCCAAAAAATCAATCTTCTCTGCAGCTATTTACAGATCTGCAACCATTCTCTGTCCTTTTCTTTACCTATGGGCAACTAAGGGAAAGAAAACCTGATCGCTCAATCCTCCACTGCGTAGTTGCATGCGCATAGAAGACCGTTGGAACCTGTCAGACTACGTGGCACAGGAGCGAGCGATCGGGTAATTAGCATACCTTCTCTCCCGGCTCCTGCAGGTTTTACTGTAAAACGGGAAGTAAGACACAGCTCCTTTACCTCCTGTTCTTCAATAAAACTATATGACAAAAAGAGTTTTTATCAGTGGAGATACCCTTTAAACTTGGAGGCATACCCCAAATTTGATGTCACAGATCACAGTACTAGCAAGAAAAAACACCATTTCTACTGCTGTAACTTTGGATAGACTGAAGCTAGAAACATGATCCTGGAGTCATTTTAAAGGTATGAATGTGCCCTTTTTTAAAAGGCCACTTATTTGGAGACCACAGTTACCCTTTAAGAAGGAGGGTCTCAAATAACATTGTCTAGGGTTGTACTTTTTTTATATAGCTCAGATGCAGTAAAAATTTGTTTACCTGTGAAGCATCCTCCTGTTACTCCTCTCTCTACCTCTACTTACCTCTATTTAGTAGCATGCCAACAGTGAAACTATATCCGAATATTCCATTATAATGGGCCCATGGGTAAGTAATATAGAACTTGGAGGTGATTCTGTGTATACTGCCATCACTCAGTAAATAACAGATATGGCTGCATGAAGGAATGCAGAAGATCCTACTACAGTAGATCTATTCTACAATAGAGTTCAGGCAACAGAGTTTGGTTGTGATTTGTTTGTTGCAGGGCTCTCCTCAAACCTGGGCTCACTGCTTATTGAAGCACCAGAGCCCACTTATTGAATCACTGGGGGGATTCTTCATAACCAGGGCTAAAGTCTATGATCATCCAGCAACGACTCTGCTGATTTATGTCAAGGAAACCATTCTGTGGAGGAATTTGTCTCTGAGTTCCATGCTTTGGCCGCAGATACCCAGTGGAACAACATATACATGAGTGCTTCCCCCCCCTTTAATGTTGGCAAATTCTTGCTTGCATACCTGGTCTGGTAAGGGCTGAAGTTTATCTTTTCACAACGCGATACTGGACCTAACACAATGAATATGATGATGTTGCCAGTGCACTTCACCGATACTACCGCTATGTGGAAATATATTTCACCACGAAAAAATTATCGGATTTATAAAGAACACTCTTCGCCCTTGTGATGTTCTGCGATAGGGAAATGGCCAAAATAGCGATAGTTTAGAAATATGCCCCTAACATATGCTTTCTCCCAACAGAAGGTCCACTGACATTTTTTTCCCACATGCTGTGGATAAACCAGCTTCCAAGAACAGTAAAGCATGTGCTAAATTATGTTCTGACATGTTAAAAGAGCCTATGGAAGGTGTCAGTACATTGTGGATTGTTTCTCAATATTAATAAGTATTTTTTTTTATTATGTTTTGCATTTTTAGATCAACTAGACCTAAAGTTTAGTTCTTAAAGAATCTGTGGCAATTTTGTACCCTGGAAAGTCCCAATTAGCAAATATCAGCCAGGTGTTAGGGACCATCTCATGCAAGGCGTGATTGCATTGTGGCTAAGAGGTGTTATCGAAACTGCCCAGGGTAAGGTGTCAAACAGCATTGAACATGGCAGAAAGTTGGTGTCAACCCCCCCCCCACCTCTATTCAGGTTTGGTTTCTTTATTTTTACATAAATGGCCTCCTTGACACCTCTCTCAAACCAGTCCTGTTTCCTGGGGCGTATCTACCAGGAACCAGTCCTGTTCCCTGGGGTGTATCTACCAGGGGTGCAGGAGATGCAACCACATCAGGGCCCTTGACCAAGAAGGGGCCCCATTTTGTGCTAAGGTTCCAAAACTACCAGTCTGTGTGCAAACTGTTTTACCAGTGGTCTATGTAAAAAGCATTTTTACCATTGTCTGTGTGCCAAGCATTTAACCAGTGTCTGGCTGTGTGCAGTGCCAGTTTCCCGACCAGTTTATCAGTGTCTGCATGCCAAGCATTTAACCAGTCTTTGTGCCAACTATTTTACCAGGGGTTATATACAAAGCATTTTACCACTCTCTGTGTGCCAAGCATTTTACTAGCGTCAGTTAGGTTAGTTATTTTAGAAGGTTTGAGGATATAAGTTTAGAAATACTGAATCTGATTGAATAGTTTTACTAGGTGTATGGGTAAAGTATGTTTGTCTGTTTTAAAATGAATTTAGATGTTTTTTATGGAAATTATTCTTTGATTTGTGGTGCCGATTTGTGTTTGCCCAAGCCCAAATTTTGCATCAAAGCCCGTAGCTACGCCACTGCCTGTTCCTTTGACAAGATGTTGACATTACAATCTTCAAAGGTATGTCCTTTTTCCCTAAGATGCAGGTAGATGGGTGAGTCCTGACCCGAGGAATTGAAAACTGTAAGTATTTTAGCTGGCGTTAAATACTTACGTGCTTAGACCCGCGCAGCCTCTGGTAAATCGCTTTGTGCTGGCTGTGCGAGTGCCTCTGCCGAGACTCGTGCAGCTGCTGCAAAGCATGACTTAACGTTGCGCTAACCGATCATAAATCGGTTAGCGCGACGTTAAGGACAGAAAGGAGTGCTGCGCGGCTGCAACGATCCACCGTGCATTGCGTTTCCTACTTTTTATTCTGGTGACGGATCACTCTCACAGGGTTACCCCATGGTGGGAGTGTCTGACACTGTTAAGATTAAAAGAAAACCATGTACTTTGCTGCACACGTTTTTTAAATATTTTTCTTTCACTTTGGATATTGTTAAAAGGATTTTCATATGGTTAGGTTAGCTTTAGATAGAGTTTGTTAAGTTTGTTTGGGCCCTGCTGAGTTTACCTTGATGTGGTGGCAGGCTTCTCAATCTTTTGGTCAACATTTTTTATTCCAGTATGGTAGGGATTTCTAATGTTATGTACCAGTTGCACCAACATATGATTTTAAGTGTTATAACAATGAAAAACTGTATATATAATTGTTTTCAAATACAAAATTATCCAAACTTTAAGCCACACCCACACAAAACCACACCCATACACAAAGACACACCCACTTTTCCATGGCAGCGTGCCACCATGCGTCTGCCTATAGGCATTATTCAAAAGTTGTTTCAGGTGCCAAAAACCCTAGGGACACCCCATAGTAGAGGGAGCCATTAACAGACAGTTTTCTATGCTGCTGTCAATCACATGGCAGACAGGGTTGCTATATGTCCCTATTTGGAGGGGAACTGAGCAGGGGCACTTCTAGGGTGTTTGCTGCCTGAGTCAAACCTTTAAATACCACCCTTCTCACGCCGCCTTGTTAAAGTGTGTGTGGCTTTGTCCATGGCTTCACTGATGGGCGTGGGTAAAATTTTATGATTTTGAATTTCCTATCACATAGGTATGTAAACCGTTCCTCAGACAGTATTACCAATAATGTAAATTACTAGAAACATGTATTACATCCCTTTCACAAACAGCTTGTGTTTCCATTTCCATTAGAAATGCCATACTTCCTGTAGTATAAAAAAGTTTAGACAAAAGATTTGTAAGCCTGCCACCAGGTCATGCCCTAACTAGCTAACTAGCATAACTAGACTTACTTAGTCTAGTTACCTAGCCTAACAAACTAACCATAAAAAAGTGGAGTCGAAGCAACTTCAAGGTGTATTTGAGTCATGTGGGCGGCATACTTCTCATGCACATTTGCCAGTTAAGGGAATTTTTTTTCCACCACTGCCTGCCTGACGCCTTTCTTCTTCAGTGACGAGGTGCCGCCTGAGACAAATGTCTCACTCTGCATCTAATGGTAGATGTGGCCCTAGAACTGAAGGAACTGGCAGCCCTGCCCCCAGAACACCCAATCCCCGCCCCGTTACACCCCCCAACTGCACCTCCTGCTATCACACTGTCTAGTCTCTGCCCTTAGAACGCACAGAAAATCTGGCAACCCTGGCACCAGGAGAAGTGGAACAGCAGAGAGCACTGAACAAACAGAAAGAGGGAATTCCAGGAACCTGTAATCCCCCCAAACATACCTGTAATGGCACCCTGCAACCTCTGAGTGCTTTAGCAATTAGCCTGGGTCAGTTATGCATAGAGATGGCCTTTAAAACATATTTTTTTTTAAAAAATTGAGACTCTAAGGTACTTTTATCTAAGTAGGTGAGTTTCTGTTTAAATTAGGACTACAGTTGTAGCCTATTGTCTACAAATGCCTTTATGTTTCAGGAAGGAAACTCCTATTTTAATCCCCTTGTACTTGTTTAAAATCCCCTTGGAGACAGTCTTTTATTTTGGTACTAAGATTTTTATACTTAGTGACAGAGCTTTTGTCCCAGTAAGGAAACCCAGTAAGAAAAATTAAATAAAAAAAGGTTGAGTTCGGAAAATAGCAGTTAAAAATTTCTGCAATCCAGTGATGCAATATATCTCACAAAGTGTTTAGTACATCATGAGGTCTTTGCCAGGTAAAAATCACTGCATTCCCCCTTTTATCATTGAAAATTGATCATATCCTCTAAAACTCAGATAATTCTCATTAAACCTAAGACAAAAGCACACACCTGACCAAATGCTTATATGAACACAGTGTATTCCATATAAAATAGCAAATATTGGAGACAGTATGTTCAACTTAAACTGTGGTCTCCAAACAAGTTGATTTTAGATGAAAGGTCGGGTTCCTACCTTTAAAATAAGCCATCAACCACCTATCTATGTGCTGCACAGCCAAATATATGAAGAAATTACTGATCCGAAAGTTAAGGGGTGGGAGGTTCTGAAGCTCCAGTCTCAAATACTAGTTTGTCCTTCTAATCTGCGGTTGGCACATGCTCAGTGCAGGAGAAAGCAGATGAAATTTAGGAATAGATAAAGTTACAGTGACTGAAAGAGGACTGAAGGGGAGGAGGGGGGTCCACAGCAGGGAGTGGGTAATGTATGTACATTTTTATATTTTTTTAATAGAGGAAGAGGAGACACAGGGAAGTGGGATTGTCACATGGTTTCAGATCAGGAAGTACAGGGGATCTGGTGATGCTGTTACCATATCACACATAAAAATTTAAATATCTTCAAAACTATGTAAAAATAAATAATGAAGTAAATTGCAAATATACTCTGGAAAGCAATTCCTGTCAATTTACCTAAAGTCATTTTTGGACCACAGTTACCCTTTAAGGAATAGAAATATATAACTACATAAGGGTGTTTTAAGATATGGAACTTAAAACTTATAACTATAGTAGTATATCTGAAAGAACTGACTGTTACAATGTACTTTATACAGTCGATGGGGGAAATGCCCCATTAGCACCCAGAATTATTTTTTTATATATATTTATTTAAAATTCCTTATTATTAAAGAAACTGAAACATTCTGGTAAATACCCCAAAACATAACACATTTGAAGAATCTACTCGGATCCATATACATGAACATGACACACACCTCACCCAAACTCCCCTGCAATAATGTCTTGTAATTTATGTCCCAATTTGCTCCATTTATCTCTTCTGTTCTCATTAATATAGTATAGTATAGTATAGTATTTGAGGTTGTATAAAGACATACGTCCATCCAGTCCAAACTACTCAGCAATACCCACATTTCCTGCCTAACAGTATAAAAGGGGGGATCCTGACTCAAAGCTACAATCGAAAATATCCCTGGATCAACTCCAACTTTATGTATCAATACCAGTAACATGCAAAATTCTTTGTTTTTAAAACTTATCCAGACTTTTTTTTAAATAATAAACCTGACATCACCACATCCAATAGAAGACAATTCCATTGTTTTTCTGTTCTCACAGTGAAAAACCTTTTCTGAACGTAAAGAATAAACGTCTTTTCTTCCAGTCTTAAGGGATGTCTGCGTGTCCTCTGACATGTTCTACTGGTGAACAATGCCCCAGATAGTTTATTGTATGGCCTGTTAATGTATTTATACACATGTTTTCTAGTGTGCATATTTGTGCACAATTGTAATAATTTATCCAATCCGTCTTCATATTGAAGCTCCCCCAGTTCCCTTATTAATTTAATTGCCCTTCTCCAAACCCTTTCCATATCCAAGATGTCCTTTTTGAACAAAGGATTTTAAAACCACACCACATATTCCAAATAAGGCCTTATAAATGCTGTGTAAAGAGGGAGAATAATATTTTTCTCCTTTAAATCCATACCCCTCTTTATACAAGACAATATCTTGCTGGCTCTAGCTGTTGCCGCCTGGTACTGCTTGCCACTTTTAAGTTTGTTATCCACCAAAACTCCAAGATTCTTTTTTAACAGAGATTCACTTAACACAGAGCCATTTATCAACATTAAATCTCATCTGCCACATACAAACCCTATGTAACAATCTATCTAGATCCACCTGAAACAAATGCACATCCTCTGCAGCTTTAAATGGTCGACATTTTTGTATATCCTCTGCATACACAGAGACCTTGCTGACAATACCTACTTCCAAATCATTAATAAACAAAGAATCCTGTGGCACAACACTTAAGTCCATATTGACGAAGCACCATTAACAACTACTCTCTAAATCCGATCCATCAACCAATTTTCTATCCATGTACAAATGAGCCACCACAGCTCAACAGACCTTAGCTTATACATAAGTTTCCTATATGGGACTGTACCAAAAGCCTTGTCAGAGTCCAAATTCCTACTCAGGTCCTTATAAAAGACAAGTAAGTTTGTTTGACAATATCTGTTCCTTATAAATCCATGCTGGTTATTGTTCCCTTTCCAGTATCTTCCCCACCACTGAAGATAAACTCACAGGCCTGTAATTACCCAGCTGTGAATGACTTCCTTTTCTGTATATTGGAATTACATCAGCTTTTTTTTTTAACCCAGAGGCACTTTTTTCGGACATAAGGGGATCTCAGAAAATAAGAAACAATGGCCTGTATAAAACTTCCCTAAGGACCCCAGGATGTACTTTATCCGGTCCAGCCAATTTATTGATATTAAAGGGTATCTCCACTCCTAAAAACAACATAGCTTGTATGGATTCCCAAAAGTATGAGACACCTGTACTTGCAAAATGAAGCAATTCTGTGCAGTCTTGTGGAAGAAATGACTTCTCCTCTGTTGACATTGCTCTGTCACCGTTCTCATGCCTGCCTGTGCAGATATGTGTAGGATCCGTCGGGAAGCTCCAACTCAGTTGCTGGCTTACACACACACATCATGATGATGCACATTGACTGACAGCCTGTCCAGCACAGGAGAAGACACGCACACAGAAACTAGCACAACTTCCCCAGGCTGCTGCAAAGGAACAGATGACATTTTTTGGGGGGAAAAGAGGTTGGGGAAAGATGCACTTTCAACAAAAAATGTTATTCCATCAGTGGAGATACCCATTAACCAAAGTGCAATTGCATCCATTATACCATTATTGCTACTATACTCTATGCTAGCTGTACTTGATCTGTCACATAATTAATTGTGTGACATTTCCACACAAAATATTGCCCTTACTTATCTGCTAACCTTTTTTATGTTTTTTCTATCTTTATGTCTAAATGTGTCACTATTTCTTTACCTTTATGTTATTTTCTTTAACTTATAACCTTCTGTCTCATCTCCTCTTCATTTCAGTCTTGTGTTTTATTTACTCCCTAACCCATTTAACAAGATTATCAATGAGTTTCAATGAGTGAGGTAACTAAAGTGAGAGGCAATATAGGAGGGAATGGCAACTTCAAATGTTCGCCTCCATCCAATCACAATTCCGTATACTTGACATTCTAAGGTAAATCTAAAAACTGTATTTGTTGGGGGACCCCCAGTCCAAATAACCTCCCATTATAACACATTTGGATAACATAAAATCTTCCACAAAACAACAAACTGGCTTTCTTGAACTGCTTGGTAGAAGTTAAAGGGCATGTCCACCCCCAAAACTATAATCCCCCCCACTACTGGCCCCATTGTGTAGTGTAGTTTAATCCTTACCTCACATCCCAGCTCCATATGGTTCTCCTGTAGTCCCCCCCCCAAAGTCCCAAAAACTGCCCACCAGGAGGATAGCAGAGTCCATATAGGAATCTGCCTCCTACCTGGCCTCCGGGAGAAGTTTGGCATGCGTACTGCAGCCCTTCTCCCCCTCCCTCTCCCTCCCGATTAGGATTCCCTCCCCCTAGTGTAAAAATCTTTTTACATAACATTCCCGCTGTCCCCCCAGCCCCAACTGCTATATTTATATTATCAGAAAATGCCCAAAACATTACTTACCTTGCAGAGGGCCTGGCTTCGCGGCGGAGGAAAGAGGGAAGGTAAGTAATGTTTTGGGCATTTTTTGATAATACAAATATAGCGGTTGGGGCTGGGGGGACAGGGGGAATGTTATGTAAAAAAATTTTTAGAAGGGTGGACATACCCTTTAAGGAAAATGGTAAACTGGAAGTAGAGGTTTACAGAAAACCAACACACACAGATCAGTATTTGATGTTTGACTCCCACCACCCTTTAGATCACAAGCTAGGTGTCATCAGAACCCTGCAACACAGAGCTGAGAACATCCCCACTAGCACAGAGGGGAAGGCTAAAGAAATGAAACATCTCAGAGAAGCCCTTAAAACTTGTGGATATCCAGACTGGGCCTTTGTCAAAAGAAGTAGAAGGAAAGAAAAGAACACGAATACCAACAGGGAAAGGGAAAAGCAAGACAGGAGAAAGAACATGGTCATCCCATATGTAGCAGGGGTCTCCGAGAAATTAAGAAGAATTTTCAAAAAGCACCGTATCCCTGTCTGCTTTAAACCGAACAAAACACTGAGGCAGCAATTGGTACATCCGAAAGACCCAATACCAAAACACAAGAAAAGCAACATCATGTACGCAGTGCAGTGCAGTGAAGAATGCTCTGATTTGTATGTGGGGGAGACCAAACAGCAACTGCATCAACGTATGGCCCAGCACAGAAGAGCCAATTCCTTGGGTCAGGACTTAGCCGTTTACCTGCATCTTAAGGATAAAGGACATACCTTTGAATATTGTAATGTGACCATATTGGCAAAGGAATGTGACTGGTTCAAGAGAGGTGTTCAGGAGGCCATTTATGTAAAAATAAAGAAACCAAGCCTAAATAGAGGTGGGGGGGTTCGACACCAACTGTCTGCCATGTACAATGCTGTTTTGATACCTTACTCTGGGCATTCCTATAACACCTCTTAGCCACTATCCAATCACGCCCTTAACACCTGGCTGTGATATGCTAATTGGGATTTTCCAGGGTACATAATTGCCACAGATTCTTGTACAAGTCATTCTGAATTTAGAAAGCCAGTCGGATGACTAGCGAAACGTCTTCAAGAACTAAACTTCAAGTCCAGTTGATCTAATTGAATACAACAGATCATCCACTGGAAATACTTTCTACAAGTTGCGTGTCAATAAAGCATGATTTTATAGAAAGTGTCTAATGTCTATACTACATTCAATTTCCAGGAGTGTTCCTAATTAGTAGTGTGGCTGGCAGCATCAGATAATATGGCACAAATATCATACATTATATGGAAGCAAAGTCGTTTGTCAAATAATTGCATACAAGTAAAAATTCGGTAACATACAGTACAATCATTTTACAGGAAGGTGAGCACATTTTCTGTGGTTACTGTGTGCTGGTCCTTGTGGTATGGCGTTAGAAAATGTAGTATGGTACTTTTAGGATGACTCATTATTTGTCATGTTGAAGGGGTCACTGGAAAAATCTAAAACCGTAGCTGAAATAACAGTTCTATTAAATGCCACAAAATAATAAAGAATGCACACTTACAAAGTCAATGTGTGAATTTAATTGATATAAACTGACAAAAAAAAAAAAGTTGCTGCGGATTAATACTCTTTGTCAGATTAAGCCCCTCAAAATTACATTAAAGTAAATTTGCATATAGACTTTGCGTTTTTGATTAATTTGAGGCTTTATACTATATGTTCTCATAGGCGATGAAAGAGGACATTCACCTTTAATCTTTCTTGCGACTATATGATCCAATTGCTTTACAGGCATTTCATAGAACTGAAATAGCATACTACTGTTCAAACATTCAGGGTCACTTCAAAATGTGTTTGCTTTTGAAAGACAGGCAAGTTTTTGGCCATTAAGATAATATTAAACTAATTAGAAATACACAACCAACCAAGGAAGTTGTGGTTTGAAACACCTGGAGGGATGCAGATTGGGCATCTCTGGTAAGGACAGCTAACTTGTACTGCCTGTGCCCCCCCCCCACACGTATCGCAATTGATGCCCATTTCACATTTAACGGGAACCCTTAAGGCTCTGCTGTGTGTCAACTAATGTGTGTTGTGTAAATTTAATATGGGGATGCAATGCTGCCTAACTTAAGCATTTTTTTTTCAGCCCCTGGTGGCTGTACCGCCCTAGTCCACGGCCTAGTGGGAAATCTGGTCCTGCTGATAGTGCCGATGTTTCCTTCATACGCGTGATCAGCTGTTTAAACAGCTGATCGTGGAGGTTGTGGCAGGCGGCGCAGGCAGGCCCTCTTACCGTCTGGCCTCCCCCATGGTCACTGGGGTGGAAGGGGCGGTTGTTACAATACTATTGTAGTGTACCTTTGGTACATCCATATAGTCAATGCAGTACCAAACAATAGCAATTAACCCCTGAACAGACACAATTCCAGCATTCTAGAATCATCATATGTGTCTGTTTTGTCTGTCATCTATCTCTTCATCTTTGTCTGTCATCTACCTATTTTAGTCATCTGTCTATATTTGTCATCTGTCTGTCTGTCTGTCTGTCTGTCTGTCTGCTGTCTGTCTATCTATCTATCGATCTATCTATCTTTGTCTGTCTTCTATCTTTAGGTATTTTTGTCTGCTATTTTAGGGGTGCTCAAAAGGTTACTAGGTGCCCACTAATTTCTACATATGCTTCTGCTCTCCCACTCAAACACACTTTCTCACATACAACTCATCATCAAATCAGCATCAGCAAATAAACTCTCAAATATACAACTTATACCTGCCAGCTTGTTCCAGCTTCCAGTTTCTCCTTGATTTCCCTTTCTGCCAGTTTGCTCCAGCTTCCAGTCTCACCTCGGTCTCCATGTCAGCCAGTTTGCTCCAGCTTCCAGTTTCCCTTTGGTCTTCGTCTCTGCCAGTTTGCTCCAGCTTCCAGTTTCACCTCGGTCTCCATATCAGCCAGTTAGCTCCAGATTCCAGTTTAACTTTGGTCTCCATCTCTGCCAGTTTGCTCCAGCTTCCAGTACATCCTTTTCTTCATACTCGCCACCAGATTATCACCTGCCAGTCTTGTTTTGGCCTTCTGTTCCTGCTGCCTTCTCCACATTGTGGGATTGGCTTTTGTGGTGCTCTCATATGGAGCCGCGACCTGCTGCCTGCTTTTCCGCAAAACATCCTCACCATCAGAGGTTCTGGACCGGCAGGCACTTTGATTCTACGTCCAGAGGGGGTCCCATAGGAGTCTTTTCCAGAATAACCTTAACAAGTATAAGTATAAACTATAAATTTGGCTTGGAAGGGAATGTGTGTGTATGTGCTGCAGATTTTAAAACTCATTAATGGCATACCCTTTAAGTATGACTGCCATAGGAATGGAAGGGTAGCTCAGTAGGTGGGTGTACCTGTGTCAGGTTGAAGGGGTAAAATCTTTTTTGATGAATGGTTAATATTTTTTTTTTCTATACTTACCCTTTAAATATGGCTGAATGAAAGGGTAGGACAGTTGGTGTGTGTACCTGTGTCAGGTTGGGAGGTAAAAATCACCTTTTTTGCTGATTGGTTAAAATTTATTTTTTAACTATACTTTCCCTTTAAATATGGATGCCAGGTGAATTAACGGGTAGGTCAGTCAGTGTGTGTGTCTGTGTTAGGTTGGGGGGAGGGGTAAAAACTAACATTTTTGATTATTGGTCAAAATTTGCTTTTTGACAATAGATACCCTTTAAATAAAACAGCCATTTGAATGAAGGGGTAGGCCAGTTAGTATGTGTATAACTGTCAGGTTGGGGGTAAAACCCCAAATTTTGATGATTGGTCAAAAGTTGTTTTTTGACTATAGTTAGGCTGCCACCTTATTGAAAGTTAGGTCAGTTGGTGTATTTATCTATGTCAGGTTGGGGGGGGGGGGTAAAATATGTTTTTCTGATGATTGGTCAAAATGTGAATTTTGACTGTAGTTACTCTTTATATATAACAGCCACGTGAATAAATGGTTCAGTTGGTATGTGTAACTGTGTCAGTTTGGGGGATAAAAAACTAATTTTTTTGATGATTGTTTTTTAACGATAGTTACCCTTTAAGTATGGCTGCCATGGTGAACAGTGGGTGTGTGTACCTGTGTCAGGTTGAAGATGTTAAAAAAATATATTTTTTGATTATTGGTTAATATTTGTTTTATTACTATACTTTACTATACCTTTAAATATGGCTGCCACATGAATGAGCGGGTAGCTCAGTTGGTGTGTGTACCTGTGTCAGGTTGGGGGGTAAAAATAACTTTTGATAATTGGTCAAAATTTTCCTTTAATTACCCTTTAAATATAACAGTCAGGTGAATGAATGGGTAGGTCAATTGATGTGTATAACTGTGTCAGGTTGGGGGGTAAAAAACAAATGTTTTTTTTTTTACTATAGTTATCCTTTCAATAATAATGATATTGGTAGGTAAGTTGGTGTGTTTACCTGTGTCAGGTGGGGGGGGGGTGAAAAATAATTTTTTTGATGATTGGTCAAAATTTGTATTTTGGCTATAGTTACCCTTTAAATATAACAGCCAAATGAATGAACGGGTCATTTAGTATGTCTAACTGTGTCAAGTTGGGGGGTAAAAAAACAAAGATTTTTGGTGATTGGTCAAAATTTGTTTTTACTATAGTTACTCTTTAAGTATAGCTGCCCTGGAAATGGAGGGATAGATCAGTAGGTGTGTGTACCTGTGTCAGGTTGGGGGTATGTGTTTTTGTGTTTATGACCATAAAACTAAAGTTTTTTTAGGATTAGTTTTGTAACTATAGTTACCATTTAAGTATGTCTGCAATGGAAATGGAGGGGTAGGTTAGTAGGTGTGTGTACCTGTATCAGCTTGGTGTATGTGTTTTTTGTTTTTTTTGGATGACTGATCAAAATTTGTTTTTTGGCTATGCTTACCCTTTACATATGGCTGCTCTTCCAGTCAAACTAATTACATATTGATTAATAAAAAGGAAAGAAAACTTCAATCTTTAAATACTACTTATATCAGTACATCTCATCGCTATCATCAATCAGTACCAGCTCATCTATTATGATGCGCAATGTTTGCATGCAAATCTAGCTAGATTGTCACATTGGGCTGCTAAGTTGCAGATGAGATTCAATGTTGCCAAATGTAAGGTGATGCCTTCTGGGTTTAAAAACCCTTGTGCTGCCTATGCTATAAATGGCTCTGGATGTGACCTTAATTAAAAAGGGTACATTTCTACCTTTAAAGAGCATGTCCACCCCCCCCAAACTAAAATTTGCCCCACTGTGTAGTTTTGAATATGCCTTAACTTTCTCCTCTGCTTCTTATGGTTGTCCTGCAGTGACTGCTTAAAGTCCAGAAAAGTAAAGAGTAGGAGCCCTCCTGTGTGTAATCTGGTATGTGCCCCTTGTCTGTCCTCCTGAAGGACTTTGAAATGTGCTGTGGAGCTCTCTGTGTTTAGGGTTGTTGGGAGTCCCCTACACTACAGCAAATTATAGATTTTTGAGTGGAGATAACCTTTACAGGGTTTTAGGGGGGGTAACTGATGCCTGGAATCCCACCTTGCTGTCTGATGTTCCACTTCTCCTGGTGCTGATAGATTGTTACATAGATTTTTACATTGTACATTATGTGATGAAAATCCCATGGCTACCAGTATATGGGGAAATTGCCAGTTTACTGCCAGTATGCAATGAAAATTCCATGGCTAACAGTAGAGAGTTTGTAAGGTTAAGCTAGGTAACATTAGTTAGGTTAGTTAGGGCCCTGCTGTATGAAAGTGGCTACCTTGACGTGGTGTCAGGCTTACAAACCTTTTGACCAAAACCTTTTATTCGACAGGAAGTATGGTGGGTCTGGGGTGGCGATACTATTTTAGAGGGTGGGTCCTTTAGAATAGTTTAGTTTTATTGAAGAACAGGAGGTAAAGGAGCTGTGTCTTACCTCCCATTCTTCAATATAACGATCAGGAGCCAGGAGAGAATGTAAGCTACTTACCCGATCGCTCACTCCTCCTCCACGTAGTCTGACAGGTCCCATCTTGTGCATAGAAGACAGAGTCCATCAGGACCTGTCAGACTATGTGGCGGGGGAACGAGCGATCGGGTAAGTAGCTTACCTTCTCTCCTGGCTCCTGATCATTTTATTAAAGAATGGGAGGCAAGATACAGCTCCGTTACCTCCCATTCTTCAATAAAAATAAATGGCCAAACTTTATTTTTACAGTGGAGATAATAAAAGTAGGATTGATATGTACATACCATGATAATGACACTAGTTAAATCACTTCTGGACAAGCTACACCCCATTTCCAGACAAAGCACCACCCACTTTCAATTATAAAACCACACCCCTTCCAGGAGGGGGCTGCATTTGGAATTTTGTGTCAGGTGACAAAAAGTCTAGAGACAGCCCTGTTCCCCCTTTATACTAGGTTTTCTTTTTTTGCCTCCCTTTGGATCAACTGTTAGGCAGGAAATGTGGGTATTGCTGAGTAGGTTGGTTGATCATTAGAAAGAAGCCATTTGCCAATGCCAAGCTGAAAACTGGAAAACTGTCCTATTTTAGACTATTTTAATATCTGGAGCATCAGCAATTGTGGGGTTGATGACAGTATCAAATTTGCCAGGAACAAATAACTTCTTTCTGAAACTTGTAAGTCTATCATTGTTCTAAAATAGGCTATTTATTGACAGAAGAACCAGGAAACAGAAGATCACCTACATCTCTGTGTAATACTCTTTTTACAGAGCAGCACAAGACATTAAAGGGCAAGTACACCCCAATCTAAAACTCATCTATAAAGCCTAATCACCTCCCCCAAGACCACAAAACATAATCACCTAATCACTTCCCCAAAACTTGAAAAGTGTAATAGAAGGCAGCTCCAATGTGCACTCCCCCCACCTCCTGTGCAGGTAGTCATTGGCCTTGGAGGGTTTAATTGCCCATTACTGTAAATTATAATTCTTCCCAACCACCAATAGCTATTTCTTTAGCTATTGAAACCAAGCATCTTTTACTGTCTCTATTCACTGACAACATACCAGGAATATTACTACAGAATATAGTTAACTGCATGCTGCATCCATTCTGTTTCTAACCAAATATGACATTTCTGAAAGCAACTATTTTCTACATGTTAACACTGGTTGGTAAGTGGGCTAACAGCGTCTTCTGTCTTCCATCCGGTGATACCAGCTCCGCTAAGGCCACCGACCCTGAGAAGTACCTCTGCGTCTGCCAGGAGTACCTCCGGCACCGGTGGCCTCAAAGAGGTCGATGTTACCGGCATCTTGATCTGCCGCAATGTCTTCGGGCTAGCAACACCAACACCACTGAGGTCGCCGATACCAGGCAGGCTCACAGTAAGCCCGCTGGCACCACCCCCCTCAGCAGAGCCGATTTTGCTAGCTGCTACTTTCTTCTGCCATCTACTGCAATGACTTCTGAGCTCCGCGGAGGTTTTCACCTCTTTAAGTTTGCAGAAAACCCTAGTCAGTTTCTGATTGGTCAATTTTTCAATGCTTGGTTTACATGGTTATCTGATTGGTTAATGTAAACCATGTAAACCAAGCATTGAAAAATATATCAATTTGAGCTGCGAGTGGAATGCCAGTAAGGTAAGTGTTGCAGTGTTCCATGGGATTATATTATTCACAGGTTGGTGGGGAATAGTTATGTTGTAATAGATACAGATTTCATGTACTTAACAAAATACTTAAAATTTCTAAAGTACACAAATTATATAATAATTTAGGCACAAATAAAACCTTTTTATTTTAATGGTGCATTTAAACTACTTGAAGTATTTTGGAGACTGTAGATTTGCAATCTGATTTGCAAAGCCATTTTCACTGACCCTGGCAATAAGTAAATCAGATTAGCTCATTTATGACCTACCTTGATATTCAAGTTCTCTTCTTTTTATTTTCTTGGCTGCCCTCCAAACCATTACCTGGATACTAATGTTATTTTTCATTAATAACAAAAACCAGACTCAAACTAAATTAAAGGGCATGTCAAAAAAACTGCTATTTTTACCAGTTTGTTACATGCATTTTGAAAAATGCATGGCTCACAAAGCTTTTAATTAACTTGCGCATGCGCAGAGAAGGCAGCGGGGGAGATGCAATGTCTTAGCCAATCACTGTCACGGCTGCTTGCTTCGGGGCACGGAAAAGGCACTGAATTGAGAGACATCATTGATAATATAATTTTAATATGAGCTTTCTTAATCATGACGTGGAATGGATTAACAAATAGGCTTTTAATGCAGGAGACATCTTATTGATTCAATGTTCAACTATTTAGCAAGCATGGGCTATGAAATAAAAGAAAGAGGGTAAGCTCCAGGGCCAGCATAAGAAGACTCTTCACAGACATAGTGCTGCTGTTACTTCTGAGCGAATACAATATGGATTATACATCAGATACTTCATTTTAGTTGCCTTGCCCTTTAAAATTGTAAACAGCAGGAAAATAAAATATCAAGAAACTACAACAGCAATAATTAAAAGCTGAAAGCAACATACCATACCAGTTTTATCTCTGGGCATCCAGTGCATGAGCACATAAGTTATATATCCTCCACTCAAGACGTTTCAATCCATCACCATCAATTCAGTGCTTAATATGTATGAAGGGGAAAATATACAAATGGCACAGATCTGAAGCTTTGAAGAATGCTAGTTTATGTAAACATGTAGACTACTTGTTTCGGACTTGCATGTCCTTGTCTAGTTCATAATATGTAAGCTACATGTTTTAAACTCACATGTCCTTTCTTAAGCTCAGGTTTTGAATAAACTAACACTCTTCACAGCTTCAGACCTGTGCCATTTGTATATCTACTACATACGTATTAAATATCGTATTTTACATTTTTTTTTATAAGCGTTCAGGAAAATTCAGTGAAAGTTCTTATCTTTAAATATGGTGCTAATTTTGTACCAACCAATCAGATGTTAGCTTTCAAAAGTTAAATAACATTTGATTGGTTGGGGCAAAATTTCCACCATTTTTAACGATAAGAACTTAATAAGAACGATAAGAATCCCCCTGTATATGTTGGTTTACAAAAGTTTAACTAGATCTGCAAATTTACAGGATTGCATTATATGGCTAAAAAGTCATTAGTAAATCAAATAGCAACTGATATTGTATCCCCTTAAATTTAGCTTTTAGAATGATAGATTCTCAAAGCAGTCTTGTCTGTTGGCCTCTCAAGCTTAAACTTTTTTGAAGGCTCCAATTGGCACTACCATCACAATATCAACTATCCATCACACTGTAAAAGCAATATATATTTCCTGAATTTGTGATCTCTGTTTTTCTTAGATTTGTTTGAGCAAGTAGTAAGATATTTGTACTGGAATTAAAGGAAAGACCAATATGAAATCAATTTTCCCATTCAGATAAAAAAAACATTTTAGCATGTTAGTTTTGTATAAAAGCATTTCCACATACCCGCAACTTGCTAATCATCACTAGCCCTTTAATTGAAACTTGTACCTTCCAAATCAAACAAGATCAGCACACCTCTGGAAATCCCCGTTGTGTATTAGTACAATGTCTATCTGATATAGTATGAAACATGTACACTCCTGTTAAATAGACAAAGCTAAAGAAATAAATATAGAGCAACTATTCTTTTTTGCTTTTTTAAATGTTCCACATGCAGTTTGTAAAACAAGGCAAATCGCACATGTGTATGAACCTTTAGACTAAGGCCCCACTACAAAAAAAGTGATTGGATACATCAGAAAATAGTAAAGGAGTGCAGTGCACATTTAAAATGCAATGACAGTTAATAAAGCACAAAACTTGGCAAAATAGTTCCAGTAGGGCCTAGCCCTAAAAGCACTTGCTTCAGTGCATTCTACACCATGAGTTAGGTATGTACAGGGTTATTCAATAAAAGTTCTTATCGTTTAAAATGGTGCTAATTTCCCCCCAACCAATCAGATGTTAGCTTTCAAATGTTAAATAACATCTGATTGGTTGGGGCAAAATTAGCACCATTTTAAACGATAAGAACTTTTATTAAATTTCCCTGATAGACTAGTAAATAGGATAGTGTTGGCTGCATTGTAGTTATGTTGTTATTAGGGTGGATGTATATGCTAACTCTATTGCTTTTACAGTCACAGTTGAAACTAGCTTTCAACCATGATGTGATGAGAACAAGCCATATATTATAATATATAATACAAACGTATATATAGATCACAAATATTTAACGTCAAGTTTATATATTGTTCTCTTTTTCTCTCTGTGTATATTTCTAGCATTTAATGTACAGTATGATGCATTAACAAGCCGGTGTATAAAAAAATCTCTGCTGATTATATTTGCATAAGATGAGACCTAATAAGTACAATTTGAAATTCAAGTACTGTACATGATAAATAATTTGCAAATTAAAAAGTGATGTTAACAAGTATCCTATTTCTGTTTTGTCAGAGAAATATGATCTGGGCAGTCCCAGCTAGAAATAGTTATTACTAATACTCTGGAGAAGGTGTCTGTGCTCTTAAGCAGTGGAGCAAAGCAATCACCAAGTCATTTATTACCTTTGACACATGATGAATGGCTTAATATAGTACTGTGTGCTTGTTCTAGCAGATGGTCAGTATTACCTGCACCTGGAAACAGCAAAACAATTTAGTTATTTTAGACCATTTTTCGTGTACAATTTTACATAAAGGGGCCCAAACCTTAAAGTGTGCCCTTAACATAGCGTCTTATGTTATATCAATATGTAACTAAATATTTGTTTACCTTTAAACTATCTGCCAAACCATTATTTGACTGTCAAAAAGTTATACCTACTTTATTAAATAAACTGCCTGGAAATTCCCAATTTGTAAGGCTTAAAAGAGAGAGAGAAACTGTTTACTTTAAGAAATGTATTTGCTTGTAAAGGGTTTAAGGGTTTTGAACTATGAAAGAAGAATTTACAAAACAAGTGTATGTGAGCTGATAACAGCCAAACAAGTAACTCTGTTAAAGGAACACTAAACCCATAAAAACAACTATTTGCCATTCGTTTCTATTATTCACAGGGAGGTGAGAACGCTTATTCTCACCTCCCTGTGAACAATAGGACACTCGGGGGACCTGGAACTTACCTTACCACCGCTCCACTCGCAGCCGCTTCTTCACTGAACAGCTGTTCTCTCCCGATCGCGCGCCCTATCTTTTGTATTGGCCTAAGATAGGGCGAGCGGTCGGGACTGAGCGGCAGCCAATCACGGACGCGGCTGCCGGGAGTTCAGTGCGGCGGAGGCAAGAGGGAAGGTAAGCTATGTTTCGGGCATTTTCTAATAATGCTAACATAGGGGTTGGGGCTGGGGGGACAGGGGGAATCTTTGGTGAAAAGGGATTTACACTAGGGGGAGGGAATCCTAATCAGGAGGGAGAGGGAGGGGGAGAAGGGCTGCAGTACGCATGCCAAACTTCTCCCGGAGGCCAGGTAGGAGGCAGATTCCTATATGGACTCTGCTATCCTCCTGGTGGGCAGTTTTTGGGACTTTGGGGGGGGGACTACAGGAGAACCATATGGAGCTGGGATGTGAGGTAAGGATTAAACTACACTACATGATGGGGCCAGTAGTGGGGGGGATTATAGTTTGGGGGGTGGACAGTTTTACGATAGTGATCATATATTAACAATCCCTGTATCGATTGTTAAAGGCTCGGTATTGCAAAAAAGCGATACTGCATCTTTATAAATATGGCCCATAGTACAGAGCTGCAGAGGGAGGATAATGAAGTGAACCTGATTTTAGCACAGTCCTGTGCAGTGCACCTATCTGAAAGTAAATGAAACCTTCACTCTCTGAAGGTGAATGAAACCTTGAGCAGACTAATCCGGCTCCACATTTTTGTTAATATCCAAATGAAGCACTGACACACTGACCCAGCTAGAATGAGAGATGGATTGAGATCTCACTGAAATGCAGTGGGAGGAGACTCCTTACAAGTTAAGGTGGCCTTAGGTCCACAACGGGATTTACCTAATATCACTAATGTGTAGGGGTCGAATCTGACCGACCGTAATGCAGACGACCGTCCATGGTCAGCATTTTCGTTGGTTGGGACAGATGGAAAATTTCTTTACTTTAAAGCCGATACAGTCGGCCCATGTATGGCTGCCTGGCCAACTTTGAAGTAAGTAGAAGGACAAAAGGTAAGTGAAAAAAAGGTGTACTGATCCTTTAACAGTATACAATTGTGCTTAAAGGGCAACTATAGTGAAAAAAAAACTTTGTCTGTATACAATGTATAGATCACTTAGTATAAGCTGCCTTACTTTCATGTTTCTGTGTGGCTTCGTTTCTTCACACTGGCAGAAGTTTGTACCAAGCTGTGTAGTCCCCCTCCCCTCTCTGTCTACTCCCCCTCAAGCAGTGACGGGCTGTATACAGAGTCCGAGCATTGTCAGTTGAAAGGACTTTAAATGACATCCTGACATCCTGTTGACCCCTCCCTTCCAGAGCTAGACTGCAAGCAAGCAAGGTGTGGGAGAAAGTAGCAATATGCTGAAGGGAGGGGCAGAGGGGGAGAGAGGAGGACAAGTGGTGCTGAGATTCTTTACAAGTAAGTTACTGAACTCTGCCTGTTCTCTAACTTTGCTAATTGTTATTTACTTTTTACCTAAAGTTCATATCTCTCCCCCTGCTTAGCTGAGATCATAATCACTGAAGAGAGAGTCAGTGTAACAGCAGCTTGTAGTGAGACCTTCACAAACACAGTGACACTGCTTGTTGTCCTGTTACATTTCAGTTGCTTTAGTCTATATATTTCATAGATTGCACTGTGTGTCTTGTTTGGTATATAGTCTGTATTACTGTATTATATATACTGTATTAGTGTTCCATTTGAGTCACTGGTTTTGTATGTATATAAGATTTTTTTTGGGGGGAGGGGCTGTTTTATAGTGTGTTATGCTCATATTGCTGGGTTAATGGTTTATTGATTGTGTTTAGCACTACAGCATTTGACTATATGTTGCACATGGTACATATAGTGTGGGTGAGAGAGTGTGTGACAGTACTGCATGGGAGCTTTGGATTGTGTGGGTGTGTGCCTTTGAGTGACAGATGAGGTGTAGCAGCTCCTACAAATCACAGCATATTCAAAGGCTTATATCTCGGGGACTATGTAGAATTTAAAGAAACTAAAGGTACCCTGGTGGATGGGATGACTTATAGGATACATTAGAAGAAATTAAAAAAAAACAATTTTCTCACTATAATTGCCCTTTAAAAACAATACCTCATCCACTGCATTTTCATATATTTATTACTGTAGTAAAAATCTACAGTCTTAGGCCTGGTCCCTTGAGGGCTTTAAAAATCCATTAAAATTAGTATAAGCCATGAGTTATTGTTTATTAAAATAACTGCAACCACAATAATAAAACATAGATTACGGGCTAGGTCAGGTTTTTAGCAATGCGCTGCTGTGTGTGATACTCCGCGTACGTTGCGTTCCAGACCATATCATGTTTTTGCCAAATTGCGCTCCGACACGCAGCAATGGGATTGATGTTGATTTTAGATTGAAAGCTTTTATGGTCGATGCCTAAAGTAAACTTATTATAAAGAGCTCTATATGAGTAAAATATATATAGCCTCTTCTACAGAGGATGCATAAAATCCACAAAAGGAAATTTGTAGATTGTAAAAATATTTTTCTTCTTGAGAAAAGTTCAATTAGAGGTGGGACCATCTGAACCTGTGAGTCAAGAACTTTCATTTCACACATGTTTTTTGTGATTATTTAATGACATGAAACCTAAAATAACTAAGCCACTTAATAAACTAGAATAAAATAATGTGGGCACGTATAAAAATTATTAAGTATAGAAAATGTATCAGAACTTAAATTCCTAACTTGTGAGTGAGCATTTGAATGGGCTTACCACCACTTTTGTAACATGCCTTTAAAGTTGTGAATAAAAGTCTAGTTTTACATATATTTTGATAGTCCGGCTCCACATTGGCATCCACGGAGGAGGCAGAATCCCAGAATCCACATGCACTTTCACATCTAGGTTCGGGAGGTATCCGGCTCTCCCGTTGAATTGCAGCCACTCCTGTTGGACGTGTTAGTAGAGGGGAGTGTCTCGCCCGCCATCACGCTACCTTGTTCTTTATATACACACTAGTGTTAGCCAATTGCTCTAGCCACACTAGGTGCGCTGCCGTGCATTGTGCTACTATTCGGTAATCTTTGCAGATGCAATCTGCATTTTTAGCCCAATCGCATTTTCATTCTGTTTTGTTGAATGAATCTGTTATGTTGCATGGTGGTGGGGGTGCGATGATTTGGAGCTGCATGAGTACTGCCAGCACTATAGTTCATTGCGGGAACTATAAATTCCAATATGTACTGTAACATGCTAAAGCAGAGCATGATCCCCTCCCTTCGGAAACTGGGCCACAGGGCAGTTTTCCAACATAATAACCCCAACCATACTTCTAATATGTCCACTTCCTTGCTAAAGAATCTGAGAGTAAAGATGCTGGACTGGCCTAAGAGGTCTCCAGACCTAAACCCTATTGAGCAGAATTTGGCCAATCTTACTTTGAGTTGTACTCACTTTAGTTGCCAGTGGTTTCTACATTTAGGACTGCATGATGAGTTATTTTGAGGGGACAGCAAATTTACACAGTTATGCAAGCTGTACACTGACTACTTTGTATTTAAGGACCCTATTTGTAAAGGCGTGCTATCGTTTTTTTAGCCTTAATTTCTGATCGGTCTAGCGATTGTTAATTTACGTTCATTATCATTAATTAATGCTAACGATCATAAACTACAGATAACAATCGTAAATCTACGATAACGCGATAGTAGATTTACGATCCCCATAAAATACCAATGCGGTTTACTACCGCATGGGATTCCACAACCGAATGTTTGTTTATTAATGAATGTTCAGTGTAAATGTTGGATTGTGGCTCTACATGCCGCAGTTTTACATTAGCCATAACGCGCAGTATCGCAAAACTGCGATGCCGCGCATTTACAAATAGGGCCCAAAGTGTCATATGTTCAGTGAGATATATATATATATATATATATATATATATATATATATATATAAATATAGTATGTTTTACACATTGCACGGTTCAGAAATATGTAAATCTTACAAACAAATCTTAGCAATATTTAGAAAGAGCAAATGGGTCAGAACTTGAACTGGCCTTTGATTTGAGCAGCAAGTTGCAAAATTAGTTATATAATTACTTTATTTCCTCTTTCTGTAAAACCAGGACGTGGTTTAACTGGCTTTACCACTGCAGAATTGAAACTATGTGGCTACCCATGGTTTTCTACTTTAAATCAAGTATTTGTATTTCAGTAAGTTTCAGTAAGTTGGCAATAAGGCCTTATTATTTGCATACGTGGAGTTTCTGGAGAAAGATATCTCTAAAAGTGCTCTAACCAGTGTGATATATACCGGTAATATTGTATTTCATGACTTGTTATACTTGAATATTTACAGTATATGTATCCTGCTTGACCTGATGATATTAGGGGCTAGGCCACACTAGTCTGCTTTCAATCCACATCAGATCGCACTTTTTAAAGCGGACGAGTGTGGCTAATTGATGTGGCCACACTAGTGTGCTTTGCCACGCATTGTACTGCGATCCACTAATCAGAGCTAATCCGCTAATCATTTTTTGTGCAATAGTATGTGCTCCGATTGAGGGACATTTCACAATTGCAGCACATGGTAACTCGAGTGCTTGCATGCCCTTTCCGGAGCACTGGTGGCTGCTTCAATGTGGTCAAAATGTTTCTCATTTATTTGGATTAACTTTCTTTTATGCTTGCGAGTTCTAAAATGTGGCGTTATACTTTGGATGGCTTTGCAAACGGTTTTCTCAGTCTCTTACTAAAATATAAAATATGTTATTTAGCTGGATCTTGGACACACCGGTTGAAATCACATGCAGTAGACAAGGTTGTAAACATTGTGATATTCACCAGTTCATTGACCAGGACAAAAATGTTGGGCTTTTTTTTGTTCTAGGTTATTAAAGACAAAATCTAATCAATCAAACATTATGTCTTGGGCAAATATTACTGCCCAGGATACTATGATTTTTGATTAGGTGTTGCCTTCAATGTATATACAAAACCACAAGGGCAGTTATTTTTTCCCAGGTATTGCCTGAACAACAGTCTCTGCATTATATAGTGTGTAATCTATGCCCAAGCTTAAGGCTGGCTACACACCATACAATATTTGCGCCCAACCCATAGTACCGTATATTGGTCGGTCATCCCCAAATATTGTATGGTGTGGCTGGGGTGACCCAGGGGCATACCTGAAGGGGCCCGTGCCCCCCCCCCCCCAGGAGTTTGGGGGCCGGGCCCCCTCCTCCCTCCGCAGACTGCAAGATCTGTGCAATGACGTGCAGGTTTTAATCAGTTGATCGCGCATATGAATGAAACATACACGCAATCAGCTATTTAAAGCTGGACCCGAACTTCCAGAACTGAACCGGAAGTTCGGGTCAGGTCTTTTAAACGGCTGATTGTGCGTATATGTTTCATTTATATGTGCGATCAACTGATTAAAACCTGCACGTCGCCGCACAGATTAGGGATTGTGGCGGGCCCTACTACCGTCCGGGCCCCCCCCCCCACAGTCGAGGGGGTGGAGCAGTAGTTACACCACTGGGGTGGCCGGATCAGACATTTTGTTAAATCACAGGTGATCGTGCGGTTCCCTATTGCAGCAACATTTGCAACAACCGACAATGGTTTGTCCCAGCCGATCTTGCTAATGGCGAATGGTTGGTTGGGACAAATCTCGGCCAGTGTATACCCAGACTAACAGTTTGCACAAGACAAAAACATCTGCAAGATTAACATGCAAGATAATAAACTGATGGAACCATGTCATACACTTTACAGCCATCAAACTGTTAATAAAGAAGCCATGATCTAGTTAAACTTCATATATAACTTATTATATAAGTTGATTGATTGAAAGAAATCCCATGGTCCTCAGGACCAACTTGGCCTCTGGCTTTGTGTACTTTTCTAAAATCCATAGATTTACATTAAATTGGCAGACAACTTTGTTAACCAATACAGTTTTTCGTTTATGAGGGTTGGTTAACATTATGTTGAGGAGGGACCATTTTCCATTTTATATATCAAGTGTCTCATTACAAAAAGTAACATTCTTCTTGTGAAAATGCATTTCCAATTAGAGATGGGGCCATCAGAACCTAAGGTAGCCATAGACATGTGATTTCCACTGCATGTGTGTCAACAGATCACATCAATATCTGTCGGCACACATTCGGGGGGAACCGCACACACGGACCCGATCAATTCCCATGTGCAGTATGGGGATTGGTTGGTCCTGTGGCCATACACAGTACGATCGGATCATACCGACCGATGGATATTTTCCATTTTTCCCGACCGACTACAGTCTGACACACTGACATTAATGGGTAAATCCTGCTGTTCCCAGATGGGATTTACCCATTATTGTTAGTGTCTGCATTAAGAGTCAAGAAGAGATAATTTCACTTTACTTCATGTTTTTACTGGATTATAAAATGACAGGAAATCTATTATACCTAACCCACTTAGGTCTGACTAAAATAATATGGGTAGGCAAGAAAACAATTTTTTTTTTTTACTTGACCTTTGGTAAGTCTATGGAACCTGCAATATCTAAAAGGATCAAAAGATTAATTGGATCCAATGAAAATTTTTTCAGATATCTACAAGGAGTAAGAAACCGATTGACCGCTATGCTGACTAAACTACCACCATAGCAAAAATAGTAGGTAGGGCACCAGTATCTAGTATATCACACCCTTAAATCAAGCTCCATCAAAATTAGGATAATGTGCAAATCCAGTAACAATATATAGCAAATCAAAGAAACCAAGCCACATGGTGCTCCAATGCTTTTCCTCTATCATGTCTATGCCAGTTTTAACACTCTATGCAGACTAGCTGACTATCGCCATCATGATGTCTGGCGTTATACTTTTAAATACTTCATACACATATGCTTTCGCTTTTGAGCTGCACTTTATATGGTTCATCCGTATATATAAATATACAGTCATGTCCATAAATATTGGGACATCAACACAATTTTAACATTTTTGGCTCTATATACAACAATTGATTTGAAATGAAACAAACAAGATGTGCTTTAACTGCAGACTGTCAGCTTTAATTTGCATCCATATCAGGTGAACAGGAATTACAACAGTTTGCATATGTGCCTCCCACTCACTTGTTAAGGGGCCAAAAGTAATGGAACAATAGGCTTCTCAGCTGTTCCATGGTCAGGTATGCTATTCCCTCATTATCACAATTAGCAGATAAAAGGTCCAGAGTTGATTTCATGTGTCAACTCTAAAGATGAGACCCAAAGTGCTGTCACTATCCGTGAAGGAAGCCATCATAAAACCCATCAGAGAGATAGCAAAACAATCAAGACTAGACTTCACAGAGGATTCACCACAAGATGTAAATCATTGGTGAGCCTCAAAAACAGATAGGCCATATTAGAGTTTGCCAAACAACATCTAAAAAAGCACCCTATGGACAGATGAGACCAAGATCAACTTGTACCAGAGTGATGGTAAGAGAAGAGTATGGAGAAGTAAAGGAACTGCTCATGATCCTAAGCATACTACCTTATCAGTGAAGCATGGTGGTGGTAGTGTCATGGCATGGGCACGTATGGCTGCCAATGGATCTGGTTCTCTTGTATTTATTGATGATGTAACTGCTGACAAAAGCAGCAGGATGAATTCAGAATTGTTTCATTATCATCTGCTCATATTCAGCCAAATTCTTCAGAACTCATTGGAGGGCGCTTCACAGTGCAGATGGACAATGACTCAAAGCATACTGCAAAAGCAACCAGAGTTTTTGAAGGTAAAGAAGTGGAATGTTATGCAATGGCCAATTGAGCATGCATTTCACTTGCTGAAGACAAAACGCCCTGAAAACAAGCAGGAACTGAAGACAGTTGCAGTAGAGGCCTGGCAGAGAATTACCAGGGATAAAACCTGTAATTGACTGCAAAGGATTTGCAACAAAGCATTAAAAAGTGAAAGTTTGATTTATGATTATTATTCTGTCCCATTACTTTTGGTCCCTTAACAAGTGGGAGGCAAATATGCAACTGTTGTAATTCCTACACCATTCACCTGATTTGGATCTAAATACCCTCAAATTAAAGCAGTCAGTCTGCAGTCATGTCCGTTTCATTTAAAATCTATTTTGGTTGTCTATTGAGCCAATCTAATTTAGGGTCCAATTTAGATGTTTCAAACATAGCGTTTAGTGTTGGTTGGGGGGTTGCCTTTCCTTATATACCTTTTTTTTTTTTTTTTAAACATTCCAATTAGAGAGGGGGCCATCAGAACCTAAGGTAGCCATAGACATGTGATTTCCACTGCATGTGTGTCAACAGATCACATCAATATCTGTCGGCACACATCGGGGGGAACCGCACACACGGACCCGACAATTCCCATGTGCAGTATGGGGATTGGTTGGTCCTGTGGCCATACACAGTACGATCGGATCATACCGACCGATGGATATTTTCCATTTTTCCGACCGACTACAGTCTGACACACTGACATTAATGGTAAATCCTGCTGTTCCCAGATGGGTTTACCCATTATTGTTGTGTCTCGCATTAAGTCAAGAAGAGAATAATTTCACTTTACTTCATGTTTTTACTGGATTATAAAATGACAGGAAATCTATTATACCTAACCCACTTAGGTCGGACTAAAATAATATGGGTAGGCAAGAAAACAATTTTTTTTTTTTACTTGCCCTTTGGTAAGTCTATGGAACCTGCAATATCTAAAAGGATCAAAAGATTAATTGGATCCAATGAAATTTTTTCAGATATCTACAAGGAGTAAGAAACCGATTGACCGCTATCTGACTAAACTACCACCATAGCAAAATTAGTATGAGGGCACCAGTATCTAGTATATCACACCCTTAAATCAAGCTCCATCAAAATTAGGATAATGTGCAAATCCAGTAACAATATATAGCAAATCAAAGAAACCAAGCCACATGCGTCCCAATGCTTTTCCTCTTTCATGTCTATGCCATTGTTTAACACTCATGCAGACTACTGACTATCCTCATCTGATGTCTGGCGTTATACTTTTAAATACTTCATACACATATGCTTTCGCTTTTGAGCTGCACTTTATATGGTTCATCCGTATATATAAATATACAGTCATGTCCATAAATATTGGGACATCAACACAATTTTAACATTTTTGGCTCTATATACAACAATTGATTTGAAATGAAACAAACAATGTGCTTTAACTGCCAGACTGTCAGCTTTAATTTGCATCCATATCAGGTGAACAGGAATTACAACAGTTTCATATGTGCCTCCCACTCACTTGTTAAGGGGCCAAAAGTAATGGAACATAGGCTTCTCACGCTGTTCCATGGTCAGTATGCTATTCCCTCATTATCACAATTAGCAGATAAAAGGTCCAGATTATTTCATGTGTCAACTCTAAAGATAGACCCAAGTGCTGTCACTATCCGTGAAGAAGCCATCATAAAACCCATCAGAGAGATAGCAAAACAATCAAGACTAGACTTCACAGAGGATTCACCCACAAGATGTAAATCATTGGTGAGCCTCAAAAACAGATAGGCCATATTAGGTTTGCCAAACAACATCTAAAAAAGCACCCTATGGACAGAATGAGACCAAGATCAACTTGTATCAGAGTGATGGTAAGAGAAGAGTATGAGAAGTAAAGGAACTGCTCATGATCCTAAGCATACTACCTTATCAGTGAAGCATGGTGGTGGTAGTGTCATGGCATGGGCACGTATGGCTGCCAATGGATCTGGTTCTCTGTGTATTTATTGATGATGTAACTGCTGAAAAAAGCAGCAGGATGAATTCAGAATTGTTTCATTATCATCTGCTCATATTCAGCCAATTCTTCAGAACTCATTGGAGGGGCCTTCACAGTGCAGATGGACAATGACTCAAAGCATACTGCAAAAGCAACCAGAGTTTTTGAAGGTAAAGAAGTGGAATGTTATGCAATGGCCAATTGAGCATGCATTTCACTTGCTGAAGACAAAACGCCCTGAAAACAAGCAGGAAACTGAAGACAGTTCAGTAGAGGCCTGGCAGAGAATTACCAGGGATAAAACCTGTAATTGACTGCAAAGGATTTGCAACAAAGCATTAAAAAGTGAAAGTTTGATTTATGATTATTATTCTGTCCCATTACTTTTGGTCTTTGGGAGGCACATATGCATTCCTGACTGAATATATATATAAACCGACTGCATTCCTGACTGAATATATATATATATTATATATATATATATATATATATATCTATAAATAATATAGGAGCAGTCCAGGGATGTTTTAATAAGTTTTATTGAAACAACACAAAAGTGGCAACATTTCAGCCCTGTGCCTTTATCAATCCATGGGGCCTTTACCAAGCCATGGCCCCAAGAACAGTGCCGAAACGTTGCCACTTTTGTGTTGTGCCTTAAAAGTTATTAAAAGATCCCTGGACTGCTCCTATATTATCTCTTATCTTATTTGGAAATCAATAGGAAGCCCCTGGGTTATTGCTCCAGCAAGGATTGAGTGCCACTGAATAAAATTTGATTGAAGATAAAACCCGCAAGTGCTTTATCATCTGATTGTTGTATATTTTGGGGCATTGGACCATGAGAGTGGGACTAATGGTGAATATATATATATATATCGTAAATCCAAACGAAGTGCACTCTTGGGTCGTGAATAAAATATAACATTAGTACATTAAAACACGCTTTCACTACGCATTTCGGTCATCACGTGACGGTCGTCAGGCCTGACGATGGTCACATGATGGCTGAAACACGTAGTGGAAGCGTGTTTTTATGTACTAATAAATGTTATATTTTATTCAAGACCCAAGAGTGCACTTTGTTTGGATTTATGTACCTATGTCTTAGTAGTTGCACCTGGGCAGTTAAATTGCCAAGCAGAACTTATATATATATATAGCATGGTAATCGTGTAATTTAATACAAACCCAAAACAACATCAAAGAGAACAAATATTAAAACATTCTGTTGTATTAGTGGCCATACAGGCTACAACCTTGGTCGGCAATCGGCTGACAATTGTGCCATTTTTCCCCTTACAGGCATATTGATATTTTTTACTTTGCCACATCCGATCATACGATCCATGGATCGTACAACCACGTTGTTGTGTCTCTGACCACCTCGAGACTTTCCATTACCGATTTTTGTACAAGTCAAAATATCAGAAGTAATGGCATTTTTTTTAAAATGGATTCTATTCCGTAAGAACACACAATCACATAGTTTAATTTTTATTTAATCAGGAGAACTTTCCACAGTGAATTAGCCATTTAACTCTTACAGACATAGCCTTGTTTATCCAAATACAAATCATGCTCAGGAAGATGAGCACATTTTATTAAAAAAACAAATTTGACTCGTAATTTTGTTATTCAGTTAATTTGATTCAGTTGCAATGTAAAAATAATTGCCTCTGAAACCTGCAGCAAAATTCAGAAACACTGTTAGTAATCCATCATTAAAAAAATTCTCTGGATCATCTCGTTCACATGGAAAAAATCGGGGAACATCATTAAAAAGTAATTGTTTTTGGAGGTAAAAGCTAACCAAGTGGTAATTTATATGCATGAGGGATATACATGAGGGATATAATATGACAAACTTAACACTAGCTTTCTCATTAAATCAGTAATCGGAAAATGAACTGCCTTATAATTCAATTTATCAACCTTGAAATGTGTAACTCTTGCATTTTCTAAGAAAAAGATTTTAACTTAGCACATCAGAATGTTTTTACACTGTACACAAAGTATAGAGAAAACTTAACTCCTCATAGTGCTGGATCTCTGGTTTTCTCCAAAGATGCTATATTGCCAGTCCAATTGTGGACACCAGCCAAGTGTCAATGGGTTTGTTAATTAACCCTCCTGTGAGACCTACTTACTCCTAGGTAAGAGACTGAAATTGTAACTTATAGGAACCTTATATCCTTATAGAGAACTGAGACAAGTAACCCAATAGTCCTTTCCTGTACTAGGAACAATTAAATGAAGAGATTTATGGTTAGTGTGATATACAGCCCAAGTCACACAGTTTTGGAGAGACATTTTCTACAAATGCATATGAATTATGCTCATTGAATAAGTATGAATCTGTATTTTGTATTTCTAAGAATGTAAAATAGTATAGCTAATTACTATTACTTTTTTTGACAGGAAGCCTTCATTGTTTGAAAATGACCAATTCCTAATCTAAAAATAACCTAGCTTCTGTGAATACACTACTGAATGAGAGACCCTAGACTGCTTTACACAAAGCAGCTGATAGGTTTATATATATTTTATATAAATGCTGTTTGGGCCATTTTACTTGGCAAAATGAAACTACCATTTTTTTAAAATTAACTTAAAAGACGGTCGGACAAGAGTGGAGTTAATATTGCTTTAAACCATATGTGGTCAAAATGCAAACTAGCTAAGCATTCTAAAACTAAACTGCACTATATATTTCCTTTCAAATTGTAACCTGGTCTAGATGTGTTCTTCATGATTACTCTTCAGCACTGTTTGAACAATTCATCAAAAAAGGCAGAGTAAACGCTTGTACACACATGCGACCGCGGGTCCCGCCCCACCACGCACGAAGTGTACGAACGTACGTTTCGGGTGATAAAGTGCCTACACGCAGGCCGATTATCGGGACCTGCGATCGCATGTGTGTACGAGCCTTAACCATGCCAGTTAGCATTTTTTACCAGTAGCAATGATAATAAAAACAAATTAACTGATATTTAAATAATTTAAATAGATATTAATCTTCCACTTTATTACTTCATGACAATCAAAATTTACATATTTAAGTACCATTGCAATTTGTGCAGTATATAACAGATAGTATAGCCAATGTCTGGTCCGAAAAAATATTTCCCCAATATTTATATATTTATATATATATATATATATTTATAAAAAAAAAAAATAGACAAAACACAGAACATAGACATAATGAAGAGCAGTAACGCTTCTTATGTTCACCTATGGAGTTAACTCCAAAATTAACACATGCTGTAAAACCAAAATCCTAATGAAGTGCAAATATCTTTGGAGATTTTAATAAAATATATTACAATTATTTAAGACAGACAAAATAAAAAAGGCAAGGATTTCAAGTACAAGGAGCAAAGGAGTATGTGGTCCATTTTTAGTGTTAGTTGGCTATAGTTTAGAAGCCTAGTTACTTCTTCCGCTGGAATACATTTGCCAGCATTGCCCCAGAAGTGGTCAGCTGCCCCATTTTGTTCAAGAACTTAGTCTTTGTATCTTCACTCACAAGGCTAGCAGCTATGGACATGGACCTGTAAAATAAGACACTATTAGCACAATATTGTTGTATTAGTAGAAGTCTAAATTAAATTCCTACAGGTAATCACACATTTTACAGCTCAAGAATATAAACAACATGTACATCCTGTAAATAAAGATGTTAAATAATGCTCTAAATATACACTACCGACCATGCTTTGTATTAAATTAGTTGTGGGTCACCTTTAAAATTTACTTGACAAAGTTTGGTAAAATCCATATTGCAAATTTTAATTAGACCAACAGGAAAACTCACTTCTAACCCTTCTTTTCGGCGCCTGACTTGGACAAAGACCAAACGTTCCAGGTTGGAGCACGAGCGCATGACGACATGGAAAACAGATTTGCCGGAAAAAGACAAGCTGAGAGCATTCTGCAATGAGAGCAAGAGAAGCTGAGAGCAGAGAGAAAGAAGCATTGCATTCCACCGAGGGCAACAAGGTAAATGGAGAACAAGTTAGGAAATAAGCAGAAATGGAAACCGAAAGAACAGTAGAAGCTAAATAGAACATGCTCAGCCAGCTTCTCCCTCTCTCAAGTACAAAATGCTCAAACACCAGTCTGGAATGCTTGGTTTCGGTGCATTTTTAATTTGCAGAAGTACAGCAAGTGCATGTGTTTAAAGATGTATATTAAATAATGCAGTTCATATATAAACAATGCTTCTAAGGTTAATTTTATTTCTGTCTACTAGTTCTAGAATGTGGGGGCTCCAAGAATTTAAAAAAATGGGCAATTGATGCAAGGGCATCTGCTCTAGCATATATTTCAGAATAAACAAATCCTAATTTATCTCAACCTGTTTTACTTTTTATTGTTTTATAATTTGCAGGATCACAGTAATCCTATGACAATGAAGGTCCATGTGTAAATTAGTCTATAAGGGGTTCTCACTTTTTGTTCTTAAAAAAAAGTGAATGACAATAATAAGTACACTAATAACACCATACAATACAGACCTGTTGTACCGCTATATTTTAATTAAGAAATAAAAACTAAGATTGTGGTACTGCTTCTCCTCCATAACCTGTCATACCTATGCCAAATCTTTTGAACACCACTGAGAACACTGGTCAAAGTAGAAAATGCTGTATTTGTACCCACTATCTGTAATCTACCCATCAGTTAGTGCAAACACTAAGGCCTGTAACAGTTCCTAACAGGTAAACTCTAGTGAGGTACTGTATCAATAACCCCCTTGGTACAGGTTACTGCTCACCTTTTCCTATAAGGCAACTGAATATGTTTAGCTGGCCCTATTATGAACTGGGCTAAGATACTTTGAAACCTTGGGTGAATACCCTTTGGTTTCCAATCTAAAGTTTTAGGCAACAAAGTTAATTTGAAAGCCCCCAAAGCACATTATCTTACGCATTTCAGAATAGGTTCTAATCTTTTTAGTACAAAGATGCTTTGTTTTTAAGGGGAACTGTATATAGTTTGTAGCCTTAATCTATTTACCTTAATGTTAAGACCCATGTAAAGATTACACTGCAGGCACACCTTTAAGGTTCATACACATGTGTGATCGCGGGTGCCGACCTGCGACGCACGATGTGTATGCACGGCCGTTATAGCCAATAAATGGCATGTACGTGAACTTAAGTATGCAGCCGGCCGGGCAACCATCCCTGACCGAACAGGCATTTTGCCCGACAAAGTGCCCATTCACCGCACGATTATCATCCAGAACAGCCGTGCATACACACCGTGCATCGCAGGTTAGCCCCTCCAAACGCATGTTTAGCCTGTTATGTTTACACATTTAAGTATACCCATTTAAGTAAGATGTTTGTTACTTATTTACATAGTTTGTGCAACATGATCTTAATGGTTACATTGAGACTTTCTGTTCTAATAAAAAAGCATGCATATGGCAATTAAATGTAATTCACAGAATGTCCTACCATCTAATAATGCATATCAAAACAATTTCACCCAATTAATCTTATATCTGTACCCTAACAAAATATTTGTTGGCTTTACATATTGGTAGCAGCAACATCTTCATTTCTAGAGTAATAGAACTTCTTTAATTGGCTCAGATGAATACCCTGCTGACTGCAAAAGTTTGAAACAGAGTATACAAGGTCAAAACTGTCTAAAATCTCGTACACACGTGTAATCGCGTATCCCGACGTGTCCGAACAATCGCTTCGGCCAATAATCGGCCGAAGTATGGGCACTTTATCTACCGAAACGGGCATTCGGTCGGGGATCGTTGCCCGACTGATCTCCAAACGACTGGCTGTTTCGGCCTATAAAGTGCCCCATACACGGGGCGACTATCGGCCGAAACGAATACATCGTGCGTCACGGGTCAGGACCCGCGATCACACATGTGTACAAACCTTAAGCATGCTCATTTGAATTTATCTGACTGAATAATGTGGTCTGGCCATATGTTTTCATGTTGCCAGAATGAGCAACAGGGAATTGGCATCTGCCAATATTATAACTTGCTGGTTATGTAATCTAGGACAAACTGCTATACCAATATTAGCTTTACTGTAACAGTAGATGTGTTTGTTGATATATATATATATATACAAAAAGGCACAATATGTTAATGAGGACAATGGTGGGTAAATACACAATAGAATCACATAAGAATGGTACACACCATCGTGACATTTTTTCTCCTGACTGACCGTGTGGCTCTTCAACAGGTCGGCCAAGTGGAAGGACTGTGTCGCGGCCATAGTGGCCGCTGCCGACAGTTCACAGCGACCGAGTGTGTGCCCATAGAGTAAAACCCATGTGATCTTGGCCTGATCGACCGATACACTGTATTATTGGTCAATTGGGCTGAAAAATTGCATGGTGTGTAACCAGCTTTAGATTCCTACTTGAAAGCCCTGTTCGAGAATACTTGTTATACAAAAGTGTAATTAAATTGAAAGATTATGGGCAGGTAAACATGGTAAAATTCAAGATCAATAGATTGAGATTGATATTCTGTTGGTTAGAAGAAAAAGTATAAAGCTGATATTTTCCCCCAACTCGCTGATCAGGCATATTGAAATAGAATATCATCTGTACAGGACATGTAATAACGGACAATATTTGGCCCAACCAACCAAAGCATCAAGTTAAAATATAGACCCTTGTGTTTGAAATGCAAAAGAAAATCTTCAGATAAGATAGGTCAGCCCATTAAGCTAGGTACATACAGTAACGATAAAGCTCCGATACCGTCGGATCCAACAGTATCAGGGCTTTATTGGCTCTGTGTGTGGCGGATTTCCAGACGCTGAACTTTTAGGTAAATTTCACGCAGCTGGGGTAGACTCCTTATAGATGGAGTCTATGCTGTGCCTAGGGATAACACTCGGGACTGTGTGTTCCCCGATCTTGCAGATCCTGTCTGACATTTTTCAAAAAACTGTGACGTGTGTACCCAAAAAGCAAATGTAGCTTTAAAAGCTGTAATTTAATCTGTAAAGTACAGCAACAGACTTTTCCACAAATAAAACAAATTAACTTCCAATTTCTTATAAACTTTTCTTACAAAATAATCCTTGTATACAGTAGAGAATAAGAATCAATTAAAAAAAATCTGTAAGGAAAAGGAAGACAAAAAAAAAAGAGGAAGGCACAGTAAGGAAAGAAACTTGTGTGCAGCTTAAGAAGGGGAACTTCCCTTTTTCAAGGACAAGTCTGCAATTCATATGCGCTATGACACAGTATTTATATCCGAAATACACTGCTGCAAATCCTAACTAGCAGGTCTATGTGTTACAGCAGAGATGAAATGCACTCAGTGGGTCCAAGGTGGCTGAACATTAACCAATAGCATTCTTTTATAACCTTTGGCTTAGATATCACAATGTTATGATTTAAAAAGGTGGCAATTCAGTTTAAAACTGCAAAGAAATATGGGCATGTTTTTTAGTTTTTTAAATTTATGCAGGGAGACTCAATCTAAGTTCTTATTGTTAAAAATGGTGCTAATTTCTTCCCAACCAATCAGATTTTAGCTTTCAAACGCTAAATAAGATCTGATTGTTTGGGGCAAAATGAGAACCATTTTTAACGATAAGAACTTTTATTGAATCTCCCTGATGGAATTTATTTTTAATTTGATTTAGGTTTTTATTTATTAAAATTATCACTGGATCATTACACTGCGATTTACTAGTTCATGTATGTAAAATACCCATAGCTTTTAAGAAACAAAATTGCTACTCACACACATTTACAGCATACATTATATACTGTACACTTTTATTTAGCTGGTTAAAATAAAGTGACTTTCTAAATTATTTCTATGCGAAACAAATACACTGAAACAGGGAACAGTAAATTGCATCAAAATGTAACGTGTTTTTTCAAATGAGTTTTTATGCATCTACAGCAGTGTTCCTGTGCGTTTTGTTGTGTTTGTATGCAAAAACAACTGAATAAAACTGCACATTTTTATGCACGCATAAAAATGTCAACAGTATTATCAAATGTGTAAAAAATTGGCGTCCTTCCATTTTTTAACCAACGTATGTGTTACTGCAAACGGGATAAAATGCATCTAGTGTGAAAGAAGCCTAAAGCTATTTCAAAACGAATTAAGACGTTGCACTTACCCCTGTGGCTCCTGGACAGTCTTGTTTTCAACTTTCTGTTCACCTTCTTTAATCATTGAGCTTAATATTACCTGTAAAAATGGTGACATTTGGTATGTGTGAATTGCATAATGGGAAATTCCCTCTTCCAATGCTGCATTATAGAGATTACTGAGCATGTTTGCCCTTATAGAAAGTCTGGTCAGATAGTAGGTAAGTAGGTGTCGGTTAAGAGGGGGAAGGGAGATGGGTCCAATTGGAAAGGGATTGGTGCAAACCAATTCATCCATCTTCTCTTCTCCTAAACATTCCCTTTAAGCACACCCCACCCAAGGGAAAGCTGCTTTTAAGCCCTATGGTCACCACTAAAAATATCTATACACAATGCAACTGAAGTTTTTCCACTTATATCTGACCCCTCCCCCCTAATCCCCATTACAGGAAACCCAGAGCTTCCTTTAAGTCTACAATCCCACTCATATCGCTAAAATATATACTCTGCGAGAGTTAACAGACCCAATTACCAACCATATGTACAATTTCCCCACTTAACAAAATCTCAAAAAGCTACCATCTAAACGCCTACAATTGAAACACTACCACCAAACACTGTATCCCGATCTTTCTCTATCTCTCCCTTCTGCTTTTGAGCAGGTAGCACATACAGACCCCCCACAAAGACATCTGATATCAACACTATATGGTATTCTGGCAACTCCACCCCAAAGACCCCTGGTCATACACTTGGTAAGAAAGAGAAATCAGCAGAGAAAATTGGGCAGATATATGGAGCACAGCAGCAAAATCATCTATTTGTACAACATATAAAGAAAATCTTTATAAAATATTATTTAAATGGTATTAAACGCCTGATTTCAGCTATACAGCTGGCCCACAACTTTTTTGGCAAACATCTCTCGTCTGATCCCCTTCACTGGATATTAGGTATCCCTTTTCCTAGATTGTCTAGATCAGAGGCACGTTTCTGCACGCACTTGAGTGTGGCGACTCGATGCCTTATCACCTTAAACTGGAAGCGTATTAATGCCCCAACAGAGGGAGATCTAGCAAGAATGGCAGCAATACGAACCATGGAATACCTTACTGCACTAATCTTTGACAAAATGAACAAATTCTCCCAGACATGGGTCCGCTGGGACCAGTATATGTCCCCGTTCTGATTTAAATAAAAATGGAGACAATACCAGATGTTGACATATTGAATTGGAAAATTCATGTGCTGAAAACGGAAATTCTACACCTGGCCTCAAGCCAAATCTTTGATTATTATATTTTTTCTTTTTTGATATAATATATTTGATTAATAACCCACAGATCCCACTACCTGGGCCCGACAAGTGTATATAATGTGACAGAGCTATTCGGTCAATAGCCCCATCACCAGATAAACTGATTGACACTGTATTTTATATACCACTATATATGATGGACATGTTTAATTTTATTAATTGTTGATATCTCAATATTCTTACAGAGGGTATGTCAATATAACTCTAAAAATACTATAGGCACCATCCCTCTGCAACACTTTTTTTTTAAACCTTATTATATTTTGTGTTAAAATGTTTATTTGCAAAAAGGAAAAATTAATAAAAATCCAAGTATAAAAAAAAAAAAAAAAAAGGGGGAAGGGGGATCCTGAGACTGAGCAAAACTGGATTGAAGGCAACACACACACCTCAGAGGGCTACATACTTTAAATTTAAAGATTGAGATGAGCAAAGTAATTTTTTCATTATAGTTGCCCTTTAATTTGCCTTTAAGTTGCCCTGTAAGTTGCCCTGTAAGTTGCCCTGTAAGTTGCCCTGTAAGTGTGCATTTAGCATCCTTTTTAGTGTGTTTAACATGTAAGAAAAATTCACCTAATCAATTTCCGGACAACATGCTTTCTGCTATGATTTACAAATTATTTGTACTTCTCCCATACATGCTACAAAATTTAATATAGTATTCTATACAATCATAAAGCCTTGGCGAATACCCACAGGGTTTCTGCAAACCAATTTGTTTGAAGGTATTTTTTGCGGCTCTATAAATCTTCCTGAATGTGTCCAAAGCTTAAGTATATAGGAGAAGCAGTCACCAACATCATTTGCTTTCCTTTCTCTGCTTTTACCTGGAAATGTTAAACAATTACAGTCAGGGCCGCCTCTATAATGAGGCAAGGTGAAGCATATTACAGAGCAGCACCTTGTAGGGAGGCAGCAGTTTTGATGCCAGAAAAAAAAAAATCTGGCGTGTGCCTGAGGGCACATGATTTTTCCATGTGCCTGGGGCCCAGATGCCACCCCTCCAAAATGCAGTTTGTAAAAAAACACACTTTTTTTGGGAGGTACTGTCACTTTAGCAAGGGAAGCAGTGACTTTCATTGCACAACAGAATGCAGTTACAACTCCTCCCCCTCCATTCTGACTGGCAATTCATTTGATCAAAATAAATGTTTGTCAGCCTTGCAGATCAAAAATCAATGTTGGGCATCTAATACCATTCACTGTAGGCATCATTTACCAGTCATTGTGGGCATTATTTACCAGTCATGTGTATAAAGCCCCTCCCACTTCTGGACGAGCCACACCCCACTTCTGGACAGCATCACCCACTTTCAATTATAAAACCACACCCCTTCTGGTGGCACGATATGGGGGGGCAGCACTTGGATATTTTTCAGGTGCCAAAAAGTCTAGAGACGGCCCTGATTACAGGTATTGTGTCACTGTAAATTCTAAAACCTAAAATTAAAAATACAGCAAAACAAGTCTTCAGTGTGTTAACTCGTACAAAAAAATGGTTGCCCTATTCAACTAACCACACATTTTTTTCCAATCTGCAGACAATTTATAGAAATGGTTTTAGTCTATTATTATCAGCATAATTTCCCTTAAAGGCAACAGACTGGCAAAGAGCAGTAAGCAATTGCACAAACAGCTCACTGCTCCTCCTCTCTCCTTGGGATGGATACAGTAGAATAAAAATGTTTGGATGGGGGTTTGTGTGTGATATTTTTTATTTGTAAAATAATCCAGTCTTTAAAAGCAGACAAATTCATTGATCAATTTAGCAATGTATCACATATTTAACCAAACGTACAAGAAATTGAATTAAAACATGTTTAGCGTAAAACTTTACAAAAAACAAAAAATATGGTGGAGGATTCTTGCTCTAAAAGCTTTTTTCACATAAGTTTAAAATATTAAATAGAATTTTTACTACATATTTTTCATAATGAATGCATCCTAGTGTAGAAGAATGATTACAAAAGTTTAGTCACCCAGGGTCCTATAGCTCCTACTGAACTACAGAATAGATTAAAAAGCTGGAAACACGAAAATCTTTAACTCCTTTTCATTTTCCACCAGCTGATGACTCTCAAGAACAATAATTTTACAGTGTACAAAAGTGTCTGCAAGCAATCGCCTTTTCCAACAATCAGTCATTCCTTCCACAAAAAAAAGTAATCTTTGCAGTTTATTTCCTAGCCAATATATATAGCAAAAAATCAAACAAAACAAATCTGTGGGTATGGGGATTTAAATGTGTAACCCGTGGATTTATTTTTCTAAAAATAGAGCATTAGTCCCCCAACCCACCAGAGCTAACACACAAGCAGGGTTATTTAATAAAAGTTCTTATCATTTAAAATGGTGCTAATTTTGCCCAAACCAATCAGATTTTAGCTTTCAAATGTTAAATAAGTTCTGATTGGTTGGTGCAAAATTAACACCATTTTAAACGATAAGAACTTTTATTGAATCTCCCTGAAAGTGTGTACATTTTGTTGATATGAACAGAATTAAAGAAAATTAAAAGACCGTAAAAGAAGCAGACTATCTAGTATTGCCGCAATTCATGCTGGCTGAAAAATAAACTGCAGGGTACACATGAGCAGTGTGGCTCTGTGGTGACATTCGCTCTACCTTCTGGTCGCCACTGTTGGGTAATTAGGCATGACGTCACTTCACGCCTTAACTGACAGCTGCGACCAGGAAGTAGATCCTCTGTCAGCTGCAGAACAGAGGAGTGGCGAGGGACCATGTAAGATAAGACATATTAGGGGCATCTTTAGTTTAGTTTTTCTTCAAGTCTAACAGCATTAGGACTACAGGTAGACACTTACCTCATGTTCCGGTGAAAGATGTTCCATATCAGTACGCAAACACCTGAGACCAGGCAGAAAGTGATTCACCATTAATTCTTCTGAGATAACTGTACAGAACTAGTTAAGAATTTTCTTTGATTAAGTTTGCAGCAGCTCAGTTTTAAGCAAATAAACAGAAAAGTAAAATTTCTACTGTATTTCTAAATGGATCACAAAGACTGGAATGGAAGCGCTGTGCCGTAAGAGAGAATTTTGTTTTGTACATATGCATATGTTACAATCACATATTTTGGCATTCAAAGTCTGTTTATCTTTTCTTTTAACGGTTTCCTTTTTTAGTTTTTAACTTGTAAAGCAAAATTATATAAAATAAAATTTTACAACTTGTTAACTAACAAATTCTTGTCTGTTATTCTGTTGCTGCATGAGGGAGAGGGGGGAAGGGAAGAGGGGGACGTAGGGTAAAGTTAGGGGTGATTCTCATTGTATAATATACAATAATATACCTGTTGGTATAGAGCCACTAGATGGAATAATATTGCATTACTGATTATGCAGATATTTATTTTATACATTTAAGTGCAATGATGATTATACATGATGTTTTTTATAAATATCAGTTAGATTTGGATACTTTGTAGGATTCAAAAGTAGCTTTAAAGGAGAACTGCAGTCTCCACACAAGTTGAGTTTAAATGAAAGGCCAATTTTCTACCCTTAAAACGAGCCATCAACCACCTCTCTACGTGCTCCACAGCCCAAGATATAAAGAATTGACTGACCAGAAAGTTAATGGGTGGGAGGCTGACATGTGACATTCTTAAGGCTTCTCCTGCACAGTGCCACCGGCCTCAGACTCTCTCAGTGAAGAGAAAAACTACTGGGAACTGCCGGCTTTCCTTCCTGACTCGCGGCTGCATCTGGAATTAAGGTAAGTTTTCTCTTGACTCGAGTATAAGCCAAGGCAAGGTTTTTAGGTCGATTTTTAAACCTAAAAACCTCGGCTTATACTCGAGTATATATGGTACTTTGCTATATTTTTGGATTTCTTGGATTTTGGGATGGAAGCGATATGTGTGGATGTAATGAAAAGGAGGCAGTAATTAGCATAGGCTGCCAGTTTATATTGTGAAGTACCAATTGTAAGTCCCATGATGTCTGGGTTATTGCGTATTGCATTGATGAAGTGTTCCATTGTGAGTACATATAGTAGTGGGGAGAGATGGCAGCCCTGACGCGTTCCATTTTTTATTCAAAATGGTATAGAGAGAGCTCCATTTGTTCTTACTCTGGCTGAGTTTTGTGTACATAATGCCATAATTTTTGGGAGGATTGATTGTCTTAATCCAATTTGTGAGAGAGTTAGTTTTAGAAAGGACCAGTCCACCCTATCAAATGCCTTTTTGATGTCTAATGATATAAGGCTGGGATGGGATACGTTTCTTCTGGGCATATGCTAGGAATGTAACTGTTTTGATAGTGTTATCCCTGGCTTCTCTGTTTAGTACGAAGCCTGATTGGTCTGTGTGTATCCACTCCAGGATGTGTTCCTTAAGTCTAGTAGCCAGGATATTTGCATATATTTTAAGGTCTATGTTAATAAGCGATATTGGGCGGTAGTTATTGCATTGGGTATGGTCCTTTCCAGCTTTAGGTAGCACTACTATTTGAGCTTATAGTGCTTGTGGGGGAAATGGTGTGTCGGGGGATATGGCATATTGTCTTTTTGGAATGTTTTTCAAAATAAGGTGGAGAACCCGTCAGGGCCAAGGCTTTTGCCTGTAGCTAAAGATGTTATTGTTACAAGTACATTAGCCACACTTAGGCTGAGGCCACACTGCAACGCACAGGAATTGCGATCGTTATCGCACGAGATTGTGTGTGTTTTCCGTTTGCACGCTTTTTTTGCCGTTTTGCATTATGGAAATGGATGCATTAACGCAAAAATGGTGAACGCATGCGTTACCAAAACCCGAATGCACGCGCAATCGCATAGGAAATCGCGAGAATTTTCGCATTCCCACGATTTCCAGTTTAGCAAAAAAAAGCGTCCGCAAGCGCACGAAAAATGCGCTAGTGTGGCCTTACCCTTACTGCGGGGAGCTTCCAAACAAACCGATGTCCTGATCCACTTCTTGCCTGCGTGCCTCCACATCCAAAATATATGATCCAATCCACGGGCAATACAATGTGCATACAAGTCTCTGAGGAAGCGGAAGTCTCCGCGAAACGCCCCAGGCCACGCCCCTCTTTTCTTCCCCTCTATGTGATCAGCCCGATGTACATAGAGTGTGTTTTGCCTTGGTTTTTTCAGTCATGGAATAAAAGCTAGGTTTTACCTATAACTGTCGTTCCCTGTCTGGATTTGAGCTTCCGTCCTACTTGTATACACAAAGATGTTATTGTTGTTTGTAGTTCAGATAGATGAAAGGGCGATTATAGTTGCTACCAGGTCTGCTTTTTTTTTTTTTAGCGGCACATGGATTCTACGTGTGTATGAACAAATGTTCCGGGAATGCACTAGTACAATCTACATGCTTGACATTGAAAGGGTTAATGATTTTCTACTCTCTTCTACTTGAAGAAAGCCTCCAATAAAAACCGAGCACTTGTAAGGATCAATTTAAAGAAAAATTCTCACGTCACAAGAGCATGACCACCCCCAACTATAATTTCCCCCACTACTGGCCCCAGAAAACTGTCCACCAGGAGCCTGTCCACCAGAGAATTGTTTCCGCCTCTGAGATGTCCTCTCAGAGGTTTTTGGCTTGCTCAAAGCAGCCCTTCACTCCCTCCCCGCCCTCCCTCTCCCACTCGTTTTGCTCTCCCTCCCCCTAGTGTAAATCCCCTTATAGATATAGCAGGGCTAGTTCCCCCAGCCCCGCAATATTATCTTTTCCAGAGACTCCCCCGAACTCTACTTACCTTCCCTCTCTCCTCCGGCGTTCTGATCTGCTGGCAGCCGCGTCCGTGATTGGCTGCCTCACAGCCAATCACAGCCGCGGCTGCCAGTCCGGCCCCCTGCTTGCAGTTCTAAGCAAGCAGAAGGCCGGGCAGTGCAGCCTCTGGGAAAGATAATATAGCGATTGGGGCTGGGGGAACTAGCCCTACTATATATTAAAAAATTGAAAAAGGGGTGGACATGCCCTTTAACTTCTCATGTTTTTGGGTTTTTTTTTTTTTTGAAGATTTATAATTTTGAACTGCCTTTTCCCTTAATTTAAAATAAATTATGTTGGTGAAGATGTGTAAGTTCCAAAAATATATTATTTGAGGGGTCGTTTACAATTTTTTTTTCAGGCTTGACAACTTATTTGCACTTGCCCTTACAGATAATCCTTAAAGTTGAGCTTTGTGTTCTTTGAGGCTTTTTGCTGGACAAAGCTAAGTGTACAACTATGCATGTGGTATATGATTTGATTCATTTGGGCAGATGGGAGATGGATATTTAGTATATTTCTTACTTACCATGTTGGTTTTGCAAGATTTTTAATTCTGAATAGACTCTTTGTTCCCCTTTACTTGGCCCCAGAGATAGAAACTAATTAAAGGGCATCTATAGTGAAAAAAAACACATTGCCCCTTTGCAAAGTTAAATTCATGTGCTGCCTTAATCCTATCTTTGTCAGTGACTCTGTTTAACCATGGTGTCAGATCTCTGTGCAGCACTCCCCCCTTCCCTCTGTTACCTCCTCCATGTCTCAACTCCAGCTAACTGACAAGCTTATCATGTGCAGTAGGAGTTAAAAGTTCAACATCCTGAAAAACACATCTACACACAGTGGCCAATAGAAAGCAAGCTGTCCTGGAGACAGGAAGAAGGAGAACAGTACAGTTTACGATCTCTCACTTTGTGACCCATCATCAAATCAGTGAAAGCTATTAAGAAGGGGGGTCAAGTGCAGCCTTATATCTACCATCAAAGCTACCTCTCTGCCCCTGCTAATGCTCTTATCTCTATGTTTATTACAGAGCAGGGACGGGGGATCACGTCTCACATGGATTTGATTGACAGTCCAAGTAGGAGTAGAGGAATGCAATCACGTATTCTTCTAACTGGTGTATTTCTGGAAAGAGAGGGAATCTGAAAAAAGTGAAGACACTCTGGAGGATGAGGGGAATTACAGAACACATGGAAAGAAAGGGAAAAAAGTTCATTTTCCAACTATAGATGCCCTTTAAGGAACACAGCCAGCAGCCATGCAGGGACAGAGAAATAAGCTTTACTTTTATAGAATGGATAGTTTCTACATGTAGTGTTTCAGGGGGATGGGCTGGGTGATTGACAGTTCTTTACTGACTAGCTATGCCACGCCCTCTTTAAAAAGTAAAACTCCCAGAGCTAAAAGAACAAGGGATAGGAAGGTCAGAAAAGAAAAAAAAAGCAGATTTAAGATTGGTGGTAATTAATCCTAATTACTGTGTGATTAGTTAAAAAATGATTTGCCCCAGTTTACATGTCCTTTAAAATGAAAATAACAATCTTTAATGTGAGGATAACAACATTACTACTCAATAGCAAATTTACTGTCTATTATAAAACAGAATGTTTTACTTAAGGAAAATAGACATTATACTACAGGATAAGACACATAAGTCAAGAAGGAAACAAATCACAGATTCCAATAAAACTGTGGGAAGTAGAAATTGTGTGACAAACATCTAGTGCATTTTGCCAGATTTGGCTAGAACAAAGATTTTGAAAGTTATAAAGTGATGACCAAAACACACAACTAGATGGTGTCAAAAAAGAGGAACATGACGGGAGGGAAGAGGTGTTAATCATTAACACTTCTCTTTTACTAACACAAAACTTTTGACAAAAGGACATTTCTTGTGCAATTGTTTAAGCTAATTTTAAACTGTGGGCTCGGAAAGTTTTGTTCCTGGTAGACTATTGTAATATATTGTCCTATGTATTGAGTCTTTTTTCCAGTACCCATGTTGCTGGGAATAAATAGGAATTGCTTCATTATAGCAGTACACAAACCATATCAAAATGAAGAAACAACAGTAAATTACAAACAAGGCATGAGACTCCAGTAAAAGCTTTATACCGTATACACTCAAACACAAGATAAAGATCCAAATTAAAATACCGTATATACTCGAGTATGAACCGAGTTTTTAAAGCTGTAAAATCAGCCTGAAAACTTAAACTCGGTTTAAACTCGAGTCAGTGCTTACCTTACCAATCTGGAAGCCGTGCGCTCGTTCCCTGTACTGGCGCGCCGGCTGTCATCACTGCCCGGCGCCGAATAGCTACGTCAGCCGGCGTGCCAGTACAGACAGTACAGGGAATGAGTGTGCGGCTGCCGGATCGCTTAAGTAATCTTTGGTTGGAGCACACATACTGCACAACAGGGACAAGCCCCAGGAACCAGACAGGAACTGGATGTACACAGAGGAGAGCCCACAGAAGGTACCCACTGAACTGGGTGGGAGGGTGAGGGTGTAGATGTTTGGAAACTACAACTCCCAGCTAATAAAGCATGCTGGGATTTGTAGTTTCCAAACATCTGAAGTGCCAAGGATTACGAATGTAGTTGTCTTTTAAATGAACAGCAGAATTCTCATACAGTAATAGCCATATCCAGTATGGTATTACTGTATGGGAATTCTGCTGTCTATTTAAAGGGCAACTAAAGCTTTAAAACAATACTGAATTAGAGGCAGTATTGGTCACATTTTCTGCCCTCGGTTTATACTCGAGTCAATCACTTTTTTTCAGGTTTAATTGGGTACCTTGGTTTATACTCGGGTTGGTTTATACTCGAGTATATATGGTATCAAAAGTCAGAGACATACTCCTTTCTTTAAAACCTGCAACTTCTTTCTGCATCAACCTAAATTTAGAGTTTAGCAGAATCAAATAGGGGTAAAAATAAACACAAACACAATATCAATTATGTTAATGGCACAGGATACATATACAGCTTGTGCTTTATCTTTCTGATAGTAAAGACACAGTATATGCAAATACTTTGCTAAATATCTAATTATTTAAATTTATATACGAGTCAAGCAACACTTTTTTAATGTGAAATACACCATCTTTAATAGCACAGACTACAGCGGGAAAATAAGTATTCCATGCTACACATAGAATGACATCAAAACAAATAAGTCCATAAATTAAGTTATATGTAGTAATGTAGAATGACATAGGGAATAAGTACTGAGCACGCTTACACATCCAGAAGCTTAGAAATACAGCTATAAGCAATGCCATCTGTATGTTTTGTAACAATAAGCTTGCAAAGGTCTTAATGGACATCTCCACCCTCATAATAACATTTTTAGTAAGAATGTTAATATATACTACCTTGTCCTCTGGAGTATGCCTGCTATGCTCCTAATTGCCTAATGGAGTTAGTGAGTGTTAAAGGCTATATCTGTTCTTCAGAGATTTAGTGGGCTGGTTATGAGCTTGAGCATGTTCAGAGGAGCAGTAGCAAGTTTAGCAGAGGCTGCATGGCTCACCCACACATAAGTACTGATATTAACACCAACTATCAGCTGGCATTAAATAATTGTGCGCACAGCCTCTACCTTCGGAAACTTGGACACAGCACAGTATTCCAACATGATAAAGACCCCAAACACACATTCAAGATAATCACTGAATGCCAAAGCTAATCTAAACCCTATTTAGCATCTGTGTGGCTTCAGCAAACTAAAGGGGGAGGAATGCAAGATCTCGAATGTCTACCAGCTCTGTGATGTCGCCATGGAGGAGTGAAAAGAATTCTAGTGGCAATCTGTGAATCTCTAGTGAACTCCATGCCCAAGAGAGTTAAGGCAGTGATGAAAAATGCTGGGAGTTGTAGTTTTCAAACATCTGGAGATCTACTGGTTGCCCATCATTGCCCCCAAAAATATTTCTTTGTAGAAAAAAATATTTTTTTAAAGCCAGATCTTATAGGTATGTTTTGTACATTCAGACTAATCATTCACTAGTAACATGTAGTCAAATTTTTGTGTAAAGGTAGAAAGGATACAACAACAGGAAAGAGCGCTGTATGCTTCAAACAAATAAGTGGCAATATCCAGTCTCTTGGAATCGACAGATTGCTGATTGTTAACCAGTGCAAGCTTGTGCAAATGAGGAAGAACAACTAAACCAAAATACAAACGGTACATAGTAAGTATTATTGGAGATTCAATATTCAATATTATTCTGTCCAACAAAAAGTATGTGTACTGGTCTTAATAATAATGCAAAATACAACTTATAAAATATTATGAAAGCTTTCATGCAATTAAAATTTAAATAGAACATGAACACAAAAACCTGATGATTGACAAAAAAGAAAAAGTGACTAGTTGATAGTGGAAAAAAAGGAAAAATGAGGCTGTACAAATTAAATTAAAAGTGGAATCCTGCCCCCTTAGCTAAACTTATTGGGTCATATTGGAATATGGTGGGAACATAGGCTGCTTTCATTCCCCCCCCCCACACACACACTTTTTTTTAGAACTTTAGCTGGTCACATCTCTGTGCGAAATCAATTTTGCAGTCAATTTTTGATATATTTTAGCTGCAACATTTAGGTTTGCTAACACTTCAGTTCTCCATTGACATTTAATATATCATTAAAATATTGTCAATTGCCTGCCCCCAATTCCAACAGATATATTCAACATATTTTTAGATGTATTACTAACCAGATATTTAACAATATTTATTGCCCCTATTCTGGCACAGGAAACTGGTCCCCCCCTCTATGCAGTTAATCCAGGCTGTGACTGTTGACATCACAAACAATTATTGACGGTTAATCCCCCTACTGCCTTCTCTGCACATGCTCAAGTTCCATAAATCTTACAGAGCAAGGTGAGGATGTGGCAATCTTTGCCAGAATAGGGGCTACAAATTCATGTAATAAAGTGCTAAAAATAGTAGATGTGGTAAAGGGCAAATAAAGGACCATTTTTTTTCTTTTATTTAAGGGTGGGCATGCACTTTAAAGAGCTCCTTTATCTGAATAACATTAAGGCCTATTTATTGGGTGATATTTCAAATCCTCGTATAATTGGCCATTCAATGACTGAACATATTAAAGGGCCACTAAACCCAAAAATTACTATTCCATTCTATTTAGAATTGTACAATACATTTCTCAATAAATGGCTCAACTGACAACTGATTTGCATGAAGGGTCAATCGGGTCTACCAATGGATACCTTCAGATCTGTAATGTGTTGGGGGGAAGACAGATTTAAGCTTGATTGTTGCGTTTTGTTGCAACTATAGTGGCAAAATAAACTTTAAAACCTGGAAAGGGTTTTTAAGTCTATTTAAATAGTTGCCCTTTAATCTTTGTTGCAGCTTCAAGCTTAAGCTTTAATCGAAAAGAGGTTTAGAAAGATTTGTTTTCTGGTCACAGACTGATTCTCTCTGTTTCTGATGCTCTCTTTTTGTTGTTTGTGTGTTGTATTAACCAAAGTAAGTGCATGGCTAATTTATTTAAGGTTAAAACATTTCTGAAGCTCTCAAACATGCTGGCAAAGCTAAAAAAGGAATAAACACTGTAATGTTCAAATAACTGATCTTAAAGGGTAACTGTGGTCTCCATACAAGTGGCCTTTATTAAAAAGAGCACATTTCTAGCTATAAAATGACTCCAGGATCCTGTTTCTAGCTGCAATCTATGCAAACTTATAGCAGTATAAAGGCTGGTTTTTCCATCAAGCACTGTGATTTGTGACATCACCAGCACCATTACTCTGCCCCGCTGCACTAAAGGGCTGTATGAAAAGTCCGGGCATGCTCAGTTGAAAGGACTTTAAATGAAGTGCTGACATCCTGTTGACCCCTCCCTTCCAGAGCTAGACTGCAAGCAAGGTGTGGGAGAAAGTAGCAATATGCTGAAGGGAAGGGCAGAGGGGGAGAGAGGAGGACAAGTGGTGCTGAGATTCTTTACAAGTAAGTTACTGAACTCTGCCTGTTCTCTAAGTTTGCTAATTGTTATTTATTTTTGTACCTAAAGTTCATATCTCTTCCCCTGCTTAGGTGAGATCATAATCACTGAAGACAGAGTCAGTGTAGCAGCAGCTGTAGTGAGACCTTCACAAACACAGTAAAACTGCTTGTTATCCTGATACATTTCATTTGCTTTAGTCTATATATTTCATAGATTGCACTGTATGTCTTGTTTGGTATAGTCTGTATTACTAGATTATATATACTGAATTAGTGTTCCATTTGAGTCACTGGTTTTGTATGCATATAAGATTTTTTTTTTGGGGGGGGGGGGCTGTTTTATAGTGTGTTATGCTCATATTGCTGGGTTAATGGTTTATGGATTGTGTTTAGCACTACAGCATTTGTTGCAGTACCATTGTTGCACATGGTACTTACAGTGTGGGTGAGGGAGTGTGTGACAGTACTGCATGGGAGCTTTGGATTGTGTGGGTGTGTGCCTTTGAGTGACAGATGAGGTGTAGCAGCTCCTACAAATCACAGCACATTCAAATGCTTATATATCTGGGACTATGAAGAATTTAAAGAAACTAAAGGTACCCTGGTGGTTGGGATGACTTATAGGCTACATTAGAAGGAATTTAAAAAAAACTATTTTCTCACTATAATTGCCCTTTAATTCTAGCCTTACATCCTACCTAACTGGTAATCAGCGTATGGTATGATTTTTTATTTGCACTGCACAAGTCTCACACCTTCACTTATACCCATTCCTTTGTATCTGTATGTTACCCTCCTAACTAGATTGTAAGCTCTATGGGGAAGGGGCCGCCTTTTCTCTTGTGGCAAGACTCTAGCACATACAGTTATATTTATATAAATTATATATTTATGTATTTGCCCCCCTTGTACGACTTTTTTGTATTTTGATATTGCACAGCACTGCGTCCAATATACCATTTAGAAATGCACACTGTTATTAAATGCTTAAGCATTTGAATATAGTGTGCATTTCTCAATGTTATATTGATCAGCTATATGATTATAGTCCTAGGGTAGAGGACTGTGGAGATTTGCACCTATTGGATTCTCTGGCAAGCTGCTGCTTGGTGTGCCTAGGCATACACAATTTATGTGACTGGTACAGCACTGTGTCCCCAAGTAGCTGTTTATAAATAAACTATACATACATTCTTTTTTTGTGAAAGGCATGTGTATGGACACCCCGTTAATGTCTTCATCAGTGTTCAATTTAAAATGGAAAATCATTTAATTGTTTAACTCACATTCATCTCTGAATCTAGGTTCCGTGTTGGGGCCAACTCTCCCAAAAGTTCTTATTATCTCGGTCTGCAGTGAATGCTGATCTTGATATTGTGGGTCTTCCAAGAATGAAGCCAACTGCATTTTAACCCTCTCCAGTAACTGTAAAACAACAGTGATAACAAAAGCAAATGAACACACAATCAGGAACGATGTAATAAAAGTTCTATTAAAAATAGTGCTAATTTTACCCCAACCAATCAGATGTTAGTTTTCAAATGCAAGCTAACATCCGATTGGTTGGGACAAAATTAGCACCATTTTTAACGATAAGCAGGGAGATTCACCCAGAGGCACAAGCGCTCTGGACAAATCTCCCGTTGAGGATTTACTGGAGGCTGTGTGACTCAGGGTGAATCTCACTCACACGTAAGTATTAAACGCCAGCTATATTAAATTCTCTTTCTGAAACCAATTAAAAGTTTCCTTGTCTGCATGTTTGGGATCATGCTAAAATATCCTCTTCAGTATCCAGATAGATGGCAGAAGATTCTTCAGAATGTCTAGGTACATTTTTCCACCCAACCTTCCTTCAAATATATGAAGTCCGACAGTACCATATGCTAAAAAAACAGACCCACACCATGATGTTCCCACCTTCCAATTTCACTGTTGGTATAGTGTTTTTGGGGTGATGTGCAAAACAATTTCTTCTCCATAGTATGTACAATGACATTCAAAGAGTTCAATTTTGGTCTCATCTAAACAGTTTATATTCTCCCAGTAGATATCATTTGCTTGTCCAAATGTAATGCAGCAAATCGTAAATGGGATTCAAGGGAGCAGTGGAGTCTTGCACGATTATTATTTTTACTTCTCTGTCAGAACTCTTGCCAGGAGCACCTGGTTATGACTGGTCTATGATGAAATTATGTTCTTTCCACTTACGGTTTATGGGCCTCCAGTGCCCACTGGAACATTCAGAAGCTTATAAAAAAAAAAAAAAGTCTGTATCTCTTGTCATCCGTATGTTTTGCAACAATAAGCTTGTGATGGTCTTGAGAGAGCTCTTTTACCCATTATGAGATGTGATATCTTGACATCTGTATAGGCCACCAATTAGAACTAAACAAGTTGATATAAAATTGCACTGATAGGGGGCAGGATTGCTTTCTAAATACCATGTGATTTTAGCTGTTTTTTTCCGGCTTCCTATGCCTCTTTGCACCTCCTCTTCTTCATGTGCCCAATACTCAATTTAGAGACTTAATTATTTTGATTTCTTTGTATATGTGGATTACTTGGGTTGTTACAGACATCTGGTGAATACTTCATGTGAACAGCACCATTTGAAATTTATTTACTGAGAAAAATATTGACATATCCAATACTTATTTTCCCCGCTGTATGTACAGTAACAACCATTCTGATTCTCTAGTTTAAGGTAATTGTCATACATTGGTCAATTTAACTTCATTGACATTTACAGATTTACATTATGTAAAAAATATAAAGCAAAGAGGAGAACACTGTATAATCCAATACAAAGAACACTTACCTCTCTCTGTGTGACCGTTTCCATAATGGTTCCAAATGCTGGTATAGTGGCAATTCTCACAGAGCTAGAAAAGAGAATGTAACAAGGCAGTGGAAAAAAATAAATCAACAGGTTCAAAACACAAAATTATATGTGGAAAGCAATGTGTATAGTTGTTCAATGATGTAGTAAGTTAAAGAGTTAAATGGATTTTCTTCTTATAAAATTTCAAAAGGAAATTCTTAGCAGTGAGAACAAAGAACAGAAAAGTCAAGTTATAGTTAGTACAACTCACAATTCTGGGTCACTGGACAAGGTAACAAGTGCTGGAGCAACTCGCTTGTCAACTAAGGTTTCACTCATGCCTCGGAGAATCAGCTGTAACCAGTCAACATGCAATAAAAAACTATTTGGTAAGCTAGTTAAAGAATGCAGTTAGCCGTGACTGTGGATGGGCAGATCCTCTCTTACTTATGATATTATAATAAATTATGAAAGTTTTAGTATTTTGTAAATTGAGAAAGTTTTAGTATTTTGTAAATTGAGAAAAATAGTGTCAAGAAAGTAAAGTATCATACTTCTTGTAAAATACACTCCATCAGTTTGATAGATTTTCAATATTTTTATGGTAATATATTAAAACTAACAATAGCCATTGAGCAAGTTGTAAGTTATTATCAGATATTCTCACTAAAAGCCGCATCTAGACATTCTAGTGCAAAAACTTAAAAGGATGGTTAAATGCTCTGTGTGATGTATCTGAAAGAAGAAGCCAAGTACTTTTCTGGTGTACTGGATAAATAGGAAAAAAGAACAGCTCACAGAATTTAAATGATTGCTTGTAAAACACTGATGGGTATGTCTTACAATAAGTAGGATTATGATTAAAGACACCTTGAAAACTTACATTTCTGGATCACTGGAGAGAGTAATGAGAGCAGGGACAACTCTTTGAGCTACCAGAGTCTCATTCACCCCCTTCACCAACAGCTGATTTGTCGAAGCAAAGGAGAGCCATGGTATGGAGCACAAGAGGGAGCAGAAAGAAAGCAAGAGAAGGGGAAAACACAAAATGCAACATTAGAAGCTAGCCAACTAATTTGATGCTAAAAATAAATGTAGACGGAAAGAAGAAAACAAACTAGCCTGGCGTTTTAATAGATTTTATTTTCTAAAATATAAAAGCAAGCATTTACCACATTTAAGCATCTTTTATCGCAGCAAAGGAAAATTCAATCAATGTAACAATGGGTCTATAAGTACCACTATAAATAGTTCATGTCTAATTGTCAGTAATAGGGTCAAAATATATCACTCGATGCTACAGGTAACTTTCAACAATTTTAGGCATTTTTAAATACCAATTTTACCTACAGTAAGAAAACACAATATGCTTAATCATGGTATTCTGATGCCTAGGGCATAAACACAACCACCATGAAAAAGCTGAGGTCATGGCCATGGTGGACCCAGAGTTGGAAGGGGCCTGGCCATTCTCTCATTTCTGTTTGTCCGAGCCCTCTTGCCAACCCATGATGGCCCTGGGCAAAATGAAATAAGGCATTTGCCTCCATAGGAATCTAATCCTAGCTTTTATTATTTAAAGTTCAAGAAAGAAGCATCTACTCCAATCTTTTCAAGAAAACCATTTTTTAACTCCATCCCAATTGTTGTAGGGTTGAATATTGCTGATGAAATGGCATTTTAAAAATGGCATAACCAGTAGTGAAATTTATCCAGCTGTTATTTTCATCAACTCTTCTTACATTGAGTCCCCTACCCCACCCCCACATTTTTCCAGATAAATACATTTATTTTTCTGTTTAAGAAATACAAGTACATCCAAACAGAAATTCTGCTAAATAAAAGGAGCTGAACCAGTTTGTCGCTTCATTTAACGTAAAGGTTTGCAGCAGCAGATAAAAAAACAAATTTAAAGTTTTCTTTAATAGTGTCTATAAGTTTATCAGTTTTTAAATTTAGCATGGAAATTTCTTTAAAAATGTTTAGAATTTGGCAGCCATGCAAATGAAATACACAAAATATACATAGAAAATTAATAAAACAATTTTACTGGAAGGAAAAGAAAGATCTGCGATTACTGTACAACATATCTTCCAGCTTGGTATCTAAACCATGGTGTTAAATTTTACCAAATATACAGGGAGATGTAATAAAAGTTTTTATAGTTAAAAATGGTGCTAATTTTGCCCCAACCAATCAGATCTTATTTAACATTGGAAAGCTAGCATTTGATTGGTTGCGGCAAAATTAGAACCATTTTTAACAATAAGAACTTTTATTGAATAACACTGTTTGTTTACCCCTTTTTTCTATTTTTGTTTTTAAATTTGATCTTCGCTTTGTTTTAAGCAAGATTTAGCACAGCCATTTTAAACAAATTGTTTATTTCCCCACCTGATGTGGACATGTGCCACTGCACAAATATATTGCACTTAAACAATGATCTCATAGTGATCAAGCCCCTCTTTTGCAGCAGAAACAATTTCCTATACAACCAGTGATCTCCACCATAAGAGTTAAAGATGATGTCATGAGTCAGCACAGCTTGCAGAGAAGCATGGCTTAGGCAAGTAAAATGTAAATAGAGATGTTAAGGTCACACTTGTGTGAGAAATCGGCTCCACTACACATGGTAGTTGTTTATTAAACAAAAAACGAAGAACTACAACGGATTAATTTAATTACTACGAATGGCTTGGTTACCTTTGACAGCAGCATATCCTAAATTATTCTCTTTTCTTGAATAGTAAAATAATACGAGACCTAACATTTTCTCAATGAAATGATATTGGAAGGAAGGAATAATCAAAGTGATTTTTACAGTGTAATTGTCGATTAATAGTGAATCAGAAAAAATAAAGTCATCATGAATGATTTCTAAGCATATAGCAGGCTACAAAGAGATTAATATGTAAAGAGCATTTCTCTCAAATGATCCAATAACAGAGGCTTTCTGCTCCATCACACAGTGCACAACCAATAAAAGGCAAGCAATATAAACAAGATAATATTTAGAATTACTAACCTCAAACATTCTAGCAGCAGTACATCTAACAAGAGCTGATGTATGAACAACCCCATACCAGAGCACAGTCAAGAGAAGCTCATGATATGCTGGATTAGTCCTACAAATTAAATATGAAAGAATTCCAAATGGGTACATAATATGGATTACAAATATTCAGCTTTCAGGCAAAGAAATAAATATTTGTATAACTGTATTTATAATCCACCCCCTTAATGGTGGATTATAACACCCAACTAAAACACAGTATTATTATAATACGTAGTAGTGCACTGATCATAACTAGGAAGTTCCTAACTTCAATTTAGTCACTGAGTCTATCCCTTTTACTCACCCCACACAGAGTAGTGGACCCACCCTGATCATTTTGTGCCCATTGCTGCTCTCCCTTCTCTGCATCAGCCATGGTTTTGCTCTAGAGTATCCCTTGCAGATTATGTAAGAACGCTCAGGGGAATGGAGTGTAGTACGTGTGTTTGCAGGATGCTGGTGGTCCATTCTTTGTGAAGATAAAGATAGAGATGTGTAGTGGAAGCAGTATGGGCCCCCTCTGGGGTTGCAGGCACCCAACCTCTGAGGCTTGTCATGTTGGTGCTTGCTTTTAATTGAGGATTAAAGGGGTGGATTATATTGGATTTTATTAGAAGCCACCTTGTAGTTCCGGAACCTTTATATTATGAAAGCACTCGGCCTGCGAGTGGTTACGGAACTCCTCTGCGACTTCAAATATCCTTATAATTTACAGAAGGGGTACATTATTCACTATATAAACATTCATTAATATTTTAAGCAACCAAAATTATACTATTTTACAAAATGTGAAAACAGTGATATGATAAACACAGAAAGAAATGGCATGGCTAAAAAAAGCCAGGTATCCAATGCAACTAGAAATATAGCCTCTAAATAATTTTAGTCTTGTTTTTAGTCCCGTCTCTATGAGACGGACTACCTAAATATAGATTTGCTCATAAAGCTATCAAACTGGCTCATGAAAACAAAAATAAATTTGTCTATTTGTAATTTATACAAAAATGTTTTGATCTCTACTAAAAAAGCAATACTATACTCGATCATAAGACATGCCTTAAAGAAGAACTAAACTTAAATTTTTTAAAACCTAATGAGAAAGCTTTTCTCCCCAGAACACCTATACATGTAAGATTCTTCTCTAGTAATTTGTTTTTAGTACATGTAAGTAATAGATTCTGTAAATAAGGTTTCTATGTTGTTGCCAGTACAACCCACAGCCCATGAAGTCATCAAAAGAGCCACGCCCCCTGACCCCAGTATTCACTGTCTCTATGCATAAGAGTATTTCTATACAGATGTCTATACACCAATATGGAATCCCTGATAAGACTGAAAGCAGCTTTTTACCCTGCAATTTATTTACCAGTCAGTGTGAGTTGCTGGAAAATAAACTGCAGGGTAACAAGCAGCTTTCAAAGTCTTATCAGGGATTCCATATTCCATTTTTTTATTATTCTTTTCCTAGCAAAAGATAAAGCTTCCAAATGTAGCTGGATTCTCCGCTTATTCAGTGTTGGCTCACAAGGTAAGGCACTGGGTTTAAAAAAATACACCGTTCAGAAGGTCAATACCCCCATGTTCAGTGGTGGCTCACCTTTTAAGACGCCAGGTTTAGACACATACAGTTCAGAAGGTCATGAGTTTGAACCCCCAAACTTACCTTTATTTTTTTGTTTCCATTATGTTCCTAGTACAATATTCTACATGTACCAATGGTTTATATAGTGTCTCTCTTAGTCTCGGAGGTAAGAGCTCTGCTTTAAGCAAGACAGAGTAAATGTACAAGTTGCAGGTTCTATTCCCTCAGGCTTACTTTTATTTTTGCTGAAATGTAAGTATTCCGTTTCTTACTTCGATGCTATCTATGAGAAACACTGCAAAGATTACTTTTCCTTTTGTATGAAAAGTAAAGGATTATATCATTGTTAGGACAGGAGCCTTGAATGTGTTTGAAAACAAAAAACTGAAATCCTGTTCTGTGTTAGGGAGAGGGAGGATCTCTGTGCTGTAATGTGATTGGCTGTCAGCTTCTAGGAAGCAATGCTGCAACTTCCTTGTTTTGATCTGTTGAGCTCTACAGAGCATGTGCCTGTATGCAGACACTTAGGTGGGGGTTTACTCACCTAGTACTCGCAGGTTATTTTCATAAATCACCCAATGGCCACAGCAAAGGGAGAGATGAGACACAGCTTGTTGTATGTTTGTGAATGTGTTCTGTCTATTGGGACAATGTTGTCTGTAGACTTTAGTTCCCCATTAACATGCCTTGTCATTAAACTTACCCCAGCTCAACAAAAGAAGCTTTTAAACTGTCTAACGGAGCATGTGACAATGACAACATTGTCATTACATCTTCAAGGAACCCAACTAATAGCTTACGATCTTCTTCCTATGGGAAGAAAATAATTTACAACAAAAATTCAATGAAGTAATGTTTTTCTTTGCTACGACTACAATAACCAATTCAGTTTCTTGCTTTAACTCTGGCAATGGAAAAAATGCAACCTTCTTAAATAAAATATATATGGGGGAGATGCAATACTATGTAGCGCAAAAACAAACAGTACGGGGTATTACATCGAACGCTTGTGCCATTAATATAAAATGGTACAAGCCCTTGTAAAATGGAGTAAACTCCATTTTACCCCATGGCGCCAAATATTGCATCTCCCCCATAAAATCTAATAAACCAAACATTTACAGTTAAAGATTTAAAGGGTATCTCCACCCTGTAATTTTTTTTTAATATATTGTAGGGCACCCCTGCCCACCCTCTACCGCCATGTTAGATTAGTAAAAAAAAAAAGCATCACAAATCTACTTACGCTCCCTTTATTCCTGCGGCTGTCTTCTCTGGCCCTCTCTTTGCCAGAGCTTGCAAACAGGGGTCTGACTGGCAGGCGTGTCATTGCCGTGCCTCCCAGCCAATCACAGGCACGGCTGCTGGCAATGCAGATTGAAACGAACAATGTAAGTATGTTTCTGATGCTTTTTCTTTTTTTTTTACTAACTTACTAACTTGGCGGTTGGAGGTGGGCAGGGGGTGCCCTACACTGCAGAAAATACATTTATAGCTAGAGGGTGAGGCAGCCATGGAGGGATCCAGAGGGTGAGAAAGTGCTCCCCTCCACATGTAACAGTACCTCCCGGTGGACAAGGAGGAGGCAGAAACCTTTTTGTAAGAAGACAGCTCCTACTCTTCAGTTTCCTGGACTTTGAATAAGCACTGCAGGAGCAGAGGAGTAAGGTATGGATTTACACAGTGAGGCTAGTAGTGGGTCAAATTTTAGTTTTTGGGAGGACTAGCAATAGCAGTTTCACCCCAGCCTTCTGGGATTCAGAATAAAAGGTTTATCAAGAACTCGTTTATCAGGGCACACACTATCCACAATTTCCACTGGATCTTCAATAAGCACCCGAAACGTTAACACGTGCGCTTCCGTGCACGCGTTGTTGTGTGGCCTCACCCTTACTTTACAAAGTAGCTAATTGGAGAGCTCCTCTCTTTCCACCTATGTAAATTATATTGAGCATGTCTATGAGCTACAAATAAAATATTTTAGGCCACAGTGAAATCACTTGCAGGATATGTGGTCTACTATGTAAGATAGAAAATGCACATCCTGTTATAACTAAGCATGTTTGTTGGTTAGTAAATATTGTGCATCATTACTGCTGAACATATAAAATTATTAAATTAGCATTAGATCTCACTTTTATTTATTTATGTCATGATCTGAAATGCACCATTTTTTTATCTATTCAAAAATTATCATGTAGATTAAATATTTTTCTAGAGAGAATATCTGAAATATGGAAAAGGCAGAATCACAGTTTTCTTGTGGAATTATATGGAAACATTATACAGAAACTTTTAGAAAGATTAATTCAGCTCTGCAGTGAATGGTGAATATTTCTTGTAGAAATCTCCAGTATTTTACCTAAGGCTACGTTTACACTAGAAACAGAACAAAATCGACAGTCCATTTTTTGCCCGTTTTGGTCTGGTTTTAGGCTTAGTTTTTGCTATATTTTTAATCAAAATGCGTCCGTTTCCAGACAGAAATGCATGCAGCAGTATTTTTTTATTTTAACGGACCAGGTCAGACTGCTCTGTTAAAAAAAACAGACTGCAAAGCGCATAACTAGTGTGAACGTAGCCTTATAGGTCAAATAAACATTTTATTGAGTTATGACTTTGAAGTCAGATTACTAAATGTTTACCTGATTATAACATGTAAGGACTCCAGTTGCATATATTGGGACAGTGGCTTTTGTAAGAACCCCATTTCCAGCTGTAGAATCTTAAGGAAAAATATTTTTAACTTGTATAAATTTTGTTTAGCAAATACAGACCGTCACTATACAAAAATGGAATCATGCCAACAAACAGCTTTCTTGAAGGGAAAATATAACCGAAGTTTGAGGGTGTTTCTTTTTTTAGATTATTTTCCCTTCTACAGGAAAAACGTGATGGCAGTGAATAATAGTTCTCCATACGTTATACACATAAGTGTTTCAGTTCTTTTTGTTCTACCCTTCTTGCCTCATACAGAACGCAAAAAGGCAGCTGGTTAACTGTAGCCTTTTAAAATTGCCATACAGGACAAGAAAAGCACCTTACAAACTTGGGGTTTAGTCACACAAACTGGTCTTCTCTGATCAGCAAGGTCTGGAGGCAGTATTTAAAGATGGTAATTATTGTACTTCTTTGCTACAAACATATTTCAGACTACTTTTATTTTACTCAAAACATAAAAATTAAAATTAAAATAATAAAGGGGAAGTAAAATCTTCCAGTAATTAAATTTGAGTTAAGATGCAAAAATTTGCAACAACCTATCAGAAGATACAGGATACCCTTTTACTGGTGAACTACAGTTAAAAAAAATAATTTGATGACATCTACAGTAATTGGTTGTTGCAGAATAAGAGCAAGGGCAATATTCTGCAACTCTTATCAAATAAGGCCCTAGGTCTTTACCCCTGGGAATATGCACAGCTGATCATTAGTGAATGTACACTGAAAAGACATCATTGGTCCTCCCATCATTGAATAGTGAGCCAGGGAGATGCATCACAAAATGTGTCTTCTCATAGGCTGGCCTGTGTGCCCTGTAAAGGGAGAGGGCTAGACTGGACAAGAGCTCTTTATTCTCTTTAAGTTGGCGGATAATTTCCAGCTGTAGTCCCATAGCTGAGCATTTTACGTGCTCACTGAGTTCATTAGATAGGAAGACGTTACTTCTTTAAAAACTGTGACTGTACAGTTCCCTTAGTTTTCTAACACACTCTTTCAAACAACTGAATCACAGCAGCTATAGATGTCACTTACCTATGTTTTCCTCAGACAGTCTCAGGATTTCTTGGAACTGAGGCTTTACCTAAGAAGGATTTTGTTTATAAAGTTATTGTTTAAATGTTCTAGAAAAGTGTCCATCAACAAACAAGTTTGAGGTGGTTTGTAAATACAAAAATACAACTACAGTAGTTTTTCTATTATCCATTAACTTTCTAGGTTATTTTATTGCATTCCTTGTTCACCATTATATAAACTATACTTAAAGGGTAAGTCCAGCAAAAAAGTAAGTATGTTTCTAGATGATTTACTGAAGAACAGGAGGTAAATGCACTCTCTCTTACCTCCTGTTCTTCAGTAAATCTTCCAGGAGAGGAGGGAGACACCTACCAACAGACCTGCTCCAGCGCCGAAATCCCAGACGCCCCCGACGCGTCCTCTCTTCTTCGCACTGTGTGCGCATGCGCGCACAGTGCAAAAAACTGGAGATGCGTCGAAGATTTTGGCGCTGGAGCGGGTCCGCGGGTAAGTGTCTCCCTCCTCTCCTGGAAAATTTACTTGAATGGGAGGTAAGAGATAGTGCATTTACCGCCTGTTCTTCAGTAAATCATTTAGAAACATACTTACTTTTTTGCTGGACATACCCTTTAACATTTCGAGGTTAAAAAGCATATTGAAAGAAACTTACCGCACACCTATGCTTGTAAGTCCTCAGGCTGCTGTTTTAAGAAGCAATGTACCACTTCCACGGCAATATAGTACTTCCAAAACAAAGAATTCCAGGGACGCACATCATCTGGTGAAGTAAACCTTTTTATTGAGATATTGCCCACTCTCAAACAACGTTTCGGGTGTTCGTCAGGTGTGTCCCCTCTTTAACCCCACACTTCCTATTTAAGCCCTAGGCTCATGGGTAACTGTCCTCCCATTAACCCATTGCATAGCTTAAAAACAACCAATAATTCACAATGTATAACAACATAAGGTGCTCGTCATAAAAATGCCAATGCAAAGTGTGAATACATAGCGCTATAAAGTGCATTTATCTTAAAGTGCTATATCATATGTGATATAAGTGCAATATAAAAACCACAAAATATCCACATCAATATTCCCATATTTCATATGATCCACAGTAACAACACCATAATGATACAATAATAACTTACCCCTGTAGTGGATTTCTATGGGAGGAACTGTAAGATTATAGACTTATAATCTTACAGTTCCAGGAGGAGAAGGAAACTAGAAGCCACAAAGGTTACATAAAGAGGATGTTATAACTTGATATTATAGTATTATGTATATGTTTTTGGCTTTTTATCATCTAAATGGAGGGAATTTTACATTCAGACATTGGAACTAACATTTGCGGACACTGTTGGATGTTTTAAAGATCTAAACCAAAGATAATGCACCCCCAACTGTAAATCAAAGGGATATTAGAAGTCACCTTGGAGTTCCGTGCCCTGTATAAAAGGTACTCGGCCTGCGGCCTCGTACTTTTATATGGTCACGGAACTCCTCGGTGCCCTCTAATATCCTTATAATTTACAGTTGGGGGTGCATTATCTTTGGTTTAGATCTTTAAAACATCCAACAGTGTCCGCAAATGTTAGTTCCAATGTCTGAATGTAAAATTCCCTCCATTTAGATGATAAAAAGCCAAAAACATATACATAATACTATAATATCAAGTTATAACATCCTCTTTATGTAACTTGTGCAGAATCTAAAACATATACATAATGCAATATTAAATATAATATTGTCGATTAACCTGTTGCAGAAAGTTACATCCTCTTGAGTTGGGGTAGTGAGAGGAATAGATAAGCTAAATTACTACCTACTAAAAGAGTAAAAAGATAATGAAAGATGCGATTATGTATGGTTCCTCTAATTAAGTCCCTTTGGATCACCTATATTAAGTTTATCAATCCAGAATGTCTCCTGTTGGAGGAGTATTCCCTTATAGTCACCTCTTCTTAAAGGGGAACTGTGGTCTCCAAATGAATGAGTTTAAATGAAAGGCCAGTGTCCTACCTTTAAAACAAGCCATCAACCACCTGTCTACGTGCTCCACAGCCCAAGATATTAAGAAATTTTTGACTAGAAAGTTAATGGGTGGGAGGCTGACATGCGACATTTCTAAGGCTGCTCCTACACCTCGCCGGCGGTGAGCACAATCTCCGACTTCAGTGACAGGACAGGAGACAGGAAGTCCCTCCCCCTCCCTGCTGTGTGAAGTGAAGATCCTCACAGTGAAGGAAAGGGAATCTTTAGCTCTCACTATGTGAAAAGACTTCTCACTCTGTCTCAGGCTGTTTTCACACAGTTTTTTGTAGGCTGGGGGTCCGAGTATCCCATGGCACCCACGAGTGGGCGGGGCCACAGCACCCAAGTGGGCAGGCCACATGGGGTCTGCAAATGGAGGGGCCATGGGGTCCATGAGTGGGAGGGACCAGGGGGCCTGCAAGAGGGTGGCTGCAAGGGGAGGAGGAGACACAGGGCAGATTGATTGTCATCCACTGACAGTTTCACAGCAGGAATCAGGAAGTGCAGGGGACCTGGAGATGCCGCTGCCATATCACACATAAAAATGTAAATATTTTCAAAACTATGCAAAATAAACAAAGACAAATTGCAAAAATTCTCAGGAGAGCAATTTTTGTCAATTTACCTTAAGCCACAGTTCCCCTTTAAGTCCCTTTGGAGTGACCGTATTAAGTTTATCAATCCAGAATGTCTCCCTTTGGAGAAGCATTCTCTTATAGTAACCTCTTACATTTTTTGCCAGTCTCTGAAACTAGCCAACTTAGTTGTTACATTGTGGCCATTCTCATTAAAATGCTTTGCGATTGGAGTCACATGTAATACTTATTTTCTGTTCCATAATTCTTTCCTTAACCTGTCTGCAGGTCTTCCCCACATATGCAAGGCCACAGGGGCATTTAATCATGTATATTACTCCCTCTGATAGACATGTAGCAAAATTATCAATAGGTACTTTTTGACCCGAGAGGAGAGGATTCACCACTGGGCCTTTTATGATCGCTGTACACACTCCAAAACTTACACATGGAAATGTCCCTATCTTTGGATTACCATAAAATATATCTTTACCATTTTTCGCTTTATGTAGGTCAGCATGGACGATATGGTCGCTTAGATTTGTCAAATGTCTCATTTTTTAAAATATCCCGGTGTTTCTGTATAATGTGTTTACCACTGTAAGAGTTAGTATTGAATTTGGAGACAAATGGCTACGCCTGTTTTGCTCCCCTTTTTCATGGATTCATTCAGTGTTTCCAATTTATAAATTAGGGACACTGAATGAAACCTTTAAAGGGGAACTGTGGTCCAAAAATGACTTAAGGTAAATTGACAGGAATTGCTCTCCTGAGAATTTTTGCAATTTTTGTCATTATTTTGCATAGTTTTGAAGATATTTACATTTGTGTGTGTGATATGGCAGCAGCATCAAAAGGTCCCCTGCACTTCCTGCTCTGAAACCATGTCAGTGGATGACAGTCAATCTGCCCTGTGTCTCCTCCTCCCCTTGCAGCCCCTCTCCTCTTGCAAGCCCCCTAGTCCCTCCAAATCATGGACCCCATGGCCCCTCCCACTCACGGGTGCCTTGGTCCCGCCCACTCACAGGTGCTGTGGGACACTCAAACTTCCCCCCCCCCCCACAGAAAGCTTGTGAAAACAGCCTTTTCAGGCAGAGTGAGAACATAAGTGAGAGAGTAGAGCTAAAGAGTCCCTTACCTTCACTGTGAGGATCTTCACTTCACACAGCAGGGAGGGGGGAGGGACTTCCTGTCTCCTGTCACTGATGTCTAAGGCTGTGCTCGCCGGCGGCGAGGTGGAGGAGCAGCCTTAGGAATGTCACATGTCAGCCTCCCACCCATTAACTTTCGGGTCAGTAATTTCTTTATATCTTGGGCTGTGGAGCACATAGACAGGTGGTTGATGGCTCGTTTTAAAGGCAGGAAACTGGCCTTTCATTTAAACTTAACTTGTTTGGAGACCACAGTTCCCGTTTAATGAAAGATGTGATTATATATGGTTCCTCTAATTATCTTTTTACTCTTTTAGTAGGTAGTAATTTCTATTTCTCTCACTAACCCAACTCAAGAGAGAACTCTTTCTGTAACAGGTTAATCAACAATGTAATATTATATTTAATATTACATTATATATATGTTTTAGATTCTGCACTAGTTAAAGGACATGTAAACAAAGGCAAATCATTTTTAACTAATTACACAGTAATAAGGATTAAATTACCACCAATCTTAAATCTGCTTTTTTTTTCTCTGCTTTTTTTTTTCCCTGACCTTTCTATCCCTTGTTCATCATTAACCTCAGAAAAGGTAATAAGCATTGTCTGTTTCTTTGTGCTCTTTATGTGCAGATAAACAAAATTCTGCTGCTGGCTGTGTGACTTAAGTCCCAATGTAGCACTGTACCTAAAGAAATCAATTATAAAATCCACCCCCCCCCCCCCACACACACCTTCAAACGCCTACAGCTAAAATAAAATCTTACTTGATTCAAGCAGTGATTACATCTCCCAGTGCTGCTTACCTTCCCATAGAAAAGCAGTTTTACTTTCACTATAAGACAAAATCACTGGGTGAATTCTATTGGCTGAAGTGAGGCACAGATCATCTCCACTGCACATAATCCACACTCCATTTGTGCATCAGTTTTGAGAGGGGGTGGACACATAGAGAGGAGACATGCATACTAACTAGGAGTGAGCTGAAAAGGACATGAGGAGATCTAGTGACAGGGAGCACTGAGAGCAAAAAAGGGATCAAGTTCCTGACAGCACTAAAATTATAGAAAAAGATAAAGGCAAGTCGTTTTTTTTCAGTTTAGTGTCCCTTTAAGTGAAGGGGATGTTTAAACTTTATGTTCATAGTAATATATTGATATAATATAGATATATGTAGATGCCCCTAAACAGGACCTTTTAATTAATATCTCCAAACATCCCAAATTCAGTTTGAGTATTATTATTGTATTATTGCATCATTAAGGTGTTGTTACTGTTGTATCTTATTGAATATGGTAATATTGATGTGGATATGTCATAGTTTTTATATTGCACACACAGACGACCAGCAGTATAACTGCTAATGGCAACTTTATTACATGTGCTCACATGACATGTTTCGACCTACAAGTGCTCTTTCTCAAGTATTAGCACATTTTTATGACAAGCACCTTATGTTGTCACACATTGGGAGTTACTGGAAGTTTTTTACCTATGCAATGGGTTATTTGGAAGGAGATTTACCCATGAGCCTAGGGCTTAAATATGACATGAGGGGGTAGGGAGGGAACACACCTGAACACCCGAAATGTTGTGAGAAAGTGGGAAATATCACAATAAAACAGTTTACTTCACCAGATGGTGTGCGTCCATGGAATTCTTTGTCTTGCAAGATGAAAAGCAGCCTCCCCTTTATAACAGGCATAATGCTAAAATTTAAATTATGTGATCACTAATACTTTTACCTAAAACAAGTGCCATTTACTTGTTTAGTGCAGACCTTTTTTTTAAACAGTACCATTAGAGTAGGCCTTTTTAAATCCATTCCTACAAAATAGGAAATTCACTATTATGTATTCCAACAATCATTTCTTTCCCTACATATTCAATATATAATCCTCTCCCATTCTAAAAACATATTAGCATTCTTTTCTTAGTAATTAGGATGTTGTAGAGCCGTCATCTGTATATAACTATCTTGTATAAAATGATTTACCTTGGTGTTTGTAAATATTTTCCCGAATGTCCTGCATAGCCTCCAAAAGAATCTGGAAAACTCATGAACACAAGCATTTGATGCAACATTTATGCGGCCAACTATTTCTATAAGCTGTGGCAGCCTGAAAAATTATAAGAGAAGAAAGCAAAATTGTTTTACCTCATAGCTGTTAAAATAAGATGAATGCAACTTACTGCAAAAAAAAAAATAAAAATAATATTAAACAACTCTGGCTTGTTTTCCATAAAAATCTATGAGAATCACATGGCTGTCACCTACCTCAAACTTTCAGTGGTTGAATTGGGTAAACAGAGTCCTGTAAATAAGCAAATCCTGTCAGGTACAACAGGATCCACAAATCATTCATGACCGACAATTTCTATTGGTCTAGTATAGGGATCAATAGTAATAGTCTGTCATGGACAACCCAAACAATCTTCCTATACAAAGTATATTGAGGTAATATCGGGAATGTGTTCAGGGGTTTTGCAGACGACAGAACGTCTGTTAAAAATCTTTACTGTGTGTACCCAGCCTAGGAATCATAGATTTAATTTAAATAAACATTTTAGTGCAGTGGTTCTCAAACTTTTTCAGACCATGGCACACTTGTTAATACACATTTTAATTCAACATTGATAACATATTTTTGTGCACTTAACAGTGTATATTGCATTCAAATCAGTGTAGTGTAAAGTTACACTACATTGACGGTGTTGAAATGTTATTATATATGTAACAAAAGTAACAGTTACAGTTAACATTACTTATCAAACCTTGTAATTTTTATCACTTAACTTGATTAAAAGGGCATCCCTAAACCAGACCCCCTAAACACAATGTTGAAAAAAAAAACTAAATCAGCCCCTAAATGTACTTGCCAACCTTTGTTCCATTGGCCATGGCCTCTTTCGCTGCTTCCATGCACGGCACAGCAGAAGGGGCCAGACCAGCAGCCATGTCTGTGATTGGCTGAAACGGCATACCTTTCTGTGCAGCCTGAATACTTAAAGATCCCTTCTTTACAGAAGTTTGTTTAATGCTGTTACTTCTCTCCGTTTTTTTTCGTTTTCCCTAGCAGTCTTGGCTGATCTATGAGTGAGCAGGACAACAATCGAATAACCCACCGACATCAAGAGAATTCAAGGGTACAGGGTACAGCTTTTGTTCTCCCAGGGCTATGTTTTTGTCCAGCTGCTTCTTCAAGCATCTAGATCAGTCCAGACCAGAGTATCAAATGAGGGGAGACTTTCAGGAATGATTTTAAAAGGTAAAATTTCTTTATACTCAAGTATATACTGTAAACTAAAAATGGACATTCGTATCTAAAAATTTTTTTTTTATTATCCTCAAACTTTATGTAATATTGTTTAGTACATTTCAGAAAAAACTTACAGCTGATTCACAACCCAAAGCAAGCTTTCCCAGCCAGTTGTACCCTCATATTCCAGCTGGTAATCATAAAGTTGAAGCAGGACAGACAGCTGCTCACGACTTCCAATGATGGTGGCCACATCCTGAAGAGGCGACAGAGGCCTAGGAAATCTCGTTACTACGAAGAGTTTCAACAGACAAATTAGCCACTGGCATTTCTCAGGCTGATTGTAAGACAAATAGTGCAACAGTTTAATGGGTTAAAGTCAATAGATGGTTCACTCAGGAGGTCAGCTTCAAGAATATGTCTAAATTCCTATAAAGCTTTTAAGGCCTACATTCCTATAAATGCCACACACAATCATTTATTATAATCCGGTCAGCAAGGGACTTTCTGTGAAGTGATCAATCATCAGAAGGGTAAAAAAGTTTAAGTGGGAATAAAAAGCAGTTAAACGAAAATCAACTTAATTTTCTATTTCAATGAAGAAAAGTTATTAAATTTAGTAACAATGACATTCCTAAGAAATACAGCTGCTACCAAATTAGATGATACACATTCGTATTCATAGAGAGACATGTGGAAAATAATTTGCCAGTACATATGACCTAGAAGTTTGACAACATGTATATAATTTTACTTGTTTAGAATACTTTCCCTAAATACAGGAAACAGGACAAGAGGAAAGTAAAGTAAAGCTTCCTTCATTTTTTTAGGAGAGCTACCCATTTTCTAACAGAGTTGATTAACTGGGCTCCTGTGCTTAGATGAGCTTTTGTAATGTATCTTTCAAGGGGTAGACTTAAGCAGTGAAGTGCACATGTTTTTTTTCTTTCATGATCTTTTATGTTACAGATCATTGATTTTTGCAACAGGTTGCAAAGCGAAAAAAAGGTACTTGCCAGTGTCTCAAAGGGAGTAGATGATTATTTACTATTATGTGCCCGAATGCATAAATGCCCACTTTGATCCAATCTTATGCTGAATAAAAGGAGCCAAGACGAGACAAATTTGGGTTATTTCAAAGTGGCTTCTCAGGAGGGATGTTGCAAATAACAAGACAGGCCACCAGGAGTGCAGAAAGTAAAATGCCCAATCTTAATTAATATATAATAAAATATATTAAAACGTTCCAAACATCGGTACTCATGGGGTAAGCCCTTTCCAACGTGTTTCTTGTAATAACATCTTCTATGTAATATCACTTCCTCAGTCCCTGTTGTGGTCTACCTGCAGCTGGATCACAGTTCGTATGACATTATTGATGTTAAATTCCCAGGCATAAATCCTTTTTGATCAATGCATATAAGGTTCAAAATTACCATTTGCAAACTGCAAACTTATTGTTAGAAAGTTTATTGCTCCTAAAAACAGGGTCAAGACTGATCACTGTGTGACAAGCCCTAAACAAATTTTGAGCCTTTTTGCTTTTTGAAAATGATCTACCAGTTTTGAGATACCTAACATATCGGCAATATAATCAAGAAAGGACATATATTTTAAAAAACTTAGTAATAACTAAAATTAACATTCTTTTTTTATTTCCAGAAAGACAACGCATCAGTACAATGTAAGTATGCCAGAATGATTTAAATTTTTTTCTAAAATCTGTTCAAAAATCTACTCACCATTGTAGTACTGATGGCACAAATGATCTGTGACACTTTGACAAGAAAGTCACAGATTATTTGTAAAATAAGCCTGTGTATGGCTAGCTTTAGAAAATTTAGGGCACAAAAGAAATAGCTGTGAAAAATGGGACTTGAAAATCATTTGAAAATCACATTAAATGTCCTTTAAGGCTGAGGCCACACTACAACGCACCAACCCCGCACGCGATTGCACGCTTTCTGTGCGTTAGCGCGCGTTATTTTCGCGTTTGCACTCGTGTTTTTGCTATCTTTAAAGCAAAAACACAAGCTGTTGCACGAAAAAATAGCTCGCCGCAATTTCCATGTTAGCGAAAAAGCGGGCGTGAACGCAAAATGCATACGCGAACGCACGAAAAACACGCTAGTGTGGCCTAGCCCTTAAAAAGAGTAACAGCCATTAGTAAAATCAGACATGTTAGCTCTTAAGAATAAAGTATTTAAGTTTGGGTCCAGTCACACTCAGCTTGCCAGTCACTTATAAGGTGCTACATCAGTCAGTCCTCTACCTAGGGATTGTATTAAGTAAATTGACTGAATGAACTCTTTAAATTAATACAAATTAATTTTCACTAAGTCTGCATATTGTACACTTTAGTATGAATTTTGTTCCACTTTTTTGAATTCAAATAAGCCACACCCCCATTAGGGGTAGGAGTGGACTATGGTCTAACTTGGTCTATTTAAGGGGATTAGGATTGTGTGTGTGTTACACCTGATGAAGGGGTAAATGTGATCTCTGAAAGTTGTGCTTGTGATTCACCAATAAACGGAAATCCATGGTGTGGACCTCAGTACTTTTCTTGCTTGTGCTAAAGCACTGAAGAATCCCAAATTGTTGCAAGCTTAAACCTACAGTAGATTTACGGTTAAATTATAGTGTGAGGCAACAGACATGGAAAAAAGAATGGAACAGACTTATTTTAAAAACCTGTTTTTGGGGGACAGTTTTTAAAGGGCATGTCCAGCAATAAAATTACATTTTATCTGTAGGTGCAGCACCCCCCAACCCCACTTTTGTTTTATCTACCTTCTCCTATGCTGCCCCTTAAGATACTTACAAGACCCAGTCCCTCGCCTTTCCTCTTCGTCGTCACTGCTATCAGTCTAATGCAGCCAGTGATGTCATGGACAATAGCTGACAGCACCGAACCAGGAAGTGCCTCACTGCTGCTGTGCTTGTTTGAAACCAGCTTGCAACAGCAGCAGGAGGTGGCACCCAGGCGGGGTGGACCCAGGTCTTGTAAGTATCTTCAGTGGCATCTTTGTGTAAGGTAAGAAAAATGAAAATGGAAATGGGGGGGGTGTCTGTGCCAATTGGTAAAATTTCATTTTATGGATGGACATGCCATTTAAAAAAATTTACATGCAATAATGCAAATGCAAACTATTATCTCAAGCAAATGTATTTTAAAATCTGTTTTGTTTGGTTTTTTTTACCCTTGTCAAAATTTCAATTAAAAAGATAAATAAATTATATGCTTTTAAAGTTATTTTCTAGGATCCAACACAAAAAAATAAATGGTGTATCTAAAAAAAAAAAGGATGTTACAATAGGATCACATGTTGAAACTGTTGAGTCAAAAGAAGAAAATTACAAGCTAGCATATCTATTTTAAGTCCTTGAATACAGACTGTACTAGTCAGTGAGGAAATAAAGCTGTAAAATACTTATAATACATTAAAATCTATGGCCACAAAAAAAAATTCTACCACTGTCAATATTTACAAGCAGAATCTACAAAGCACAGCTCATTCCTCCCACACACCAGCCAAGATCTGTAGTCTGTCTGTAGGGAATATTGACTGGTACTGCAGATATTTTTGCACAATGCAACCGGGCAAAAAATTCTACTTCTGAGTCATGTTATTTGTCAAAAAATGTTTTTAAAAATGAGGCGATGGGGAAATATTGCAAGATATTTCATCCTAATTGACTGAAATGTTGGCAGTTGATCAGGTCTAAATATTGTCCCATGTAACCAGCCTTAGAGAACTGTTATTTGGGACCACTGGTACATGACCAATCAAAACAATTTTCAGAAGATCCACATACAGAGACATTGCTCTGTATGCAGGGGGAGAACAAAACTAATCACTGCCTGAGAATTGTTCTTTTCCAGCCAACCGTGTGTGTAAAGCTGGGTACACACATTAACGATAAAGCCCCGATACCGTCGGATCCGACGGTATCGGGGCTTTATCGTTAATGTATGTACGCTCATTTCCTGAACGAGAACGCGGCCGCCGAACGATCGTGTCGGCCCAACGCTCGTTTGGGAAAGTCCGAAAGATTCCATCGGCCGCGCTAGACTCCCTATAGAGGAGTCTAGCGCGGCCGATGGAAACACACAGTCCCGAGCGTTCTCATAAGGGAGAACGCTCAGGACTGTGTGTATGCAGATCTTTGAAAGATGGCAGACAGGATCTTGCAGATCCTGTCTGTCATCTTTCAGAAATCTGTGATGTGTGTACCTAGCTTAAAAGGCTGAAGTTCCAGCAATAAAAGTTGGTGTTTGAGAATTCACAGCAGGGTAATGTTATAGGTGAATGGTTTGCCCTGGGGGCCACCAAACAACTGATAAAGAAAAGATAGGTCAAGAAAATAGCTGTCTTACCTTCTATCTGAGGCACTTCCCCTTGAAGTATGGCTTTACTTGTAAATTGTGCATTTTGCAAGACTGTGGCAAACAGCGAAGGGATTAAGGATTGCAATGCTGAGAGATACATATGTAGCTTGTGCTCATCTAACCCATGCTCCCCTTCCTGAGAAGTAGGTAATACAAAAAGTATAACAGTATATCTGATGGACCAGTATATCTTAATATAAGGCTAGATATATAAAAACACAAGCTGTGACCGATATAATACAACATTTCCCTATAAAGAACAAAAAAATACATATACTATGGTATGCACTAACTTTCAACTGTATGAAAAAGTTGTGTTCTTGTTTTTTTTAAAAAAGCTATACAAGTTTTACTGCCATCTACTCAGCTGACATGGGGGTAGTCTTTACACTGGCAATGGAGCAGAAAAATTAATTACAGGTGGCTATCAGAGGCAAAAATTTGTAGAATGAATCCTTAGTGTCTTTTCAGCAAATATTTAAATGGGACTTTTTCGTTACCAAAACAAACTTCCGATAATTTATGACCCTTTTATCTGTTGTATTCAGTTAGATCAACTGGACTTAAAGGGCAACTGTGGTCTCCAAACACGTTAGGGTTAGATGAAAGCCTGCAGTATTTTCTTTATAATGAGCGGACAAATCACATCTCTGGCTTCACCCTGTGAGAAATGATATCAAAGTGAATGTTCAAACTTCCTGCTTCCAGTAGGTTGAGTGACATCACCTTATCCTTGCAACCCCCTCCTGCCCCGGGGGAGAAGCATGCTCAGTAAAGACTTAATGCTGGGGAAATCAGGAAGTACCTGGGGGAAAAATTGACAGTTGAGATGGAGAGCTTATAATGCAGACAGAGGCTGGTCACATGGCTGAAAATAGGAAGAGTTCAAGCAGGAAGTAAAATTGCTGAACCTTTCCAGCAATTACTTATCACAAATTTTATCTAGAGATGTGATTTAGGTTTTATTTTGAAGGTACGATGGAAGCCTTTTTATATAATCCTTACTATTTTGGAAGAATTGGAGACCACAGTTACCCTTTAAGCTGGGTACACACAGTAACGATAAAGCACCGATACCATCGTATCGGTATTGTGTGTACCACTGAAAATTTCCATCGGCCGCACTAGACTGCATATAGACTGTGCGTATGCAGATTTTTGAAAGATGAGACAGGATCTTGCAGATCGTCGGTCATCTTTCAATGACCTGTAGTGTGTGTACCTAGCTTTAAAGTTAAGTTCTATAAGACGTTTCACTAGTCATCCGACTGGCTTTCTCAATTCAGAATGACTTGTACAAGAATCTGTTGGCAATTATGTACCCTGGAAAGTCCCAATCAGCATATCACAGCCAGGTGTTAGGGACCTTATGAATGCAAGGCGTAGTTGCATTGTGGCAAAGAGGTGTTAAGACCCTTTTGCACAATATTTTTAAAGTAATGAATGTGAAAGCAATGGCTGACTATAAACAGATGTGCTTTTCCAGAAGTCCACAGGGCTATAAAAAATCATTTGACTAATTTATTAGTTAAGGAGAACAAAAGGCATTTTTTTAATATGCTGCGATACTCCATGCTGCAGTAAAAGCTGCTCTTGCTGGATGATGTCACAGACATCACTAATATTACCCATAAGTAGATGAGTTGTACACATACATTGCTCCCCTTCACGTAACGCCAGATATCGCGCAACCTGCAAAGTAAATGTAAGTACCGACATACTTACATTTACTTTGCAGGTTGCGCGATATCTGCTGGCTACTCATTTCAAGCAGTAAAAGAGAAGTGATCGCGCAAGAGTTGAGCTGAAGTAAGTGCAGTGCCGAGAGGGAAGAAATGGGGGGGAGAGAAATTAGTGAAAAGATCAGTACACTGTGTGTGTGTGTGTCATGGCCAGTTTGTGTGTGTGTGTGGGGGGGGGGGGGAAGGTGTGTATGTGTAAGGCACGGGAACACAGAAATATTCAGGTACAAGTGGTCACAGAACTCTTCAGTAACATCTAATATCCTTATAATTTACAGAAGGGGTACATTATCTACTACTACAGTATATAATGAATATTTAATATATATTCATATATACAGTATATATATTCATATATACTGTATATATTCATATATATACACAGCATATAATGAATACCTACAAAATATTTCTTTTTTTGCTAGACTGCAGTTTGAAAAAAAGATGAGCAAATGACCTTAAAAACAGATTTTAGTACCCATATTACATTATAGTTCTGAAGCAGCACTATTAACATAAAAGAGACTGCATCAATCTAGATAAATAATTGAGGAAAATAAATTGACGTGTGTTTAGAATTCATTATGAAGTAAAAAGTCCTCCTAAACCAATGCACAGTATTAATAGGCTTGGTTGGGGGCTCATCCATCTCATTGAAGCTTAGCCCAACTTCCCACAGAGAAACTTTGGCAAAATATTTTAGGGTACCTTGATGTGGTTAGGAGGTCATAAACATGGTTTAACCAAATACCCTATTTTTGTAATGCATGCAATATTATTATTATGATGATAGATGTCAACATGGATTGCCTTTTTTTCAGTAATAATCGTTTGCACATATTTCTTTAACATGAATTTCGAGTATGTTGGATTTTAAATATACCTTTTATGTGAATATCAATGTTATAAAAGACAAGTACTAATATACTGTAATTGCTTCTTATAGTAAAAGATAACATAGGCAATGAAACTTTAGGAATTAGAACAACTGTGTTTAAAAGCAATGAGCACCAGTAATTTTAGAGATACCCAATATAATATCTCAAGATACAGAAAGCACATAAAAAATTAACAGCTTATAAATGTACCTTAAGCAGTTTTTCTATTTTACTGAGAAGTGTAGGGATTAGATGGGACTGCAGATTCCCTAGTTCCATGGTCCATGCAGAATAGGCTGGAAGAAACACTTGATGGGTGGCATTTACCACTCTTTCTGAAGGGTCACCAAGTGCTGTCAAAAGAAGCTCAAAACCCTGGGAAACAAGATAAATTACATTTTACGCTGGTGTTTTATATCAAGTAGGAAGTCATTGCACAGCAAAAAATATGGGGTAGCCAGAGCTCTATTATATAAACACTGTGTATGATACAATGCTGTACCTTTGACATATACATGCAGAACATCTAACTAATCTTCAAACCTTGACAAAATAATAAATAGTGAGTGTAATAACATGGTAAAGAGTCTGATTTCCATTTATTACATGAAATAAAAAAATGGTGCATCTCAATAAATTCTATAATCGCATTTTCTCTATATTTGTAAGCAAACCTTCTACAGGGATTGAAATAACATCTCAAAAGTCCAAGCTCGATCCCCCCTCAGTCTTGGATCTATCCAATGGGAAAAGCTCTTTTTGAGTATGTCTTCCCATTGGTTAGGCCCCAGGACAAAGGGGGCAGAGCAACACTGCAGGTGTCCTTAAATATTCATAACTTCATTACATATTTATACATTAAATGTTATACATTAAATGTTAAGGAACACACACCTGCTGGTATTTGTCTGGGTCATCAATGAAGCCCATAATAATTCCCAGGCTTTTGATCACAGCTTCCCGTACCATATCAGCTTTATCTTCCATCAACATTTGCTGCAGCATCGCAAGCACAAGGGAACTTCGTATCTCTTTCTAAAAGTTGAAAAATACATCCTGTGACAACTACATTACCAGAGAAATCTACCTACAACTGAAAACAGATAATTTATCAGGATAAATGTGAACTGTATGAGTCCATGAATTCAGTTATTTCCTGTGTTTAATACAAGCCACATATTCTAAAAATAAATAATTTAAAGAAATTCTACTGAAAGATGCTGCCATTTAAAAATGTAACATCAATCGAACAGCATCAAGATTATAAGAAAAGAATGTGTTACAAAAAATACTTGATCCTTTCAAAAAATTGTATATGTGAAAAGATGGGAGGAGTGTATATTGCAAAAACTTACTGGTAGGTAAGGAGCAAGATCTCCACATGACTCTGCAACAAGAAGTCTTCTTTCGGGGTATTTATGATTGATCTATCCAAAAAAAGTAATTCAATTGATAAATGAGTTTCAATATAAACATTTGTTGTTAAAAACAAAAATCAACTGGTTTCTTGGTGAAATTCAGAAATTTTTTTTTATCATAACTGTCACTGCTTACTAACGTACTAGCTTAAAATCACTGCAATCCAAAACCAGTAATACGTGCTTCTCACCAGTTTCAATAATGAATATGCATCTTTTGTTAAAATGTGATTAGCAAGTAGTGTATGGGTGTAGGACATTAATTGTAAACCACATTAAACTTTTCTGCAGATATCACATAGATGGAAAAACTTCAAAAAAGTGATTCTATACAGTAGCCTTCTATCTATATACTGCCATGGCATTTGTATATGACACAAAGATGAAAACTTTTCTGTATACAAGTGGCTGTGTCAAATTTGTTTTTTTTTTTTATATGGAATCGGATATACAGTAAGTCAAAAGGAGCAAAAGGGATACATGGTATGGTTTATATTACAAGTAAAGGAAAATGGAAATGTTACAAACCCACCCACCCCCACCTCCCCACACACAAAAAAAAAAAAAAAATATCAACGCTTCTTGGGTTTTAAGCAAAGCAATATAAATTCAAGACTGGCAACCAGTCAACAAAGCCATATAAAAGCAAATTAATTTAAGGAAGAAAAAAGTAAAAGACAAGTTTTTAGTGTGTAGTAAGGTGGAGATTTTATTTGAGTTGACAATCACCAAAAATCTTAATTTTTATTGAAGACGAGATAAACAGTGCAGCAACAAATTTGGCAAGTAAGCAGAAAAGAAGCACAAACACATGGCATGCATCTCAAGCAACCATGCTGTTGGGGAGATCTAGGAGGCAGAGAAACATTGTTCCGAGACCAATTCATGAAAATTATAGCACTGTTACAAAAATGTGCACGTGTAGATATAACTAAGTTGTATAATCCTTTTAATGCAAACTTTTGAGGAAGTCTGTATTTACTTTGGCATACTAATTTGATTGGGCAAACCATCAAAACATTCTGTTATCATATTACTGTAAATAAATAATTAATGGCAGGCAATGGATGCTGTTTGGTTTTCTATTTAATTAGTAGTAACATTTAAAGTATGTTCACCTGCTCCCAGCATTGTGGTAAAAGCTCAGCTTCAACTCGAGTTGGTCCAACGTGACGAGCAAATGCAACACATCCAGTTAAAATCATCTGTCTAAAGTAAAAGCAGTAAATTGACATCCAATTAAAATGAAGCATTGACAACACACTGTCAGAACAAAAATTATTTTATTTAACAAAACCTTATTCCTCTTATTTTTACACATTTTCACACATGGGTACATATATCCTTCTATAAATTTGCTTTTAAAGACATTAAATAAGGACTGAGAGCTGAAAATTACTAAAAGGGGCCTATACAAGTAACAACCCCAATTGAACGATATAATGATATTCTAATACTGTACAATATAATACAATAACCCCCCCCCCCCAATTCCATGTGCTTTCAATTGGACCAAAGCAAATTGCACAATACAAGGAATGTACGATCAGTATCGTTTAGTTGGGAAATAAAATTGTCACACAGGAGACAAATTCACAGTGCATTAGTCAAGTTTATCGGGGGTTCAGCCCCTCCAGTTAGAGATGGTCTAACTGTATGTATAATTTGTCATGTTCCAGGCAAAACACAAATGCAGGGGTAAAAAAGTGCATACTACAATGTTGCAGAGAGGAATACAAACTCCAGGAACTGCCATTAAAAGTGCCTCAATTGGAATATAAAATTTAAGACGCTGTTACTTTTTCCAAAACTAAATCTTATTATAAAGTCACACTGGTGCAAAATCATTAGAAAGAATTTAAAAGAGGTTTTTAGTGCATAGAATCTCTGTATATTCCCCCATTGTCTGCAAAATTCCCCTAAAAGATTTGATAAAAACTCCAGATGTGCATTAAGTGCAATAACCTTTTCAAAACTTAAGACTCGTACACATAAGAGTTTTACCGCTTAACAAAAGAGCGTCCGATTCCGCCAATAACAGCACATGTATCAGAGGACCGATGTGTCTGACCAAATAATCACACACATATGATTAACCCACACATTCATCGGCAACAAAGCGCATGTGTAAACAACACCTGAAAGCAAAAAACAAAAAACACCCCAAAACACTAACACAAGAACATTTTAATAAGCCATTTAAAAGGTTACTTTTTGGTATATCCAGCCTAAAAAAACCCTTTTTATATAAATGCACAGCAATTTATGCATAATTCCCACACACGCACCTGAAGGAATTTACCTGACCCAGTCCCTCGCCGCTCTGTGGTGATACATCCTGGTCGCAGCTGTCAATCAAGGCACAAGGTGACGTCATGCCCAATTATCTGACAGCCACGACCAGGATCGAAACAAGCTTGAAACAGGAGGCAGCACCCAGGTGGCAAGGGACCGGGTTAGGTAAGTCATTTCGGGGGCATCTTTGGGAATTAGGTATAATGCAAAACTGGGGTTTGGAGGGTTGCTGTGCATTAATATAAAAAGTTTTTTTTTAGGCTGGACATTCCCTTTAATGGAAGAAAAAAAAAACAAGAGACTAGGGCAGTAGGCACTTATGAGCAGCAGACATTAATAGAATCCAATGTCAAATCAAAGTAGGAGGATCACACCAAATCACTGTATCAGAATCTATTGTGCAAACAAGCCAGGGGATAGGGTATTTCTTACCCAAAATAAAAGCAAATTAATTTTATGTTTGTATGTAAAGTTCATCTCTGCTTATGTCCCTGTTTTGGATCTCAAACACTTATCCGATAATGTAGGGGTTAATGGTCACTGTTTTAGATCTCAAACTCCTGTGTGGTAATCTATAGGTCAATAAGTAATCTATTATTGATTCTACCGACTGTATCTGTGTCTATCAGTTTGAAATGTTTGAAAGAAAGTTGCAGTTTGGTCACTCGGCCTCTAAAAAGTTTACCATCACTGGTCTAGGAAATCAATTTATTTATTGCTTTACTGTTTGATAAAGATTCTTTCTGTCCATAACATAGGCATGCAATATACAGTAATTTATTAGGCTGTGTACACACCAGCCAATTTTTCCCATCTGACAGACTACGGATTGGAAACAAAATGGTAGCACTCCAAGGTGTAAAAATATGTAGCTTAGCTGTCCTTTTCAATGGAGGCTGTATGGAGTTGCTCTGGATGCCTTATTTTAAGGCCCTCATATATATATTATATATACACACTACTTAAAGGGTATGTCCACCCAAAATATAATTTTTTTATATAAGATTCCCCAAGGGCTCCCAGCCCCAACCGCAATGTTTATATCTTTAAAAAGCAGCCCAAACTCTACTTACCTCTCCTCTTTCCTCCGCCGTGCTCCCGGCCGGGACCAGCAGCCGCATCTGTGATTGGCTGAGCGGCAGCCAATCACGGACGCGGCTGCCGGCAGCTCACTTTGCCGGAGGAAAGAGGAGAGGTAAGTAAAGTTTGGGGAGCTTTTTAAAGATATAAACATAGCGGTTGGGGCTGGGAGCCCTTGGGGAATCTTACATATGGAGGAGAAATTAACGCAACGGGGAGGGAATCGGGAGAGGGAGGGGGGAGAAGGGCTGCAGTACGCATGGCAAAATTCTACCTGAGGCAAGGTAGGAGGAAGAGCCCTGCTAGCCTCCTGGTGGGCAGTTTTTGGCACTTTGGGGGGGGACTACAGGAGAACCCTATGGAGCTGGGATGTGAGGTAAGGATTAAACTACACTACATGGTGGGGCCAGTAGTTGGGGGGATTATAGTTTTGGGGGTGGACATGCCCTTTAAGGACAGTCACACCCTGAAGAAAGTTCTAGTCCATCAAGTTGATTTTATATAATTAGCTATGTTATAAGTCCAATATGTAAAGCTGATGGTCCCTTGTGGGTGGAAGTAGTTAGCTGCCAGTAAGGTGTCTCCAAAGTTTGACTCAAGCCTGTTTTTCTGCTTTCTCAGCTGAGAAAGTTATCCATGGCACATCCTTTTATGTGGACATCCAGGGTCATATAGTCCAGTTAATTATCCTCCATAGGTGTTTATTTTCTGGTCCTCTATTATGGCTCCTTTGAAGTTTCCAGTTGTTACAATAGTATCTGTTTGTCCATGTCTGGTGTTTCCTGTTCTCACAAAGACACTTAGCTGGCCATATTTGCCCTCCTGTAACTTGGGTTGTCCCCCTCCTCATATTAATGTTTCTAAAGATGAGTAGGTTCTCATTCATCCAGGTCATGGTATATCTGTTGTAAATGGACTTGAATTTTAGTTCTTAAAGAAACTTTCTCAATTGAGGCTCTCTCAATTCAGAATGACTTACAAGAATCTGTTGGAAATAAGTACCCTGGAAAGTCCCAAATAGCATATAACAGCAAGGTTATGGGGACATTCTGAATGCAAGATGTTGATTGCATTGTGGCTAAGAGATGTTGTCAAAACTGCCCAGGGTAAAGCTGGGTACACACAGTAACGATAAAGCCCCGATCCGTCAGATCCGACGGTATCGGCGCTTTATCGTTATGTGTGTACGCTCGTTTCCCGAACGAGCTCGCGGCCGCCAAACGATCGGGTCGGCCGAATGCTCATTCGGTAAAGGCCGAAAATTTCCATCGGCCGCGCTAGACTCCCTATAGAGGAGTCTAGCGCGGCCGATGGAAACACACAGTCCCGAGCGTTCTCCCTATGATATTCATAGGGAGAACGCTCAGGACTGTGTGTATGCAGATCTTTGAAAAATGGCAGACAGGATCTTGCAGATCCTGTCTGTCATCTTTCAGAAATCTGGACTGTGTGTACCTAGCTTAAGACATCAAAACTGCATTGTATAAGGCAGACAGTTGGTGTCAAACACCTCCACCTCTGTTTAGGCTTGGTTTCTTTATTTTGAGATAAATAGCATCCTTGACACCTCTCTTGAATTAATGCTGTTCCTTTGCCAAGATGTTGACATTACAATCTTTAAAGGTATGTCCTTTTTCCTTAAAGGGTATGAACACCCCACACCAATATCTCAACCTAGTGATTTTCTTACCTTTCAAATGTGCTGGTAAACCTACTTACCAGCCTACATTCCCTCTGTGTTCTTCTCCTTAGCTTCTGTGCCTTTTCCGTGCACAGAAGCAAGCAAAAGTGGCCGGACCGGCAGCAGCACTAGTGATTGGCTGAGACATGGCTGAGTCCTGACCTGAGGAATTCACTCTTCTGTGCTGGACCATAACTTGGTGCAGGATTAGATTGGCAGTGATCAAACATTTCTGTTTGCTGTAGCCTCCCCTATAAAGGGACACTAAACGGTCATATATATGTACCTTGCAAATAAATCTATTATTCACAGGGAGGAGAGATTGCTTATTCTTACATCCCGGAACACCACTTACGGCTTCTCTTTTGATCACGCATGCTTCTATCCTTTGCGCATGCATGAGTGGGATTAGGAGTTGAGCGCCATTAGGTACGTTTAGGGTCATTAGGTACGTTTTATCTGTGTGACCCGGGCATTTATTTCTCACTTCCCTGTAAATAATAATAGATATATTTGCAAGTTACAGAACATGTTTATGACAGTTTAGTGTCCCTTTAATAGAGGGAGCCAATAGCAGCCATTGATTTTGTGTATATTCTATACAGTATAGGAAGACTGGATTTGTAAATTGTATTCATAGCAGACTGAAGACAGATTTTACATGCATCTCAAAAGTGCCAAAGTATAAAGCTTCTATTTTAAAAAAAATTATTATGATTGACATCCCTGTAACTTAAGCGAATAAAACAACTGATGTGCATTTAAAAAGAACTGTACACTGAAAAAATGACTTCAATCTATAAATAAATTCATATAACCAACATACATGTAAGCAGTAAGGCTGGGTACACACCAGCAGATATTCCCAGCTGACCGACCGAAAGTGCCGTGAATTGGTCGGTCGGTCAGCTGGGAATATCTGCTGGTGTGTGGCCGCAACCAACCTCGATCGTTCGTTCGAATCGGGCGACCGTTCGATCGGACGTGTCGGTAAATTCCGATCAATCATGCGGTTCCCTATGGAAATGCGCGATCGATCGTTCGCAAATTCGCCCGCGGACGAATTTGCTGCGACCAACGGACATTTGTCCATTTTGAATGCAAAAATATAAACAATATAGTATCAAACTAAAACAAGAAACTAGAAAATATTTTCCTGAGTAGGAATTTAAATCCTAGAACCCCAAAAAATCCCAGATAAATGGAATACATGGTTGTCTTATATTTCAGGTATTGTTTTAATGTATGAGGTGAAATCTATTTGCTTTTGCATGGTAAAATTTCGACAAATATAGGGATTATAAGTTATTTTAAAGTAGACAACATGACCTGGCCAGGTCACCCCTTATTACAGATGTTTTTAAGGAATGCTTTGCTTTTTAAGGATCTTTTATAAAAAAAAGACCATTATACTGCTATTGCAGGGATGTCTCCACATGGACCTCAACACCAGCAACAACCCCCTGCAAACTTACAGGGAGATGTAGTAAAAGTTCTTATCGTTAAAAATGGTGCTACTTTTGCCTCAACCAATCACCTGTTAGCTTTCAAATGGTAAATAACTTGTGATTGGTTGGGGCAAAATTAGCCCCATTTTTAACGATAAGAACTTTTATTAAATCCCCCTGTTAATACCGCTCTTTTAAACGTGAAGGTGGAAGAGGAGACCCAGACCTGCTTTGGAAGAGACCGGAGGGTCTACATCTGAATACTTCATGAGCACAATGTGCTTTCAACTCATAGGCCTTCTCAAGTGTCAATCTGTCATTTGACTGGCTTTCTCAATTCAGAAGTTCAGAAGAAGAACTTCTGAATTGAGAAAGCCAGTCTGATGACTAGCAAAACGTCTTCAAGAACTAAACTTCAAGTCCAGTTGATCTAATTGAATACAAAAGATTTACCATGACCTGGATGAATGAAAACCTTCACAAGCATGTTCATATGTTTCTTTATTTTACGAATAAGTAAATAATTCAATCATTTTCTCATTAATTGTCTCTTCCTTTTTTTTATTATTCACAACTGCATTCAGTTTCTGCCTCTTTAACCCCTACCCTTCCTATACCAATTTCAAGACATACCTCAAATAAAAAAACAAAACATATAGGTAAAATAACCCCCAATACCCAAACTGCAATATTTATACAGCTGACAGACATTACAATATTTTATGTTGTAAGACAACAAATTTATGAAAATTGGTACAGGAAAAGAATACTTAGCAATCCATGGCAGATTCAATGACTAAAGGAATATTCCTCTACACTGTGATAATAAAGCACTTAGTTAAATCTGTCATGCACATTACAGCTGCTTCTGTTTTATTTATGTTTACCTAATAAAAACAAAAGACCATTACATTGCTACTATTTTGAAATAACTTGCCTGTCGAAAGCATGGTTCCTCAAGGAAGGGAAAAGTTGCCTTTGCCAGCCTGACTTTCTCCCTGCTAGTGCAAGAGACTTAAGCTGGGCACGCACAGGAAAGATGTTTGAAAAAAAAACTTGATCCTGTCTGTCATTTTTTTATAAAGATCAGTGAACACACAGTCCCAAGCGATCTCCCTATACACAGCATAAGGAGAACGCTCAGGACTGTTTCCCACGACCACGGCAAACTCCCCTACAGGGAGACTACCGTGTCCGAGGGAAATTTTAGGTATTTTTCGAAAGACCATGAGACAGACGGGAACGTTCAGCAGCTGCGTGCTCGTTCGGAAAATTAACTACACATACCAACAATAAAGCCCTGATATCGTCAGTGTGTGTACCTAGCATAAAGCTGGGTACAGAGAGAAAAAATGTTTGAAAGATGGATCTGCAAGATCGAATGATCACAAGTCCAATGGGAACGTCCAGCGGCCGCATACTCGATCATAAAAGGAGTTACACAAATTGATGACAAAGCCCTGATACCGTCGTCAGTGTTACCTAGCTTAAAGGAGAACTAAACTTAAAATTTTTAAAACCTAATGTGAAAGTTTTTCTCCCCAGAACACGTATACATTGTAAGATTCTTCTCTGGTAAGTTGCATTTAGTACATTTGAGAAATTGATTCTGTAAATAAGAAGGCTTCCATGTTGTTGCCAGTACAACCCACAGCCCATGAAGTCAAGAATCAAAGAACCACGCCCCCTGACCCCAGCATTCACTGTTTCTATGCACAGAGTGTTTTCTATACAGATGTCTATACACCAACATGGAATCCCTGATAAGACTTTGAAAGCTGCTTGTTACCCTGCAGTTTATTTACCAGTCAGTGTGAGTTGCTGGAAAATAAACTGCAGGGTAACAAGCAGCTTTCAAAGTCTTATCAGAGACTTCCATATTCTATTTTTTTTAGGATTCGTTTAGCAACAAATAAAGCTTCCAAATGTATGGGGGTACTCGCTTGTTCAGTGGTGGCGCACTGGCTAAGGTACCAGGTTTAAAATTGCGCAATTCAGAAGGTCATGAGTTCAATAACCCAGACTTCTTTTCTTGTTTCTATTATGTCCCAAGCAAAAGATGAAGCTCCTAAATGCACCAAAGTGTTCAGCTTACTCAGTCGTGGCTCACCTTGTAAGATGCCAGTTATAGAAACACACAGGTCAAAAGGTCACAAGTTCGAATCCCCAGAGTTTACATTTTGTTTCCATTATGTTCGTAGTAAAAAAGAGTCTACTTGTCTCTGGTGTTCAATATATTATCTCTCTTAAGCTAGGTACACACAGTACAGATTTCTGAAAGATGACAGACAGAGTCTGCAAGATCCTGTCTGCCATCTTTCAAAGATCTGCATGCACACAGTCCCGAGCGTTCTCCCTATAGGACTGTGTGTTTCCATCGGCCGCGCTAGACTCCTATAGGGAGTCTAGCGCGGCCGATGGAAATTTTCGGCCTTTCCTGAACGAGCGTACGGCCAACCCGATCGTTCGGCGGCCGCGCGCTCGTTCGGGAAACGAACGTACACACAGTAACGATAAAGCCCCGATACCGTCGGATCCGCTTTATCGTTACTGTGTGTACCCAGCTTTAGCCTAGAGATAAGTTTTAGCAAGACAGAGTAAATGTACAAGTTGCAGGTTCTATTCCCCAGACTTACTTTTTTATTTTTGATGTTAGTATTCCATTTCTTACATCCATATTATCTATGAAATACACTGCAAAGATTACTGAAAAGTAAAGGATTTTATAATTAAGACAGGAGCATTGAATGTGTTTGAAAACAAAAAAACTGGAATCTCCGTGCTGTAATGTGATTGGCCATCAGCTTCTAGGAAGCAAGTCTGCAACTTCATTTTTTTGAGCACTACAGAGCATGTGTCTGTACACAGCTAAGGTGGATTGTGGGATCTGACCCCTAGTACTCACAGGTTATTTTGCTAAATTCCCCAATGGCCACAGCATTGGGGGAGGTGAGACACAGCTTGCTGTATGTCTGTGAATGTGCTCTGTCTATTGGGACAATGTTGTCTGGAGAGTTTAGTTCTCCTTTAAGAATGCAGTTAAGATCTGCATAACTTCTAGTATTTATGTGAGAGAAGTTTTATTAATTGTTTCGTGCAGTGCCTATGAGCACACATGTACCATGCAAATGAGTAAAAGGAGCTAAAGCTAAAGTATATATACATTGATCATTTTAGAAGAAGATCTACAGTATGTACTGTAGATTGTAAAAATGTTTATAACATTTGAAGCCAATGTGTTCTGCATTTATAAGCTACTTAGAATTATGAAAACTCTTTTTGTTCAGTTTTAATCTGGTTGTATGTATTTGTTTAAATCCGATACATGTTTAAAACTTATAACCCAAATAAGTTTTTTATCTTTTTTTTTAAAATAATAATTTGGCCAATGGGACAAAAGTGTTTTATGTACCCCCGAGCGCAAGCAAGGAACTTTTGAAGACATTAAAATGAAATTTACTATAAGAATCTGACAGCTAAATAGTATAAATCTAAATATTTTTACAAATTTCTCTTTCAGTAAACCATTATAGTTAATGTACAGTATTAATTTAATATTTTAAAATTAGAATGAAGGCACTACATTATAAAGGCTTATATATTTCTGGAAAGTAATTTCCTTTTTCCTATTTAAGTATAGCTGCTACTTGTTACTCAAATCAAGGAAGTAAACATACAAGGTAAATAGCCAGGAAAACCTAAGCTTGACAGTGAAAGAAATGGGGGTTTTGAAAGGAGAAGTAAAATTACTGTATTAGAAACTTTTGTGCCGTTACAGCTTCCCCCAGAGGGGAGTAAATATATTTATAAGAACACAATTAAAGCCATTTAAGGCAGACGTATCTCTATATGCTTAAAACGTCCCGTACACAGTTGTATAGGGATATTTTAAAAATATTATGGTTATTCACCAATCCCACCTCTGCGTAAGCCCCGAGCCCAACACCAAAACCACTTCGTTGGACATCAATTTCTGGATTTCAAGACCGATTCCTATGGTATCTTAACACAATACTGTGTAACAATTATAGGCACTCACCATATCCCATAGGTGGTCGGGGTGCAGCCTGCCCCGAAACCCTTGCAAAGTTCAACAATACAAACGTTTGTGGCAATCACTGTAGGACTCAGCGCACTCCAATTGAAGACAACCGGCACAGCCAACATAAAGCTTACTATTTATTGGATCTACATTACAAACATGGTAAAATCCAAACGGCATGGAAACCTGACGCGTTTTGGGCTTACCTCAGCCCTTAATCATAGGACCTATGACACCACCTGCAGGCTGGAGGTGGTATACAAGGAGCCTTGGTGTATATGTCCATTACAATACACATCACATCCTGTGTAGCAGACAAAATTTTTTTGGATTATATTTCCTTTCATATGAAGCAGACACAGGGGTGTGGTTTAAGCTGCCATTTGACCATTCCATTTTAAAATAGGGATCTCAGCTCTGTAAGTAAGTTTATGTATTTTGTATATTTTATGTTGTACCTAATACAAGTTTTATATACATTTACTGATGGCAATTTAAATGGTAATAGTGAGATAGTACACATATACACCTTTCCTATGTGTAATATCCTATACTATATATATATATATCTATACGATCTGATCGCACTCCACATATTCTGGTATGATAGTGTAGTGCCCGGGTGTCTCTCCACAGTAAAGCACAAATAGTCCATCGATGAAAGCACTTAATGGGTCTTAATAGATACCAAATCATTCTTTTTTACACCATCGTTAGATGCGTTTCAGCCCTTTACTGGCCCGTCGTCAGGATACAATTGAAATGACTACTTATCTTCCTTAAATAATACTAATCCACCCACCTTTAACCTACACTTGTGCACACCATAAAAAATAACATGTGTCTAAAAGTACTCACAGCTTGCTTATTAAAATAAATAATTTTATTCTTTAAACAGACCCAGATCCCAAGATATATCCACGGGTGTTATCAGACATGCGGACCAACTCCTTACAAATCACCTGATCACTTCCTTGAGCCCAGTACGGTATACTGTATGGTCCACAAGACATTACATTATCAAATCAGAGCCAGATACTCTGGTCTGGATTTCCTCACTTAATCCCATCATGTATCATCGGAAGCGACCCGAGTAGAAAAATAAATGGACAGGAGAGGTTAGGAGTGGACACCCACAGAGCACAGATAAAACCATACAAAAAACACAATTAAAAAAAAAACAAAAAACAAGACATGGAGTTTAGCAAATTAATCAGGCATTATGAGGAAACTATGTTACATTTTATATAGGCAGTTAGAGAAAGCAATTAATAGTCACTACTACATTAAGCCCTTTGGGCACCAAGGTTTGTAGACTAAGAATCCACAATTGTCAAAGGCCCTTTCACATTCAGGGGTAGAACCCCTACCAGGAACATGGTCAAAAATCATACAATTTAATGCCGATAAATAATGCCCTGCAGTCTTAAAGTGACGGGCCAAACATAAGTCACCAACTTTTACAGATTCTTTTGTACTGCATTGCATATAGAACTTCAGTGATTTGCCATTCTCTCTCTAAATGTGGTCATTGTCTTTCCTATGTAATAAAGAGCACAAGGGCAAGTCAACAAATAGACAGCATGGGCACTCATACAAGTAAGTCTATGTCTTATTTGAGTTTGTCGACCACTGTGTGGGTGTGTAAAGTCCTTTCCTGAGAGCAAAAATCCACAGGGGGCATCAATAACACCTTACTTAAGATGCCCCAAGGCCCATGTTGATGATTTTTGACCATGTTCCTGGTAGGGGTTCTACCCTTAAACGGGATAGGGCCCTTTTACAATTGATGTCTAAGTGGATTCTCTGGCTGCAAACCTTGGTGCCCAAAGGGCTTAATATATTAGTGACTATGAATAGTTTTCTGTAACTGTCTATGTAAACATAGTTTCCCGATAATGACTCTGGAAGTGGAATTCGCTTGATCTGTAAATAATGTTATGTCAGTATATATCGCTTTTGAAGATCCTGAATATGTGTCCATATTTACCAGTATAAATTTTCAATGTATCTTTCGGATGATGGTTCATTTGCTAAACTCCATGTCTTTTGTTTTTTTGATTTTTGTATGGTTTTAACTGGGCTCTCCTTGCAGTCTCTGTTGGTGTCCGCTTCTAGCCTTTCTATTCGGGTCCCTGCATATGATACATGATGGAATTAAGTGAGGAAATCCAGACCCGAGTTAGACACTGATGTTATATTTTTATGGTGTGCACAGGTGAAGGGGTTACAGGTGGGTGGGTTAGTATTATTTAAGGAACATGCATAGTCATTTCAATTGTATCCTGACAACGGCCTATTAAAAGGTATCTATTAAGACCCGTTGAGTGCTTTCATCGATGGACTAATATATATATATTTTTTTTATCTAAGTGATACCAATACCCATGCCCTACACGTTTTAATGTTTTTTATCTCTAGTATTTATAGCATGTTGTGTTCTCTGTAATAAAGGTTATGTGCACACCACTGGATCTATATACACGGTTTGTCTGGCAGCTAAGAGTATCCCTGCTAGTGTGTTTCATTCTTATTGGGTAAATAGAGGTTGAGTGCCACAGGTATTTTATTTCCATGTGTATAGGTAGGGATCCTTGCCTTCGACCCTCTGGTCAGAGGTGTTTCCTTTTTCCCCCAGAGAAACCTGATTTTGAGAGCCACAATAAAAGTACAATTTTAAGATTTCCTTGAAGAAACAAAGTTGAAACAATAAGTGAATGGATAATCCATCTCCACACTGACAGTCACCATTTGTCCAGCAAAAATATCCAGAAAACCCTCTCAGATGGAAGCAAGGAGGAAAAGATGGTTATAAACAATTTTCTGGCACCACCAAACAACCTTGTCATATAAAATTCAGATTTTTAAAAAATTTTTTTACAGTTACACATATAAATACAGAACAAAGTACTATACAGTATATTTTTATATTTCCTGTTTGATTCAAATCTTGTTCCTTCCTTTATCCTAAGTAGCTTATGTCCTTATTGTCATAAGATCTGACAACGTTGGCATGAGATCTCATCATATTGTAGAATTAGTCTATATGAAACATTGCTGTATCACATGTAACCTTTCTTAACTGGGTTTTTAATGTACAACACCAACTGCACTCCAGCTACTTCAACCTCTATTCATACCAAAAATACATAATGGAAAAATAATAGGAAAAATAACAGACCAAACTGTACCTTTGTTCATCATCTGGACGTTTTATTAAATTGAACAGAATGTGCAGCAGCTGGTCTCTTTCTTTGGGTTCTGGGTGGAGGCAGGCAGTGCACAGTATGAGTGGTATCAATTCCTACACGTAAGAAACCAGTATATGAAAACAAGTAAAATAAAAAGATTTACACATGTCATTTAATGGAAATCTGAAGTGAAATCATTAGATTTCCTTTAAAGTATTAACATTTCAAAATGTTTTCTCTTGGATTGTAAGCTCTTTGTGGCAGACCTTTTTCACGTATGAAAAAAAAGCTCATTAAGAACATTATTTTTATATCCAGTATATTTGTACATCTGTTTTTGCATTAATTGCTTATATTTATAATTCTTATCTTTGTAGTTACACCGTCTGTTCATTCATTTATAAGGATTTGCAGTGCTGTATACTAAAATGGCCCATTATAAATTTAAAGTCATCTACTTAAAAGAAGGAAAACAACCTTTTAACAGAATAATTGACAATCGATTTCTGGAAGATAGGACCGAGTATTCCCTACCTCCTGATGCTCTTTTGTCCCAGTGCCAATCATTGCAGAGTTCCACTTGTACCCTTCTGGTCTGAGGCTTCAGGAAGACTGCCTGACATGTCCTCCATATAATAGAAACCACATCAGGCAGTAGCATTTTTTTTCAAATTAATTGTTAGAGCACTGATGTCCTTTAATGTGTAATTTTTATGGGCATCAGAAAGCTTACGATCCCTGGAATTATTATTCTTAAATAGCACAGTACAGAATTATAGATTATTCACAGAGGACCCTTTATAACTGTGATAGACTGAACATCACCCATGTAGCATAAAGGAACTGCTACTTTATTTTTAAAAAATGAGACGGTAACATTCTTTTAGGATCAACACTTCTATACTCAACAAAATATTGTGTATTTGAACAAATAAGAACTATACATTTTTAATGTCTATAAACTATAAACAATAACACTTCATTTATCACTTTCAGTTTCCTCAATATTACATGAGATGGTGGAGTACAAAAAACTAGTGCTATATCAAGAGATAAATCAATGTCTTGGATATTGCAATGACACGACTGCACTATATCAGAATAGTGAAGAAGGTTGAGTCACTGTAGTTAAAGTGACAAAATTGCTTCAGCATGCCTTATATTATTACACAGGAATCAAGCAGTAAAGAGATGTATTTATCTAATTTAAATAAAATTGCACTTAAACCTGACCGAATTACTAAAGGTACACAAGGCTTTAGGAGGGACATATATAGGTACAGAGAACAGAGTTGTACTGCCCTCCTTTGACATTAATGTAACTTAATATGGTGAAAATAAATGTGCTTAGTAATTACAACAATCACAGGGTTGCAAACCTGTACACAGAAGATGACTGTAATATAGCTTCTGAATATCCACCAAAACTGTAAATCATATATGTGGATCAGGTTCATATGTCCTGAAGGGATGTATAGAAATGACCGTTTTAGATAATGATCATGTAGAAGCAGCTTCAAATATAGAATTATTAACAATAGACCAATTTGGGAAATATTCTTAACACAAAACTTTAATAGATTCTGCATATGTGCTTGAATTAAATAAGCCGATTAGCTAAACTATAATACTGAAAACCTATTACAAGTATTTGTAATTGTAAAATAGATGTCAGTATCAGGTGTTTTCTGCTCCTATACGGGTAAATATTAAAGAGAAGGTATCAACAAGCGGTACAGATGGGATCTTGCAGGATTTTGCCTATAAAGCACAGAGGGAAGAAAATGGGATACCATGCAGTAGCATTAAACTTACCTGGCACAGATGCACAACCATTCTCTAGAAAAGGCATGTACAAAAAAGGATTGTCAACTAACTACAAATAGGAAGGCTATTTTCCTCTGTGCACAATGAAGAGAAAAATTTAAATTTAGGATTACCATCATACCTCTCGTTTAGCAAGCAACACATTTGGGACAATATGGGGCAGGCAACGTCCAAGCATCATCATAACTCCATTGTCACTGTCAGCAATACGAGACACCTATAAATGGCAGACATTTAAAAAAAAAAAAACAACTTGAAATAAAAGCTTAAAAGGATAACTATTGCCTCAATGCATTTTTTTTCCAAACTGCTTTCAATAAGTATGAGTAAGGGCTAGGCCACACTGCTGCGGTTTTTATGCGCTTGTGTTTTTTTTCAGATCATTGAAAACGCGGCAACACACCGAAAACACGCGTTTGTGTGCGTTGCGATTTGCTATCCGCATTTTTAATCGCAAGCGTTTTCCTATACCTGATGAAGAAACCGCATGCGCAAACGAAATCGCACATGAAATCGCATGCGTTTGCGGTGCAGTGTGGCCGTACCCTAAAGGTATGCAGCCCTCCCCATAAATTTTTTTCCTGATTAAGAGCCTCTCTCTGCCTTCAATTAGCCATGCTGTGGAGGGGGCGTAACAATTCTGTCTGACTAATTGTCACTCAAAGCTAAAGCTAGCATGCAACAGGACATTTCAAGTTTGTTTGACTGGCAGAGGAGGAGGAGAGAGGTAACAGACATTCCCACCAGCCAATGACAAGTGATATGTTAACGATGGCCCTGGGCTGTTTAGGAGGCGGGCATTTAGCACTCATCTTTGCTGTGTGATATCTAAAGGAGGGCAGCACAGTTGTAAATGAGAGTAAGTGATTTCAGCTGCTGAAAGTGTGGACATGTAATAGGGGGGTGATATTTTTTTTTTTATATTGTTGTCCTTTAAAGCAGCAATTGGAGTATATTCGAGTATAAACCTGTAAATCATAGACCCAAAAGAGAAAACCTTTTCTAAACAAAGATTTTGTACTTAATTCTTTTTCATACACGACAGGTGTGTCATTAACAAAATTTACACCTTTTCATCGCCCCTAAAATTTTGAAAAGATTACCCGTTATGTAAAGTAGACATTCAGCCCTGCTAGAGCTTGCTATCTCTACACAAGCAAACAGGTTAAAAATAGGACATATTTACAGTATTACAGCCTCTAATGTTACAGGCCTTTGGGTTTTGAAGTCTGATTAAAGGAAGTGTACATCCTTTTTTCACTCACCTTATATATGTATATATTTATATATTTCTCCTAACTTTTTCTAAAGTTTTCATTTCCCTTGTTTGTTTTTTTCCTGATAGATTGCTTTATAGATAGTAGATTTGAGCACTTTTCCCAGTCAAACTTTATCATATAGTAATGAGCCTCACTGGATTTAAGTCAGATTTCCTTCTCTCATTCTAGCCAGTCAGTGTCTTAGTGCTTAATTGGGCTATCTCAATTAAGCGCTGACTTAGATCTCACCAACATCTAGTGTGGTGAGGCTCCTTAGTATATGATAATATGACTGGAAAAAGTGATAAAATCTACAATGTACAAATGAGAAATGAAAACTTTGAAGTTAGGAAGATAAGATAAGATGAGTGAAGAAAAAGTGTACACGTCCTTTAAGACACAGTGGTAAAATGTCTATGGCAAAATATTACCTTCTATCAAGTACAGTACAGGAATAAAAAATAAAAAAACAAAAGAAAATCAACCAATTATCAAAAGCGAATGCAAATGGAATTTTCTCCAATGCAATCATGCTTTATGAAGATCTCACTTTGTATACGAATTCTAATTGAGCCATTTCAGTGTTCCTTTTGCAGTTAGCACTTTTTAATGTAATCATTTCTGCAGCATTTTAAAGTCTATAGTATATGTTTTTGCCATATTTATTGTAGCTCATTTGGAGCAATTAAATCCTGTCATACCTCTCTGTATAGTTCATACAGTATACATATGAAATGCCACAGTCAGGCGTAAAACACTTGGGATTAAACGCCATATAAATGTACAACGTTGGGCACAAAAAAAAAAAAAATGATCGACAATGATAAATGGAGTATTATGGTATTTTTCCAAACATTGCTAACCAATGTTGGTCACTCTGTTGCCAAATCACGACGATCGAGCAGTCTCATATAGACTGCACAATCGGTTGTGGCAAACTGATGGCCACATCAGCTTTTCTGGCCAAGTGTACCTAGTCTAAGAAAACAGTCTTTGTACTAGAGAAAAACTTGGTTTGTCACCTAATACAACATCAGCCTAAAATACATCCTTAAGCATTATAGCTTATAGAGCAAATTAGAATGGCCTGAACAGACTTTTGCATTTTTGCACAACAATAAAACTGCAGACTGACTTCTGCATCAGTGGAACATTGTTTATATCCAGGGAAGAAATCCTGTTCTGCAGGTTTCCTTTAAATAGAGATTTTCACTGCTTGAATCAGTCACAGGTTTGTGCAGAAATCAATTCTACAAACCAAAATATAACATACTGTACGTTTTGGGGTTAAAAATTAACTAGCACTACAGTTCCCCTTGCAATAGACAGACTAAAATGTAAAACTACAGTAGACTTTTAGATTTTTTTTAAATGTATTTAACCATTCCTTCATTAGCTTTACATTCACCTCAGATCCCAGGCGGCTATCTGCAGACATTCGACAAAAAGAGAGGAGTGCTTGATGAAAGGCAGGTGACAGTTTCCTTTAAGAAATAGAATGAAAAGGAAAACAATTAAAAGCTAAAAAAGACATTTTAAAGAATTCTCTGAGCCTATAATTTAGGGTATTAGGGCACGGCCGCACTGCGCCACAAATGCAATCACACACGGAATCGTATGAGATTTCATGTGCGATTTCGTTGCGTTTGCGCATGCGTTTTTTTTATTAGGTATAGGAAAACACATGCGATTGTGATTAAAAATGCGGAACGCAAATCGCAATGCACCTGAAAACGCGTGTTTTCGGTGCGTTGCCGCATTTTCAATGATCTGAAAAAACACAAGTGCAAACGCACAAAAACGCAGCAGTGTGGCCTAGCCCCTCGGAAATGCCCTATGATTACAAAAATAATAAAAGATAAGATAAGAAAAGACTACTCGTTTATGTTACATGTCTTTTATGACTAAAAGTTTGATGCTATTGGTGTGACTGTGAAAATAACCCAGAACTATCTAATTTGCAGTTTCTATGCTATAGGGTAACATGTTTTTAATAATGCTCTTTGTAAATGGGAACAAAAGTTGCAGTTTTGCAAAACCAACACAATAATGCATAAATCTATCCCACGGCATCATCCAACAAGATGTACTTTATATAAACATGCATACACATAAAAACATCTATCTAAGAATTTTGGTTACATATGGAGCTACAGTATAAATATTTCAAATACAAAAGGTAATAAACATTCTACTGATGGATCTAGGCAGTTTATAGATAGTATATAGACAAACCATGTGTAAGAGCACAATATAGGGTAAAGCAGATTTTTAACAAAAGGTCCAGGTATTTCATTTTCTGGAAATGCAGATTTTATATTCTCAACAACAGCTAATAGGCTTATTAGTGGACTAAAAATAGGAGAAAAGCTTTGACAACTTAACTCTATAAAATCCATCTTATAAAAGAAGGTATTTAAATGCATAACAGTTATTCACATGACCAGAAAATAAGGGCAATTAAATGGTCACAAGAGCTACGTGAGGTTTTCCAGTTCATAGATCATAAGATCGGATTATTGCAGCATGGTGCTTTCACTGCATATCAGTGCAGGTTCTGTGATAACTTAATAGCCACATTTTAAAGTAATAAATATCAGTTCTGCTTCTCCTTTATATAATGCAACAAACCCATTAACTGGTTTTATACTGGTACATACATGCAAATTTGCACCAGATACTCACTGACAGACTACTAGTCATTATATTGATCAGTAGATCTGTCAGTCAGATTCAAGCGCTTGTGCCAATATTTTAGTCCAATCACTTTTGTGAGTCCATTGAAGAGTGCAAGACTGATCATGATTCATAAGTATTTACCTGTTGGGTGTATCAAATTTAACACCATCCTTGCTTGGTGTAGTAAAAAGGATTTTTTTCTTAAAAGTCATCATAGGTTTAGGGCTGGAATTGATATCCTGTGATAACTGGGATTCTTCCTGCTCAGGTTCTCTTTGCTCTGAAGGGTGACTTTCTTCTATTACTTCACATTTAGTATCACTGTCTGTAATTCGGATATCTATGTAGTGGTCATTCTCCTCTGAAGTCTGGCTCTGCAATCTGCTAGAAAGTTGGGGAACAGCAACGTACACCTCTGACACAGATTGGTCTTGTTTAAGAGCTTCAATTTGCCTGAAATGTGAGCATAGGTATTTACTCTTTCAAACCAAAAATTAACTGGAGTACTGTAGATTACTCTTAAAAAAAAACACAATTTTCCTTGACCTATGGCATACTGATGATTAAAACAAGTATCATTTGCTTTCCTAAAAAAACTCCTATATCATAGATATGGTGATTTTATTTTTTTCATATTGGCATAACATATCCCTTCTACTTTCTCTCTGATTTACACTCTCCCCTCCTTATTGAACAGAGGGATATAAGGTACTGTAGCATGGTGAACCAGTAAGCAAATTAAGAATCCCTATAAATTTGAACAGCTGGTGGGAACAAATTATCAATGGCATAGTGATCTTTGTATAACAAAAGCCAATTTTACATCATCATGTATCAGAATCAGGTCTCATTCTTCATGCTTTATTTTCAGAACTCATTCTCAGTTCTCATCATCAGAATCATTCCTAAAAGATGGAGCTAGGAATAGCACCATCTGTTGGGTTTAGCAGAATGATTATGATGAATAACAGTAATACAGAGCTGAATACACTACAGCCCATTTGTTTAAATCGCAGACAGAGGTTTATATGAGAAAGCAGATTTCATTATGAACTGCAATAAGTTTGAATTCCCGAAAACTGCACTCATTGGGCCATTTTTATAAAGAATTGCTCAATGTCCAGCAGCACACACTTGTAAATATGAAATGCCCCCATGCCCGCAGCATGTACTGACTTGTAAATATAAAATGCCTGCATGCTCAGCTGCACACTGAGATGTAAATATAAAATTCTCCTATGCCCAGCAGCACACAGAATTAATAATCAATATAAAATGCCCCATACCCAGCAGCACAGACTTGTAAATACAAAATGCCACAGGCTCAGCAGCGCACACTGTTTTGTAAATATAAAATTCCCTCATGCCCAGAGTGGCTTGTAAATATAAAAAAAATCAACTATGCCCAGCGGTACACACTGACTTGTAAACATAAAATGCCTCCATACCCTGCAGCATATACTGACTACGCTGCAGCACATGCTGACTACCCTGCAGCACATGCCGTTAAAAGCCTGTATGCGCAGTAGCACACAGATTTGATAATATAAAATGCAAACTGTTTTGTAAATTTAAATGGTCAATATACTCACTCAAACAACTTTACATTATCTAAAACTACAATTTGAGAGAAGTAAAATGTTGGTACTCATCTATATCTGTTTGCTTTGTCATTTAATTAATATTTAGCGAGTACTCCTAATTGCCTCCTAATTGCACCCACCCTCTCTTATGCACTGCCTTCTTGTAGTGTCTGAGACACTTATAAGTTCTGCACAGCCTCACTATGGACACTGTTCTGCTTACACATCTCCACCTCCCTCCACCCGCCTTCTTTTCTCTGCTGATTCTCCTAAAGGACATGTCCACCCTTTTCAACAACTTTTGATATCTTATACACAATCTTTTTTGCAGAAACTCCCCCGATAGTTACTTACCTTGCCTCTCTCCTTCGCCACACTGCCCCGGCCCTCTGTGTGCACGGAACTGCAAGCAGGGGGCGGGACCAGCAACCGCATCTGTGATTAGCGGAGAGAGGCAGCCAATCAGGGACACGGCTGCCGGCTGCTTAGAACGGCGGAGGCAAGGTAAGGTAAGTAACTATCGGGGGAGTTTCTGCAAAAATGATTATTGCGTTTGGGGCTGGGGGACCAATACCTATAAGAGAAACATTTGGAGCTGGGATGCAAGGTAAGGATTTTTTTACACTACACAGTGGGGCCAGTAGTGGGGGAAATTATAGTTTTGGGGGTGGACAAGCCATTTAATTGATGCAGAAAGTGTGCTGGCAGGCAGCCAAAGATACTAGTAAGAGGTCATAAATAGGACAAATATTATAATTTCTGCTTCTGGAGTGACAGATCTAAATGCTGTGATTTTAAATAATGATTTCTCAGAATCTACAGCTCCGATTTAAAATCCCAAAAAAAGTTTTGGAGTAGTGGAACCTTGCGAGATTTACAGCTGCCAAAAATGTTCCCAACTGTACTTACCAGCCTGTGATTAGCTAAGGCATCTCGCAATTTATAGTTTTAGTTTTTGCAATTTATTTCCAGTTTATTTTGCATAGTTTTGAAGATATTTACATTTTTGTGTGTGATATGGCAGGAGCTTCACCAGGTCCCCTGCACTTCCTGCTTTGAAACCTGTCAGTCAATCTGCCCTGTGTCTCCTCCCCTTTGCAGCCCCCCTGGTCCCTACCACTCATGGACCCCATGGTCCCTCCAGTTGCAGGCCACCCATGGCCCATTCCCTTACAGCCCCATGTGGCCCCGCCCACCCGCGGGTGCCATGGCAGGTGCACACACAATCTCATGCAATAATGCTCGCGATTCCTGTGCGTTGCAGTGTGGACTCTCACTAACTGTGTCTTTCTGCCTGAATTACGAAATATTAGTAACATGTCTACAGGACATTAAGATTTAAAAGCCGTTAAATATTACTTAACCTCTCCACTGGACAGTGGCTACTTTTATCCTGCTTTTAGTGAATATGATTTTAATTCTTTAATATGTTTATATGCAAATGTGACACTATGATGGGTAGTAGGTTACACAGGTGTGTAAGGGGTTTGAATAATAAAATCTGTGTGATTTAGCCAGTACTATGGTTATGTCATTTCTGTATTACATGGTTGGAGTGCTTGATCTAGGTTCTTTGGACTCCCTTTGAGTCCATCTATTTTTGAGTATGAAAAGTATTACTAACACACACTTGGCAAATTTTCTATTTATAATAAAAGGAGAGCTTTTCAAAATGTGCATAGGTGCTTGCCCAAGAAAGATTGTGACCTGCAGACCAAACAGTCAGGAGAATAGGCTGGTACAAGTATTCTACATTAATAAGTTTTGTTTTAGGTTAAGTGTTTTTCAGCCTTTAGTTCCCCTTTAACAGCAAAAATGCAAATGAAAAATTCTAACACAATATAGGCACTGGGATTATACACCACATAACATAATATTGCAAAAATTACTTTCTTTTTAAAACAAATCCCCATATTGGGTTCCTAAATTGTGTATTAAAAGGGCAATTGTGTTCTCCAAACAAGTTAGGGTTTAATGAAACCCTGCAGTATTTCATTTAAAATGAGCCGACAATCACATCTCTGGCTGCAGCCTGTGAGAAATTACATTGGGGTGAATGTTCAAATGTCCTGTTTCCAGTAGGTTTTATGACATCCCCAGACCTCTGCCATGCCCTTCGTCTCCAGGGGCCAAGCATGCTCAATTAACTTAATGCTAGGGAAAACGAGAAGTGCTCGGGGGAAAAAAATGACAATTGAGAAGGGAAGACTACTAATGCAGGCAGAGACTGATCACATGGCTACAAGCTGGTCCCATGGCTAAAAACAGGAAGTGTCCAAGCTGGAAGTTATATTGCTAAACCTTTCCAGCAATAACTTCCCATAAATTTTATCTAGAGATGTGATTTAGGTTTTATTTTGAAGGTACGGTGTAGGAATTTTTATATAATCCTTACTAGTTTGGAAGAATTGAAGATCAGTTACCCTTTAACATGACATACGGCATTTTGTAAATATTACTGTGTTATTTGTAGTAGTATTAAACAACTAATTATCTGAAAATATAAGTCATCATCAAAAATTTCACATTAAAGTCAGGGCAAGTATTTGACAAAGGGTGCTTTAGGCAAAAAATTAAGAGATGACCTCATATGTTAAATTAGTAACTACATGTACAGGGGATTTTGGGTTGGCCTTATTTAGGTGTATAATCACAGAATTTCAGCTAGGCACTTAACGCTTACCTCTCAAGCTTACTTATTTTCTCCAGCAAAGAAATTTTCTCATTGTTGCACAAATAAATTTTATCTTTGAGTTCTTTAACGATTACAAATTGCTAAAACAAAGAAGCAAAATGTTACATACTTTACAGACACATTATAATGCAAACATTTAAAGGGCAACTGTGATGCCCAAACAAGTTATGGTTCAATAGAAGCCCACAGTCATGTCTTTAAAATGAGCACTGGATCATGTGCATGTCTTAAAAACGATGTTTCAGGTGAAAGATTTGTCATTTGTTATTGGCTTAATATACTTACAGGGAGTACAGGGAGGAAATAACAATTAAATGGCATGTCCACCGCCAAAACTGAAATTTAAACCACTACTGGACGCACTGTGTAGTGCTAAAAAATCTTTACCTTACACCTTGGCTCCTTATGGTTCTCCTGCAGGGCCTGTCCAAAGTCCAGAAAAGTGAAGAGTAGGAGCTTTCTGTGTGTCATACGGTTCCTGCTATTTCCTTGTCCTCCTGGAGGAATTTGGCATGCGCAGGGGAGCCACCCCCCCCCTTCCTCCGGATACCTCTCCTGTCCCTTTCTGTAGTGTAACGGGGATTTGCTGTAGTGTAGTGACCAAACGCCATGTTCATTTAATAAAGACAAATAAACAGACTTACCATCATTCGTTCCCACGGCTTCTTGCATAGAAAGCAAGCAGCCACATCTGTGATTCGTTGACGCTCAGCCAATCAAATACGCGGCTGCCGGTCCGGACCCTATTTGCAAATTCCAGTAAGTAGATAATCGGGAGCAGAAAGCAGAGGGAACGAACGGTGGTAAGTCTATTTCTGTTTTGTTTTTTTCAACAAACTAACATGGTGGTTGGCTGGTGTAACCTACACTACAGCAAAACTGAGTTTTGGGGGTGAAGATGCCTTTAAGGGCATACGTTGTCACCCCAGTGACCAATCCTCATACAATGTTTATGTGTAGCACACCCTGATAAAGTTTATGCACAGAGGGTAAAGTGGCCATATAAGTATGGATATAATCAGCTGTGCACAGACCATAAAATTTGCTAATCACAGTTATGTACCTTCTCAGAAACGGTAAAATCACACTGGATATATAAATAAGCAAAGTATGTGATCCTTTCAGAAATACTGCCGTCAGCTTTTGATTTTTGATGTTAAAAATCAAAAAAGCTGAATAGTGAGTCATACAGATATCGGCTATTAATTTACGTTAGAAGATGTTTGGGAACTTAGGGTGCCTTCACCTTAACATTCAACTTCACTACGTTAATTTTTTTTCTCGTAATTTTTAAGTGGAGAAGGCAATAACGGATATCTAGAGAATATAGAATATTTATAATATCTTACTTGAACATCAGGAGGTTCTGCCTCACTGTGTTTAACAACTTGAATGGGTGGAAGATCCTCTTCATTCACTCCAACTGCAACATCTGTAACATCTTTTGAAACTTGATGATTGTGACCAAAATTACGATACAGCTGCAGCAAGTCTGGTGGCTTTGGAATGTTCAAGCCCACATCATCCCACAGTTCAAAGTCCTAGTAAATCAGACATTGTTACCAGTAATTTCTCCTGAATGGCTGTTGGATAGAGTAAACATGCTCAGATCTCTGCCGAGCAACCGAATCAACCCAGAGACTGAGACCATAATGTACTGTACACTATTAGGTGTCTTGCATAAAGGAAGTCAGTATTTTGGAAAACACTAAATGGGCAGATTATAGTCATTGGAATAAGAAAACTTTTTTTTAACTATCAGTTCTTGTAAAACAGTTGTTATAAAAGCAATTTTCAATAAATATTTTTAGAAATCTTATATATTTTAAATACTAAAATTATATATCAGAAACAGATTACTGCAAGTACAAAGTGTGACGCGGCACAAAAATAATATATATCCATATAATGTATAAGGGGTCAGCTACATAATCAGAGGTTTTGAGGGTTTCGAAAATACTGTACCTTTTCTAAGCAAAATTAGCTCTCTATCCCTTTTTTTTTTTACATTTCTTTTAATTAATTTAGGCTTTTTCCGAAATGTAGGCCTCACTTATTTATAACGGATATAAATGTCCCATTTAAGTCCTTAGTACAACTGCAAGTCCCACACATTAAAGGTAAAATATATTTTGTATTCTCATTAGCAACAGGTTTGAACGCTTTTTGGGTTTTTTTATTTACCCAATGGACTTACAGAACCTCTGCATTACTGTTTAAATTCAATAGATAAGAGGAAATCCTGTAGAATTTTACTAGTTTAAGTTAATGTTGCTAAATCAGCATCTTAACCAATTATATTTCCCAATATCAGAGGCAACTTTAAAGGGCAGCTATACCGAAAAATAGGTTATTTTAAATTGACCATAAACCACCACTGTATAATTTTTTTGTTGATCTGTCCCCCTATTTCTTTAGATATCCAATCTAAAACTTCTTATATTTCAGCTGTTAATCAAGTTCCTTGCTCTCAAAATCTATTCTTCTGTGAGTAGTTTTACTGTAGCTGGAATGGTGACAGAGTTTTGACAGTTGGAATGCTTATGCAGGCTTGACAGTTGGTTTGTGGTCAGGTCGGATGGAAGTGGGAGTGGTTAAAAGAGGGAGGGGGGATACTGCTCCTCAACAAAATGTGTGCTGGATTGAAGGCATGCAGCAACACACACAAATCAGAGTAAGTGCTGCTTACATGTATTCAATTATAGATTAAGATGAGGCAAAGCAATTTTTTCAGTATAGTGTACATTGCTGGCTGGGCACAATTAGAAACTAAAAACATGATTGACAGAATTTTAGGGAAAGCATAAAAAAATCATCATTGGCTTATGTTTTCTGGTCATAGCAAAGTTTAAGTATATGATAAGATAAAACTGACAGGATGGATTTGTTTAGCAAGTAGGCAGTGTAGTAATTTCTTAAAGGAAATGTTAACCCCGAAATGAAAAATTGTACATAGGTAATTTCCTACCAAAACTATAATAGTTTGAAAGCTGTCAGTCATATGGCTAATCAGTTATGCAGAAATAAAATAAAGCTTTTTCCACCTTCCCTCTAAGCTCTCCAGGCTTTTTTTTTTTACAAACTTTTACATGCTCAGAGGAGGCAGCTAGGATAAAATCCTATTTACTAAACAAAGGTGTTTAATGATATGCACAGACCCACCTGTGCAGACAAAAGAACTACCCCACAACATGCACCCACAGGTGGATTCGTGCTTATTAATAAAATAATTATAGTTACCACCCAAAACCTGGGGTTTACTGGTAACCGCTATCTGGAAGGACCAGGAAGCAGAGAGGTACAAATGGGTTAAAGCAGAATTAACACGGAACTGGCTCCCAAATTAGGAGGGTATTTGTTCTATTTACAGATTGTGGTATTTACCATTGATATTTACCAATAATATTTAATATGTGTGGTAAGTACTGCAAGGTAAGAAAACATAGGCTGCTTCTTCCAATAAAAGGTCTAAAAGAGTAAATACAATTAATTGTAACCAATTACAAATATACCTAAAAAAGCTACTGGTCCACTCCTGAAAATAAAGATCTTTTTAAATCACCATTCTAAATTACAAATCTCCATTAACTATTAATGACAGAAACAGTAAAGGTCAAAGCAACTGACACTGCAAAATCATTTTAGAAACTGTAACATAGCAATAAAATGCTGGCATACTGTATATACTCGAGTATAAGTCGAGGTTTTCAGGCTGTGAAAACAGCCTGAAAACTGAACCTCGACTTATACTCGGGTCAGTCACTTACTTGATGGAGGAATCTGGCTGCCACATCCACATGATCTGCGCATCCCACTGATGCGACCATGAGTGGATGCGGCAGCCGGATTCCTCCATCAAGTGAGTGATGTCGGGGGCCCAGCCCCCTCTGCAACTACGGTATCACTGCTTGCCCCACAGCACCTGGAAAAAGGTGAGGCTGCATGAAAAGAAGTGTGGCAGGGTGGAAGCTAAGGGGGCTTTATTCCTGGGGGTGGGGGGGGGGGGGAAGAGTAAGAGAGTAATTTGGGTCAGGGACAGGGTGGTTTGTTTTGGGGTTGTAAATAGGTTTAGTGTGTGTAGTTCCACTACAGGGGATTACTTTTAATTTAAAGGGCAACTAATGCCTGAAAACAATACTTAGGATGGTACCTATTGTTAAATAGATTGCCTTCTGATTCTGTATTGTTTTGAGGCTTTAGTTGCGCTTTAAATGGATAGCAGAATTCCTATACAGTAATAGCCATAATGGATTTGGCTATAACTGTATGGGACTACTATATGGGAATGCTGCTGTCCATTTAAAGAGGAACTAAACCCTTAAAGGGCATGTCCACCCCCAAACTATAATCCCCCCAACTACTGGCCCCACCATGTATTGTAGTTTAATCCTTACCTCACATCCCAACTCCATCTGGTTCTCCTGTAGTCCCCCCCCAAAGTTCCAAAAACTGCCCACCAGGAGGCTAGCAGGTCCATATAGGACACTGCCTGCTACCTGGCCTCCCGGAGATTCCTGCCATGCGTGCTGCAGCCCTTCTCCCCCCTCCCTCCCCCTCCCTCTCCCTCCCGTTCTACTATCCCTCCCCCTAGCACAAATCCCCCTTAATATTGTGCTCCCCCATGTCCCCCAGCCCCAACCGCATATTTTTTTTTTTTTAAAAGCTCCCCAAACTCTTACTTACCTCTCCGCTTTCCTCCGCTGCACTGAATGACCGGCAGCCGCGTCCGTGATTGGCTGCCGCTCAGCCAATCACAGACGGACTGCCGGTCCCGCCCCTCTGCTTGCATTCTCGCAAGCAGAGGGCCGGCAGTGCGGCGGAGGATAGGGGAGGTAAGTAAGAGTTTGGGGGGCTTTTTAAAAAAAAAAACATGCGGTTGGGGCTGGGGGACATGGGGGAGCATGATATAAATTTTTATTTTAGGGGTGGACATAGCCTTTAAAAAAATACAGAATCAGAAGTCAATAGTGGTCATAATTTCTACCTTCGATTTGTACTCGAGTCAACCAGTTTTTACTCATTATTGAGGTAAAAATAGGTACCTCGACTTATCACTCAACAAGTATGTATGGTAAATATAATCCCTCCAACGGCTGCAAACATTTTCATGAAAAGAAACGGCATGTGAAAAACCTTTAAAGTTTACATACTGTGGCAGAATTTATGATTTCTCATAAATATGAATGATAACACAAACATTTCTCACACTCATGGTTAGTGGTTGGCTGAAGTAGTTTATTGTCAAACAACTGTGTTTACTATTTTTTTAAATCATAATCACAACATAAAGTACCCCAAAGATCCTGATCAGAATTACCTACCCAGTTGACATCAATGACAGCTTGAAGTCTTTTGTGGAAGTTGGGGGATAGGCTTTTTATCTTCTCCAGATGATAAAGCTGCCCATTCTTTCTGGCAAAAAACTTAAGTTGTCATTAATTCTTGCATGATCTGCACTCTAAAGTCCTCCCTAGAGTGTCTCAATGATTTTGAGGTCAGGAAACGGAGATGGCCACTCCAGAACCTTCTCTTTCTTTTGCTGTAGCCAATGACTGGTCAGCTTGGCCTTGTGTTTTGGATTACTGGCATGTTGGGATGTCCTAGTACATCCCATGTGCAGCTTCAGGCCTGATAAGTGCAAATTTTCCTTCAGTATTTTTTGATAACTTACTGCATTCATATTGCCATCAATTAGGACCTAATTCTCTGTGCCTTTGTAGCTCACACACCGATCCACCACCATCTTTCACAGTAGGAATGTTGTACCTTTCATCATATGCTTGTTTACTCCTCTCCAGTAGTGTTTATTGTGCCCAAAAAGTTTACCTGAAGTTATTTATTGGTTTTTCTTTGCATCCTGAACAATCTTTCTGGCAGTTGTGGCTGAAAATTTAGTTACCGTATATACTCGAGTATAAACCGAGTTTTTAAGGTCAAAAAATTACCTTAAAAACCTAGACTCGGTTTATACTCGAGTCATAGGTAAATCTGCTGGGGGGGAAAATAAATAAATAAGTTGCCGGTACCTCGCAAGTCCTGTCCTGTCCCTCAATTCCGACTCAGGACTCAGCAGCGAGGAGATCAGGAGATTGAGACCGGGACCACCGGAGCTGTTACAGGCAGAGCGCGTGGGACGTGCGTAACTTACGTGCCCGCGCGCTCTGCCGACGTCATCATGGGACCCTGCATTGCCGTATGGAGGGCCTTCAACTAGCCGGACTGGAAACCAGTCCAAGACCCCTCAACCAGCAGTAAGTCCTTCAAATTTGTAGTAAGGGGCATGATTTTGACCATGGGGTGGTTTGGAGGGAGTGGGGGGAGGGGGTTGTGCTTGAATGAATGATTTACATTACAGTCTTTTTTTATTTAAAGTATTTCAGCACTTCTCCAGATGTTTAAAACTATAACTCCCAGCAAACAAAGCATGCTGGGAGTTGTAGTTTCTAAACATCTGGAGAAGTGCTGCGATGGTTACCGGTATATGGTATTGGGGCAATAGGCTCTTCTTGCGTTTAACGGTATTATGGTTTTATTGTTTATTGTGGTATATTGTAGCTGTTTTACTTACGGTATAATAAAGTCAATTTAAAGGGAAACTAAAGCCTCAGAACAATCGAATAAGAAAGCAGAATACCTTGATATAAAAGCAAATCAGTGCCTCGTTTGTAATTTTAATGTGGTTGCTGGGGAAATTTTCTTACTGGTTCTTCTGTGTTTTTTTTAATCTGTTAGAAACGGTTGGTCGTGTAAAAAAATTGGGCAGATCATACGACGCTGGCTTTAAACTAAGAGTTGTGTCAAGAGCAGAGGAAAGCAATAATTCTGTTGCAGGACGGGAATTTGGCGTTGATGAAAGACAGGTGCGAGACTGGCGAATTAAGTCCGAATTGGAAAAGATGCCGAAGTCAAAAAAGGCTTGTCGTGTTTAACAACCTTACATGGGGCTCTAGAGACTGACTTGCATAAATGGGTAATGGAATGTCGTCAAATGGATACGTGTTAACACGCATGGGATCCGATTACGTGCCCTTCAAATGGCTAAACGAGCAATATAAAACAGTGGGTATTGAAACTTCGTTGCATCAGCTGGATGGTGTACCCGCTTCATGAATCGGTTTGGACTTTGCTTGCGCCAGAGAACAAGATATCACAAAAGCTGCCACAGAATCTGGAAGAAAAGTCATGTCATTCCATCAATTCATTATAAAACAAAGAAAGCTCTATAATTATGACCTCGGAAGTATTGGCAATATGGATGAGACAGCAATGACTTTTGATCTTCCAAGCAACAGGACCGTGGCATCCTTGGGAGAAAAAACTATTTTTCTTCGAACAACCGGGAATGAAAAAAATCATTTCACCGTGGTTCTAGCATGTTTGGCCAATGGAGTCAAGCTCGGCCTGTTATTAATTTAAAAGGAAGACCTTGCCAAAAAATGCCAAATTCCCCACACGAATCACTGTCCGTCCACATGTTAAGGCTGATGGATGAACAAGGAACAAAAAAATGGCTAGAAGAGATATGGAATGGACGACCAGGAGTAGCTTTAAAAAAAAAACCCTCACTGCTAGTTTGGGATATGTTTAGAGCCCATATGGTGAAGATGTCAAAACAATGGCTAAGTCATTTCAAACCACTTTGGCTGTATATCCAGGTGGGCTAACATCTGTTTTAAGCCTCTGGATGTGTCTATAAACAAACCTTTTAAAGACCGTGTGCGAAAAATGTGGCACGAATGGATGTCGTCAGGTCAAGCCAAATTGACAAAAGGTGGAAATCTTATGAAGCCTGACATAGAAATAGTAGCAAGTGGGTACGAATGCATGGGAGGACTCCAGAAGACATCATCCAACGTGCTTTTCTGAAATGCGGTATAAGTAATGCCATGGATGGTAGCGAGACGATATTTTGTTTCAGCACACAGCAGTGATGAAAATGATGGAGATGTTGATTACGTTGATGATAATGTCTATGCAGATGACATTACACCAGCTCAATTTGAGGCACTGTTTGGAGAAACTGAAGATGAGGAATCCGATTTTGAAGGATTTTAAAGTTATTTTTAAACTTTCAAAAGTTACCGTATACTGAACAAGTTGTTTTTATTTAAAATAAATACTTTACTCGACCTCCTGTTTATTAATTTTGATTTTCTAATCATTTTTATTAATTACAGGTTTGCTTTAGTGTTCATATTTTCTACCCTCGGTTTATACTCGAGTCAATCATTTTTACTGGTTTTTTTAGGTGGAAATGGGTACCTCGGTTTATACTCGGGTCGGTTTATACTCGAGTATATACGGTAGTCTACCTAGTATCAACAGAACCCCTCATTTTCGACTTCCTAATTAGAGTCTGAAGACTTCTGCTTGGCATTCTTAATTCCTTTGATATTTTCTTATATCCCTTTCCTGTTTGGTAGAGGTTAAACATCTTTTCCCGCAGATCCTTTGACAATTCTTTTGCTTTCCCCATGACTTAGAATCCAAAAACCATCAGTGCAGCACTGTATGAAAGATGCAAGGGTCTGTCAGAATACCAGAAAGTCATTGATCTTTTATACACACCCACTAATCACAAGAAAATAGAAAACAGGTGAAGATTGTTTCCTTTAATAGTCATTCTAACCCTTTTGTGTCAAGTTGTGTGCATGTTATCAGGGTATGTGCATTTTAAACAGGGTCATTTGGGTAGTTTATTGTGATTATGATTTAAAAAGAGTAAACACAGTTGTTTGACATAAATGTCTTCAGCAAACCACTAACCGTGATTGAAAGAAAAGTTTGTGTGTTATAATTCATATGCAAATAAGTAACAGAGGCGTCTAGGGCTAGGCCACACTGCTGCGGTTTTTCTGCGTTTTCGCTTGCGTTTTTTTTTAAACTCATTGAATACGCGTCAACGCACCGAAAAAGCGCGTTTACGGGTGTTAAGCCATTGAGCTTGCAATTTGCGTTCCGCATTTAAAATCGCAATTGCATTTTCCGTTTGCGTTTTCCAATACTTAATAAAAAAACGCATGTGGAAACGCAACAAAATCGCACATGAAATCGCGTGCGATTGCGTTGCAGTGTGGTCGTGCCCTTAGGAATTTAAGTATTGGAAAACGCATGTGATTGCGATTTAAAATGCGGAACCCAAATCGCAATCGCATCACACCCGAAAACGTGCGGTTTCCGTTGCCGCGATTCCAATGATTTGAAAAAACCGCAAACGCAGAAAAATTACAGCATTGTGGCCTAGCCCTTAAATATGTTTTTACAGTATTCCACAAGCTAAATGCAAAACCATTTGCCAACTACAAACTGGTTTTGGCTTTATTGAGCAATCATCAGTGTAGTGCAGGCCTCTATTTTGCAGTGTGACAGACATTACTAATACATTACATAAAATAGGGAAAGAATATGGCTTTTCAGCTCCCCTTCAAGCATGTGCAAATAAGGAACAGAGACTTCTGGGTAATTCCCATGTTTCCATGGCAGCTTTTAGGAAAACTATTCCTTTAAATAAATGGTAAAGAAATCATACATTCTGCCAGGGTGTGTAAACTTATGAGAGCAACTGTATATTGTCAATATCTTCCAGAAAAACACCTACAGATGTACAGTAATAGGAATTAGGCAATTACATTTAAACTGAACATACCTGGTCATCGTTTTCATCAGAAAATGTTATAAAAGTCAGTTGTTAATAAGTATTGATGAAAAACTAATAACAAGGAAATTTAGAGCTCTTTTCTCAAGAGGTTTTATGGGCTCCTGCATAAGAAAAAATGGAGGAAATCAATACAATTTAAACTTTTCCTAATACACTATAAAGCGCAGGCTAATCTGTGACAGTGTTAGAGGAAATACACACCAAATGCACAAACTACATTCAAAAGGCCCAAGGGAAAAAGCAAGTATAATTTAAAGAGAAATAAATCTCAAGGGAACACAAGTTCAGCTGATTCAATTTAAACACTTTTCACTTTTAGGGCCCTACCTTTTATGGTGGTTTTGTAATTTCCAGAATTTGAGTAGTCAAATGACTTAAACCACATGGAGCAGTGCTCACAAGATTAAGGGAGAAATTCAAAGAAGAATGTAAGTTCTTGTATTCTGTAAAATGCTATTGTTAGGTTTTGTTTTGCTTCCAAATGTTCTGAGCTCAAGGTCTTTTCCCTCCTACATTGTGTGTCAGCCTGACTATCTTCATATTCCAAGGTTTTAGTACGTCATCTGCAGACACTGTGTCTGGCCTGCCCTTTTTCTGGCAAAGCCCTTTTTTTTCTGGTTTGATATATTCCAATGTACGAAATCAATAAACCGAGAAACTGGGTTCTATCGCACCGAACGCATTGTGTAATCCTTTCTCCCAGCGCTGAAGGTTTCTTAGTGGGTCTGACAGGCATCAGAGTCCGGCGAGGCTAGAATAGGATGTTATTCTTTCAGCTATAAGGAGGGAAGCTCCTGAAAGCAATTTTTGATTTTCTTTCCCCTTTCTTAAATTGTTAATTTGATTCTGATTTATTAGTATAATCTATAAAACTCTTGGATTTTATTAAGTTTCTATTTTCCACATATTAATCATTACAAATATATGCAAGGATTTTTTTCATATAGTATTTTATATTTTAGTTTTCAACTGCAAAACACTAAATGGTCAAAGAGGAAAACACCTTGATGTTCCATTTAGTGAGGGGGGGGGGGGTCCTCGAGGTTTCGCTTTACAGCAGTTCAAGCGAGTTATTTGCTAAAAATATATTATTGACATCAGGATGTAATCAAAATTTCTATTTACAGTATGTTTAGAATATGTAGTGCAACCTATTTCCCTCCAAACCCAACAATACGGATTTGCAAAATGTATTGATGTAGTTCTATGTGCAGAATTAAGCTTATTATAATTCATATATCAGATGTTTTAAATGGAACAATGTATGTCGGAGAGTATAATCGATAATGTTTAGTCAAAACATATAAGAAATATATTAAAGGGCATGTAAAGTCACCCTCACAGTTTTCCACCTGACTACAATATACAACACTATAATTCACCCTTGCCTAGTCTGCATTGTTATTTCTCTCAAATTTGGCCCGTGTCGGCATTCTCCTTCTAAAGTCATTTGTGATTAGTGGGCAGGGCTGTCAATCAAGCCTTTGGTAATGATCTGCAGAACCCCACCCACTGACCTAGTGATGGGAGTTGCATATCCAATGTAAATAAACATAACCTTCAGACAGCAGAAAGGCACATTCACAAGTATCTTGTTAAACTCTTGTGCCACACAACTTGTTATAGGTAATTTATTTATTATTAGTTTCCCTCTTCCTCCTTCATTGCAAGTGGCGTAACTAGGAATCACTGGGCCCCCAGCAAAACTATGATGGGGACCCTATCATTGCTTTATCCACAGTGGTTTTCTGGGAAGAGGCTGTATCTCTCATAGGAAACAAAAGAAGATGGGGCCCCCTTGCGGTAGCTCCCCTTGCTTCCCTGGTAGTTATGCCCCTGTCCCTTACCTACCTTGCGTCCCCGTTCCTGCTCAGTCGCATATCTTGAAAGGGGACGACAGTGAGCTTGGGGGCGTGCCAGCAGAGGCAGAGAAGACTTTTTGAATACTCGGCTGACAGACAGCCTAAATGGGAGGGAACTAGAGGCTCTGTAAGAGCTTTCTTTATTAAGACATATTAAAGGTAATTTCAATTTTTGAGTTTACTGACCCTTTAATATTCTTATATTATCTTGTTTATTTTTTTTTCTGTACTACTAAATTATGCTTATTATTACCACCCGCCCACTACAGCCCCGAAGCAAGTGATTAGTGGAATCTGTACTGCATATAACATATAAAAAAAAATTTCTTAAAAAAAGCACCTTTAACACCCTTGAATTATGTGTGTTGCCACAGTGCACGATAAAGAACTTTTGGCATCTTCACAATATGTTTTGTATGTTTACTAACACTAGCATTAGCTGTTAAACTATCATTTAAATCATAACTGTTATCAGAAATGTTTTTGTGCAATCGCATACACTCGAACAACGCACACCAGAAATGCTTGAATGCGCATTTCCAGTCTGCTGGGATGCGCTATAGTGTGGCCTCTGTCTAAGTAAAGAAAACCCAACCCACCAAAAGCAACTGAAAATCTATAGCTGTCTTTAGGATGAGGCAGCAGTAACAACCTAAGGGCTGCCTTACCTCAAAGACTGCTCTGGGATATTGGGTTTCCCCTACTTTATTTCTCCTTTAAATATCATTTAACATATTATCATTAAGGGCTAGGCCGCATCAGAGCAATTTCACGCAATCCAATCGCGTGTTAAAAAGTGCACCCTAGTGTGGCCCAATTGGTGTGAAATCCATTGATCGGAGCACACGTGATCACCATTTTTGGTATGATTCGAATGTGTTCTGATCCCTGAAAATGACAGGCATTGCACTGCAAGTGGTCACCAATGTGCGCGCAATGTGCGTGTTTAGTGTGGTCTCGGCATAAAGCACAATTAAACTCCTTAGAATCACCTTACTCCCCTTAAATGTAACCAGGGTGAGGACCTTCACCACTAAGTCCGGTACAGGCTCTATCTCCTGATATACTTGCCTATACTTTCCCTCACTGTTCAGTTCTAAATTGGCCCTACGAAAAGTCAGCGACAAGTCTGGGAAGAAGCGGTTCTTTACATTGGCCAGATCAAAAACAGCTGTGAGATGCTGTAACAGACACTTTAATTTTTTGAGAGAACACCTGGGCAAAGTAAGGCCGGGAAGCCCTTTGTGTCTGCCCCTGACTGGCCCCTCAATACTAGACCTGTACCAAAGAAAAATTAATAATAATAATAATTGATTGTTTCAGGCTGGATAATCAATTTCTTTTTTAAATTGCCTAGATCTGCGGGGAAACAACCACCACCTTCTTGGGGGTAGCTGACATATAAGCAGTCCAGCTATCCCTGCTGTGGACCAACAACAGTGGAGGTACATGGGGATGGGTGATGCCAATTCCACTGTTCCATGAGTAAACACTAAATATTTTTAATGTGGATTTCAGTCTTACCTTCACTTAAAGTTAGATTTGTGGGAAGATTCAATACTTATCCTCCGTGCATCTCCTCCTTCTGGGCTCCAGCGATACAGTAATCACTTACTGCATATCGGGAAGCCGGCAGGTAAGGAGCCCAAATGTAATACCACAATTTAAAAGGTGTTCGTTTTCACGCTTAGAGGGCATTACATTGGGTGCCTGTGCTAAACTAAATGGAGCAGGCCAAGAAAAATTTAGTTAAACCCATCGGGATCCCCATGCCACAAGATATTATATCTCCCCATAAGAGTTTTTCTTAAAAAGACATATACTGCAGAAAACATACCTGAATTTCAGGACTTGATTTATAATTCTTTTGTTCCTGCAAAGGAACCTCATTTTCTGCAAGACAAAAGTAAAATCAAAATAAACTATTTTAAAAAGGCATGCTAAACTGGTTTCAACATAGTAACAGCGGAAAAAGCAAGAAAGAAAAATAAGTTGTAGGTACACCACCTGCAGCCAGTGTCAGGTTGACCCTGAGGGCCTGAATGGTCTCCTTGGCTTTCCGCAGTTCAAACTCCAGGACTGGACAGGGTTTTGGATTAAACACACACAGGCATCCAACCAAGAAAAGGGGAACAAAAATAAAAATAAATAGCAAAAGATGGGTGTGGAAAAATATATATACAGTTTGTACTGAAACAGAAAACATGCAGTCTTAATGGAATTAATGAAAACATGCAGCAGAGTTGTCTTAGGCTTAAGTCTTAAGAAAATAGCTGTACAAATTAATCTAACGCTATGCACACGCAAACTTAAATAGTGACTTTGACACTGCACTGTCAATTATACATTATTTCTGCCCTCTGGCTGAAAGACTTCAGGTGGATTAATTGTGTAATTATTTTGTCGTTTATACACACATACACACACACACACACACACACACACACACACACACACACACACTAAAAAATACAATAAATAGTCAATATATAAAATTGATTTTTCTTTGTATATTTATCAGTTGGTTATTTTGTTTAATGCCCAAACAATGAAATTATCTAACCAGTAACGTTAATGTTTTAACTGGGAACACATGGCTACATCTTTGTCAATGAACATTAATTCATTGCCAGGCCACTTAAACTTAATTTGGATCCATTAGTCTGTACATAGGGGATGATGGTCAGTAACCTCTACCCAGCAGTGCAAATCCTTTGTTCCTAAAAAAAGAATTCTCTGTAAACGATTTGATTAAAAAGTACCACTAAATGCAAAAATGGACTTTTTGCAGATTTGTTGTTTTGTAAGGCTAAAGTTAAGTTGAGCACACATTGCAGATTTGTTTGTAACCGACAGCACATTTTGCTTATTGGGTTCACAAAAACTAAATGACAGACTGAGCATTATAAGAAACCAGACAAAGGCTAAGTTGAGCCAATACGTTGTATGTTACTGCACAATAAAAAAAAAACAAACACTAGGATACCCCACAAATCTGTGCGTGTGGTCTCCAATCTCTCATATTATTAAGTGAATGGGCAAGAGGTGGCCCATAGGAACAAGCAACCCACTTTGATATCCTATAAAAATATATTAAGATCAATTTTGGTCAGGACTCCAAGCGAAGTGAGCAAATGGGAAAAACATTTCTTTTAAGCAAGAAAATCAAGTCAGACTTGTTGAGGGATATGTATCAAAACACAATTAAAAGGTTGCCTCCCTCAGAAGAACTTTCCTTATGGCTGACCCAAACCTCACAACCATCCAAATCTCATAACTGATTCCTATTTATTTTCTACACTAGATGACAAAAACTGACTTATGTCATTCATTGACTGAACGTGATTCTCTAGACTGGATTAGAACATTTCATTTAAAAAAATGTTCTCATACAGGCCAATACATTTTGAATCTACTGGTCATATACAGCTTTGGCAAATAAACAACTGATGCAACAATTTAATCTGCCAACAGGAAAAGCCAAAATAAATCCCTGAGAGACAGAATGCTGTGTGTGGTCACGAGGCACCTTAAAGGCTATGTCCACCCCTAAAATAAAATATTTATATCCTGCTCCCCCATGTCCCCCAGCCCCAACGCAGTTTAGTTTTTTAAAAAGCCCCCAAACTCTTACTTACCTCCCTCGATCCTCCGCCGCACTGCCGGCCCTCTGCTTGCGAGAATGCAAGCAGAGGGGCGGGACCGGCAGTTGGTCTGTGATTGGCTGAGCGGCAGCCAACACGGACGCGGCTGCCGGTCATTCAGTGCAGCGGAGGAAAGCGGAGAGGTAAGTAAGAGTTTGGGGAGCTTTTTAAAAAAAAACAACATGCGGTTGGGCTGGGGGAATGGGGGAGCATGATATTAAGGGGGATTTGTGCTAGGGGGAGGGATAGTAGAACGGGAGGGAGAGGGAGGGGGAGGGAGGGGGGAGAAGGGCTGCAGCACGCATGGCAGGAATCTCCGGGAGGCCAGGGTAGCAGCAGTGTCCTATATGGACCTGCTGGCCTCCTGGTGGGCAGTTTTGGAACTTTGGGGGGGGACTCAGGAGAACCAGATGGAGTTGGGATGTGGAGGTAAGGATTAAACTACACTACATGGTGGGGCAGTAGTGGGGGGATTATAGTTTTGGGGTGGACATGCCCTTTAAAATTATAATGTAATGTTTGTTGGGGGTAAAGCAATTTTTTTTGTGTCCAGTAGTCGACTAAATATGGCCACAATATGGGGCATCTTGTTAGGCCATAGACACAAAAATTTTACTAAGAAGTAGAGGCTATGATTATAAAAGTTCTGTAATTACTTTTTACAAAAACCTTCACAATTAAAGGGTATTTACACCCTTTTGTCTTTCTACTAACTTCAAAGTTTCCATTTGCCTCGTACATTTTGTCCCCCTGCCATTTGTAAATATTTTATAACAATTTATTCATTTGTAGATTTTAATCACTTTTCCCCCCCCCCCGTCATAGTAAAAAGTCTCCTTCCTTTGGATTTCAGGAGATCTCATGCTAGCTCTCATTCTACTTAATGGTGGCTATAGAACTGGTGATATGATCAGCCAATGTGTATATGTATGTATATGGAGTATACAAAGAAGGGGATAAGTGGGTACTGGGTATCGGGCATTTATTGTTCCGTGTACAATCGTATCAGCCCAATTTCGTTTTTGGCATGGGAAAAATTTCTGACCAATCGATATTATGGACCATGATCAGTTATTAACAAAAATGTGGAGACAGATTGATCATTCACCTTCAGATAGTGAAGGTTTTATTTACTTTTAGATAGGTGCACTATTAAGAAAAGATCAGGTCCCCTTCATTTTCCTCCTTCTGCAGATCTGTATTATGTGTTTTCTTTAAGTGTAACTCTTAGGGCTAGGCCACACTATAGTTTTTTTTGCGATCATTGAAATCGGCGCAACACACCGAAAGCGTGCGTTTTCAGGTGCGACGCGATTGTGATAAAAAATGCATAATGCAAATCACAATCGCATGGGTTTTATCTAACGCAACGAAATCGCACATGAAATCGCATGCGATTCCGTGTGAGGTTGCGTTTCCGACGCAGTATGGCCGTGCTCTTAACGGGGTTATAAATTAAAGGGCAAGTCCACCCCCAAAACTAACTTTTTATATTTATTTGGCCCAAATAAGTGCTCCAAAACAAACTTTACAGCATGTAAATCAGTCCAGTGGTTCAAAAGTTACAGACCTTTGTAGCTGGCTTAATCCTGCAACATGGACCAATACAGCGATGAACAGAGACAGTTACATTACCTTGCCTCTGTTCTTTTCATGTTCTTGAGCATGTCTGTTCGATCCAGCGTGAGAACAGAGGAAGTTGCATCAGTAATGGTCTGACCCTGGATCCCTGGATTTTCCCTCTCAACAATCACAGCTGTAATGTTATGTGTACTGAAGAAATCCAGGATCAACAGCTGCAGCCAGCCAGCCCAGAGAGAGAGAGAGAGAGCACACACACACAAACACAGGCAAGATTTTTTTTTTTTTTTTCTAAGCTGCAGCTCGGGGTCATCTAAAGTGGAAGTGGAGAGGAAGTGCAGCCTGATATATATCTCATTAAATATCAGGCAAAGCAAATGATTTTGAGAAAAATGAACATGGCATTTGAGGTTGGTGCTATTATATAAAGAACATATAAAAAGTTTACTTTTGGGTGGACATACCCTTTAAGAACTATTAGAACTAAAGTCTCCAGACAACATTTTCCCAATAGACAGAGCAAATTTAAAAACATATAAGCTTTCTCATTTGCTGTGGCTGCAGGGTGATTTATGAAATTACCTGTGGGTACTAGGGGTCAGCTGCCATAATCCACCTTATAGCTAGGTGTAAGCAGTACAATTCAAATGCTCTGTAGTGCTCAACAGATCAAAAGTTTAGCAAATTGATTTACGGCTATGTATGAATGGTTTGCGTCAAGACGCTAGTTGCAGCACTTGCAGTTTTAGTTTTTCTTCCCAGTCTTAAGAGTCACACGCAATATATTATAGTTTTAGAGAACATATTTTTAGGATGATTTTGTGCTCTTAGAACACTGAGAACTGTTATTTTGTTTTTGTCAACAAAAACAAAATATGATGTGATGTAACACAGGTAACACTGCTACAGTTCTAGCTAAATACTGCCATTATATAGTTGATGGTTAATACATGTGTGTTACGGAAGTGTTTTTGCGGCAGAAAATCCTGTTAACCACATGTAAGAAGGGAGAAGTGTCTCACACAGCAGCAACAGCCCCTCCCCCCACCCAGTCTCAGCAGTGTGTACTTGCCTGTTAGAAGAAAGGGGAAAAGTGTCTAACACAGCAGCAGCCCCACCATCAGCAGTGTCAGGAAGATATGTTAAAGAGCTGTAAATATGTAAATAAATGTATCCAGTGTCGGCTGGATTATAAGTGGGCAGTCCCTAAAGGGGGGACAGTTAGGAGCAGTTACTAAACATTGAAAATTCACTAGCAAAGTAGGCACAGACACACATGTAAGTAACATTTTATTACCCTAACATTGTACTTTCAGATTATACAAAGTTGTTTCAGTGAGTATTACCCCTTTATTAGTTATAGAAACAACAGTACAGAGCTGCAGAGGGAGGATGATAAAATGAATCTGATCTCACAATAGTGTACCTATCTGAAAGTAAATAAAACCTTCACTGTCTGAAGGTGACTGAAACCTTGAACAGATCATGGCTCCACATTTTTGTTAATATCCCAATGAAGAATTGACTTAGTGGGTACACACATTAGCGATGATTGTCCCTTTATCTCTAATGTGTGTACTGCAGCTCCGAGCACTCCCGAGGGCCTTGCAATCGATCAGAACTACTATTTGCAAATGACAGGAAAAGGCCAACAAGGCAAATGAAAACTTTAAAGTTACTAGACAGAAACAAGGTGTGGGGAAAAAATGGTGTACATGTCCTTTAAGTCTTTTTATGAGGCCATCAAACATTAAAGTTGTGTTTTACCCTTGCATAAATCCAGAAAACTGAAGAATATTATCAGGTTACATGGCTTCATAGAGCATAAGGCTATGTGCACACAAACAAACATATGACAATATTTCTGCCGACAGATCTCCAAATCAAACCAAGTCTGTTGGTTAATTAAAGTGCTTGATTGATCTTGTAAAGACTGCAGGCTTGACCACAATTTACCAACATACCCAATTACTCAGAAAGTGATCATTCACACTGTTAATTAAGCCTGCACCAGACAATCACATTGAAATACTAAACCATGTAGACACAGGCTAAAAGTTCAGTTCAAACCCCAGACCCTAGTTGTTATTATCGCTTTTAAAAGCTAATGAAACTTCTACATGGATAATGATTTGCCAATGATAGAGAGCAGAGCTGATATTGGAATGGCAGGAGGACCAATATTAATATGGCTATTCAAAAAGTATTAAAATCACAAGAACCCGAATGGGCCAAGCAAAAAGTTGATTTACATTAAAAGAAGATAAGTATACGATCACATTTTATTTTATACACAGGAAGAAATTATTAAACACTTTTCATATTGTAATAGGTGGGCAGTTTGAGTCATTTTATTATAGTAACTATATGGTAGACTAAATGGCCTTAAAGGGAAAGTATACTTTATAAGGCTTGTCACAAGCAACTGACAATTCATTTTGAACTTTAGAAACCCCAACAACCATTAGGGGTTTAAAAATTAATACCTACAACTGTTGATGTTGGCACAATGTAAAAGGGCATGAATATATCAGTTGGGGTTAGGTAACTAGCAAGTGACCATTTTGTTTTATGCCCTTTAGTTAGCCAATGCAGGGGGTAAATATAGACATCCCACTCTGCCAAAACTAATTTCAGGGAGGGTACCCACCCCCTAAAGCCCCACCCCAAGATTAACGCACAATCCATGCATACAGAAACATGTATACAATCAGACACACTCATGAAAACTGAGACTTGTTAACCTCTGAACTTCAGGGAGAGGTGGGTTGTCTGGATATTTGAATACTATGTTATTTTAAGGTAGCTAGTTCCATAGAATAAACAAATCGAAACCCCTTTAAAAAAGTTAGTCACAAGGTTTACATTTTCAGGCATAATCATGAACTTTTCTAGTTAATGGTGTCTTATTTCACATGTAAAAAAAAATGCCTCAACATTATGGCAGTTCCTACTTAAAGTATGTATACTGAAAAAATGACTTTGCGTTATTTTAATCTATAGATAAATAAATGTGTGAGTAGCGCTTACTCTGAGGTGTGTTTGTAGCTGCATGCCTTTAATAAAGTACTTTTTTTGTTCAGGCTCTGACCTGACTATTTCCCCCCATACCAACTGTCAATACTGCATACAGTATACGGCACACCAACTGTCAAACCTTTCTTGCTATAGCAAATCCACTTACAGAAACACTGAAATGTAAGATGTTTCAAATTGGATATCTAAAGAATTAGGGGGCAGGTAAACAAAAAAAATTATAGTGATAGTTGGGATGAATTATAGTTTCCAGTAATGGGCAATTAAAAAAACAAATTTGCCAGTGTACATACCCTTTAAGCTTAAAATAACTGCATGTTTTCCACAACATATTGTGCCTTAATCAAGCAAGTGTCATAGTTTTTGAATGCAGAGCAATATTATATAAACTACACGAAAAAACTATGGCAGGATCCCAATAAATAATGGTAATAATGTGAGAAGGGGGAAGCCAACAATTTACATAATCACACTACTGCAGATTTAGTTTTTGATAAAATAATGTGGAAAAGGTTAACATATTTATAGCGCCTCTGGTTGCGGCCACACTATAATCGCATGATAACGCCCATGAAAAGTGCGTTTGTAATGAAGCATGTACACTTGCTCTGTGGTTTTGGCAATATTTCCCTATCGGAGTGCATGCAATCCACACAAAAAAATTTATGATTGCATCATCCGAAAACGGATCCCAGTGCACAAAGTGTGGCTACTAACATTGTAATACACCTGCAAGAGATTCTCACATGTTAACGGATCACAAAACACAATCAGAAGCGTGTGAGAAACACGCCACTGTGGCCTAGCCCTAAGTATCTTTAATTTTAAAATAGGAATTGGCAACACAAGGTCTGCTGTAATTTACCATCATTAGCGATTAGCACTTTTTTTTTGAGCAACTGAAAGGCCACCAGGGGTCCCATTCCAATCATATAGAAAAAAGGATTAGCATACTCCGAATACTTTTTTTTTTTTTTGTTCATTAAATTTTTATTAATTTTTTTGAATATCATATCGTATCGGTATACTTTTACTTTTACATTCTTTTTCAGCGTTAATAAATTGTAACAAAAACCTTTTATAAAACATAGTCTATTTTGTCTTCTTCTGCTCCTGGGTATCTTCTTTGATTATACATAAATAAATACATTTTGTTCCTTATAGTACTGATGATTACATTTATTTTGTGTCGCTCCCCACCTGAGAGTGTGGGGAGCGACACAAAATAAATGTAATCATCTTCAGGCCCAGGTCCTGTTTCTGGATCCATCTGCAATAGCCAGATGTCCCAAATTTTAGACCAGTTTATGAGGGAATTCTGTAGAGTATGGGCCGTATGTTCATTATTATGGATCCACCATATTTTGTTTATCAGGGCGTCTCTTTGTGGACATTCCTGTTTCCAGCTTGTTGCTATCAACATCCTTGCTGCGGAGCAAATATGCATAATGAGAGACTGTGCGTATTTGTCGTAGTTTTTTGTGGGTAAGTTGAACAAAGCTGTGTAGGGGGATAATTTGAAGGGGCTCTTGAATATGTCAGAAATTAGATTTTCAGTGTGTTTCCATAAACTTTGGACTTCCCTACATTCCCAACAACAGTGAAGTTGGTCTGCCTGTTGGTTACAGCCTCTGAAACAGTATTGGGATAATGCAGGATTGATTTTGTGTAGTAATGAAAGGGTGATGTACCAGTCGTGGAAGATTTTGAAGGATTTTTCCTTCGTGATTATGTTTGCCGAACATCTTGCCGATTGTGTGATTATTTGTTGCCATTGTGTGTCTGATAGTTTGTGCTGCAGTCTGGATTCCCATCTGTCCATAGGGGGTATTCTCTTTGTTTGGGTGTTGTGCCAAAGTATAAAGTGTATTTTTGAGATTGTGTTTTGTGTGTTTGGTTGTTGTGGAGAGGAATCTTGAGAGTTGTATATATTGGAACCAGTGTGCATCTTCTATGTTATATTTGGATTGGATCGAGTGCCAGGTGAGGATGGACCTGTTTTGGTCGCATATGTCTTTGAATCTGTTTACCCCTCTCTGGCGCCAGTATTCTGCGAACCGGGGGTCTGTTCCAGGTCGAAAGTGTGGGCTATAGAAGAAAGGATATGCTAGTGTGATGTTGGACGTAAACTTATGTTTTGAGTTGCATCTGTCCCATATTTTTAGAGTATGTGTTATAGAGGGAGTTATGGATGTGGGGTTCAATTTTCGGAGTTTCGGATCTACCCATAAAATTGAGTATACATTCATTGGATATAGTAGGGCGTTTTCGATATTGATCCAACTTGATGTGTTTGTTCCTTGTGTCCAATGAATTGTCTGGGCTAGTCCGGCCGCATTGTAGTAGTTGTATAATATAGGCAGTCCAAAGCCTCCCATTGTTTTATGTCGGGCGAGGTAATCTCTTTTAATTCTGGGTTTTTTATTGTTCCATATAAAGTTTGATATCGATTTTTGTAGTCCATTAAGATCTTTTCTGTTTAGTGTGATTGGTAATGTTCTGAATAAATAAAGGATCTTTGGGAGGATGTTCATTTTGACAGCATTGATTCGGCCTAGGAGTGATATAGGGTAGGCTGTCCATGAGGCTAACAGTCTTGACAATTTTTTAATGGTGGGTGAGTAGTTATGCTTAAATAGCAGTTTTGGGTCGTGGCTAATGGCAATCCTAGATATTTGAATGATTCTGGTGCCCATTTGAAGTGGAAGTTGTGTAGGGGATTCCAGTTGTTGGGGTGGTAGGTGTAGGGGGTATGCTGTCGATTTGGAAGAGTTAATTCTGAATCCTGAGATTATACCAAATTGTTCGATAATTTTGTATACGTTAGGTAGGGATATTAGTGGTTGGGTTAAGGTGAGTAGGGTGTCATCCGCAAAAAGGGAGATTTTTGACTAGTTTATCCACGGTTATTCATGTACGTTTGGTGGCTCTTCTAATCATTTCGGCTAAAGGTTCCATGCTAAGGGCGAAGAGTAAAGAGGATAGTGGGCATCCCTGTCTTGTTCCATTTTTGATTGAAAAATGGTAGGAGGTGAAACCCATGTTTCTGACTTTTGCCTTTGGAGTGGTGTATAGGCTGAGGATTGCTGATATATATTTTGTGGTAATCAAAATTTGAGTGTTTGTTTGAGGTACATCCAGTCTACCCTGTCAGAGGCTTTTTCGACATCTGAGGAGCTAGTTACTGTGGGGGTTTTATTTTGATGTGCTATCTGAAGTAGTGTGATATTTCCTTGTGTTATCAGTGGTTTGTCTGCCTTCCACAAATCCAGTCTGGTCTAGGTGTATTAGTTGGGGCATAATGTCCTTTAATCTGTTTGCCAACATTTTGGAGTAGATCTTATGTCACAGTTAATAAGAGAGATTGGTCTATAGTTGGATACTTGTGTGGAGTCTTTGTCGGGGTTGGGTATAACTTATTTGGGCTTCTAGCATATGGTGGTAAATGAGTCTTTGTTTTCTAGGATATTGTTGACTAGACTAAGAAAGTGGGGGGATAGAGGTTATAGTATAGGGTGGTGAAAACCATCTGGTCCCGGGGATTTTCTGTTCTTACTGTCTTTTAATACTGTTTAATTCCATTTGGGTAAAGGATTGGTAAGTCTTTTTGATTGTTCCTCTGATATGGGTAGATGTAATTGTCTAGGAACGTGATATATTTTTGGGGTTATTTTTCTTGCCTATTGTTGTGCCTTCATATAGTTTTGTAAAATTGGGCAAGTTTTTGGATATCTCCTTAGGGTCGTGTATTAATTTGCCTGATTGGTTTCTTATGGGAGGAATTTGTTCGGGTCATTTTCTGTTTTAGTTTGTTTGCCAGCATTGTATCGGGCTTATTACTTTTACAGTAAAATTTTTGGTTTAATAGTCTTAGTGCTTTTCAGCATTGTACATCAATATTTTTTCCAGTTTTTTTTAGTTGTGAGAGGCGTTGGCATTGGGATATTGCTGTGGTCTTGGCTTAGTTGTTTTTCTATGTTGTGGGTCTCTGTTAGTAGGGTTTTGATTTTTTGGTCCCTGTCTTTTTTAGCTCTAGCGGATAGTTGGATGAGTAGGCCTCTCATTACGGTTTTGTGGGCAGCCCATAAAATGGATTTTTTGATGTCTGTAGTGTTGTTTATTTGGAAATAAGAGGTAAGTGAGTTTGTTAGATTTCTGACCGTTGTTTCGTCGGTCAGAAGGGTTTCATTAAGGCGCCAGAGGGGGGATGGTTTAGATTTTATTAGTTCTGAGAGTTTGATTGAGACATATGCATGGTCAGACCATGAAATTTCCGAGATAAGGCTTTCCTGGACCTGGGAGAGTAGAGATGGTGAAATGAAGATGTAGTCTATTCTGGTGAATAGTGAGTGTGGGGCTGAGTAAAATGAGTATTCTCTGTCTTCTGTGTGGGTTAGACGCCAGGCATCTACTATATTGCAGTTTTTCAGGAAGGATAGTAAAGGTTTGTTGGATGAGGTGGGGTTAGATGGGGTAGTTGGCTTAGATCTGTCCATTTTGTTGTTAAGAGTCAGATTGAAATCCCCTCCCACTATCAAGGGTCCTCCAGCCTGCAGCACAATTTTGCTTTCAAGTTCTTTCAGGAAATTTTTTTGATCTTGATTGGGTGCGTATACATTTTTAAGTGTTATTCGGGTGGACTGGAGAGTTCCATTAATAATAAGGTATCTACCTTTTGGGTCCCTGTATATGGAGTCTTCTATGAAGGCTATTTCTTTGTTGATTAGAATGGCTACTCCCCTTTTTTTAACATTTGAGGAGGCAAAAAAATGTTGTGTCCATCTCTTGCCCCAATATTTGGGTTCTCTGCCCTTGATAAAGTGTGTCTCCTGTAGCATGATGATGTCGGGATTTAATTTTCTGTAGTATTGGGAGGCTATCTTCCTTTTGCGGGGGGAGTTTAATCCCTTTACATTATGGGTGAGAATGTGTAGGTTATTACTCATTGTTATATTTGGGCGGAAGCTTTGAGTAGATTTGGCATGTGGTGTGTTTTAACCTGCGTCCTTTGTCCGGGACTCTCACATTTGGGGGAGCGACTGTGGACAGGATCTGATTTTTTAATATGTCTGGTTAAACAAGTTATTTCTGTTTTGAGTTGATACCTTTTTTTAGCAATCATTAACATATAAACTTTTTCAAACAACATTTTAAACAATAACTACTAACTAACAGTGGGTCTCTCAAGTGTTTGAGATCCTTGGGTAAGGTTTTACCTTACTACTAACAATTACCTTACGGGTTAACCCGTACTTGGGGGTGGGTGTCTCTATACCTAGTGGTATCTGACACTGAAAGAGAACTACCTCGTTTCTCGAGCCCCCTCCGCCCGACCTCCCCCATTTCTACTGCCTCCAGCTGGGCTTCAGGGAGAAATGTGTATGTATGTTGATCGGGGGTATCTCCCTCGGGGGGTAGCGGTAAACTTTATGTGCTCTCCTCCCCTAAAAGAACTTTGGGAGACTGTGTGTACTGATATTTCTGGGGTCAGTCTCTTCTCCCTCCCTTCACCTCTCCTTTTTCCCCTCTCAGCGTTCACACTTTTTTATTTTTGAATGCGCAAGTGAGTCTATTTTCAATAAGTGCTTGTTTTCTTGTTGGGGGATTATACCTCTATATGTAGTTGTGTTGTCGTATGTTGTAACGTTTTAAGAACCCTCATCAGCCTTAATAAAACTGTATGGTATATATATCGAAGGAGGTTTGTCTATTTGCTGAGTTTTCCAGGTTACTGAAATATTATGAGGGCTGGTATGTTGCCTATAGAAAATGCTGTTGTTGTGTTAAGTCTCACTTCTGGTAGTTTTACCGTGTTAGTTTGGGTGGGGTGATCCTATGGGTCTGAGTAATCTCTTGTGTGGGCCAGCTCTTTCTAAACTTCAAACCCTATTCTCAAATGTTGGTTTTGAACCCATTTTCGAGTGTGGTAGCATAGAAAAGCATAGATAAACATTTCTGAGGTAACCTAAAACAGTAAGTTCATATCAGAATTAAAGTTGTACATCATATAAGTTCAATACTCCCTCCCCCCCTCCCCTCTTTTTATTTTTCTTTATCGTTTCTCCTTTCTCCTTTTTAGGAGATACGTTGTTACCTGGAGAGTATTGTGTATATTACACAGTTCTGTTTTTTGGGGGTAATTAGTCATTGGTGTTTCCCCTTAACGACCTTACTCCCGGCCTCCCTCTCCATCCCCTCCTTTCTAAATAGATAAGTTAGAACTTGTGGTCTGTTGGCAGGTCTTAGGTTCATCTCTGGTATAAACGATTGTTTCATTGAGTAGTATTGGCCTCGAGGAGGCGTCCCCTGTTATATTACGTTGGGGCTTGTTGGTTACAGTTATTTTTAAAGAGTTATACTTGCGTTTTTTTAGGTCTGTATCTAGAACTCCTCTGGTGGGGTTCCTCTCTGGGTTCTTTGGGATTTGGGTTGGATTTCCGTCCAGACAGCTTTGGGTAGGGACATTCTCTGGGGGGATGTTGTGGTTTCCCGATTCTGGTTGGTTCCCATCAGGCCTAATCTTTTCAGGAATGCGTCCTTCTGTTCGAGGGAGTTGAGGGTAACCGGGCGTCCCCCCGATATTACTATCAGTCGGCACGGGAATCCCCATCTGTATCGAATTTTATTTTTTAGTAGGATGTCTGTGACCGGGCACAGTTCCCTCCGTCTTGCCAGGGTGGCTGGGCATAAGTCTTGGAACAATTTTACATGTGAGCCTCTACTGATTATTTCCTCTTTGTTTCTTGCTGCAGTCATGATTAGTTCTTTGGTTGTAAAATAGTGTAGTCGGCAAATTATGTCCCTTGGGGGGTCTGTTGGTGTTATATTCTATACCTATTAGAAGGTCCGGTTTGTCACCATCGGGTAGCAACTGATTAAATAGTTCCGATAGGTAGGGGGTGATGTCTGTGACTTCCTCCGGGACACCTCTAATTCTGACATTGTTCCGTCTAGAGCGGTTTTCAATGTCCTCTTGGGTGTCTCTGATGAGTGCGATATCTCTCCTCACCTCTTGCAGCTCGATCTCCACCTGCTGGCAGTAGTTGGAAAGGCTGTCTGTGGAGTTTTCCAATGTGGCTACACGTTCGCCGAGTTGAGTCAGCTCTTGTTTTACTTCCCCGATTATTTTTTGTTGGGAGGTTTGTATGCTCTTCTGTATACTTTTTAGGAGACTTTGTAGGTCTGCTCGGGTGCATGGGAGTAGTTCCAGGTCTTCATTTGGCTGAGCGCCAGCGCCATCTTGGTTTTTACGCGGGGTTTCGTTTTTGTTAAGAAAGTCCGTTATGTCGCCTTTTAGTGTCTGTTGAGGTTTTTTTCTGGGGCCCATTTTGTGGGTAGGGTTAGAGCAGAGGGGCTGTCCGGTCTGGTTTTTGGGGTGATGCTAGTTCTCACGGAGCTTAGGGAGATCAGGCAGACGGGAGCTCTCCTCGTACACATCCTCTCACATTGCCAGTCAGACTCCGCCCCCCCTCCGAATACTTTCTAACTATATCTGATGTTATGCATAAGAAAGGAGATACAATGCTGCTTGACCTAAAATTTGTTGGTTTTTATTTAAAAAAAAAACTTAGTCATTTTTTAACTATGAAAAATGTATCAGTCATGATTATAAACAGTTAAGTCAAACAGCATGCAAATGTACAGATGAGTTAAAAAAAAAAAAAGTACTGATGAATTAAAGAGCATTTACAAGTGTAGGGAAAGGGGAGGAAATGCTGAAAACCTTTTATTCATTATTTTAATGCAATAAAATAAATACCCAGTTTTTAAGGCAGTGCTTGTTTTTAGCTGCTTATTGTCATTTAACTGAAAATCGCTGAAACCATAGCTGTTGAAAAATTTCAACTTTGAAAATGAAAGCCGACGAATGGCAGAATTTGGAATTTTTCACGAGCCAAAGCACAATATGTGCCATGTATTTGCTGGAGTAATTTCATAATTTCTGTCCTACTTCCATTTTCCCTGGGTGTGTTCTAATTTATGCCCACCCAATGACATAACATTTATGTCAATTTTAAATTTAAAAAAAAAAAAAAAAACGTAAATAGATATTGCTATTTGTTTAAGTAACTTTTTTTTCTATATCCAAAAAAGAAATTGCCATGGAGCCCTCAAATGTCAGTAATTATTTCATGGAATACATTTCTTGCAAAATAAATATACAGCACTAAAAAAAATAAGGTTGTCTATTTACAACGTTTAGTTGTAAAGATCTGTGCAAGATGATCTCTACAGTTCCACATGCGGTCAGTTTGCACTCCCCAATTGGAGCGCACATGCTCTGAAAACGAATCGCATACAATGTGACCACCCACATTGCTCTGCGATCCTTAGCTCATGAGAAAACACAGAAGTGTGGCCTAGCCCTAAAGGACACGTACACACACCTTGTTTATATCTACGAACTTCAAGGTTTTGATTTGCCTTGTTCGTTTTTTTCGAAAAGTTTAACTATTAAAGGGGTAATATTAAAAATGCAGATGGAATGTGTGAGACTGTGGCAGATTTAAATAATGTTTTTTTACAAGATATGGGTAGATTGAATACAATACCCCTACAAGATACCTTAATCCTGTTACAGTCCCATATATTGCACCCATATCTTTTAAAAATATCTCTCGCAGAGGCATTCCATCTGTATACCTTTTAATATAACCCCTTTAAGGATAAGTGCACTGTAAAATCAAGTTATGTCAAGTTATGTCCCTCCAGAGCCTAGCTTTGTGCCTTGGAAGTTGCGGACATCTTGTTACTGGTTTGCGGGAATGTTAAGCTCCGCCCCTATGAGATTTCCTCTACTTTCTCCTGCTTGAGCCTCAAACAGTAATGCTTGTGAGTTCTGTGCACACGCACGTGCATGGAACTCACAGGCATTACTGTTTGAGATTTCCTCTGCTTTCTCCTGCTTGAGCCTCAGAGGGGCGGAGCTTAACATTCAGCAAACCAGTAACAAGCTGTCAGCAACTTCCAAGGCACAAAGCAAGGCTCTGGAGGGACATAGGTAAAAAAAAATATGGCAACGGTATTTTTAAAGCTGCCGTTTCCAAATGAACATAACTTGATTTTACAGTGTACTTATCCTTTAATAGAGCGCCAGGGATGAGGTCCCTGATCTTAGCACAGCTCTGTGCAATGCATTTCTCCATAGTGCACCTATCTTAAAGGAAATAAAACCATCACTATCTGAAGGTGAATGAAACTTTGAGCACATCTATCTCGCTCCATATTTTTTGAATAACTCAATTAAGCACAGATTCAACTGACTAGAATCTGAGATCACACTGAAATCCAGTGGAAAGAGACTTTTTATGACGAAGTAACACTGGACAAAGTGATAACATTTTTAAAAACCGGAAAAAAAAAAAACTTTAAAAGTTAGTAGAAAGACATACACACCCTGTACACTTCCTTTAATGATCAGCCCAGTATAAACGACAGTGAATGTAATTAAGAATTTTTTTTACATTACATATATTTTTTTTTTGTTTTAAACCATGCATCCTGGATTGTTTCAGCAAAAGCAGCTTAAGCATTACATTAAAAATTTAAAAAAAATTAATATTTTTTAAAACGGTTTTTACATTATTAAAAACCTGCATTTTTCACAAGATACTGGGGCACCTTTTGGATTAATTAATGAAAGACAAAAATAAAAGGCATGTATATACAGGTGAAACCTATACATAGGCATATAATGAAGAGCAAAACATGGAAAAGTTGCTTAAATATTCTATGACAGTTATGTTTTTCACACATGCAGTCTCTAGAAAATCCTGTTAAATTTAGATTAGGCAAGAGAGGTATAAAAATATATCCCCAATAAATGGCAGTTTATTGGTGTTCTGAGGGGTTATGGAGCATAAACTTTTGAGTTTAGTTCCCTTTAAATAAAGAAACAGTATATTAAAAAATTGTCACCTTTTAGTGCTGTATATTAGTAATAAAAATGGATTTTAAACAATGTATCTTTGCCTTTTTTGTAATCCACAAAGAGAAACAATAGTGTGAAATCAAGGCTTTCACAGGAGCCAACTTCACAAAGGTATAAACCTTTATGCTGGGTACACACGGGGGGAATTTTTGTCCCGACAGAGCGTTTGCTACTACGAGCGCTCATCTGGGAAAAATGATTGGCGGTCACGGCAATAGTAGTTTACACGATCGGTAGTGATTTACCAACACTCCCGGTCATGGCCGGCCACCCCACACCCTATGATATTTACGGCCAACCGACTGCTACACGTCACTATCGGTGGGTCGAAAATATCTTATGGCCTAAGGAATAAGCTAGAATGGCACGTGATCTATCACTTTAAAAGCAAGTTTCAGGGTGGTGTTAAAGGAATAGTTCACTCAAAAAGTGAACTATTGCTTTAATGTATTGATGGAAGCCTGGGAGGTTAAGGAGCTATGCCTTACCTCCCATTCTTCAATCAACTGAGCAAGAACGAAGGTAAGTATATTTATCTTATGCGTGATCCACTGCTGCAGAAATGACAGGTCCCAACCGCATCCTGGTTCTAATCCACTATAGTGTGCATGCGCAATATTGTGTGCTATACCGGATTTCAACCAGGAAGCAGTCAGAGATTTTCAGCTCTGCAGCGGCGGATTGTGCAAAAGATAAATATACTTACCTTCGTGCCTAGCTCCTGCTTAATTGTCTGAAGAATAGGAGGCAAGGCATAGCTCCTTTACCTCCTGGACTTCAATCAATACATTAAAGGAATATTTCACTTTTCAAGTGAACTATTCCTTTAAAATATTTATTCAGAACCCCCCCATTAAGTGCCAATGTTTTCCATGGCATACTTGAGTGAGATTATCTGTTTAATTCTAATAAAAACAGGGCTAGACAAATCCCAGGAACCAGGTACGTGAAATATAACCCTTGCTAAAACATTTTAGTAGGTTTTCTACTGATGGAACTGGCTACCCGAACTTCTTGTCTCCTGACTTCAAAAACATATATTCACCCCTGATGTAAACATGTTTACAAAAATCTAAATCAATAGAGGTCATGCATTACTATCCTGTTATACCCTTCAAAATTCCATAACGTTTGGGATGTAGGGTCTTGGTTAAAAGGTATTTAAGGGCTAGGCCACATGCGCGTTTTGCACGCGTTTTGCACTCGAAATTACGCCCACGGTTTTCGCTAAAATATAAATCGCGGGAACGCGAAAATTCCCATGACTTCCGATGCACATGCGATTGCGCGTCAGTTCGCATTTTGGCAATGCATGTGTACACCATTTTTGGTGCGTTAACGGAAAACGGCAAAATCGCATGCGCAAAACGCTCGCCATTTTGTGCATGATTCCTGTGCGTTGCAGTGTGGCCTCAGCCTAACAGTATATTTAGTAAATTATATGCACATTTACTACTTTACTCCAGTCATAGGATTTGTCCAGCCCTGCCCAAGAGACTTTTCTTCTTACATAAAACATTAAAAAGTTAAAGAGGTATCTATAACCTGTAAAATAGTTTTTATACGCTGAACAGAACACTAAACCAGTTTTGTGATGGTATAAATGGAGGCTACTCCCTAGCCGCATAACAAGATTACTAGTAAAATGTTGGATGCTATTTAGATAGATATTCTGGTAACATATCAGCACTGCAGGCATTTGTGCTCTAATTTGCTATTGCATTAATACAATTAAAAAAAAAAAAAAAAAAAAGACTCACCTGCCACACGCTCATCAGTTTCTCGGTTACCATCATCAGAGTATCGTGCAAAGTCCAATGAATCAAGGGTGCTAATGCTACCAGCTCTGTCTAAAAAATTAAAAACAAAAAATAAAGTTGAAAAAAGTTTGATGACTTAAAACAAAGCAATGCAGTAAAACACGTGTAATGCAAACATATAATAAGCATATAAAATAGTAGGTTTGTAAATTATATGACCTTGTTTACGATACATGAATCTTTAAGGATAATTATAAATTTTGTATATATAGCTACTCAAATACAGCATTGCTTGTCTTTAGAAATAGATTTTTAGCCACACAAACCTTAAAGGAACACTAAACCCATAAAAACAACTATTTGCCATTCGTTTCTATTATTCATGGGGGTGAGAACGCTTATTCTCACCTCCCTGTAAATAATATTACACTTGGGGGACCTGCGAGCGGAGAGGAGCGAAGGCAAGTTCCAGGTCCCCCGAGCGTAATATTATTCACAGGGAGGTGAGAATAAGCGTTCTCACCTCGCTGTGAATAATAGAAACAAGTGGCAAATAGTTGTTTTTCTGAATTAAGAGAGTTTAGTGTCCCTTTAAAGGCCATCTATACTGGGCAAATGAACTTCTTTCTTTCCATGTGATCTATAATTCACCCCAATTTTTCACTTTTTTCAGTTTCCCTCTTTGTCCTGAGATACACAAGTTAGAAGAATACGTGATTGCATTCCTGTACTCCTACTTGTACTGTCAATCAAATCCCTGTGACGTGACCCTCTTCCATGCTCAAGTCCCTCCCTTCTCCCTGCTCTGTAACAGAGAAGAGCATTAGCAGGGGGAGAGAGGTAGTTTGATTGCAGAGATCAGGCTGCACTTGACCCCCCTTCTTCATAGCTTTCACTGATTGATGATGGGTCACAAAGAGAGAGATCGTATTTTATCAGGACACTGAGAGATCCGTGTCTCCAGGATAACTTGCTTTCTATTGGCCACTGTGCGTGGGTGTGTTTTTCAGGATGTTGAAATTTTAAATCCTACTGCACATGATAAGCTTGTTGGTTAGCCGGAGTTGAGACATGGAGGAGGTAACAGAGGGGAGGGGAAGGGGGGAGTGCTGCACAGAGATCTGACACCATAGAAAAACAAAGTCACTGACAGATATAGGAGAAAGGCAGCACAGAGTACATGAATTTAACTTTGCAATGGGCCAAAGTGTTTTTTCCACTATAGATGCCCTTTAAAGATACGCAATAATAGAATGAGTGGTAGGAGTGAGATTACCACAGTCTGCACTGTTACAAAGTACCAGTTTATTAGTGGGCTGTGAAGGTCAATGATCTAGCCGTTTAGGTCCTCATCCTAGGTACTTTGAACTTTTTAAATAGCCTTTTTTTAATGCAATTTGGGCACTGTACACATTTTCGATACAAAAAAAAAAATGTACAAAAGGGGGACCTAGATAAGAACTATAAAAAGATAAATATATTACTAAAAATAAAATGTGCATTAAGAAGTATATGCGTTGATAATGTGATAGCAAATAATACAGAGTCCCAGCAAAAGTAGCACCTAAGGCTCGTACACACGTCTGATTTGTGCACCAAGCTACAACGCCGATACATTTGCGCAACGAACGTCCCTTTAGGCCGAGAATCGCGCGTGTGTATGTGTTCGGTCTGGGGTCAATTGGCCGTGTGTACAATTCCTTTAAAATCTTGTCTGATAGGGGTAGACTTACTAACAAAAGGTAAAAAAAAGACAACCTGACTCCCCCTTAAGAAAAGCTCTGAAGACACTTCAGAGTAGTAGATACATATATATGTGTAACAGATTAGAATGCAATGCACTCACGGGTCTTCATAAACTCAGCAAATATTTATTCACTCAAACATGGTTAACATGTTCCTGCCCCTAGAGTGGGGCCGTCTTCAGAACATCCAAGGCATAATTGAATACATGTTTAAATACCCTACCACCACAGACACCACACAGTGAGTGGGCGTGACCTCATTAAGCACAGATGGATACAATACTAGCAAAGAGTTAACAAGCAATGTTAAAAAGCTACCAGAAATCTACATACGGTCTCAACAATTGACTTAAGCGCTATGTGATAATAAAATACTAAAACCATAAAGTTATTCAACATGATGCTAAAAGTATTGGAAGCATAAAATACAGTGTATCAAGCTCTGTGCTACCATGTAACGGATATAAAATCATACAGGATAATATACTATCTTGGTCTGTTATATAAACTTCACTAATTGTAAGATCGGACAACACCCGAACTACTCTTTAAGTACACAGGATAATACCTTATAACTAATGAAAAAGTACCGTGGGCAATCCACTAAGGGCACTGGATGGGATTACTCATATAGCCCAAATATATACATAGTTGTCACGTATGCTGAAGTCAAGCTAGACTGGGGCAAAAGGTCTGCTACTCTACTTAGACTAAAGTGTCCATCTCAAAAGGCAATGGATATACATTGGCATGTAACTCCCTAGGAGCACCACTGCTCACGTGACATTGTCAGCCGTAGGGGAGTCGGGACAATGGGTCCGGACTAAATAACCCTAAACCAGAAAAGGAGCACCCCACGGTAAGAACAACAGAAACAAATAAAGGGTAAAAACACTGTACATGCATGATGCACTATGCGGATGGGACATTATAAAAAACATTGCAGGGACTATTATTCATTAAGGCCTCGCGGAGTAAGGGTATCCAGTTGGTAAATCCATTTGGCCTCCCTACGTAACAATGTGTTTTCAACATCTATTTTTTGTGCAATGTTCACTGGAAGTCCATCTATTATCTTCCAATGTAGGCTGCTGACGGTATGATTAAGCGCACAGCAATGTTTGGCTACCGCCATGTCACCATATTTACTAGAAATATTTTGCCCCTTATCGATCTTGCTAATGCATGAATATCTGCCTTTAATTTCAATTCGCCTACCCGTATGGGGGTGTGGAAAAGACGAACCCGAAAGCATGCCATTGCAGGTTGTACAGTTAGGGCATCTGTAGCAGTCCAACTTCACCTGCGGGGGGCCACCTGCTGTTATAGAAATATCAGTTTTGACCAACATTTTTAGTGAGCACCCTCATTTGTATGTGTGTTGGAGGAACGTGTTTTAAAGGGCAATGTTTTGTCCTTTTTAACCAATTCCCAGTGTCGGTCAATAACTGACTGTAGAACTCCTGGGATTTTATTCAATGTACAGTCTGACAATGTCTTTATAGATATAACTTTTAGGCACAGCATTTGGCTTTGTTCGGCTATAGTAAATGATGAACTAATGTCATCATCGGAGTACCCCCTTTCCAATAATCTCAGTTTGAGTTCAGATAACTGTTGTATCGCTAGTGCAGGTTCGCTGTTGTTTCTAAGCACTCGTAACGCTTGACTAAACGGTATAGACCCTTTAGAGACTCCGGATCAGCCTGGGTGCTACCATATAATATTACAAACAAATATATTGACGGAGCACTCCAAGGATATAAAAAGCAATGATTTATTCACAAATGCAGGGTATAATCACCTACGCGTCCTGATGACGGCCTGCTGACTAGAGGCTGAAATGCGTAGGTGATTATACACTGCATTTGTGAATAAATCATTGCTTTTTAAGTCCTTGGAGTGCTCCGTCAATATATAGTGATTGCCTCAATAAAATCAGTATTATCATATGGTGTGATAAATATGTGTGGCTGACAGTGGATGTCAGCAGTCTTTATTCAAGCATCCCACATCAGTTTTGGTATTTACACCAGAAGAGCAGGTCCTATTTGTTTTGGAGGTATTAGAATATCTTTTAACAGGAACATAACTTGTTCCTGGGTACTTATTGACTCCAGACACGTGGAGCTGCCATGAGGTCAAAATTATCACTCTCATTCGCCAACCTGTATATGGGTTGGTGGGAGCAGCTCTACATGTATGGAAGTAATAATCCCTTCAGAGATAAGATAGTACCATATATATTCGAACATAAGCCCATCCGAGTATAAGCCGAGGCACCTATTTTTACCTGAAAAACTAGTAAAACTGATTCACTCAAGTATTAGCCGAGGGTAGAAATTAAACCAAATTGAGTAACAGACAATTCCTCGGCACTCCAGATGTTTGGAAACTACAACTCCAAGCACGCTTTGCTTGTAGCACTGTGGAGGCAGGGCCGCATCTATAATGAGGCTCACTGAGTCATGTGACTCAGGCGGCACTCTGCCAAAGGCGCCAATTTCAAAAGAAGAACACACAAAAAAAATTGTTACTAACCGGCGTCGCTCGCTGGCGGCGGCTAAAGCATGAGCCGCGCATGCGCGACCGGCGCACGTCTGGGACAGACAGTCACTGGTGGTCCGTGGGCAGCACAGCACCTGTTAGGCCGCAGCGGCCACTGATTGGATTGAATCAGTGGCCTCAGCCCTCATCATGGCCTTGGACGGGGGGGGGGGGGGGCGGGCCGGGTTAGATAAGATCAGTGGCCTGTAACCTCCCTGGGCCTGGGGATTGGGTCATAGCACGGGGGGTGGCTGAACTCAGTCAGTGGCCTGGCTGTAACCTCCTCCCTGGGGGGTCACCATCTTATCATGGGGGGGTCACGGGGGTGGCTGATTCAGTGCCCTGTAACCTCCTCCAGGGTCTCCCTCCCTGGGTGGGGTCTTATCATGGGGGGGGGGCTGGCTGGATTCAGCTCGTGTGTGTGGGCAGGGCAGCGTGGTGTGGTCTATATGTAGTTATATGGTTAGGTTAGCTTTAGTTAGTTTGTTAGGTTAGGTTAGACTAGTTAGGGTAGTTAGGGCCCTGCTGAAAGAGTCTACCTTGACGTGGTGGCAGGCTTACAAATCTTTTGGGTAAAATCTTTTATACTACAGAAACTATGGCATTTCTAATTTACTCTAACATGTATAGCACAGGATATAAAACAAGTTGGTTGGACACACAACCTGAAAGGAGCAATATAGTAGTGACAACACAAGCTATTTGAGAAAAGGATGTAATACCTGTTTATAGGAATTGACATTATTGCTAATCGACTGACTGAGGAATTGTTTACATACGTGATAGGAAGCTCAAAATCTTAAACTGTTAGCCACGCCCACCGACAAAGCCACGCCCACCGACATAACCACGCCCACTTTAATTTGGCGTACGGTCAAAGGCGGCATTCTAAAGTTTGCCTCAGGCAGCAAAAACCCTAGAAGCCCCCCTGTGTGGAGGAGTAGGCGTACAATATACGTATAGTTTCTGCATATTTTAGATAAACCACACTAGCTCTTTCAATCAGTTATAAAAAAAAAAAGGGATTCTGCTATATAGTTAAACAATAGATGTATGTATAAGTAAAAAACAAAGTTGTAGGTTTTTGACTTTCCTAATTTATACATGCTTAAAAATGCAAAATCTGATAACAGATTTTCACATAAAAGGAAGCCTATCAAACACATCCCACACAGTTTGCACATCTTAGGAACTGCAGCTCCAGGTTAGCAGTTTCCATGGCAGCAAACACTCATTTCTCAATACTACAACACTTTTTAAGAAGGTGATACTGCATAACACCATTATATTACATTTCACAAGCTACCAGATAATGTGAAAAAAATTATGCAAGGTGTCGCATAAAATTATACATTAACAACAGAAAAAAGCAATAGGCATTTATATACCTAGAGCTTCCCAACATATACCAGTCCCAGGGTTTGGCCTACAAGAAATCTCCTACTGAAAAAGCCATTAACAAGAATTAAAAATGTAAAGGTTGAGTCCACCCCAAAATGTAACATTTACATTTATGTTAATCACACCCAAACACCATTTTCATTATATTTAGCTTTTCTCTTCTTTCCCTGATCCATCGCCGGCATTAATCCTTCAGTTTGTTTATGGGTATCTGGTGTCAGTTCACATTCAAAATTGTGGCTACTCACACTAGATTAGGGTACTTTATGGCTCCAATCCCGCTCCACACGTCTCGTGTGGAAGACTGAATAATCAAAAATGAGCAAATGCAGGCGAGCCAAACAGAGGAGTTAAACTGCAACAATAACTTTAATGATGTATCTGCTGTCAGCCGTGATCGTGATGTTGCAGCCAATGGCTTATACTGAAGCTACTACCTCTGCACCTTTCCAGGGTCAGAGCATAAAGGGTGATATAGAAAAGGATGGAAGTTTGGTTAAGGCAAACTAGAAGATGCAAACAATGGGACAGTTTAAAAAGAGAAGGGAATGATTTCATTTAGGATGAGGACAGATAAGATAAACAAGAAGGGGCAGATTGGAGAAGGAGAGCATATGTGATATTGGCAGATTAGAACTGAAGGAGGGCACATGTGATAAGGGAAGACTGGTTTGGGGGGAATGAAAACTGCCACTGGTCAACATTATAATTAATTCAAAGTTAATTTTGGGTTGAACTTTTAAAATCGATCAAACGTTGTGCCAATGCTTGGCAAGCATTATAAAAATAAAGAGCTCTAGCCTGTGTACATTTCGTGGAAAAATCATAAGCCTCAGTCACTTTAAGTGATTTAGTTTATTCTCAAAGTGAACGTTGGCTTTTAATCTTTACATGAAGAATGGGAGGTATACTAGCTATGTTCCTCCTCCCGTTCTTCACTTAATGTACCAGGAGAGAACTTACCCAGAGAGCAATCCAACATTGGTTTCCCCGAAGCAGTTGGAGCGGTTAGGACCTGTCAGGACCTAGTGGTGAATTGCACTGTGGGTAAGTTCTCTCCTGGTACATTAAAGGGGAATTGCAAATACATATGCTTTTCAGAAAAACAGTATTTTTTCATCCCAATGACTTTAATCTGCCAATTCAGCATTTTGTCTGTATATAAATAAATGCCTCCGAAATACTGACTTCCTGCTTGCAGGACCGCTACTAGATACTGTTATGGTCTTGGCCTTGGCTCAGCGACTGGGTTGCTTTAGTTGCTCAGTAGAGATCTGAGCATCTTTGACCCATCCAGGATGTGGTGCATCCTGGGAAGAAGGACCGTTAGAACCTGAAATGTCAGCTCACTAATGTCAACAGCAGGGAACAGCGAAGGGTATGAAAATTTACCATTTAAAAATGGTAGAGGATATGTAGAATAACTAAATATGCATTAGACAAACTAACAATTTAACAAATATTGATATTTTCCACTAAACTTTCCCTTTAAGTAAAGAACCGTAGGTATGACATAGCTAGTTAACCTCCCGTTCTTCATTTAAATCCAATGTTCACTTGGCTTATAAATACACGATCTGCGCATGTCTGAAATGGGGAGTAAGCTTCTACATGTTTGTTTGTTTTTTTTAAATTACCTCGAAAATTGCTCGAAATTATAATACATTTCAGCTGTCAATCAAGCGACTTATTATCATAATCTTGCCTGCTGCGTATATATTTGCTATAGCTGGAATGGTGACTGTTGATACAAATGAATTGCATGGTGGGAAATTCCCAGTCAGAGTGCTGGTTCATAGTGATTACCAAGCATTCTTGACTTCCCAAAAATGGGTCAGATGGAAGGAGTTTGTTAAAAGGTACACTGTAATAGCAAGTCAAAGGAGAACTAAAGTCTCCAGACAACATTCACAAACATACAAACAAGCTGTGTCTCATTTCTCCCTTTGCTGTGGCCATTAGGTGATTTAGCAAAATAACCTGTGAGTACTAGGAGTCAGCTCCCACAATTCACCTTAGCTGGGTAATCCCCCAGCTAAGTGTCTGCGTACAGGCACATGCTCTGTAGTGCTCAACAGATCAAAACAAAGAAGTTGCAGCCTTGCTTCCTAGAAGCTGACAGCCAATCACATTACAGCACAGAGATCATCCCTCTCCCTGACACAGAACAGGGATTTCAGGTTTTTTTTTCCCCAAACAAAGTCAATGCTCCTGTCCTTACAATAATATATTCCTTAACTTTTTATACAAAAAGAAAAGTAATCTTTGCAGTGTATTTCATAGATAGCATGAATGTAAGAAACGGAATACTAACATTTCAGCAAAATAAATAAATAAATAAATAAATAAATAAATAAATAAAAGTAAGTCTGGGGAACTGAAACTGCAACTTGTACATTTACTCTGTCTTGCTAAAAGCAGAGCTCTTACATCTAGGCTAACTGAGATACTGCATAAATCAGAGATACATGTAGAATCTGTTACTAGGAACATATTGGAAACAAAAAATAAAGGTAAGTCTGGGGATTTGAACTTGTGATCTTTTGAACTGTGTGTTTCTTAAACTGGTGCCTTACCAGGTAAACCACCAATGAATAAGCTGATAATCTGGTACATTTAGAAGCTTTATCTTTTGCTTGGACCATAATAGAAACAAAACAAAAAAAAACAAGTCTAGGGTATTGAACACGTGACCTTCTAAACTGTGTATTTTTAAACCTGGTGCCTTACCTGGTGCACCAACACTGAAGAAGCAGAGAATTGAGGTTCATTTGGAAGCTTTATACTTTGCTAGGAAATTTTTTTAAAAAATGGAATATGGAAGTCCCTAATAAGACTTTAAAATCTGCCTGTTATCCTGCAGTGTATTTTCCAGCAACTCACACTGACTAGTAAATAAATCGCAGGGTAACAAGCAGCTTTCAAAGTCTTTTCAGGGACTTCCATATTGCTGTGGGGACATCTGTATAGAAAACACTCTGGGCATAGAGACAGTGAATACTGGGGCCAGGGGGCGTGGTTCTTTGATGACTTCATGGTCTGTGGGTTGTCCTAGCAACAACATGGAAACCTTTTTAGTTACAGAATCTATTTCTTACATGTACTCAATGTAACTTACTAGAGAAGAATCTTAAAATGTATAGAAGTTCTGGGGAGAAAAGCTTACATATTTGGTTTTAAAAAATGTAAGTTTAGGTCTCCTTTAAGTTAAATTTGAAGCAGCAGGTGTAAAAATCCTTCCCAACATTTTTTTCCCTAGGTCCCTCCTGAGCCTACCTTTGCTGGTCTAAAGTTGCTGACATCTTGGATGTGCAGTGAAGACTGTTTAGCTCCTCCCCTCAGACTTGCTGGATCCCCTTTTTATTTAGCCTCCAAAAGAACTGATTGTGTGATCCGTGAGCGTGCACAGATGCATGTGCGTGTGACATCATTGCACCACGGTGTGCGTACACGCGCTGATGTCACGTTGAATGTGCCGCGACGTCATGTGCGCCGATCACACAATCACTTCTTTTGGAGGCTAAAGAAGGGGATCCAGCAAGTCTCAGAGGGGAGGAGTTAAACAGTCTACACTGCAAACCAAAATGTCAGCAACTTTAGACAAGCAAAGGTAGGCTCAGGAGGGACCTGGGGGGGAAAAAATTGGAAGCTGCTGCTTCAGTCACCTGCCTTATGGATCAAGTCTGAGGAGCCAAGGGCTACAGGTTTAATTTATATATTAAAGGGCATGTCCACCCCCAAAACTATAATTTCACCCATTACTGGCCCCACTCTGTAGTGCATAAAAATCCTTAGCTTACATCTCCACTCCAAATGGCTGCCCTGCAATGCCCCTCCAAAGTCCCAAAAACTGGCCACCAGGAGCCTAGCAGAGTCCATATAGGACTCTGCCTCCTGTCTCTCCTCCGGGAGAATTTTGTAATGCGCACTGCAGCCCCCCTCCCTCTCCCACCAGTTGTCCTTCCCTCCTCCCCCTCCCCCTAGTGTAAAACACTTTTCATATATAGTAGGGCTTCCTTCCCCAGCCCCAACCACATTATTATTATTTCCAGAAACTCCCCCAAACTCTACTTACCATACCTCTCTCCTCTGGCGTTCTCTACCATGCCTCTCTCCTCTGGCATTCTGAAATACCGGCAGCCGTGTCCGTGATTGGCTGCCTCTCAGAGTGCATTGGGTTCTGCATGGCCTTTGACTGTCAACTTGGCTGGTGGGTTTTAGAAACTTAATAAAGATAAACAGGAAGAAGAAAGACGTATCCATAAAGGTCAGCCCCTGTCATAGTCCATTCTCCCATTTATAAATGCTGCTGCCCACCCTCTACCATGTCTTTTTACTGTAAATGCAAACAGAATAACTGAAAGCCAGCCTACCACAACAGTTGGCTGCGATGGATCATTTTTTTTGTTGCCCAGAAAAATTCTAAACATTTAAATACCTTACAACCATTGGTTTTTCAATGTTTAAAACATCAAACTGCTATGGGTCTAAACACAAAGCACTGGGATAACAAAAACTGCCTTTTCTATTTCCGTATACAGCTGCACCCAATACAGTTTCATCATAGTTGTCAAACAAGTTATTAGTTTAGTGCCTGACACTGCAAGAAATAACTTTCATTATCAGCATATCTGTTGTATTCAATTAGATCAACTGGACTTGAAATGTAGTTCTTGAAGACGTTTCGCTAGTCATCCGACTGGCTTTCTCAATTCAGAATGACTTGTACAAGAATCTGTGGCAATTATGTACCCTGGAAAATCCCAATTAGCATATCACAATATTATTCTAATAATTTTGGGGAGAAAACCCTCAAACTTGTACGGCAATATGAAAAGACAGCAAGGAAATTGGCAGACTACAAAAACCACCTGCGATTTAACCTCCGATGCAGACAACAAAGGCTAGTACCATGCAGTATACGTCTGGATTCCACGGTTAAAGGCATCAGAGCCAAACAGATACTGCAAAAGGCTCAAACACAGCTCCTAAGTGAACGGGTACGACAGACACATTTTACAGTCGATGCTTTAATGCACAACATTAGTCAACTAGAACAGAACCTGGCCTCACAGCTACCTGTGTCCATCTCGGAAAGAGTGATGGAGTTCACCAAACAAGCACAGCTTTCTCAGCACTGTAAGGGCAAACAAAGGCAACAGAACAAGTTCTCTATTCTGTCATCCCAGAACAGCCCCAAAGGAGAACAACTACCTTGGATACAAAAGGAGGGAAGTGTCACTTCATCAAACAAGGAGGAATGGGTGAGAAACTTGTCTAACAGGACCCTGACCCAGCCAGAAATGGAAGTCCTTGGTAAGGGCTTGAATTTTGCCATCACCCCTAAAGCCATCCCTGTGGTGGATATTATAGCAGCCACAGAAGCCTCTATCCACAGTAATAAGGTATCACAGAGTGAGGCAGAACAACTTCGCCTTAAGGTATCTGCAGCCTTAGCCAGTGCTAAAACTCCTTCATCTAACCTGACTACACAGGAAAGAAGAGCCTTAACATCCCTCAAGAAAGATTCCAGTATCACCATTCTACCGGCAGAAACGTCTTCAAGAACTCATTTCAAGTCCGTTTGATCTAATTGAATAAACAGAATACCATGACCTGGATGAATGAGAACCTTCACAAGCATATCTCTAACAGATCTTTCTCTGACTTCCACTCCCTGTTCCGCTTAGTGTGGGTTCCCCAGGGCTCTGTTTTGGGACCATTCCTGTTTCTCCTTGCCTCACCTCCCTCCTCTCCATCCCTCCCCCCTCTACACTATCCTCTTTGGAATAGGGTCCATTGCTTTTAAAAGTCACCTTACATGCTGATGATAACCCACATCTATGTATCCACCCCTGCACCAACCTGACGTTCATCTCAAATCTAAAATGTCAGGATCTCTAGTTCCTACTGTTGGTGCCTGTCACCTAGGTTGGGTACAACACCAGCAATTTTTGGCCGACCGAGGATTCATCAGCCTTTCCGGACGAAAAATATTATCTGCTGTGTGGGGGCAACCGACCTCGATCGTTAGCTCGTCCGGATCGGACACGACGATTGGATGTGTCGGTAAATTCTGAGCGATTGTGTGGTTCCCTATCGGTCGCACTTTCAGCCGTCGAATTGCTTCGACCGATGGACATTTGGCACGGCCTAGAGCGTTCTCGCTCGGGTCGGACAATAGTCCCTTCGTGTATACCCAGCCTTAAACCGAATCTATTCACAACTGAGTCTTCATGAATTTTTCCTTTCCCCCCCTAAACCTGGACCTAGTCCAACTTCTTCTCTATTTTCATTGATATGGGGTCATTACCCTAGCCCGGTTGAAACAAAACTGCTCGGTGTTCTTGGGTAATCTTTGATTCCTCTCTATCCTCTGCCGCATATTAAAAGGGGCGTTTTCTCCTTTGCAATATTCCTCGATCAACCCTTCCGCTCTCACTCCCATTACTAAAGGCGTGTGCAATCTGCCCTTTTCCTCTCCCCGTCTTTGATACTTGTAATATTCTTCTACTTGACCAGTGTGATCATTTCCCCCTGCTCCAGTCAATCATGAATGGCTTCTTTTTCGATCGGAACAGGTTTGGAAAATCACAACCCTCAACGCATTCTCTATTGACCCACATGATCGGGCTGCTTTTGCCCGCGACCGACGAGTCCTTCCCGCCCAGCCGACCTGGTGCCAAAGCCTCGAACAGTCGGTCAGGAGGAAGGATTGTACATGTGTATTAACCCAGCTTAAAGCTATTCGGGGCAGGGATCTCTTCCAAATTGGTCAAGCATGCTGCAAACTTATACAATCTATCCATATATGATATTTATATTTGTCTTAACCAAGGTATGAAATTGTATTTTAATTTTTTATTTATCTGTATAATTGGCTGCACTATCCCCTTGTTGTATACACTCCATCATGTAAGTGCTGTGTACCCAAGTGGCGCGTTATTAATAAACTTATACATACATACATAATGTGGTATAATCAACACATTTACCAAGATCTTTGTAATTGAATCCATGCAATTTCCAATACAACCACACTTAAAACTTAAAGTGCCAGCTTTAAAAAAATTGTGACGTCACTAGTTCTCGGCCCTACAACTATCCCAATACTATTTTTATGAGTTTATTACAATGCGTTTGGGTAAGCAAATATCTAATGATAAGTTCTCTTCTGTTCCGGTAACGGTATCTGCGCTCCTCCCTCCCTCTGTGCAATAGCTTTTTTCTAAGCTTAAGCATGTGCAGAGGAGGCCGCAGGGAACAGCATCAATACTTGGCTGTGATTCAATAAGTATGCCTTGATTGACTGCATGGAAATGAGGAGTCCAGCCTTAAGGTTCAATACACAACTTGTGGACTTGGGCGGCCCACCCGCTAACGTCACATGTAAATGCAATGGCCATTTCATGCAAAAATGTGTCAGTCTGGCACTTATTGACCGAAACGGATTTTCAGCATCAGGGCTCATTTCCCAGTTCTAACAGGATCATTTGATACATCTCATGCATCCAGGTACGGCCCTGCAACTGCGTGTGTATGAGGCTCTACTCAGAATGGGGGCACATAAATATACTTAGATATCTACTTAATAATACATTTAAGAATGTGATCAATATAATCAGTTAAGCTTGGGACAGGTAACCGACAAGTGATTGTATGTTAAGGGTGGATAATAACCTTTAATAAAGCGCAAGCCCCCTCAGCATCTGGCTCACCCTCTAACGTATTTTTAGGGAAGGAGATCATAGTTTTTTTTTGTTTTTTTTTAAAATTTTTTATTTTTATTGAGATCAGAGATAGGGTTACGAACCTAAATATGATGGAATTTAAGAGTATACATTAGTATAATCTATATTCCATTAGCAAAAAACTGTGATAATTAAGTAAAAGAGGCTGCATAATAACACTTAATTGCATTAATTCGTCATGTATAGTCCCAGATAGTAAAATAGGTTCGGCTTATATAACCTTTGATAGGTAGATTATACATATAAACAACATTAGCAAGAGCATGGTCACCTTATCATGGTAGTCTGAGGTGTGTGAGTACCACTGTGCATCTTCCCTGTTGCCGGTAGAATGGTGATACTGGAATCTTTCTTGAGGGATGTTAAGGCTCTTCTTTCCTGTGTAGTCAGGTTAGATGAAGGAGTTTTAGCACTGGCTAAGGCTGGATACCTTAAGGCGAAGTTGTTCTGCCTCACTCTGTGATACCTTTATACGTGGATAGAGGCTTCTGTGGCGCTATAATATCCACCACAGGGATGGCTTTAGGGGTGATGGCAAAATTCAAGCCCTTACCAAGGACTTCCATTTCTGGCTGGGTCAGGGTCCTGTTAGACAAGTTTCTCACCCATTCCTCCTTGTTGATGAGTGACACTTCCCTCCTTTTGTACCAAGGTAGTTGTTCTCCTTTGGGGCTGTTCTGGGTGACAGAATAAGAAGAATTGTTCTGTTGCCTTTGTTTGCCTTACAGTGCGATGAAAGCTGTGCTTGTTTGGTGAAATCATCACTCTTTCCGAGATGGACACAGGTAGCTGTGAGGCCAGGTTCTGTTCTAGTTGACTAATGTTGTGCATTAAAGCATGACTGTAAAATGTGTCTGTCGTACCCGTTCACTTAGGAGCTGTGTTTGAGCCTTTTGCAGTATCTGTTTGGCTCTGATGCCTTTAACCGTGGAATCCAGACGTATACTGCATGGTACTAGCCTTGTGTCTGCATCGGAGGTTAAATCGCAGGTGGTTTTTGTAGTCTGCCAATTTCCTTGCTGTCTTTTCATATTGCCGTACAAGTTTGAGGGTTTCTCCCCCAAAATTATTAGAATAATATTGTGATATGCTAATTGGGATTTTCCAGGGTACATAATTGCCACAGATTCTTGGACAAGTCATTCTGAATTGAGAAAGCCAGTCGGATGACTAGCGAAACGTCTTCAAGAACTACATTTCAAGTCCAGTTGATCTAATTGAATACCAGATATGTGATAATGAAAGTTATTTCTTGCAGTGTCAGGCACTAAACTAATAACTTGTTTGACAACTATGATGAAACTGTATTGGGTGCAGCTGTTACGGAAATAGAAAAGGCAGTAGTTTTTGTTATCCCAGTGCTTTGTGTTTAGACCCATAGCAGTTTGATGTTTTAAACATTGAAAAACCAATGGTGTAAGGTTATTAATGTTTAGATTTTTTGGGCAACAAAAAAAATGATCCATCGCAGCCAACTGTTGTGGTAGGCTGGCTTTCAGTTATTCTGTTTGCATTTACAGTAAAAAGACATGGTAGAGGGTGGGCAGCAGCATTTATAAATGGGAGAATGGACTATGACAGGGGTGACCTTTATGGATACGTCTTTCTTCTTCCTGTTTATCTTTATTAAGTTTCTAAAACCCACCAGCCAAGTTGACAGTCAAAGGCCATGCAGAACCCAATGCACTCTTAGAGGCAGCCAATCACGGACACGGCTGCCGGTATTTCAGAATGCCAGAGGAGAGAGGCATGGTAGAGAACGCCAGAGGAGAGAGGTATGGTAAGTAGAGTTTGGGGGAGTTTCTGGAAATAATAATATGTGGTTGGGGCTGGGGAAGGAAGCCTACTATATATGAAAAGTGTTTTACACTAGGGGGAGGGAGAGGAAAACTGGGGGAGGAGGGAGGGGGGGGGGGGGGGGGCTGCAGTGCGCATTACAAAATTCTCCGGAGGAGAGACAGGAGGCAGAGTCCTATATGGACTCTGCTAGGCTCCTGGTGGCCAGTTTTTGGGACTTTGGAGGGGCATTGCAGGGCAGCCATTGGAGTGGAGATGTAAGCTAAGGATTTTTTGCACTACAGAGTGGGGCCAGTAATGGGTGAAATTATAGTTTGGGGGTGGACATGCCCTTTAATATATAAATTAAACCTGTAGCCCTTGGCTCCTCAGACTTGATCCATAAGGCAGGTGACTGAAGCAGCAGCTTCCAATTTTTTCCCCCCCAGGTCCCTCCTGAGCCTACCTTTGCTTGTCTAAAGTTGCTGACTTTTGGTTTGCAGTGTAGACTGTTTAACTCCTCCCCTCTGAGACTTGCTGGATCCCCTTCTTTAGCCTCCAAAAGAAGTGATTGTGTGAGAGGCGCACATGACGTCGCGGCACATTCACGTGACATCAGGCGTGTACGCACACCGTGGTGCAATGATGTCACACGCACATGCATCTGTGCACGCTCACGGATCAACAATCAGTTCTTTTGGAGGCTAAATAAAAAGGGGATCCAGCAAGTCTGAGGGAGGAGCTAAAACAGTCTTCACTGCACATCCAAGATGTCAGCAACTTTAGACCAGCAAAGGGAGGTCAGGAGGGACACTAGGGAAAAATGTTGGGAAGGATTTTTACAACTGCCTGCTTCAAATTTAACTTAAAGGAGACCTAAACTTACATTTTTTAAAACCAAATATGTAAGCTTTTCTCCCCAGAACTTCTATACATTTTAAGATTCTTCTCTAGTAAGTTACATTGAGTACATGTAAGAAATAGATCTGTAACTAAAAAGGTTTCCATGTTGTTGCTAGGACAACCCACAGACCATGAAGTCATCAAAGAACCACGCCCCCTGGCCCCAGTATTCAATGTCTCTATGCCCAGAGTGTTTTCTATACAGATGTCCCCAAGCAATATGGAAGTCCCTGAAAAGACTTTGAAAGCTGCTTGTTACCCTGCGATTATTTACTAGTCAGTGTGAGTTGCTGGAAAATACAATGCAGGATAACAGGAGATTTTAAAGTCTATTAGGGACTTCCATATTCCATTTTTTAAAAAAATTTCCTAGCAAAGTATAAAGCTTCCAAATGAACCTCAATTCTCTGCTTCTTCAGTGTTGGTGCACCAGGTAAGGCACCAGGTTTAAAAATACACAGTTTAGAAGGTCACGTGTTCAATACCCTAGATTGTTTTTTTGTTTTGTTTTTATGGTCCAAGCAAAAGATAAAGCTTCTAAATGTACCAGATTATCAGCTTATTCATTGGTGGTTTACCTGGTAAGGCACCAGTTTAAGAAACACACAGTTCAAAAGATCACAAGTTCAAATCCCCAGACTTACCTTTATTTTTTGTTTCCAATATGTTCCTAGTAAAAGATTTACAAGTATCTCTGATTTATGCAGTATCTCAGTTAGCCTAGATGTAAGAGCTCTGCTTTTAGCAAGACAGAGTAAATGTACAAGTTGCAGTTTCAGTTCCCCAGATCTACTTTTATTTATTATTTTATTTATTTATTTTATTTTGCTGAAATGTTAGTATTCCGTTTCTTACATTCATGCTATCTATGAAATACACTGCAAAGATTACTTTTTTTTGTATAAAAGTTAAGGAATATTTTATTGTAAGGACAGGAGCATTGACTTTGTTTGGGGGAAAAAAAACCTGAAATCCCTGTTCTGTGTCAGGGAGAGGGGATGATCTCTGTGCTGTAATGTGATTGGCGTCAGCTTTAGGAAGCAAGGCTGCAACTCTTTGTTTTGATCTGTTGGCACTACAGAGCATGTGCCTGTACGCAGACACTTAGCTGGGGGATTACCCAGCTAAGGTGAATTGTGGGAGCTGACTCCTAGTACTCACAGGTTATTTTGCTAAATCAACCTAATGGCCACAGCAAAGGGAGAAATGAGACACAGCTTGTTTGTATGTTTGTGAATGTTGTCTGGAGACTTTAGTTCTCCTTTGACTTGCTATTACAGTGTACCTTTACAAACTCCTTCCATCTGACCCATTTTTGGGAAGTCAAGAAGCTTGGTAATCACTATGAACCAGCACTCTGACTGGGAATTTCCCACCATGCAATTCATTTGTATCAACAGTCACCATTCCAGCTATAGCAAATATATACGCAGCAGGCAAGATTATGATAATAAGTCGCGTTGATTGACAGCTGAAATGTATTATAATTTCGAGCAATTTTCGAGGTAATTAAAAAAAAAACAACAACATGTAGAAGCTTACTCCCCATTTCAGACATGCGCAGATCGTGTATTTATAAGCCAAGTGAACATTGGATTTAAATGAAGAACGGGAGGTTACATAGCTATGTCATACTAGGTTCTTTACTTAAAGGGAAAGTTTAGTGGAAAATATCAATATTTGTTAAATTGTTAGTTTGTCTAATGCATATTTAGTTATTCTACATATCCTTACCATTTTTAAATGGTAAATTTTCATACCTTCGCTGTTCCTGCTGTGACATTAGTGAGCTGACATTTCAGGTCTAACGGTCCTTTCCCAGGATGCACCACATCCTGGATGGGTCAAAGATGCTCAGATTCTACTGAGCAACTAAAGCAACCAGTCGCTGAGCCAAGGCCAAGACCCTAACAGTATCTAGTAGCGGTCCTGCAAGCAGGAAGTCAGTATTTCGGAGGCATTTATTTATATACAGACAAAATGCTGAATTGGCAGATTAAAGTCATTGGGATGAAAAAATACTGTTTTTGAAAAGCATATGTATTGCAATTCCCCTTTAATGTACCAGGAGAGAACTTACCCACAGTGCAATTCACCACTAGGTCCTGACAGGTCCTAACCGCTCCAAATGGTTCGGGGAAACCAATGTGGATTGCTCTCTGGGTAAGTTCTCTCCTGGTACATTAAGTGAAGAACGGGAGGAGGAACATAGCTAGTATACCTCCCATTCTCATGTAAAGAATTAAAAGCCAACGTTCACTTTGAGAATAAACTAAATCACTTAAAGTGACTGAGGCTATGATTTTTCCACGAAATGTACACAGGTAGAGTCTTTATTTTATAATGCTTGCCAAGCATTGGCACAACGTTTGATCGATTTTAAAGTTCAACCAAAATTAAAATTGAATTAATTATAATGTTGACAGTGGCAGTTTTCATTCCCCCCAAACCAGTCTTCCCTTATCACATGTGCCCTCCTTCAGTTCTAAATGCCAATATCACATATGCTCTCCTTCTCCAATCTGCCCCTTCTTGTTATCTTATCTGTCCTCATCCTAAATGAAATCATTCCTTCTCTTTTAAACTGTCCCATTGTTTGCATCTTCTGTTTGCCTTAACCAAACTTCCATCCTTTTCTATATCACCCTTTATGCTCTGACCCTGGAAAGGTGCAGAGGTAGTAGCTTCAGTATAAGCCATTGGCTGCAACATCACGATACACGGTGACAGCAGATACATCATTAAAGTTATTGTTGCAGTTTAACTCCTCTGTTGGCTCGCCTGCATTTGCTCAATTTGATTATTCAGTCTTCCACACGAGACGGTGGAGCGGGATTGGAGCCATAAAGTACCCTAATCTAGTGTGAGTAGCCACAATTTTGAATGTGAACTGACACCAGATACCCATAAACAACTGAAGGATTAATGCCGGCGATGGATCAGGGAAAGAAGAGAAAAGCTAAATATAATGAAAATGGTGTTTGGGTGTGATTAACATAAATGAAATGTTACATTTTGGGGTGGACTCAACCTTACATTTTTAATTCTTGTTAATGGCTTTTTCAGTAGGAGATTTCTGTAGGCCAAACCTGGGACTGGTATATGTTGGGAAGCTCAGGTATATAAATGCCTATTGCTTTTTTTTTGTTGTTAAGTATAATTTTATGCGACACCTTGCATAATTTTTTTCACATTATCTGGTAGCTTGTGAAATGTAATTAATGGTGTTATGCAGTATCACCTTCTTAAAAAGTGTTGTAGTATGAGAAATGAGTGTTTGCTGCCATGGAAACTGCTAACCTGGAGCTGCAGTTCCTAGAGTGGCAAACTGTGTGGGATGTGTTTGAGGCTTCCTTTTATGTGAAAATCTGTTACAGATTTTGCATTTTAAGCATGTATAAATTAGGAAAGTCAAAAACCTACAACTTGTTTTTTACTTATACATACATCTATTGTTTAACTATATAGCAGAATCCCTTTTTTTTTTTATAACTGATTGAAAGAGCTAGTGTGGTTTATCTAAAATATGCAGAAACTATACGTATATTGTACGCCTACTCCTCCACACAGGGGGGCTTCTAGGGTTTTTGCTGCCTGAGGCAAACTTTAGAATGCCGCCTTTGACCGTACGCCAAATTAAAGTGGGCGTGGTTATGTCGGTGGGCGTGGCTTTGTCGGTGGCGTGGCTAACAGTTTAAGATTTTGAGCTTCCTATCACGTATGTAAACAATTCCTCAGTCAGTCGATTAGCAATAATGTCAATTCCTATAAACAGGTATTACATCCTTTTCTAAATAGCTTGTGTTGTCACTACTATATTGCTCCTTTCAGGTTGTGTGTCCAACCAACTTGTTTTATATCCTGTGCTATACATGTAGAGTAAATTAGAAATGCCATAGTTTCTGTAGTATAAAAGATTTTACCCAAAAGATTTGTAAGCCTGCCACCACGTCAAGGTAGACTCTTTCAGCAGGGCCCTAACTACCCTAACTAGTCTAACCTAACCTAACAAACTAACTAAAGCTAACCTAACCATATAACTACATATAGACCACACCACCTGCCCTGCCCACACACACAGAGCCGAATCCAGCAGCCCCCCCCCATGATAAGACCCCACCCAGGGAGGGAGACCCTGGAGGAGGTTACAGGGCAATGAATCAGCCACCCCCGTGACCCCCCCATGATAAGATGGTGACCCCCAGGGAGGAGGTTACAGCCAGGCCACTGACTGAGTTCAGCCACCCCCATGATATGACCCAGTCCCCAGGCCCAGGGAGGTTACAGGCCACTGATCTTATCTAACCAGGCCAGCCCCCCCCCCCCCCGTCCAAGGCCATGATGAGGGCTGAGGCCACTGATTCAATCCAATCAGTGGCCGCCTGCGGCCTAACAGGTGCTGTGCTGCCCACGGACCACCAGTGACTGTCTGTCCCAGACGTGCCGGTCGCGCATGCGGCCCATGCTTTAGCCGCCGCAGCGAGCGACGCCGGTTAGTAACAATTTTTTTGTGTGTTCTTCTTTGAAATTGGCGCCTTGGCAGAGTGCCGCCTGAGTCACATGACTCAGTGAGCCTCATTATAGATGCGGCCCTGCCTCCACAGTGCTACAAGCAAAGCGTGTTGGAGTTGTAGTTTCCAAACATCTGGAGTGCCGAGGAATTGTCTGTTACTCAATTTGGTTTAATTTCTACCCCGGCTAATACTTGAGTGAATCAGTTTTACTAGTTTTTCAGGTAAAAATAGGTGCCTCGGCTTATACCGGATGGGCTTATGTTCGAATATATATGGTACTATCTTATCTCTGAAGGGATTATTACTTCCATACATGTAGAGCTGCTCCCACCAACCCATATACAGGTTGGCGAATGAGAGTGATAATTTTGACCTCATGGCAGCTCCACGTGTCTGGAGTCAATAAGTACCCAGGAACAAGTTATGTTCCTGTTTAAAGATATTCTAATACCTCCAAAACAAATAGGACCGCTCTTCTGGTGTAAATACCAAAACTGATGTGGGATGCTTGATAAAGACTGCGACATCCACATGTCAGCCACCCATATTTATCACACCATATGATAATACTGATTTATTGAGGCAATCACTATATATTGACGGAGCACTCCAAGGACTTAAAAAGCAATGATTTATTCACAAATGCAGTGTATATCACCTACGCATTTCAGCCTCTAGTCAGCAGGCCGTCATCAGGACGCGTAGGTGATTAACCCTGCATTTGTGAATAAATCATTGCTTTTATATCCTTGGAGTGCTCCGTCAATATATTTGTTTGTAATATTATATGTAGCACCCAGGTGATCCGAGTCTCTAAAGGGTCTATACGTTTAGTCAAGCGTTACGAGTGCTTAGAAACAACAGCGAACCTGCACTAGCGATACAACAGTTATCTGAACTCAAACTGAGATTATTGGAAAGGGGGTACTCCGATGATGACATTAGTTCATCATTACTATAGGAACAAAGCCAAATGCTGTGCCACAAAGTTATATCTATAAAGACATTGTCGACGTACATTGTAAAATCCCAGGAGTTCTACAGTCAGTTATGACCGACACTGGGAATTGTTTAAAAAGGACAAAACATTGCCTTTAAAACACGTTCCTCCAACACACATACAAATGAGGGTGCTCACTAAAAATGTTGGTCAAAACTGATATTTTATAACAGCAGGTGGCCCCCCGCAGGTGAAGTTGGACTGCTACAGATGCCCTAACTGTACAACCTGCAATGGCATGCTTTCGGGTTCGTCTTTCCACACCCCCCATACGGGTAGGCGAATTGAAATTAAAGGAGATATTATGCAATAGCAAGATCGATAAGGGGCAAAATATTTAGTAAATATGGTGACATGGCGGGAGCCAAACATGCTGTGGTTAATCATACCGTCAGCAGCCTACATTGGAAGATAATAGAGGACTTCCAGTGAACATTGCACAAAAAATAGATGTTGAAAACACATTGTGTAGGGAGGCCAAATGGATTTACCAACTGGATCCCTTACTCGGAGGCCTTAAGAATAATAGTCCCTGCAATGTTTTTTATAATGTCCCATCCGATAGTGCATATGCATGACAGTGTTTTTACCTTTATTTGTTTCTGTTGTTCTTACCGTGGGGTGCTTTTCTGGTTTAGGGTTATTAGTCGGAACCATTGTCCCGACTCCCTACGCTGACAATGTCACGTGAGCAGTGGTGCTCCTAGGGAGGTACATGCCAATGTATATCCATTGCCTTTTGAGATGGACTTTAGTCTAAGTAGAGTAGCAGACTTTTGCCCCAGTCTAGCTGACTTCAGCATACGTGACAACTATGTATATATTTGGGCTATATGAGTAATCCCATCCAGTGCCCTTAGTGGATTGCCCACGGTACTTTTTCATTAGTTATAAGGTATTATCCGTTGTACTAAAGAGTAGTTCGGGTGTTGTCCGATCTTACAATTAGTGAAGTTTATAAACAGACCAAGATAGTATATTATCCGTATGATTTTATATCCGTACATGGTAGCACGAGCTTGATACACTGTTTTATGCTTCCAATACTTTTGCATCATGTTGAATAACTTTATGTTTTAGTATTTTATTATCATAGCGTTAAGTCAATTGTTGGACCGATTGTAGATTTCTGGTAGCTTTTTAACATTGCTTGTTACTCTTTGCTAGTATTGTATCCATCTGTGCTTAATGAGGTCACGCCCACTCACTGGGTGGTGTCTGTGGTGGTAGGGTATTTAAACATGTATTCAATTATGCTTGGATGTTCTGAAGACGGCCCCACTCTGGGGCAGGAACAGGTAACCATGTTTGAGTGAATAAATATTTGGTGTTAAAACAGCATTGTACATGGCAGACAGTTGGTGTCGAACCCCCTCACCTCTTTTTAGGCTTGGTTTCTTTATTTTCACATAAATGGCCTCCTTAACACCTCTCTTGAACCAGTCACGTTCCTTCGCCAGTATGTTAACATTACAATCTTCAAAGGTATGTCCTTTATCCTTAAGATGCAGATACACGTCTGAGTTGATGCAGTTGCTGTTTGGTCTCCCCCACATACAAATCAGAGCATTCTTCACTGCACTGCACTGCATATATGATGTCGCTTTTCTTGTGTTTTGGTATTGGGTCTTTCGGATGTACCAATTGCTGCCTCAGTGTGTTGTTCGGTTTAAAGCAGACAGGGATACGATGTTTTTTGAAAATTCTTCTTAATTTCTCGGAGACCCCTGCTACATATGGGATGACCATGTTCTTCCTCCTGTCTTGCTTTTCCCCTTCACTGTTGGTATTCGTGTTCTTTTCTTTCCTTCTACTTCTTTTGACAAAGGCCCAGTCTGGATATCCACAAGTTTTAAGGGCTCCTCTGAGATGTTTCATTTCTTTAGCCTTCGCCTCTGTGCTAGTGGGGATGTTCTCGGCTCTGTGTTGCAGGGTTCTGATGACACCCAGCTTGTGATCTAAAGGGTGGTGGGAGTCAAACATCAAATACTGATCTGTGTGTGTTGGTTTTCTGTAAACCTCTACTTCCAGTTTACCATTTTCCTTAACTTCTACCAAGCAGTCCAAGAAAGCCAGTTTGTTGTTTTGTACCTCTTCCCTTGTGAATTTAATGTTTTGGTCCACCGCATTAATGTGTTCTGTGAAAGCTTGTACTTCCTTCTGGTGGATTTTAACCCAGGTGTCATCAACATATCTGAACCAGTGGCTGGGTGCTATGCCCTTAAAGGTATTAAGCGCCTGTGTTTCTACCTCCTCCATGTAAAGGTTGGCCACAATAGGTGAAACTGGAGATCCCATAGCACATCCATGTTTTTGCTTATAGAACTTATCCCTGTATTTGAAATAGGTGGTATTCAGGCACAAGTCCAACAAGGAACACACCTGTTCTGGGTTGAGATCAGTTCTGCTGGTAAGAGTGCTGTCTTGGCCCAGCCGTTTTCTCACCATGTCAACAGCCTCCTTGGTGGGTATACAAGTGAAGAGAGATGTCACATCATAGGACACCATAGTTTCTTCTACACCAAGTACTATATCTTCAATCTTGTTGGTGAACTCCTGAGAGTTCTGGATGTGATGCTTAGAACTTCCCACCAAAGGTCCTAAGATGTTAGCTAGATATTTTGCCACCTTGTATGTTACAGAGTTGATGCTGCTGACTATAGGTCTTAGTGGGGCCCCTTCCTTATGTATCTTTGGGAGTCCATATATGCATGGTTGTGCCTCACCAGGGTAGAGGTGATGATACATTGCTCGGTCAATGACTTTATCCTTTTGAAGCTGTTGTAGTAAGTCTATGACTCTTTTCTTGTAACGGCTGGTGGGATCCCTTGTTAAAGCCTCATATGTGTTGTTATCGGCCAGGAGCATGGTCACCTTATCATGGTAGTCTGAGGTGTTGAGTACCACTGTGCATCTTCCTTTATCTGCCGGTAGAATGGTGATACTGGAATCTTTCCTGAGGGATGTTAAGGCTCTTCTTTCCTGTGTAGTCAGGTTAGATGAAGGAGTTTTAGCACTGGCTAAGGCTGCAGATACCTGCAGACACCAACTGTCTGCCATGTACAATGCTGTTTTAACACCTTACACTGGGCGTTCCTATAACACCTCTTAGCCACTATCCAATCACACCCTTAACACCCGGCTGTGATATGCTAATTGGGATTTTCCAGGGTACATAATTGCCACAGATTCTTGTACAAGTCATTCTGAATTGAGAGATCCAGTCGGATGACTAGCGCAAGGGAAGATGCACAGTGGTACTCACACCTCAGACTACCATGATAAGGTGACCATGCTCTTGGCCGATAACACACATATGAGGCTTTAACAAGGATCCCACCAGCCTTTACAAGAAAAGATTCATAGACTTACTACAACAGCTTCAAAGGATAAAGCCATTGACCGAGCATGTATCATCGCCTCTAACCCTGGTGAGCACATCCATGCATATATGGACTCCAAGATACATAAGAAGGGGCCCCACTAAGACCTATAGTCAGCAGCATCAACTCGGTAACATACAAGGTGGCAAATATCTAGCTAACATCTTAGGACCTTTGGTGGGAAGTTCTAAGCATCACATCCAGAACTCTCAGGATTTCACCAACAAGATTGAAGATATAGTACTCGGTGTAGAAGAAACTATGGTGTCCTATGATGTGACATCTCTCTTCACTTGTATACCCACCAGGAGGCTGTTGACATGGTGAGAAAACGGCTGGGCCAAGACCACGCTTACCAGCAGAACTGATCTCAACCCAGAACAGGTGTGTTCCTTGTTGGACTTGTGCCTGAATACCACCTATTTCAAATACAGGGATAAGTTCTATAAGCAAAACATGGATGTGCTATGGGATCTCCAGTTTCACCTATTGTGGCCAACCTTTACATGAGGAGGTAGAAACACAGGCGCTTAATACCTTTAAGGGCATAGCACCCAGCCACTGGTTCAGATATGTTGATGACACCTGGGTTAAAATCCACCAAGAAGTACAAGCTTTCACAGAACACATTAATGCGTGGACCAAAACATTAAATTCACAAGGGAAGAGGTACAAAACACAAACTGGCTTTCTTGGACTGCTTGGTAGAAGTTAAGGAAAATGGTAAACTGGAAGTAGAGGTTTACAGAAAACCAACACACACAGATCAGTATTTGATGTTTGACTCCCACCACCCTTTAGATCACAAGCTGGGGGTCATCAGAACCCTGCAAACACAGAGCCGAGAACATCCCCACTAGCACAGAGGCGAAGGCTAAAGAAATGAAACATCTCAAGGAGCCCTTAAAACTTGTGGATATCCAGACTGGGCCTTTGTCAAAAGAAGTAGAAGAAAGAAAAGAACACGAATACCACAGTGAAGGGGAAAAGCAAGACAGGAGAAGAACATGGTCATCCATATTGTAGCAGGGTCTCCGAGAAATTAAGAAGAATTTTCAAAAACATCGTATCCCTGTCTGCTTTAAACCGAACACACACACTGAGGCAGCAATTGGTACATCCGAAAGACCCAATACCAAAACACAAGAAAAGCGACATCATATATGCAGTGCAGTGCAGTGAAGAATGCTCTGATTTGTATTTGGGGGAGACCAAACAGCAACTGCATCAACGTATGGCCCAGCACAGAAGAGCCAATTCCTCGGGTCAGGACTCAGCCGTGTATCTGCATCTTAAGGATAAAGGACATACCTTTGAAGATTGTAATGTTAACATACTGGCAAGGAACGTGACTGGTTCAAGAGAGGTGTTAAGGAGCCATTTATGTGAAAATAAAGAAACCAAGCCTAAATAGAGGTGGGGGGGTTCGACACCAACTGTCTGCCATGTACAATGCTGTTTTAACACCTTACTCTGGGCGTTCCTATAACACCTCTTAGCCACTATCTAATCACACCCTTAACACCTGGCTGTGATATGCTAATTGGGATTTTCCAGGGTACATAATTGCCACAGATTCTTGTACAAGTCATTCTGAATTGAGAAAGCCAGTCGGATGACTAGCGAAACGTCTTCAGAACTACATTTCAAGTCCAGTTGATCTAATTGAATACAACAGATATACCATGACCTGGATGAATGAGAACCTTCACAGCATATTTCATTATCAGCATTTTTTGTCATGGAAGTGACGAATTCTAAAATACTATTTAACGCTCGGCCGGGACAAATACCAATTGTGGCCACAGCTGACAGTTTGACCGATTGTGCAGTTCTCGTCTGTGATTTACCAAAAGGCCTGATGCATAAGACGAGTGGGTGACTGACGCCCCACAACCTAAAGATATTTCCATCCGACTGCGCGTCACTATTGGTCGGTCACCCGGAAATATCTTTGTTGTGTACCCAGTCTATAAACACACAATTAATGGCATTTAAGTATAAACCCTCTGAAGAAGACAAACCGCATATACCTTAAAAGTATGTTATTTTTGATTATTTTTGCCATGTTAAAAATATCTTTGATAATATTTCTATAAAAAGTTTCTTAAAATATTACTGATAGATACTTTAATATTAAAGTTTCCCCTGATTTAGACAACAAATGTCCTAGTTGCAAGCCCAATCATAAAGGGGAGCATTACTCCCCCTGGAGGTGCATGACTTATTTTCGAAAATGAATGCAAGATATATTAGATATGATGTGTTGGGGCAGAGCCTGACCGGGTGATCTTTCTTACCAGCTATGTCACAAGACTGCTATCCACACTATATTCACAGGGACCGACACCGCGAACCTGCTGAACCGGTGATACAACGCAACCTGGACACCCTATAATCCAATCTGGAAAGATTGATTAAGGATGAACACAGCAAAACCGTCCTTGATGTTAAACAGGAGGCAAAGATATCCACCAGTGCCTTGTCTCCTACTCACCAATCTTCTGCCAGACCTCCCAAGGGTCAATCACCTATAGATATGGCCCACCGACACTCATCCAATATATCAGAATTTGGCTCCACAAACACTGGCAAAAAGGAGCGCACTCAGGCCCATTCTCTGCCGCCAACTACCGGATGCTAAGATAATATACCATTTGGGCAGGCGCCGCCATGAGACTTTCTCTGGGCCCCCATAACATGCACCAACTCACATTACACACTGACTAGACACATTAAAAAGACACAAACATATTCAATAACACATATTTTCCACTAATAGTTGGAACTCATACACTGGTAAAATAATGGCTTTTATAACTGATACAATCGCTGGCACAGACTATGATAATGGTTATCATACAGGTACTTTACAGTGCACTGCTCCTGCAAATAGACAACCAGGAAGGTGGGAATAGTCTACCACATAGAAGATTAGAAGGTAAAAGCTCACACAGTCAAAATAGTGTCTGCTGGCCAAGAAATTAGGATACCATTTAAGACAGTGAGACTGTAAGGATCCCATATATAGAAAACAGACAGCAAATGTCAAGACAGTCAAGATCCATATACAGTGAGGTAGACAGTCAAGATCCCATACAGTGAGAACAGATGGTAAGGTCCCAACAGCGAGGAAAATTGTACCATACTAAAAGTGCACTGTATAGGTTTATAAACATATCAGAACATTTGTCCATTTTAAATTTTTATTTAATTTTTTTTTTTAGATGATATTTTAATGGCATTAAAGGGTAACAGTGGTCTCCATACAAGTGTCCTCTATATAAAAAGAACTCTTTTCAAAACAGCCTAGGATGATGTCTTTAGCTCAGTGATGCCAAACTTGAAGGCCAACCCACAACATTATAATAAAATACTGCTGCCAATTTGCAATAAATAAAGGGGAAGCTGCTAAACTATTCAAATGCTAAATTGAGGCATTCTAGTGTATGTAAAACATTAAATGAAGACATTTCCCATACGCCAGTACAATGGACACTGCTGGGAGGCCGTGTGGACCAAACACGGCTGGCGAGCACAACTAAAGTGTAATAGAAGTGTGGAAATAAGGTACATCTGGTTTGAGGAGCTAGCTGTTATGTTATTACCCCTAGGTCGGAGAAGAGGAAGGAGGGGCGGGTGTTTTATTTCTAGTTTTTCTGACAGTCCAGGAGCTCCTTTTCCCTCCCAACTCATATCATCAAATGTCAGCAGAAGAGCAAAATACAGTTTAGAGTAAGACCCATCCCCCTCCAAATCACACGAGCAGGAATTTACACTCCTTACAATGCTGTGACAGTGTGGCGAAGAGAAGACTGCGCACCCACTTTCCTCCCCCTTGTATGCAGCAGCAGGAAACTCCATGCACACTGAAGAGTCAAGTGACCTCTCACTGAAGCATGAAGGCTTCCATTGTTAGTGCTTTCTAGGAAGAAAGCTCTGGTGCACTAGTGGCTGAATGCTTATTGCAAGTAACACCTTTTCTTACCTCTGGACCCCTGGCAAGGCCAGGCCCCATACAGAAATACCTCCTTCCCCCCTTAAGCGGCCCTGCGTTGGGGATTCCCATTTAAACTAATGGTGACCATCAGGACCAAACATACTAATCAACGACCCGAGAGACGAACAGCTTCTGCGACGCCTAGGTCTTCCATCCCCATCACCCTACACGACCAAAGCACAGGAAAGGGTACTTTCAAAGACTCCTGGATGTGAGTTGAGGCATCTCCCCAAAAAATCACCATGGAGAGCTAAAAGCAAGAACAAACTTAGAAAACAAACTGCACAACAACATTTTGTAACACCCTGGGAATTCTGGGAGAGACACCATTACAACCGCATCCTCGGTAGAGATACCCGAAAACCCAGGATAACCAAACCCATCAATCACCTTGCTGGACACCAGGTATCCTCTAGCCATAACCCAGGAAGGATTGGGATCAAATCCAAGACATTTACTGGGGAGGTAGTAGAGTCGAGGGTTGGGAGACTCATATGTGTGAAACCCAAGGTACTGTTTTTTCACTTTACCTCCCACCAACACCACATCAATTGAAAATGTCTCCAAGATGGCTTCATAACTTGTGAGTCAATAAATCAGTAAGAGACAAACTAAAATCTCGTCAGCAACATAGTTATGTGGACACCGAAGATTACCACCACTATCCATCCACTTTAATTTCAATGCATTTTGACTATTTACTATCAATGAAAATGCCCTTCCCCCTGAACACAAAAGGACAGAAACTGGACTACCCACAAATCAAAACAAAAAAAACAACAGACATTGGATGCTTAATTCTGCCATTTTCTTCTCTGCCAAGTTCCAACCTCCACCCCTCTCCCCTTACTTGGGGCTAGGCCCGACTGCTGTGATTTTTCTGCGTTTTGCGTGGTTTTTTTTTCTTAAATCATTGGAATCGCGGCAACGCACTGAAAACACGTTTTTGGGTGCGATGCGATTGCAATTTGCGTTCCACATTTAAATCGCAATCGCATGCGTTTTCCAATACTAATGAAAACGCCTGTGCAACGCAACAAAATCGCACATAAAATTGCATGCGATTCCAGGTGCGATTGCGTTGCAGTATGTCCGTGCCCTTGCTCCTTTATCCCTGTCGGGTTGGACTAATGTGAGTTTTGGCTGACAGTGGCTTTAGAGTCCAATTCTCCACCACTCCTAGCTCAGCTAGGCAAAACTCACAAGAGTGAGTGTTAGGTTACCATCTTCAATGCTATTGTGGGAATCATTCCCACCCTAATTATGAAAAAACCCCACAAAACAGTTTATATTGTTATTTAAGTTATGTTTGAAATGTTTTATATATATGGTTTAATAACATAATATTTGTGTCATTTCCAAGATCCTCCTCCTGTGGAATATGAGACGTGCACACGGCTCTGTGGACAGGGACAGGGTAATACTCCAACTGGAATAACGAGGGTCAGAGACAGATTTATAAATCCCCCAACATACTACACAATGTTAACTCTACATTTAGAATTCGGACCCATAGCACAAAGGGTCTTAACATTCTTATCAAAAGACGTTTGGTAATAAAATTCTACGAGAAGGAAAAGAGTGGTATAGTCCTTATTCAAATAAGAGATTTTGAAAAAAGGTATAGAATCATATATACCTAACAAACAAAACAACTCATTTTTTCACCTCCGCCCAGGTCAATAGGGAGGATTGCCATTCTAATTACAAAATACTCCCATTCTCGGTGACTAACTGTGGAAGGGACACAGAAGTTAGTATAGTATAGTATTAGTATAGTATAGTATTGGAGGTTGAATAAAGACATACGTCCATCCAGTCCAACCCATCTAGCAATATCCTCATTCCCATTTCCTGCCTAACTGTTGATCCAGAGGAAGCGCAAAACCCCACCAAATTTATGAAGGGGGAAAAAATTCCTTCCTGACTCCAAGTGGCAATCGGAAATTTCCCTGGATCAACTCTACTTTATGTATCAATACCAGTAACTTGCACATTCCTTGTTTGCAGAAACTCATCCAGCTTTTTTTTGAAACTGACCAATGAACTGCCATTACAACGTCCACTGGAAGACAGTTCCACAGCCTTACGTCCTCACAGTGAAAACCCTTTCCGAGCTTGAAGCCTAAACCTTTTTTCTTCAAGTCTTAAGGGATGTCCTCGTGTCCTTTGACATGTTCTCTTGGTGACAATGCCCCAGATAGTTTTTGTATGGCCCGTTAATGTATTATACACAGTAATCATATCCCCACGCAAGCGCCTTTCTCTCCAGCGTACATATTGTAACTTTTCCAGTCTCTCTTCATATTCAAGCTCCCCCAATCCCCTTATTAATTTAGTTGCCCTTCTCTGAACCTTTCCATTTCAAAGATGTCCTTTTTGTGTACACAGGATTCCAAAATTGCACTGCATATTCAAATGAGGCCTTACCAATGCTTTGTAAAGAGGGAGAATTACATTTTCCTCCCTTGAATCCATACCTCGCTTTATACAAGACAATACCATGCTGGCTCTGGCTGTTGCCGCCTGGCACTGCTTGCTACCTTTAAGTTTGTTATCCACCAAACTCCAAGATCCCTTTCCAACAGGGATTCACTTACACAGAGCCATTTATTGTATAAGTAGCACAAGTATTTTTAAGTCCAAAATGCATCACCTTACATTTATAACATTGAATTTCATCTGCCACTTAGCAGCCCAATGTGATAATCTATCTAGATCCCCTTGCAACAGATTGCACATCCTCTGAAGTTTTTAATGGTCGACAAGTTTTGTGTCGTCAGAAACAAACACAGAAACTTGCTGACAATACCCACTTCCAAATCATTAATAAATAGATTAAATAAGCGGCCCCAACACAGAACCTGTGGCACCCCACTTAGCACTTTAGTCCCATAATGATGAAGCCCCATTAACAACTACTCTCGTGCATCCTATTCTTTAAACCAATTTTCTATCCATGTACAAATGTGACTCCCCAGACCAACAGACCTTAGCTTATTCATTAGTCGCCTATGGGGGACTGTATCAAAAGCCTTTGCAAAATCCAAGTAAACTACATCTACTGCTATACCAGATCTAAATTTCTACTTACTTCCTCATAAAAGCCAAGCAAGTTAGTTTGACAAGATCTATTCCTCCTAAATCCATGCTGGTTACTACTATAATGTCAGTCCTTGAAACATACTCTGAACATGACTCCCTTATTAAACTTTCCAGGATCTTCCCCACCACTGAGTTAACTTACAGGCCTGTATATTACCCGGCTGTGAACGCTACCCTTTTTGAATATTGGAATAACATCAGCCTTTTTCCAATCCAGAGGCACACCACCGGACATGAGGGAATCAGCAAAAATTAGAACAATGGCCTAGATAAAACTGAACTTAGCTCCCTAAGTACCCTAGGATTATTTTATCCGGTCCAGGAGATTTACTAATATTAACCTTATTTAGTTCTTTCTGTACCATATCCTCGGTTAACCAAAGTGAACTTGAATCTTGTATACCTTTATTGCTACTATCCTCTATGATATCTGTACTTGGATCTTCTATAGTGTATACAGAGGAAAAAAATTATTCAAGACATTTGCTTTAATCGCCATCCCCCGTAACTAACTTATCCCCATTAATTAATGGTGCCACATTCTCAGTCCTCATCTTCTTACTATTATATACTTAAAAAAATGTTTAGGCTTAGTGATGCTTTCTTTCAGCTCTCCTAACTTCATTATTAATTTTAGCTAGTTTGATTGCTTTCTTACACTCCTTGTTAAAGTTTTTATACTCCCTAAAGGCCCTTTCCGTTCCCTCGGCCTTAAAGGTTTTAAATGCCTTTTTCTTCCTTACCATTTGCCTCTTTACATCAGATTCAGCACACATGGGCGCGATTTATTTTTTTTTTTACATTATTTCCCAAGGGTATAAATTTAGATGTGAACTGGCTTAAAATCCCCTTGAACACAGTCCACTTCTGTTCAGTACCTTTACCTGATAATACATTATCCCAGTTGACATTCTGAAGAGCTGCTTTTAACCTGGGAAAATTTGCTTTCCTGAATTAAATGTCTTTGTTAACCCAGCACACTTTTCCTTTCGTAACAAAGTCCAAATGCCACTATTTCATGGTCACTATTCCCTAAGCTTCCAGTTACCTTTATACTATAATGCGCTCCACAATGTTAGATATTACCAGATCCAACAAGCTCCTTTTCTAGTAGGAACCTAACCACCTGTGAGAGAAAATTATCTGCAGCAAATTCAGGAACTCATCGCCTTTTTCTGTGATGGCAGTTCCACCCACACCAATCAATGTCAGGGTAATTGAAGTCCCCCATAATGAGCACACTCCCCAAACTTGCAGCCCTTGCCAACTGCTTATGAAGTTGACTCACCTCCTCTCTGCTAGCATTTGGCGCTTATAGCAGACACCAACAATGACATTACCCCCTTTCCTGTTGCCTAATTCCACCCATATTGCCTCCACTTTATCATCCATATCACCAGTTATCTCTTCTTTTAATTTGGCTTCAATTCTTTTTTTTAACATATACACATACTCCTCCCCCCTTTCCTTTTTTTTTCTGTCCTGCCTAAACAAGGCAATATCCTTCTATATTTACAGCCCAGTCGTGAGAACTGTTCAACCACGTTTCTGCTATACCTATTACATCATACTTTTCATTCAATGCCATCATTTCCAATTCACCATTTTGTCAGCCAGGCTTCTCGCATTTGCAAACAACCATTTAGATTATGATCCTGTAATTTATTCGTACACTTTGATACACATTCCTCCCTATCCCCTATGCTAGCCCCACCCCCCTTTCCACCCACACTGCCTATCTACACCCTGCTTTCCTCCTGACAATCTATCCCAGTGAGACTGCTATACCCTCCCCCCCCAAACCTAGTTTAAAATCTCCTCCAACCCTCTAGCCATCTTCTCCCCTAAACAGCTGCACCACCATCAGTGAGGTGCAACCACATCCCTACTAAAGAGCCTGTAGCCGACAGCAAGTCTGCCCAGTTCTCAATAAACCCAAACCCTTCTTACAACACCACTCTCTTAGCCACGCATTATGCTCCTAAGCTCCCGCTGTCTCCCTGGCTTAGCACGTGGCTGCGGTAGTATTTCTGAAACACTACCCTGGAGGTCCTTGCTTTTATCTTGGCCCCTAGTTCTCGGAAATCATGTTTAAGGACCTCACCTCCCCTCTAACTTTGTCATTGGCACCAATTGAACCAAGACCGCCGGTTCACACCCGGCCCCACCCAATAATCTGTCTACACGATCCACCACAATGCCGAACCCTAGCACCAGGCAGGCAACACCAGTTCGGCATGTAGGGTCTTGGCGGCAGATTACCCTATCTACCTTCCTTATAATGGAGTCCCCTACCACTACCACCTGCCTTGCATTCCTGACCCTTCGTTCCCCCTCCCTTGTATCAGAGATGGCAGTCCCCTGGGTGCTCAAGGGACTAGCCCCCTCCATACATGCTAATTTCCGAGGTGTCCTCCTCCACTTCATTACCTAAGGCGGCAAATCTGTTGGGATGGACAATCTGGGAAGAAGCCCCCATACTCTTTCCGTCCCCCACTTCCCCTAGTAACCCTAACAAAACTACCTCTCTTCCTCATCCTTTCTTGTCCCTCTTCCACCCACCTCTATACTGGCCCCAGCCAGTGCCTGCTGACCCCCCAGTTCTGCCATCCCCGCAATGCTGCAAGCTGCCCCCTTAGACTCTCCACCTCAGCTTCCAAACGGGCAACCCACTCACACACCTGACACAGACATAGTGTTCCCCGAACGTCTGCTCCAGGTTCCTATACATGTGCACGATGCACATTGCATGGTACTGACAAAACTGTCCCTTCTAATACACCCACACCAACACAGTGACGCACAAACCTTGTTTTAATTGCCCTTCTTGTTTCAATGTCCTTCTTTTTTTATGTCCTTGAGATCAAGGTCCTTAAGAGAAAGGGCCACTCACAAGTTCGTTACACTCACAGGAAACTTCCTTTTGTTGAGGTCCAAAACACAGGCCCAACACTGTGAATCCTATTTAACTAATAGGCCCCACCCCCACACCAATTAGTGCAAGAGCCGAAAGAGAGGGAAAAAAAAAAAAAACCAAACCCTTATTAACCCTTTTACAACAGCCTGTTTGTGATTACAACAGGTACAATACTAGAATTAGAAGTCCAGCGCACCCCTTTAACTGGAAGAAGAAAGATTAGTCTGCTTACTGCACACTCAATCCTGCCACAGTTTTTTTAACAGTACAAACAATCCTATTTCAAACTGTCAAACAATCCTTATTTTCAAACTTTCACCCACACCATACAAACCATCAAATGATTAAGTGTCCTTCTTGTTTTATGTCCTTGAGATCAAGGTCCTTAAGAGAAAGGGCCACTCACAAGTTCGTTACACCTCACAGGAAACTTCCTTTTGTTAGGTCCAAACCACAGGCCCAACACTGTGAATCCTATTTAACTAATAGGCCCCAACCCCCACACCAATTAGTGCAAGAGCCAGAAAGAGAGGGAAAAAAAAAAAAAACCAAACACTTATTAACCCTTTTAACAGCCTGTTTGTGATTACAACAGGTACAATACTAGAATATAGAAGTCCAGCGCACCCCTTTAACTGGAAGAAGAAAGATTAGTCGGCTTACTGCACACTCAATCCTGCACACAGTTTTTTAACAGTACAAACAATCCTTATTTTCAAACTGTCAAACAATCCTTTTTTCCAAACTTTACACACACCATACAACCATCAAATGATTAAGTGTCCTTCTTTTTTTATGTCCTTGAGATCAAGTCCTTAAGAGAAGAGGCCACTCACAAATTCGTTACACTCACAGGAAACTTCCTTTTGTTAGGTCCAAAAGTCATTTGGACATTACCTAATACTACAAGGTCTATTAATTCAAAACACAATACACTTTGGTCAATGTTATGCCCCCAACCGGGGACAAACAGCCTTTTATAAATCTATATAAAACTACTACTACAATTACATCTGGGTATACTGATATTAGCGGGGGACTTAAATACAACATTAGAACAGCTAGTGGATAGATCTGCTCCTTTGTGTACCATACGTAGATTGTGAGAGCTTATTATCCCCAAGATAGTGAAAGACTCCCAATCAGTGTTTTCTGTCACTTTCCCTCTCCAACAAGCTTTGAATTGTTGGGCTATCCTAATGCCTATTAAAAATTTATTTTAGGGAGAATGTATTAATAATTTCAGGAGTTGACCTCTTATTTAGGCTTGGTTTCTTTATTTTCACATAAATGGCCTCCTTAACACCTCTCTTGAACCAGTCACGTTCCTTCGCCAGTATGTTAACATTACAATCTTCAAAGGTATGTCCTAAATAGAGGTGGGGGGGTTCGACACCAACTGTCTGCCATGTACAATGCTGTTTTAACACCTTACTCTGGGCGTTCCTATAACACCTCTTCGCCACTATCTAATCACACCCTTAACACCTGGCTGTGATATGCTAATTGGGATTTTTCCAGGTACATATGCCACAGATTCTTGTACAAGTCATTCGAATTGAAAAGCCAGTCGGATGACTAGCGACGTCTTTTCAAGAACTCATTTCAAGTCCAGTTGACTAATTGAATACAACAATATACCTGACCTGGTGAATGAGAACCTTCAACAGCATGTTTCATCTAGTATTATGATATCACTATTGTTATAACCACTTTAAAAGTGCTGTAGTGCAATTTCCTTACTAAAAAATACATATATATATAAAAGACCAATAAATATTTGTGCTATAATAAATATAAGTGTTTATAAAAGTCAACTGAAACTGGGGGATAAGGTAAATGTTATTATGTATAGAAGCAAAATGGATTTACCTCTTAGACACAGTGTATCCCAATCCCAAGGGGTTAAACACAACACTCTCTTTTAAAAGCTTTTTGTAATATTCGCTTTATAATGTTTTTACTTTGCTCTCAGGCCACTGGAATATTTTTACTGTTAAACTTAATATCCATAATTATATGTATATTTTGTTACAGAGTTATATATATATATATATATATATATATATAGTATATAAGAAGATCTGAAGATCGTAGAGAATGTGACTTTATATTGAATCAAATGAGGCCTTTTTGAACTGTATGTATTGCCACTATGTTGAGAAGTGCCCAAGTGGTCGGTGATCACGTAATAGGGCCAGTATAATGCTTAGATAAAACATAGGGTAATTTGCATAATGTGAGTAGTCAACATTGATAATACCATAATACAATACTTTTAGAGTGTGCAACTGTATAGTACTATTACGGGCGATATTAGATTATGAAATTGTTCAACATATGTAAAATGATTTGATATGGACTTTTTTATGTGATGAGCTATCCCCTTTTTTGTTTGAATATAATTTTTTTAGTATATATATTACTGCCTATGATTGGCTTTTTATATCACTTATCCTTTTAATAGCGTAGGTGTATATCATGGTGCACTATTGGTTCTTTTTGAACACATATAATGGTCTAGATTGTAATTTTATATCCATTGTGGCGGGATTGCCTGGGTCTACTATCAGACCTGCAGGATTATCCTATTTGGTTCCTCTGGACGCTGGTGACTGTCTGAGAAACAGTTTAAAACATTATAAAGCGAATATTACAAAAAGCTTTTAAAAGAGAGCTGTGTGTTTAACCCCTTGGGAATTGGGATACACTGTGTCTAAGAGGTAAATCCATTTTGCTTCTCTACATAATAACAATTTACCTCTATCTCCCCCACGTTTCAGTTTTGACTTTTATAAACACTTATATTTATTATAGCACAAATATTTATTGTTCTTTTATTAATTATATATTTTTAGTAAGAAATTGCACTACAGCACTTTAAAGTGGATATACAATAGGTGATATCTTATACTAGATGAACATGTTAAGGGTACCAATATGGCCACAATTTTGCACTGAAGTGGGCACTAGGGGTTCTATGAGTATATGATTGAAGCACTGTGGTCACATTGTCGGATGAAGTTGCTCTGTGAAGCACCGAAACGTAATAAACTTTTTCGTGTGAAGAAGGAGTGCTCGGAAACTTTTTATTATTTTTTTTATTTTTTTTGATTTATTGTATGGACAGATTTGAGGCATCTGGTGTTTCCTTAACACCCGTTTATTTGTAATTAATATAAAAAGAAGGAAGACTGAGTGCGGACATCATTTACTATTTTTTATATATATATAAGTAATCATAATACTATATATATATATAACAGTTGTTGCAAATCCAGTATTACTTTGTATTGTATCAACGCGTTTTCGGCCTTGAGGTGCCATCCTCAAGATCCTCACCAGTGCCGAAACGCGTTCTCGATAATAAGTAATCACTGGATTGTGCAACAACGACCCACGTAGTGCTCCTCGTTTGAAATCTACTGTCTGGAAACCAGTAAACCACGGGCGCAACCGGGGCCTTAACGCTGAACCTTGACTTGCGGGACACCGTGAGATTTGCGTTATATATATATTATATAATTATATAATATATATTATATATATTATATTTGTTCCAGAGCCAATATGCCATTAGAATTGTTTTGTGCCACTAGAATTCTATTTTGATTATTTTGGTTCTAGAGTGACCTATAACTTCATTTTTGTCTTTGTCCTTCATCAAAACAGTCCGTGACCAAATAGTAAATCTCCCGATACAATCATCATATTGTAGAGCCCACATCATCAATACACGGAATGTGCCAACTTTCCGCTTCATTCATTACGTGGCTACAGGAATCGCACCTGCCATACCCGCCTAAAGCCACAATCTGTTCCTTATCCAGACTTTGTACTGATTTGAAAGAAAAAATTAGCTGGTTCACCAAACCTTCAGTGTACATGGTCACTGTTATTATAAAAGTATCACACACTACGCAGCCCAAAGGGATAATCCAGTCTACTTTTCACACCTCCTCTTGTTCCATTAACAGGTCCGACACCCCCACTACCTGCTGGGAGTTATATTTTGAAGCCCCTGGAATGAAAAAGCAACCTCCTATCCCTTTCAACAGCCACATTTTGGTCCGTTCACCTGTTTAAAGGAGAAGTTAAGACACATAACACAACATGTGTTTGCCAGTATCTGAGGACCTGTAAACACCAACTTTTTCAAAAACATAACTTTTAAGTAATTACACTGCTGCCTCTGTTTTCCCTTGTAGATGCTCTGTGGCTCTGGTGATGTCTGCCCGCATTTAAGGTCTATATGCAGATGGTGCCAGAATGGCAGATATGGCTGGTTGAAGGTTTTTCCAGCAGCAAGGAGATTGGGATAAGAGGGGGAAGCACCACCACAGTAACATCACGTTTAGGTGTTGACATTTGTGTTTGGTTTATTTTTAATTTGGGCCAAAATGCTCCAAAATTTACGTGTGTCTGACTTTTTCAACCTAAAAAGATTGAAAATTAATCAGAGGCGGAGGGGGGGGGGGGGGGGGGTAATTATCCCCGTCATGTGTTTTGAATGGACCACTGATCGATGCACCAAAAATGTCAGCAGTACCGTGTTAATATTTGGCATAGTAACACGTGTGTACACACCATTAACTACAAATAGTCCTCATTTCCCAGAGCCAACTATTGCTTAAGTAACATTCACCTTCCCAATTCACCCACTGCGGGATTTAATGCCAGCTAATTTGTGGCGGTAAACTCCTGCACTAAATCTATCACGAACGCGATATTGAATCGTGATCGTCAATGCGTGGGTTTTATTTTTTGCGTACCAGCCATTCCGACGCTAATATGGTTAACCGAACTGGGTTACGAAACGGTGTTAACGAACGGTTAGCGCAACTTTAACTCCATTTGTATTTGCCCAGCCAGTCTGGTAATGAGCCTGAAAAGTGGTTTCGAGTCTACATAGATGGGGAATCAACCAAATCCCATACTTTTTTCTTGTTAATCTTCTTAGAGTGTTTGTTCCAATCCTTAAATAATTTCTCTACTAAACCTCTCACTACCTTGTGTTTTTTTCTCCCTCCCACCATTGTGTGCACACCCTTCCATAGCCTACCGAACATACTTCCCTTACCCTCACTCATGTACACCGCAACTAAATGAGGTCATTGTTAATTAACTAGAGAGCTCTCTCTACAGCCCTTAGGTGACCCGCCGGGTTCTTTGAACCACCATCGTACAACACGGCGTCTATTTAAAAGATAAAACTTTTAACCAAAATGTTAAAATAGCTCGGACCTCAGGGGGTAAAATACTCTATGGCTGCAATTGAACATTCGCTCTTGCATTGGGCGTGGGTTAGTCTTCCCTTGTGCAGGCCTTTAAAACACACCTAGCAGTTTTATAGAATTCTGGTAAATGGCAGGATCACATGGGTCCGTACTTTAGATCATAAGACGTGGTTGTTTTTCGCGCAGTCGCCAGAGAACCCCATCCCGTGAACGCCTGCCTAATAAACTACTTTCCTGAACCACCTTAACAAACATAGAAAAACTGACACGAAAATCTTTTAAATTACAACTGGAAGGTCCCCACACCATGCAACATTCAATCACCATTCGAAGTCAGATTCCATTGGAATTCCGTGATGCTGATGGCGGTTCGTTTTGGTACAGCTTTGGCACACACTATGTAAAATTATAAGTTATCGGACCTTAATCATTAATTAATAAAAGAGATACCAGGTATACAATATCCAATCCTCATTAAGCCCGTTCGCATTCAAAGATAACACTAAACTGACGTGTTTTCCTCTGACCGTCGGTTCGCAAAATCTATTGTGCGGTGTGTCTCAATCTAATTTTCTAATATTTGATTTTTCTGGTTGTTTCCATGGAAAGCTTCTCATGTTTTCCAAAAATCTCAAGTATTCGGATCTACAAGATTTTCTAACCAACAGTTGGGTTTCTATACTGGGACTTATCGCTATTCACTACCGCGCCTGATTGGCTAGTACTCCTGTCCTCCTCAATAAATATTCAACTCAGGTAAACTGGGACTTGTCGCGTATTCTTACTTACCCTCTGATTGCTAGTGTACTTCCGGTTCTCCTCAATAAATATTCAATCGTAAACTGGGACTATCTGCTATTGTATCATACCTCTGCTATTGGGGCTAGGTACTCCTGTCTCCTCAATAAATATTTAATTTCGGTAAACTGGGACTGTATCGTTATTGTCCCACCCTGCTGCATTGGCTAGGTACTCCTGTCTCTTCATAAATATTAAATCGTAATGGGACTTTATCGCTATTGTAACATAACTGCCTGATTGCGCTAAGGTACTCTCCTCGTCCCTCAATAATATTTCAATCGGTAAACTGGACTTATACGCTATTCTACATCCCTGCTTGTTATGGCTAGGTAACTCTGTCTCCTCAAAATATTTTTAATCTGTAAACTGGGACTTATCGCTATTCTACATACCCTGCGCTATGGGCTTAGGTACTCCTGTCTCCGCAATAAATTTTAGTCGGTAAACTGGGGACTTATCGCTATTCTACATACCTGCTATTGGCTAGGTACCCTGTCTCCTCAATAATATTAATCGTAACTGGGACTTGTCGTTCTGTACATACCTTCTGATTGGCTAGTTGTACTTCCTGTCCTCCTCAATAAATATTCAAATCGTAAACTGGGACTTTCGCTATTTCGACATACCATGCTGTATTGGCTAGTACTCCTGTCTCTCATAAATTTATCGGTAAACTGGAGCTTAGTCGTATTGTACTACCTGCCTGAAGTTCAGCTAGTACTCTGTCTCCTCAATAAAAATTAAATCGGTAACACTGGGACTTATCGCTATTGTACATACCGTGCTGATTGGCTTAGTTCGTCTATGGGGGGGGGTCTATATTTTCGGTACTGGGATTCGTTATTCAAACTGCTGTGGCTAGGACCCGTCTTCAATAAATATTTTAAAATCGGTGTAACTGGGAGCGTTACGGGTTGCAGACCTCGGGATTGGGGCGATAGCTGCTGAGGCTGGGGAGGTCCGTCTGTTGCGCCTCGATAGAGCTATTCCAATCGGTACAAGCTGGGGCCTCGTGCGCTATTGACAGACCTGCTGATTGGGGCTAGTGTGACCTGTGTCTCGGCGGGTCATAATTGCATTTGAATGCGGTAAACGGGACTTATCGCCGATTGTACATCCTGCGATGTGGCTAGGTACGCTCCGTGTCCCTCAATAAAGGTTAATTTAATCGGTAAACTTGGACTCTAGGTCGGGGGAAAATTATTTTACATACCTGCTGATTGGCTAGCTCTGTACCCTCAATTAGAATGCTTATCGTTATTTCTCTGCATTGCTAGACTCCTTCCCAATAAATATTCATCGTAACTGGGACTTATCGCTATTCTACATACTGCTGATTGCGTAGGTCTCCCTGTCTCCTCATAAATATTAATCGGTAAACTGGACTTATCGTTATTGTACCACGCGCTGATTGCTAGTACTCCTGTCTGCCTCATAATATTCATCGGTAAACGGGACTTATCGCTAGTGTATCTACCTGCCTGATTGGCTAGGTTACTGTCTTCTCTGTCTCTTCAATAAATATTTATCGGTAAACTGGGACTTACCGTTATTGTACACTACCTGCTGTTGGCCTAGGTAACTTCCTGTCCTCCTCAATAATATTCAATCGGTAAACTGGGACTCGTCGCTATGTCTACCTATCTGCTGATGGGCTATGTACTCCTTCCCTCATATAGTCAAATCTTAAACTGGGACTCGTTCACTATTCTATCTACCTTCTGATTGGCTAGTAACTCCTGCCCTCAATAAATATCAATCGGTAAACTGGGACCGTCGCTATTGTATATAACCCGCTGATTGGCTAGGTAACTCCTGATCTCTCTCAATAAATTTAATCGTAAACTGGGACTTATCGCTATTGTACATATCGCTGATTGGCTAGCTTGACTCCTGTCTCCTCAATAACATATTTAATCGTAACTGGGACTTGGTCTTATGGTAAATACCTGCTGATTGGCTAGGCTCCTGTCTCCTCAATAAATATTCAATCGGTAACCTGAGGACTTATCGCTATTCACATGACCTGCGATTGCGTAGGTTACTCTGTCTCCTCAATAAATATTTTAATCGTAAACTGGGACTTATCGTTCTATGTACATACCTGCTATTGGCTAGGTACTCCTTCCTCCTCATAATATTCAACGTAAACTGGGACTTTATCGCTATTGTACATACGCTGATTGGCTAGGTACTACCTGTCCTCTCAATAAATATTTATATCGGTAACTGGGACTTATCGTTATTGTACATACCTGCTGATTGCTAGGTACTCCTTCTCCCTCTAAAATATTCCAATCAGGTAAACTGGGCTTAGTCGCTCATTGTCATACCTGCCTGATTGGCTAGGTACTACTCCTGTCTCTTCAATAATATTAAAGTCGGTAAACTGGTGACTTATCGTTGTTGTACATACCTTGCTGATGGCTAGGACTTCCTGTCCTCCTCAATAAATATTCAATCGCTTAAATGGGACTTCTCGCTATTGTACATATTCTGCTGATTGGCAGGGGGGGGTTTAACCTGTTCTCCTCAATAAATTTTTAATCGTAAACTGGGACTTATCGCTATTGTAACATACTGGCTGATTGGCTAGTACTCCATGTTCCTCAATAAATATTTAACTTGGTAAACTGGGAACTTATCGTTCATTGTACATACCTCTGTTGGCTAGGTACTCCTTCTCTCATAAAAATTTAGTTCCGTAAATGGACTTTACGTATATTAAGCGCTATTCTACATACCTGCTGATTGCTAGGTACTTCTCTGTCTCCTCAATAAATATTTAATCGGTAACTGGGATTTGTCGCATTGTACATACCTGCTGATTGGCTGAGAGTACTCGCCTGTCTCTTCAATATATTTATAACGGTAAAACGGGACTTATACCGCTATGTGTACATCCTGCTGATTGGCTAGGTACTCCTGTCTCTTCAAATAATATTTATCGGTAAACGGGACTTATCGAATTGTAACATACCTGCTGATTGCTGGTAACTCCGGTCTCCTCATAATATTTAGATCGGAACTGGGAGCGATCGTTATTGTACAATACACTGCTGATGGCTAGGTACTTCCTGTCTCTCAAAAATATTTAAATCGGTAAACTGGGACTTAGCGTTATTGTACATACCTGCTGTATTGGCAGGTACTCTCCTACTCTTCAATAACATATTTAATCAGTAAACTGGGACTTAACGCTATTGTACATACCTGCTGATTGGCTAGGTACTCCTGTCTCCTCAATAAATATTACATTGGTAAATTCTGGGACTTGTCGCTATTGTTACAAACCTGCTGATTGGCATGGTACTCCTGTCTCCTCAATAAATATTCAATCGGTAACTTGGACTCGTCGCTATTTTACATACCTCTGTATTGCTAGGTACTCCTGTCTCCTTAAGAAATATTCAATCGTTAAATGGGACTTATCCTTATTGTAACATACCTGCTGATGCTGAGTACTCCTGTCTCCAATAAATTCAATCGGTAAACTGGGACTTTATCGCTATCTACATACCGGCTGATGGCTAGGTACTCTGTCTCCTCAATAAATACTCAAATCGGTAAACGGACTTATCGTCTATTCTACATACCTGCTGATGGCTGTACTCCTGTCTCCTCATACATATTCAATCGGTAACTGGGACTTACGCTATTCTACATACCTGCGTATTGGCTAGTGTCTCCTGTCCCTCAATAAGATATCACTCGGTAACTGGGACTTATCCTATTTCTACAACCTGCTGATGGCTAGGTACTACCTGCTCCTTCAAATAAATATTCAATCGGTAAACTGGCGACTTACGCTATTGTAACATACCTGCTGATTGGCTAGTGTACTCCTGTCCTCCTCAATAATATTAAATCGGTAAACTGGGGACTTAATCGCTATTGTACTCCTGCTGATTGCTTAGTACTCCTGGCTCCTCCATAAATATTCAATCGGTAAACTGGGACTATCGCTATGCTACATACCCTGCTGATTGGCTGGTACTCCTGTCTCCTCAATAAATTCACTCGGTAAACTGTGACTTAGTCGCTATTCTACATACCTCTGATTGGCTAGGTACTCCTGTCTCCTCAATAAATATTCAAATCGGTAAACCTGGACTTATTCGTTATTGTACATACCTGCTAATTGGCTAGTTTACTCCTCTGGTCTCCTCAATAAAATTCAGTCGGTAAACTGGGACTTATCGCTATTCTACATACCTGTATGGCTAGGGGTACTCCTGTCCCTCAATAAATATTCAATCGGTAAACTGGGACTTATCGCTATTCTACAATACCTGCTGAGTTGAGCTCGGTACTCCTGTCTCCACGTCAATAAATATTCATGTAACTGGGACTTATCGCTATTTGTACATACCGCTGATTGGCTAGGTACTACCTGTCTCCTAATAAATACTCAATCGGTAAACTGGACTTATCCTTATTGTACATGCCTGCTGAGTGGCTCAGGTACTTCCTGTCCTCATCAATAAATATTCAATCGGTAAACTGGACTTCCGCTATTGTACATACCTGTGATTGGTCCTAGGTACTCCTGTCTCCTCAATACAATTCATCGGTAAACTGGGACGTAGCGCTATTGTACATACCTGCGCTGATTGCTAGGTACTCCTGTCTCATCAATAAATATTCACTCGGTAAACTGGGACTTATCGCTATTGTATCATACCCTGCTTGATGGCTAGGTACTCCTCTCCTCAGTAATATTCATCAAGTAACTGGACTTATCGCTATTCTACATACTGCGATTGGCTAGGTACCTGTCTCCTCAATAAATTTTCAATCGGTAAAACTGGTACTTATCGCATTGTACATACGGCCTGATGGATAGGTACTCCCTGTCGCGACATAATATTCATCGGTAAACGGGTGACTTATCGCTATTCTACATACCTGCTGATTGGCTAGGTACTCTCTGTCTCCGCCTCATAAATATTCAATCGGTAAAACTGGGGACTTATCGTATTGTACACTACCGCTGTATGGGGCTAGGACTCCTGTCTCCTCAATAAATATTCTCGTGTAAACTTGGGACTTATCGTTTTGACATACTGCTGATTGGCCTAGGTACTCCTGTCTCCCCTCCCAATAAATATTCAATCGGTAAACTGGTGAACTTATCGCTATTGTACATCCTGCTGATTTGGCTTAGGTTACTCCTTCTCCCTCATAATTTCAATGGTAAACTGAGATTATATCGCTATTCTACATACCTGCTGATTGTCTAGGTCACTCCTGTCTCATCAATAAATATTCAATCTCGGTAAACTGGGGACTTTATCGCTCATTGTCAATACCTGCTGATTGGCTGGTACTCCCTTCGTCGCTCAATAAATTTCAATTCGTAAACTGGGACTTTCGCTATTGTACATACCTGCTGATTGGCTAGGTACTCCTGTCCCTCAATAAATTTCAATCGGTAAACTGGGGACTTATCGCTATGTGCATACCTGCTGATTGCTAGGTAACTTTCCTTGTCTCATCAATAAATATCAATCGTTAAACTGGGACTTACTGTTATGTACAACCTGCTGATTGGCTGGTACTCTGTCTTCCCCAAGTAAATATTCATCGGTCAACTGGACTTCATCCTTTGTACACTCCTGCTGATGGCTAGGTTACTCCTGTCCCTCCTCACATACTATTCACATCGGTAAACTGTGACTTTCGCTATTGTACTACCTCTGATTGGCTAGGTACTCTGTCTCCTACATAAATCATTCAATCGTAAACTGGGACTTATCGCTAATTGTACTACCGCTGATTGGCTAGGTACTCCCTGTCTCCTCAAGAAATCATTCACATCGGAAACTGGGACTGTATCGCTATTGTAACATACCTGCTGATGGCTTAGGTACTTCCTGTCTCCTCATAATATTCAATCGGTAAACTGGACTTTTACTCGTTATTGTCCTACCTGCGGATTGGCTCGGTACTCCTGGTCTCATCAATAAAATAACCAATCTGGTAAACTTGGACTTACTCGCTATGTAACATACCCTGCCTGATTGACTAGGTACTCCTGTCTCCTCAATAAATATCAATCGGTAAACTGGGACTTATCGCTATCTACATACCTGCTGATTGGCTTAGGTACTCCTGTCTCCTCATTTCTTAACATTTTGCACACACATATACTGTACAATAACACTTATATGTTGCTCGTAACCTGTAATATAAAAATGTATATTGACCTGTATATATAAAATGTCACCAATTTCCAGTTACAACACATTTCCCAGCATAGTCTAAATGCCCCCAATGTCCGCAGACACATATTGCCCTAGTATATATACAATGTCCCCAATGTCCATTACACACACTGACCATATAAATGATGTTCCCCCACTGTCCTGATTTACTTTTATCCACACTCGCCATATATATAAAATGTCCCAATGTGCCATTACACCACTGACCAGTTATATATGAAATGCCCTCCAATGTCACTATACACACACTGACCAGTATAGATCAAAGTGCCCCAATGTCCATAACACATTGACCACTAAAATGCACCCATGCCCATTACACACTGACCAGTATATATAATGCTGGCTCCGTACCTATATGTATATCATATATATAATGCCCCCATATACAGTACCACTGCTGTACACCGGGGCCTACACCAGCCACAAGGAACGCTCTCCCAGAAAGAAGAACAGCCCCGTCCTCTATTTTCTAGAACGGAACATCCTGGTTGTGCTCACCCTAGTGTTAAATACAGTAGGGAATTCAATGAAACGTTTCTTATCGTTTAAAATGGTGCTATTTTGCCCAACCAATCAAACTTATGTAACCAATTTGAAAACTAACATCTGTTGGTTGGGCAAAATTAGCACCATTTAAAAGATAAGAACTTTATTGAATATCCCCCAGTATGGCGTAATCGGGGGAGGGGATATATATATATCATATATATATTTATGCTACTGCCTTTTCCTGCACTCTCTGGGCCCCTATCAAATACAAAGCAACAATATATGTAGATGAAGTAACTGGTCTGCAGAGCAGGACTTTGTTGTCAACTCTGAGCGTTTTCTGCAACCAGAACTATGTATGGTATAATGTTATTAAACGCGACACTTGGATACGCATCGCTTGTACATTATACAAATACAGAGTGTTACAACCGAGGTGCACACCTTATATAGAAAATGATTGACAATTATACAGGTTAAAGGGCAGTTCACTGAAAAAAATTACCCCCCAAACCCACGTTTCCGCTATTCATACATTCCAAACACGCTCCTTAACTCTCCTTACCGAACTCGGTGCCTCGCCGCTACTACTTGAACTTGCCTCTGGCTGCTGACACGCCGCTCCACTTCCTGTCATTATAAGGCAACGTGATGAAAACCCATCGCCCTGACAGACGTGACCATAAAGTAAGCGGCTGTCGTCACAGAAGTCCCCTTGCTCCTGTTTTTTGCTCAAAACTAGCTAGAAATGGGCATTGTGGACCTAGATGATTGAGTTCCAGGTAAGCAAGTTTAGGAGCGTTTTTTGGGGTGAACAAAAAAAGCCCCCGTTTTTTTTATATTCGATGTATAGTCATACAAGTAAAAGGTCTCAATTTACTGGGCTGCATATCATATACACAACCCGCGCAACCGAACAAGAGTTTTTTTTGATGAACTTGCCTTTAAGAATTGCTTATGAAGGTTCTCATTCATCCCCTTCCATGTCCGATTCTTAATTGAGAAAGCCCAGTTGGATGACTATAGACACGTTTCAAGAACTAAACTTCACAAGTCCAAGTTGATCTACTTGAATACAACAGATACCTTTAAAATTTATAATATATATATAGAGAGAGAAGAGACAGAGAGATAGCTAGCTCGATAGATATAGAGATCATCAGATTAGATAGATCGATAGATCGAATGATGGGGGGGCGATCGCTCGATGATTCTCGCTAGATCGATCGCTAGCTAATCGCTCGATCGATCGATGATCGCTATAGCGCTCGCTCCGGCCCTCCTCGCTCTAATCGCTCGATAGATCTGCTCGCCTCGCTTGCTGAGCTTCGCTCCCTCGCTCGCTCGCTCGCTCGCTCGCATGCTCGCCCGCTCGCGCTCGCCTCGCCTCTCTCGCTCGCTAGCTCGCTCGCAGATACGATAGCTAGCCCCTCCATTACGAGCTAATAATCGATAGATAGATAGAAGATATAGATAGATATATACGCTATAGTAATAGTATCGATAGATAGATAGATGTATCAGTATAGTAGATAGACAGACTCATCAGATCGGATAAGATAGAAGATAGATAGATAGAATAGGATCGACCGGATGTTGTATTCAATTAGATCAACTGGACTTGAAATGTAGTTCTTGAAGACGTTTCGCTAGTCATCCGACTGGCTTTCTCAATTCAGAATGACTTGTACAAGAATCTGTGGCAATTATGTACCCTGGAAAATCCCAATTAGCATATCACAGCCAGGTGTTAAGGGTGTGATTAGATAGTGGCTAAGAGGTGTTATAGGAACGCCCAGAGTAAGGTGTTAAAACAGCATTGTACATGGCAGACAGTTGGTGTCGAACCCCCCCACCTCTATTTAGGCTTGGTTTCTTTATTTTCACATAAATGGCCTCCTTAACACCTCTCTTGAACCAGTCACGTTCCTTCGCCAGTATGTTAACATTACAATCTTCAAAGGTATGTCCTTTATCCTTAAGATGCAGATACACGGCTGAGTCCTGACCCGAGGAATTGGCTCTTCTGTGCTGGGCCATACGTTGATGCAGTTGCTGTTTGGTTTCCCCCACATACAAATCAGAGCATTCTTCACTGCACTGCACCGCATATATGATGTCGCTTTTCTTGTGTTTTGGTATTGGGTCTTTTGGATGTACCAATTGCTGCCTCAGTGTGTTGTTCGGTTTAAAGCAGACAGGGATACGATGTTTTTTGAAAATTCTTCTTAATTTCTCGGAGACCCCTGCTACATATGGGATGACCATGTTCTTCCTCCTGTCTTGCTTTTCCCCTTCACTGTTGGTATTTGTGTTCTTTTCTTTCCTTCTACTTCTTTTGACAAAGGCCCAGTCTGGATATCCACAAGTTTTAAGGGCTCCTCTGAGATGTTTCATTTCTTTAGCCTTCGCCTCTGTGCTAGTGGGGATGTTCTCGGCTCTGTGTTGCAGGGTTCTGATGACCCCCAGCTTGTGATCTAAAGGGTGGTGGGAGTCAAACATCAAATACTGATCTGTGTGTGTTGGTTTTCTGTAAACCTCTACTTCCAGTTTACCATTTTCCTTAACTTCTACCAAGCAGTCCAAGAAAGCCAGTTTGTTGCTTTGTACCTCTTCCCTTGTGAATTTAATGTTTTGGTCCACCGCATTAATGTGTTCTGTGAAAGCTTGTACTTCCTTCTGGTGGATTTTAACCCATGTGTCATCAACATATCTGAACCAGTGGCTGGGTGCTATGCCCTTAAAGGTATTAAGCGCCTGTGTTTCTACCTCCTCCATGTAAAGGTTGGCCACAATAGGTGAAACTGGAGATCCCATAGCACATCCATGTTTTTGCTTATAGAACTTATCCCTGTATTTGAAATAGGTGGTATTCAGGCACAAGTCCAACAAGGAACACACCTGTTCTGGGTTGAGATCAGTTCTGCTGGTAAGAGTGCTGTCTTGGCCCAGCCGTTTTCTCACCATGTCAACAGCCTCCTTGGTGGGTATACAAGTGAAGAGAGATGTCACATCATAGGACACCAAGAGCATGGTCCCTTATCATGTGTAGTCTGAGGTGTTGAAGTACCACTGTGCATCTTCCCTTGTCTGCCGGTAGAATGGTGATACTGGAATCTTTATTGAGGGATGTTAAGGCTCTTTTTTCCTGTGTAGTCAGGTGATGAAGGAAGTTTTACACTGGCTAAGTGCAGCAATACCTAAGGCGAGTTGTTCTGCTCACTCTGTGATTTACCTTATTACTGTGGAAGAGGCCTTCTGTGGCGGCTAAGAGAATAGTCCACCACAGGGATGGCTTTTAGGGGTGCTGGAAAATTTCAGCCCATTAACAAGGACTTCCATTTTGGCTCGGGGGTCAGGGTCTCGTAGAACAAGTTTCTCACCATTCACCTGTTGATGAAGTGAATGACATTCCCTCCTTTTGTAGCCAAGGTAGGTGTTCTCCTTTGGGGCTGTTCTGGTGCAGAATAGAGCACGAATAGAGAACTTGTTCTGTGCCTTTTGTTTTGCCATTAAGTGCTGAGAAAGCTGGGACTTGTTTGGGGAACCCACACTCTTTCCGAGATGGACCAAGGTGAGCTGTTGAGGACAGGTACTGTTCTAGTTGACTAATGTTTGCATTAAAAGAATCGACTGTAAAATGTGTGTCGTACCCGTTCCCATTAGGAAGGTGTTTGAGGCCTTTTGAAGGTATCTGTTGTGGCTTGAGCCTTAACCAGTGGAATCCAGACGGTTTTATACGGCATCGGTACTCGCCTTTGTGTCGCATCGGAGGTTAAATCGCAGGTGGTTTTTGTGTCTGCCATTTCTTGCTGTCTTTTCATATTGCCGTGACAAGTTTGAGGTTTTCTCCCCAAAATTATTAGAATAATATTGTGATATGCTAATTGGGATTTCCAGGGTACTAATGCACACAGATTCTTGTACAAGTCATTCTGAATGAGAGAAAGCCAGCGGATGACCTAGGGAAACGTTTTCAAGAACTACATTTCAAGTCCAGTTGATCTATATTGAATACAAGAATAGTTGATTAAGAAAGTATTTCTGCAGTGTCAGGACTAAACTAATAATGTTTGACCAACTATGATGATGAAACTGGTATGGGGGCAGCTGTATACGGAAATAGAAAAGGCAGTTTTTGTTTTATCCCAGTGCTTTGTGTTAGACCCATAGCAGTTTGATTGGTTTTAAACATGAAAACCAATGGTTGTAAGGTATATTTAAATGTTTTAGAATTTTTCTGGGCAACAAAAAAAAAGATCCATCGCAGCAACTGTTGTGGATGGTCGTGCGGGCTTTCAGTTATTCTGTTTGCATTACAGCTAAAGGACCATGGTAGAGGTGGGCAGCAGATGTTATAAAGTGGGAATGGACTATGACAGGGCTGACACTTAGGATACGTCTTTCTTCTTCCTGTTATCTTTATTAAGTTTCTAAAACCACCCAAGCCAATTGACAGTTCAAAAGCCATGCAGAACCCAATGCACTCTGAGAGGCTAGCCAATCACGGACACGGGCTGCGGTATTTCAGAATGACACAGAGGATGAATGCATGGTTAGAGAAAGCCAGAGGAGAGAGGTGATAGGTAAGTAGAGTTTGGGGGAGTTTCTGGAAAAATAATAATGGTGGGGGGCGGGGAAGGAAGCCCTACTTATATGATGAAAGTGTTTTACACTAGGGGGAGGGAGAAGGAAAATGTGGGGAGGGAGGCGGGGGGGGGGGGGCGCAGTAAGCGCATTACAAATATATCTCCCGGGGAGAGACAGGATGGCAAGTACTATATGGACTCGGTAGGCTCCTGGTGGCCAGTTTTGGGGGACTTGGAGGGGCAGTTGCAGGGCAGCAATTTGGAGTGGAGCTGTAAAGCTAAGGATTTTATGCCACTACAGAGGGGGCCCTAAGTAATGAGGTGAAATGAAATTATTAGTTTGGGGGTGGACAGCCCTTAATATATAAATTAAACATGCTAGCCCCTTGCGCTCCTAGGACGTTGATCCATAAGGCAGGTGACGGAAGCAGCAGCTTCCAATTTTTTCCCCCGCCATGGTCCCTCCTGAGCCTACCTTTGCGGTCTAAAGTTGTGACATTTGGTTTTGCAGTGTAGACTGTTTAACTCACTCCCCTCTGAGACTGTGGATCCCCCTTCTTTAGCCTCCAAAAGAAGTTGTTGTGTGATCGGACGCAACAGACGTCGCGGCACATCAACGTGACATCACGCGTGTACGCACACCGTGGTGCAATGATGTCACACGCACATGATCTGTGCACAGCTCACGATCACACAATCAGTTCTTTGGAGGCTAAATAAAAAAGGGGATCCAGCAAGTCTGAGGGGAGGAGCTAAACAGTCTTCCACTGCACATCCAAGATGTCTGTCAAGCAACTTTAGACCAGCAAAGGTATGGCCTCAGGAGGGACCGGGAAAAAAATGGTGGGAAGGATTTTACACCTCTGCTCAAATTTTTTAACTTAAAGGAGACCTAAACTTACATTTTTTTAAACAAAATATGTAAGCTTTTGATCATCACATAGACATTCATACATTTTAAAGATTCTTCTTAGAATGCTTATCATTTGAGTACATGTAAAGGGAAACATAGATTCGTAAATTAAAAGGTTTCATGTTTGTTGTCTAGGACCAAACCCACAGACCAGATGAAGTCATAAAAGAACCACGCCCCCCTGGCCCCAGTATTCACTGTCTCTATGCCCAGAGGTTTTCTTACAGATGTCCCCACACAATATGGACAAGTCCCGTGAAAGACTGTTGAAAAGCTGCTTGTTACCCTGCGATTTATTACTAGTCAGTGGAGTGCCTGGAAAATACACTGCAGGCTAACAGGTCAGTATTTTAAAGTCTCTTATAGGAGGACTGTAATATTCCACTTTTGTATAAAAAACTTCTTTCGCTAGCCCAAAGCAGAAGCTTTCCAAATAACCTCAATTCTCTGCTTCTTCAGTGTGCCCCTTCTCCTGCGTGCACCAGTTGTACCCGGCCCACCCAGGTTAAACAATACACAGTTTAGAAACGGTCACGTGTTCAATACCCAGAATTTTTTTGTGTTTGTTTCCTTATGCTCAAGCAAAAATAAGCGCTTACTAAATGTACCAGATTATCAGCTATTCACTTGGTGGTTTACCTGGTAAGGCACCAGTTTAAGAAAACACAGTTCCAAAAGTACACAAGTTCAAATCCCCAGACTTACTTTATTTTATTTGTTTCCAATATGTTCCTAGTAACAGATTCTAACCTGTTATCTCTGATTTATGCAGTATCTCAGTTAGCCTGAGATGTAAGAGCTCGGCTTTTAGCAAGACAGAGTAAATGTACGAAGTTGCAGTTCAGTTCCCAGACTTACTTTATTTTTATTTTTTATTTATGTATTTATTTATTTTGCTGAAAGTAGTATCTACGTTTCTTACATTCATGCTATCTAGGAAATACACTGCAAAGATACTTTCTTTTGTATTAAAAAGTTAGAAATTTATTGGTAAGGACAGGAGCATGACTTGGTTGGGGGAAAAAAAAAAACCGAATCCCGTTCTGTGTCAGGGGAGGATGTCTCTGTGCCGTAATGGATTGGCTTGTCAGCTCTAGGAAGAAGGCTGCAACTTATTGGTTGATCTGTTGAGCAACTACAGAAGCATGTGCCTGTAGCAGACACCTTAGCTGGGGGATTTACCCAGCTAAGGTGAATTGGGGAGCGTGCTACCTATCTCACAGGTTTATTTGCTAAATCACTAATGGCCACAGCAAAGGGAAGAAGAAATAGACTGGACAAGCTTGGTTTGAGTTTGTGAGTTGTCTGGAGACTTTAGTTCTCCTTTGACTTGCTATTTACCGTGTACCTTTTAAACAAAATCTTCACTCTGACCCATTTTGGAAGTCAAGAATGCTTGGTAATCATATGAACAGCACTCGACTGGCGAATTTCCCCACCATGCAATTCATTTGTATCAAAGTCACCTCTGTCAGCTAAGCAAATATAACCGCAGAAGGCAAGCTTTGATAATACAGTCGCTGTGACAGATGAAAATGTATTATCAATTTCGAGCAATTTGAGGTGTAATTATTAAAAAAACAAACAAACAGTAGAAGCGTACTCCCCATTTCAGAATCGCAGATCGTGTATTTATAAGCCAAGAAGTGAACAATGGATTCTAAATGAAGAACGGAGGAGGTGTTAAACTAGTATGTCATACACTACGGTTCTTTACTAAAGGGAAAAGTTGTGGAAAATATCAAATATTGTTAACATTGTAGTTTGTCTAATGCAGTATTTAGTTATTCTACATATCCTCTACCATTTTAAATGGTTCATTTTCTACCCTTCGCATGTTCCCTGGCCGTTGACATTAAGGGTGGGGAGCTGAAATTTCAGGTTCTAACCGGTCCTCTTCCCAGGATGCACCACCCTGGATGGGTCCAAAGAGCTCAGATATTACTGATCAAACTAAAGCAACACCAGGCGCTGAGCCAAGGCAAGGACCATAACAGTATTAGTGCGGTGCCTGCAAGCAGGAAGTCAGTATGTTCGAGGGCATTTATTATTATACAGACAAATGCTGAATGCGCAGATTAAAGTCATTGGGTGAAAAAAATTACGTTTTTCGAAAAGATATGTATTGGCAATTCCCTTTAAGTACCAGGAGAGAATCTTACCCACACGTGACAATCACCCACTAGGTCCTTTGACAGGTTCCAACCGCCTCCAACTGCTTCGGGGAAAACCATGTTGGATGCTCTCTGGGTAAGTTTCTCCTGGTACATTACAGTGAAAGAACGGCGGGGAAACATAGCGACGTAACCTCCCATTTCATGTAAGAATTTAAAAGCCAACGTTCACTTTGAGAATAAAACAAATCACTTAAAGGGTACTGAGGCTTATGATTTCTTCCAACGAAATGTACACAGGCTAGAGCCTCTTTATTTTATAGCTGCCATAGCATTGGCACAACGTTAGCGATTTTAAAAAGTTAAACCCAAAATTAAACTTTGACATAATTATAATGGTTGCCAGTGGCAGTGATTCATTCAACCCAAAACCAGTTTCACTTATAACCATGTGCGCCCTCCTCAGTCTAATTGCCCAATATAACACTATCTCGCCTTTCCATCTTGCCATTCTTGGTTGATTTATCATGCCTCATCCTAAATGAAAAATTCCCTTCCTTTTTAAAATGTCACCATGTTGCCAATCTTCTAGTTTGCCTAACAAAACTTCCCACATTTTCTATATCCACCTTTATGCTCTGACCCTGGAAGGTGCAGAGGTAAGTAGATTCAGTATAAGCCATGTGCTTTGCAACATCACGATACGGCTGACAGGCAGATACATCATTAAAGTTATTGGTTGCAGTTAACTCCTCGTTTGGCTCGGCCTGCATTTGCTCATTTTTGATATTCTCAGTCTGCACACGAGACGTGTTTTGTGGAGCGGGATTGGAGCCATTCCGCAAAAGTACCTAATCGTTAGTGGAGTAAAAAGGTGCCCACAATTTGAATGTGAATTTGTACCCAGATACCCATAAACAAATGAAGGATTAATGCCGGCGATGGATCAGGAGAAAGAGAGAGAAAAGCTAAAGATAATTGAAAACTGGTGTTGGGTGCTTGATGTTAACATAAAGTAAATGTGACATTTTGGGGTGGACTCAACCTTGAATTTAATTCTGTTAATGGCTTTTCAGAGTAGAGATTTCGTGTAGGCCAAACCCTGGGGACTGGTATATGTTGGGAAGCTCTAGGTATATAACGCCTATGCTTTTTCTCTGTTGTAATGTATATTTTATGCGAACACCTTGCATAATTTTTTCACATTATCTGGTAGCTTGTGAAATGTAATATAATGGTGGTATGCAGACACTTCTAAAAAAGGTGTAATGTAGTATTGAGAAATGAGTGTTTGCTGATGCCAGGAAACTGCTAACCTGGAGCTGCAAGTTCAGATGTGCACTGTGTGGGATGGTTTGGATAGGCTTCCTTTTATGTGGAAAATCTGATAAGATTTTTGCATTTTTAAGCATGTATAAATTAGGAAAGTCAAACACTACAATTGGTTTTTACTAGAATACATCTATTGTTTAACTATATAGCCGAGCCCTTTTTTTTTTTATAATGATGAAAGATGCTAGTGTGGTTTATCTAAAATATGCAGAACTATACGTATATGTACGCCTAACTCCTCCAACATGGGGGGCATCTAGGGTTTGCTGCCTGAGGCAAACTTTAGAATGCGCCTTTGACCGTACCGCCAATTAAAACAGTGGGCGTGGTTATGTCGGTGGGGTGGCTGTGTCGCGTGGGCGGGGCGAACAGTTTAAGATTTTGAGCTTTCCTATCAAGTATGTAAAACAATTCTCAGTCAGTAGGAGTAGCAATAATGTCATTCATAACAGGTATTACATACCTTTTCTCAAAAGATTGTGTTGTCACTACTATATTGCTCCTTTCAGGTGTTGTGTGTCCAACCAAAATTGTTTTGATATCCGGTCTATACATGTTTAGAGTAAATTAAACTGCCATAATAGTTTCGGTAGTATAAAGATTTTAACCCAAAAGATTGTAAGCCTGCACACGGTCAAGGTGACTCTCAAGCAGGGCCCAACTACCCTAACTAGGTCTAACTAACCTAACAACTACTAAAGCAACGAAAACCATATAACTAACATAGACCACACCACGCTGTGCCCTTGCCCACACAACGAGCTGAATCCAGGGCCAGCCCCCACCACATGATAAAGACCCCACCAGGAGGGCGACCCTGGAGGAGGTTGTACAGGGCACTGAATCAGCACCCCGTGACCCCCCCATGATAATGATGGTGATCGCCCCCAAGGGAGAGAGGTTACAGCCAGGCCACGGAATGAGTTCAGCCACACCCCATGATATGACCCAGTCACAGCCCAGGGGTTACCAGGCCACTGATCTTATTAACAAGGCCAGCCCCCCCCCCCCCGTCCAAGGCCATGATGAGGGCTGAGGCCACTGATTCAAAATCCCATCAGGGCGCTGCGGCCCATAACCCTAACAGGTGGGTGCTGCCCACGGAACCACCAGTGGACTGTCTGTCCCAGACGTGCGCCGGGCCCCGCGCTTATGCGCGGCTCATGCTTAGCCGCCGCCAGCGAGCGACGCCCGCGTTAGAGTAAACAAACACCAAAATTTTTTTTGGGTGTTTCTTTTGAAATTGGCGCCTTGCAGAGTGCCGCCTGAGTCCCCCACAAAACATGATCAGTGAGCTCCTTATAGATGCGGCCCTGCCTCCCAGTTGCTACAAGCAAAAGCGTGCTTGGGTGTAGTTCCAAACATCTGGGGAGTGCAGAGGAATTGTCGTTACTCAATTTGGTTTAATTTCTACCCTCGGCTAATACTTGAGTGAATCAGTTTTACACTCGTTTTGCAGGTTAAAAATAGGTCCTCGGCTTATACTCGGATGGGCTTATGTTGAATTATTAGGGTACTATTTATCTCGAAAGGGTGAATTATTACTTCCATACATGTTATAGAGTTGCTACCACCAACCCATATACAGGTTGGCGAAATGAGAGTGATAATTTTGACCCCAATGGCAGCTCACGTGTCTGGAGTCAATAAGTACCCAGGAAAACAAGTAGGTCCTGTGTTAAAAGAGATTCTATACCTCCAAACAAATAGGACCTGCTCTTCTTGTTGTAAATACCAAACGATGTCGTGATGCTTGAATAAAGACTGCTGACATCCACTTCAGCCACACATATTTATCACACCCATATGATAAATACTGATTTTTATTGAGGCAATGGCAATCATATTATTGACGAGCACTCCAAGGACTAAAAAGCAATGATGATTCACAAAGCAGTGTATAATCCCTACGAATTTTCGCCTCAGTCAGCAGCCGTCATCAGGCGCGTAGTGATATAACCTGCCATTTGTGAATAAAATGTCATTGCTGTTTAGATCCTTGAGTGCTCCGTCAATATATTTGTTGGTATATTATATGGGAGCACCAGGGCTGATCGGAGTTTAAAGGGTCTCTACCGTTTAGTCAAGCGTTACGAGTGCTAGAAACCACAGCGAACGGCACTAGCGATTAAAACAGTTAGTCTGAACTCAAAATGAGATTATTGATAAAGGGGTACTCCGAGGATGACATTAGTTCATTTCATTTACTATAGACGAAACAAAGCCAAATGCTGTGCCTAAAATTATATCTATAAAGACATTGTCAGGACGTAATTGATTAAAAATCCCAGGAGTTCTACCCGTCAGTGATTGACGACACTGGGATTGGTTTTTAATTAAAAAGGACAAACACAGGCCCTTTTTTAAAACACGTTCTCCAACACACATCCAAATGAGGGTGCTCACTAAAAATGTTGGTCTTCAAAAACTGATATTCTATAACAAGCAGGTGGGCCCCCCGCAGGTGAAGTTGGATGCTAACAGATGCCCTAACTGACAACCTGCAATGGCATGCTTCGGGGTTCGTCTTTACACACCCCTACGGTAGGCGAATTGAAATTAAACGAAGAATTATGCATTAGCAAAAAAGATCCGATAAGGGGCAAAATATTCCTAGTAAATATGGTTCATGGCGGTAAGCAAACATGGCTGTGCGCTTAATCATCCGTCAGCAGCCCCCTACATTGGAAAGAGAAAGATGACTTCCAGTGAACATTGCACAAAAAATAGATGTTGAATGAAAAAACATTGTACGTAGGGAGGCCAACTGGATTTACCAAAGGGATACCCGTACTCCGCGAGGCCTTAATGAAAATAGTCCCTGCAAGGTTTTTATATTTTTTATATGTCCCATCAGCATAGTGCATCATGCATGTACAGTGGTTTGTACCCTTTATTTGTTTTATGTTGTTCTTTACCGTGGGGTGTCCTTTTATGGTTTAGGGTTATTAGTCGGACCCATGGTTCCCGACTCCCTACGGCTGACAAGGGGTCACGTGAGCAGTGGTGCTCCTAGGGGTACATGCCAATGTATATCCATTGCTTTTGAGATGGAAACTTAGTCTAAGTAGCGTAGCAGGACCTTTTGGCCCCCAGTCTAGCTGACTTCAGCATACGTGACAACATGTATATATGGGGCTATTTGAGTAATCCCATCCAGTGCCCTGAGTGGATTGCCCACGGGACTTTTCAATTAGTTATAAGTATTATCCTGTGTCCTTAAGAGTAGTTCGGGTGGGTGTACGATCTTACAATTAGTGAAGTTTTTATATAACAGCCCAAGATAGATATTATTCCTGTATGAGTTATATCCGTTACATGGTAGAAGAGCTGATATCACTGTATTTTAGCTTCCAAATTGTAGCATAATGTGGAATAACTTTATGGTTTAGTATTTTATGATCACATAGCCCTTAAGTCAATTGTTGAGACCGTATGTAGATTTTGGTAGCTTTTTAATCATTGCATTGTTAACTCTTGCTAGTATTGTATCCATCGTGCTTAATGAGGTCACTCCCACTACGTGTGGTTGTCTGTGGTTGGGTAGGGTATTCTAAAACCATGTATTCAATTATGCCTTGGATGTCTGAAGCGCCCCACCTAGGGGCAGCAGGAACATGTTAACCAGTTTGAGTGAATCAATATTTGACTGAGTGTATGAAGGGGGGGGGAAAAAAACCCGTGGTGATTGCATTTAATCTGTTACACATATATATGTATCTACTACTATGAAGTGTCTGTCAGAAGCGTTTCTTAGGGGGAGTCAGTTGTCTTTTTTGTACCTTTTGTTAGTAAGTCTACCACCTATCAGACAAGATTTTAAAGGAATTTACAAACGGCCCATGGACCCAAGAACCGAACCACAACAAAAAACAAGCGCGATTTATCGTGCCTTAAAGGGACGTTCGTGCGCAAATGATCGGCGTTGTAGATTGGTGCAAAATTAGGAGTGTGTAGAGCCTTAGGGTGCTACTTTTGCGGACTCTGGATTATTGACTATCAAATTTCAACGCATAACTTCTAATGAGCCACATTTTATTTTTAGAATATATTACTTTATAGTTCTTATCTAGGTCCCCTTTTGACATTTTTTTTTTTGTATCGAAAAGTGTACAGTGCCCAAATTGCATGAAAAAGGCTATTTTAAAAAGTTCAAATACTCGGATTGAGGACCCTAAACGGCTTAGATCATTGACCTTCACAGCCCACTAAAAACTGGTACTTTGAACAGTGCAGACTGTGCGTTAATCCTCAACTCCTACCACTCATTCTATTTATTGCGTATCTTTAAAGGGAATCTATAGTTGGAAAAAACACTTGGCCCATTGCAACGTAACATTAGTCTCGGTGCTGCCTTTCTCCTATATCTGTCGTGACTTTGTTTTTATATGTGTCAGATCTCGTGAAAGCACTCCCCCCTTCCCCCCCCCCTTGGTACCTTCCTCCATGTCTCACTCCGGCTAACCAAAAACACGCTATCATGTGAATGTAGGATTTAAAATTTCAACCTTCCTGAAAAACACACCCACGCACAGTGGCCAATTAGAAAGCAAGTTATCCTGGAGACACGGATCTCCTCAGGTCCTGATAAATACGAGCTCTCTCTTGGACCCAGCCTCAATCAGTAAGCATGAAGAAGGGGGGTCAAGTGCAGCCTGATCTCTGCAATAAACTTACCTCTCTCCCATGCTAAGCTGATTCTCTGTTAAGAGCAGGGGAAGGGAGGGACTTGGAGGAAGAGGTCACGTCACAGGGATTTGATTGACAAGTACAAGTAGGAGACAGGAATGCATCACGTATCTTTAACTGTGATCTCAGGAACAAAAGAGGGAAACTGAAAAAAGTGAAAAAAATGGGGTGGGGTGATTAGAGATCACATGGAAAAGAAAGAAGTTCATTGGCCCAGTATAGATGGCCTTTAAAGGGCACTAAACTCTCTAATCAGAAAAAACAACATGTGCCACTTGGTTTCTCATTCACAGCGAGGTGAGAACGCTATTCTCACCTCCCTGTGAATACAGATTACGCTCGGGGGACCTGGAACTTGCCTTGCTCATCTCGCTCGCAGGTCCCCCAAGGAATATATTTACAGGGAGGTGAGAATAGCGTTCTCACCCCCTAGAAAATAGAACGAATGGCAAATAGTTGTTTGTTTATGGGTTTAGTGTTCCTTTAAGGTTGTGTGGCTAAAAATCTATTTCTAAGACCAAGCAATGATGTATTTGAGTAGCTAGATATACAAATTATAATTTCCTTAAAGATTCATTACGCGAAACAAGGTCAATAATTTACAAACATACTTATTTTTATATGCGGATTATATGTTTGCATTAAGTGTTTTACGGCATTGCTTGTTTTAAGTCATTCAACTTTTCAACTTTATTTTTTGTTTTAATTTTTAGGACAGAGGGGTAAGCATAAGCACCCTGATCATTGGACTTTGCACCGGGGGGGGATACTCTATGATGGTAAACCGAGAAAAACATGATAGCGTGTGGCGGCAGAGGGAGTCTTTTTTTTTTTTTTTTTAATTGTATTAATGCAATAGCAAAATTAGCGCACAAATGCCTGCAGTGCTGATATTGTTAACAGAATATCTATTAATAGCATCCAACATTTACTAGTACTCTTGTTATGCGGCTAGGGAAGTAGCATACATTTATACCATACACACTGGTTTAGGGTTCTGTCAAGCGTATTAAAAAACAAATTTTACAGGTTAAGATACCTCTTTATACTTTTAATGTTTTATGTAGAAGAAAAGCTCTCTTGGGCCGGGCTGGACAAAATCCTATGACTGGAGTCAAGAGTAAAGTAGTAAATGTGCTATAAGTTACTAAATATAGGTTAGGCTGAGGCGGCACACTGAACGCCACAGGAATCATGCAACCAAAGGGCGAGCGTTTTGCGAATGCGATTTTGCCGTTTGCCGTTAACGCACCAAAAAGGTGTGTTAAACATGCTTGCCAAAATGCGAACGACGCGCCAATCGCATGTGACGGAAAAGCATGGGAATTTTCGCGTTCCCTCGATTCTATTTAGCGAAAACCGTGGGGTAATTTCGAGGGCAAAACGCGTTGCAAACGCGCATGTGCCTAGCCCTTAAATACCTTTAACCAAGACCTACATCCCCACCGGTTATGGATTTTGAAGGGTATAACAGGATGGAAGGAATGACCTCTATTGATTTAGATTTGCCTAAAACATTGGACATCAGGGGTGAATAATGTTTTTGAAGTTAAGGAGACAAGAAGTTCGGGTTGGGTTATGTTGGGGGGTAGACCAGTTCCATCAGTAGAAAACCTACTGAAAATGTTTAGCAAGGGTGATATTTCACGTACCTGGTCCGGGATTAGTCTAGCCCTGTTTTTATTAGAATTAAACAGATAATCTCACTCAAGTATGCCATGGAAAACATTGGCCACTAATGGGGGGGGGGTTTGAATAAATCGTTTTAAAGGAATAGTTACTGGAAAAGTGAAATATTATTAATGTATGATTGAAGTCCAGGAGTTAAAGGAGGATGCCTTGCCTTCTATTCTTTCAGACAATTAAGCTAGGGAGTAGCACCGAGGTAAGTCAGAATTTATCTTTTGCACAATACGCCCCGACGCAGAGCTGAAAATCTCTGACTGCTTTCCTGGTTGACATCCGGTATAGAACACAATATTGCGACAACATTTGAAACACTATAGGGATTAGAAACCAGATGCTGGTGGGGATGGCATTTTCTGCAGCAGTGGATCACGCATGAAATAAGATAAATATACTTACCTTAGTTTCTGCTCAGTTGATTGAAAAGACTGGGAGGCATAAGGCATAGCTCTTAACACCCAGGCTTCATCAATACATTAAAGCAATAGGTTCACTTTTTGAGTGAACATTCTTTAAAAACACCCTGAAATGGCTTTTAAACTGATAGATCACGTGCCATTCTAGCTATTATTAGGCCCATAAGAGTGATTTTCGACCCACGTAGTGAAGTTTGTAGCAGTAGGGTGGAAGGTAAAATCATAGGGTGTGGGGTGGCCGGCCCATGACCGGGAGTGTCAATGTTGTGGTAAATCAAACGATCGTTGGTAAACTAATTGCCGTGAACGCCACAATCATTTTTACCAGATGAGCGATCGTAGGATAGGCAAACGCTCTGTGGACAAAAAATTCCCCCGTGTGTACCCCGCAAAAAGGTTTATAACCGTTGTGAAGTTGGCTCCTGTGAAAGCCTTGATCACCACTATTGTTTCTCTTGTGGATAAAAAAAAGGCAAGGATTGTTTTTTTTTTTTTTTTTTTTTTGTGTTTTTTTTTTTTTTTTTTTTTTTTGTTTTTGTTTTTTTTGTTTGTTTTTTTTGTTTTTTTTTTTTTTTTTACATTGTTTTAAAATCCATTTTAGTACCTAATATACAGCACTAAAGGTGACAATTTTTTAATTTAATGTTTCTGATTTAAAGGGGAAACTAAACGCAAGTTATGGAGACAACCCCTCCAGACCAATAAACTGCCATTTATTGGGGATATTATTGTTATGACTCTCGGGCCTAAATCTAAATTTACACAGGATTTTTAGAGAATGATTGTTGACAAACATAACGTCATAGATATGTAAGCAACTGGTCCACGTTTTGGTTTCAGAATGCAATGGTAAGGTTCACTGGATATACAGCCCTTTCTTTGGTCTTTCATAATTTAATCGAAAGAAAGGGTTTGCCCAGGATATTTGTTGAAAAAAAAGCAGGTTTACGAATGTGTAAAAACGTTTTTAAAAAAATATTAATTTTTGTTAAATTTAATGTTAAGGATAAGTGCTTTGCTGACAAAACCAGGAGGCATGGTTAAACAAAAAAAAAATATAGTAATCGTAAAAAAAAAATCTTAATAAACACTGTCGTTCTTACTGGGTGATCATAAGGAAAATGCAAAGGGTTGGTATGTCTGTGGCCGATAACAACACATATGAGGCTTTAACAAGGGATCCCACCAGCCGTTACAAGAAAAGAGTCATAGACTTACTACAACAGCTTCAAAAGGATAAAGCCATTGACCGAGCAATGTATCATCGCCTCTACCCTGGTGAGGCACATCCATGCATATATGGACTCCCAAAGATACATAAGGAAGGGGCCCAACTAAGACCTATAGTCAGCAGCATCAACTCGGTAACATACAAGGTGGCAAAATATCTAGCTAACATCTTAGGACCTTTGGTGGGAAGTTCTAAGCATCACATCCAGAACTCTCAGGATTTCACCAACAAGATTGAAGATATAGTACTCGGTGTAGAAGAAACTATGGTGTCCTATGATGTGACATCTCTCTTCACTTGTATACCCACCAAGGAGGCTGTTGACATGGTGAGAAAACGGCTGGGCCAAGACAGCACGCTTACCAGCAGAACTGATCTCAACCCAGAACAGGTGTGTTCCTTGTTGGACTTGTGCCTGAATACCACCTATTTCAAATACAGGGATAAGTTCTATAAGCAAAAACATGGATGTGCTATGGGATCTCCAGTTTCACCTATTGTGGCCAACCTTTACATGGAGGAGGTAGAAACACAGGCGCTTAATACCTTTAAGGGCATAGCACCCAGCCACTGGTTCAGATATGTTGATGACACCTGGGTTAAAATCCACCAGAAGGAAGTACAAGCTTTCACAGAACACATTAATGCGTTGGACCAAAACATTAAATTCACAAGGGAAGAGGTACAAAACAACAAACTGGCTTTCTTGGAC